>JACCIC010000045.1:167500-912500 GCA_018907035.1 Sycobia sp. Sy_11 | reverse complement strand
ATTCGTAAGTCAATCTGACTCTGGTTGAAAGACACAAAATATATCATTAGCATCGTCTCCACGTTAAACCAGTATATTTTCGCATGTACAATATCTTTCTTACAAACACCTACAAGGTCTTTCGGTATTGAATATCCGCTCCTCCAGTTGTAAAATGTTTAATAATATGCAAAGACTAATCATTTATCTATGCTGAAGTAACTTTTTCGTTGTTTTACTTTTGCCACAATCTTTATCACATTGGAACTTTTCCAATCGTTTCTCGAGATTTTATAAAAGTATTCGATAATGTAAAATTTGAAATATATTGGGTCTACCATTTTTTGTTCGAACCACATAGAAGTACAAGGGGATTAAATTTAATTGAATTTCAAAGGATATAAAATTTCAAGAAAATTATTAAAAGATGGTTCAAAATTTAAAGTAACACGATGCGAAAAGGGAGGCACGCAATTGTTCGGATCATTTTCCCTTACACTCTCATGGTCAAATGAGAAAAAAGACATGTTTATCGTCTTTGAAAATGCAAATTATCGTTAGAATATTTATCGAAAAATTTCTTATTTTGAAATCTACTTTTTTTAAATTAAAATTTTCTAACTTAAAATTGATTTAATTATATTGACTTTAGAATATTAAAAAATAATTTATAATAGTAGAATAGTTTAATTTTTATATATTTGTTTCAAAATGCTTTGGGATTCGATTTTTCTATTGACGCACTTTCAAACTCAAATGCTCTCTCTCTCTCTCTCTTCTCTCTCTCTCTCTTTCTGCAGCACATGTCCTAGTCGGTCGTATTTTGTGACCTCCCCCCTTCTCTCCGACAAACCAATATCGATTCAATAAACGTCCTTTAAAAGGCGACCGCACATGAAAATTTTACTGTCTTCAATCATACGAAACAAGATTGATTGTATAGGCATCTTTATCAAAAATTCTGTAAAATTCCCTATCGATACATTCTTGCAAACTTTTTTACACGCAATACATAGATATTGGAATACAAACAAACTTCGTGATATTAGCAGAAGATGTATGTTTAAAAATTGACGCATTTATCAAATGAAATTGTTCGGCCGAGTCGCATTGTCGACGTTAGAAATGCTTTATTGTTCATGAGAGCATTTACTCCAGCGCGTGCCACAATTGGCTCGCGTATGTGAATTTATTTTCGTCGTCGGCACGTGCAGCGCGATAAATTTCAAAACTTCATTAAAATCCAGGAACTGCTGATGTAAAAGAAATATCAAACAAAGTCGATTTATCGAATCGCGAGGGTCGGATCATGCGGAGTTTGGGAAAAATAAACAGAAGTAATAAGTAAAGTTACTCAATGGTACGCGGAGTAATATACTTATAATATTATAATACCTGTATATATATACAGGTATATATGGGTTTGGAAAGTTTTACATAAATTTATATTACTTACGTGTATATTATGATTGTATGCTATAGATTATGAGTTATTAAGTTATAATCTGTCGTTTACCAATACATTTTTCATGACATGATGTATCGTTCGCTTTTTGAAAATGTTCATATATACGTTTTTGTTATTTCTTTCCAACTTGTTTTCTATAAACTCTAGCGTAATAGTTGATTTTGGTTAAAAGATTTGCTACGATGTGAACTACAAACGCTATTTACAAAAAAAGTGAAAAAAATTGCGATTTTTTTTATTTTATAGCTTTATTGCATACAATTAATTGAAAATTTCAATTTTTCTCATTGTTCTGACAAGGACTGAATTTTTTTTTAATGTACGAGTACACAAGGGGAAAGAAATCCTAAATTTTCATTTTCTTCAAAACTACGCTATAAATATGTGACCGTAGAATTCCGCAAATAATGTGCGAACTTATATTTATTGCTATTCGTTTCATTCAAATCAAAATTCGATGATCCAAACCAGATTACTATAAAGAAAAATTTTAACTAAGTATAAATTATATATATATATATATATATATATATATATATATATATATATATTCTACGATTTATGCTTTATACTTAACACTGTAGAGGTAAATTTTTCCGAGCTCAATATTTCATGAGTTGATTTCTTTAACTGGTGAACTTTTCTTATCCTTTGCTGCCATTGAACGTATTATATTATATCATATATAAATTTGAGTATATATAAACGACCTTATAAAACGTCTGCAGCATTATATCGAAAAATGATCACCCATCTCGGGAATTTGATCATGTTATATACCGGCCGACTTGCCGATCACCGTCCTTAAATTAATGGCTTCTGTAATTTACACGAGTATTTCTTTAATTCCGTACATACATACCTACATACATACAAACATACATACAAGCATACATACATATATATATGTATATATATATATATATATATATATATATATATATAAATGTGTAAATAGATCACGTACTAAGCCGTTATTAATAATGAAAAATTTTACGCTTGCGGAGCGCAAATGGTAATGGGAACTGTGATAAAAACGGCGGTAAATATATACAACGATACGATGCGTGTGACACACACACACACACACACACACACACACACACACACACACACACACACACACACACACACACACACACACATAGCTATATATATATATATATATATACCGAGCTGGATTATATATCTACCTGTATACGTACATGTATGTTAAAAATAGCAATCTCAGCATCGAAAAATTTGCATAAGGCCGTACGGCAGGCTCGCGCGCGCGCGCGTCGCACCGTTCACGAGGGTGGGGCGCGATCAACCGAGCCCCTCCTATTTTTTCTTCTTCTTTCTTTCTTTCTTTCTTTTTTACTTTCTTTTTTTCTTTTACAACGTCGTCTTCGAGAGCGAAGGGCGCGGCGGCGCGCCGTGTCAAGAGCGCGTGCGGGGAGATGGGGGCGCGCATTCGAATAGCAGCTTGGGAAACGTGGATTGTTCGTCGGCATTTGTACCGTTACCTGAATTCTGTTTTTTCGCCCGTCATGAATTCCGTATGTGCATAATATTTCTTGCGATTTTTCGGAGAATAATTTTCTGCAGTTAATTAATTTTTACGGCGATTAATCGAACATTAAGCTATTTTTAATATACCCAAGTTGTAATCGCTCGCGTTACTTTTTTGCTATTCGGAACTGTGCAGTTGGAAAACAATGCCAGCTATTGTATAGAAATGGAATATTATAATGTTACGTATATGAAAAGACCTATTTTACTCTGTCATTTTTACATGACTTTAATGTAAGGCATCCTTGACACTTTTTTGTATTTTTTTTTATGAAAAGAAACTTATAAAGGGCGCAATTTCGATAGTATTACTCTTTTAGATGCTATTATTTTTTTTTTCTATTAGCACAATGCGTTGATAATATTACGCTAAATAATTCAAAGTTATGGAAAATCAAATAATGAAAAAGGTAAATGTTAGCAAATATTAAATGCAAAAAATATCAAAGAGTAAATGTTAAGATTAATACTATTAAAGTTAAAGGAAAATCGTAAATAATCTGTCCAATTTGTTATTTGTGACAGTTTTTGCATTTTATTTATAATATAATATTTTTTTTTGTAAATGGAAAGAATACGTTAAACACAAAATTTACTTCATTGTTTAGTCATCTTTTAATAATTATTTAGTATTGTACGATAAAATTTTATACCATTAAACATCGATCGTTAAAATAATAATACATTAATTCTATTAACGTGCGATGAATGTTAATGGAAACGTATTGAGAATTTTTCATGAATCTAGCTTATTATGAATAATTAATATTTCGTAACTAAAATTACTTTTCTAAGAAATATTTTCTACGTTTAATCATTATCAATTTTCCAAAATAGCGTACTCACTTTTTACTGTAATATACGTACTAGTTTAAAATCATTAATAATCTTTACTATTTATGCAACTTATTTATTTATGAACAATGTTTGCTTTTAGTTTCTTTTTACTTAGAATTGTATAATGATGAATTTTATGGCTAATATTAGTAGTCTCAATATTTTTTTATACTAAAATAATAAAAAAACAATTTGTTTTCAGCAACGATGAAAAATTTCATGGTTTTTCTTGCAACAATTAGATGTTGCAAGAGATTGCAATTTCATTTATACAGAGGGCATATGAAATATTTTTTATTGCTTGTATACCACATTGACAATGCAATTTTGGCTATAGCATGAAAATATAACACGATGGAATCTGTATTAATTTCTACCATCGCGACGTTACCAATCCGCGATTACACTTGGCGACGAGTCAGGCGAGACGGGATAAGGGATACGCATACAGCGCAATTGTTCTTATATTGCGAGTCAAAAAATTGCAGGAATAGTTACTATACGATATCTTACTAGGAGACGCGGTTCAAAAAAAAAAAAAAAAAAAAAAGAAAAGAATCAGGTTTCGATTCTTAGATGTTTCATTATCTCCACTGGCGTATTAATGTTTTCAGAGCAGATGATCGATATTGATTCAATGTTGAAGAATGTCCTCAAATCGCGCATCTTGCCAAAAAGTCCTAAAACCATTCTCTCTCTCTCTCTCTCTCTCTCTCTCTCTCTCTCTCTCTCTCTCTCTCTCCCTCTCTCTCTAATAAATGAAATTCTAATTCTAATTCTCTCTGCGAAAATGTAATTTCTCTTGTGATGTCTGTAATATAGCTTTATGCGAAAGTATTAGTATTATAGATTTGCAACGAGCCGGCCGTATTGCCGTCGGAGTCTCGAAAAATTCTCGAAATGGTCTGCCGTGCGCTACGTTACGTAAGCATTTATAGGATATTTAATCTTATCATTTCGAATTATATATAGATATATAGTGCATCTTATTAATTACTCCACTTAATCGTAAATGAAATATGTATTTTTGAACGAGGGGCCGCTCAAGGCCTCCTTATTATCGGCTTAATTTCACATTCTATTTGAAGCGTCATTCTCTGTCACGCGCCGAGCGCATTATAAACGTTAAGAAAAATTGTTTTCGCTTATAGAAAATTTATCCGTTGCTCGAATTTTCACCGGTGTTATATACGTATTGCTTCCGCGAACATTTGCCGCATATAAAGAACTTTATATAATATATCAACTGTGCCGGACCTTGGTATACTGTCAAACATATATATGTATATGTATATATATATATATATATATATATATATATATATATATAACCGTAAACCATATAATTGATATTTTAAAGCCATATAGTCGCGGAGTACTGTAAGGAAATATTATCGCTTTTGCCATTTCAAGTTATCCATGATATAACGGCCGATTTATTATAGGGCATCTGTGAAAAATAGCCGAAAATACTGCCCGGAGCTATTATATAGACGCGTTAATAGCCGGAGCGGCGATAAACTGAGCGACATTGCATTCGCATGCCACGGTATAAAAGAGCGTTTTAAAATTTTAGCAGGTCGACGCATTCCATTGGCCATTTTTTTTAACATCAAGGTATTTTTAACATTAACGGGAAAGACGTTATATTTGAATGAAAAAAAATACATCCTTTGTAAAACGTTAATGTAGAAAGAAATTGTTCTGTGCAATTGAACGCCAGTTCCAATTCAATAGAATTAGAATTCAAAATATGCATACTATGTATGTAAATATATATATATATATATATATATATATATATATATATATATATATATAACATAAAGATCGCTCAGTAATTAGAACGAGCGTCGCGCCTCCTTAACGAAGCCATCGATCGTTGCGACACTTGAATAGCGGCCTATATATCTATATATATATATATATACATACATACGTACAGCTCGCGCAATAATGCAAAGGACGCGATTAATATGCGACGCCTGTGCGCAAACGCGCGCGCTTAGCGCCATATATCTCGGCACTTCTTATCCTCGTCTATTCCGCCCCACCTCGCCTCTTGTGCGCTTCTCGCGCTCCTCTTTCGTTTCTCGTTCCATTTTGCGTTCGGCGAACGCGCGCGTGAAAACAGCGAGTGGCAAGCGATCGTCGGAGCAGATCCGCGAATCGATCGCCGCGCGCCGGTTTGGCTCGACTGCCATGGGCTCTGGGACTCTAGTGTAACGTGCGCCGTACATGCAGATGCGGTCGCTATGTGATTTGTTTCGCGCTACGCAACCGAACCTGATGGGGGGGGGGGCTGAAGATTATAAAAAAAAAAAAAAAAAAAAAACAAAACAATACTGGAAGATGCCATTGGATGTAGTAGAATTCGATAGCTGGACAATAATAAACATCGATAGTTTATATTCAAGTTCTTTCCAACTAAATTCCTTTTTTTTCTTCGTTATTCTTACAATCTTAGTTTTATAACTAATGGTACATATGTATTTTTATTATGTAATATACAGTTTAAACTCAAATCAGTCGGGATTTTCTATCTATAATTATTCTAAACTATAAAAAGAATTCGATAAGAAACGTTCGTTCGTAATATTGTACTACGTTTTGCATTAATTATTATTTAACATATCGATATAACTAGTCTTATGGTGAATTATCCGATTCGATTTTCCATGTTGGTAAATCGCACGCTTGTATTCTAGGCGCGTTTTATTACTTTAGCGCACGCCTCCATTCGTCGTTACGTTTCTAAACACTAACAGCTTCTAGCTTTCATAGCTTTCATAGTTTGCCATCTTTAACGGGTACGCTTGATATAATTTGATGAAAAAAGTAAAGCAGCGCGATGACTAGATTACAAATTTTGTATTTCCCATTTTTTTTTTAATTTTGCTTTTAAAACAACAAATATACGCTTTGCAAATGCGCACGCTTCATGAGTATTTGAATTCCATTGACCTATTTTAAAATATTAACAGCTGGAACGATGATTAAGCATTACATAATTCGTATGTATTCTATTTTTGTACTGATCGATAATCGTGCGGTAAAAAGTATCTTGACTTTAACAATATTATTGCGCATGATTATTATTTTATGGCTTTTGAAGTAATATATGGAATATTATCGTTTGTTTCCATCAAACAGAAGTAAAATTCGCTTAATATTCAGAAATTATCTAGAAATATGCTGGAAACATGTTATGTAATTTTTATTACCAAATTAAAAAAGAACGGATTCACTACAGATTCTTATATAGCAAAAGCTGCACCAATGTATCTAATTATTTACCTTATTTTCGAGATTCAAATCTCGAAAATTCTTAGCGTACTTACATACAGATTTGATGAAACAACTAAAACTGCAATTACACAGCATTTCATGAAGAAGCAAAGAAAAGAATGAGAGAGAGAGAGAGAGAGAGAGAGAGAGAGAGAGAGGAACAGGAAGAATGTACGTTGTGTTTTGAAGGTACATGTATTTTTTCAATCTCTTTTTTCAGGAAGCAATAAAAATCCACCACGAAAAGACAAAACAG
Source organism: Sycobia sp. Sy_11 (assembly GCA_018907035.1). Classification (NCBI taxonomy): domain Eukaryota; kingdom Metazoa; phylum Arthropoda; class Insecta; order Hymenoptera; family Epichrysomallidae; genus Sycobia; species Sycobia sp. Sy_11. The sequence continues at coordinate 905,118 of JACCIC010000045.1, read as the reverse complement.
ACATGCACGTCATACATTTTTTAAACGTCGCGCTTCATCCAATATTATATACCCTCAGGATTTAGTTGGTTACTCGATAAGACATATACAATTCAAAAGAATTCATATCACCGCCTTATATTCTGACTTTACAATTTTACACAAATATTTATGTCCATGATACTTCCAATTCCAATCACAAGAAAAATAACAAAAAAGAAACAACTCTGGATTTACGGAACCTGACAGAAAGGATACTGTGCGTTCAAAAAGCCAATCAGCTTTGACAAATTTATATAATAACGTCAGAGAAAGGGATAGTCGGCAGAGGCCTTCTCTCTCTCTCTCTCTCTCTCTCTCTCTCTCTCAGTCGCGATCCAGAACTATATATACTTATACTTTGGCCATGGTTGTATACAACAGACCGCGGAATAAAGTCTCTGGAGGCCTGATGAGAAAGCGATTCGGCAACCGTATAATTTCTTGGTAAATTCATTTATGTCTGGCAGTCTCGGACGTATCTTTAAATGATCGAGCGGGAAAAAATTTTTTCTCTTCTCGGATGCATGTGGAATTTAGTTTTTATGGTAATACTATCGCGTATTATTGAAGAAAATTATCCAGAATACAGCTTACGAATTCGATTTGGTTCCACTTCATTTTGAGAATTAATTTCGATCAATGGCTAGGATCAGTTATATTCTATGTCCAACTCATTTTGACTTCCTTTTCACTTATTTCACTTAATCCATCTAATAAATGTCTTGGATAATTTATGTTTCACTGGCTATTACGCAATAATGTTGATGAAAAAATTTATAGAATTTTGATTCGGTCTTGTAGTTTGAGTCAATTTATGGAATTAACCGCTACAATAGTTCTCTTTTTTTGCAGAACTCAATTTCGTGATCCTTTAATCTTCAATGTTTAAGAGACGGTCTAAAATGTTATATAAGGATATGAACGAACATCTGAGTAATTTCGTGGCTCTTGCTGATAGCCCATGAAACTATTTTTTTTTTTTTTGCAGTCACGATTTGATATTTCGCATTATGTAATTGTTTCTTAATATAACTAAAGAATAATTATTGACAAAAAAATAAGTTCCAACATAATAAAGTTTTCGTGATGCGAATCAGAATTGGAATACATTATTTACTTAATCACCAAGTAAAAACTGTGATAGAAATTGAGACTATTTTCAGAACATGAATTGGCCAGTTTGATGCTCTAAATGCCCAAATTATGGTAATTGCCTTTGGCCTAGTTTCCTTTATATACGAAACACTGTTTTACATCTATTTATGGCAATTAAAATTTCTCAAAAATATGACCATTTATAGACCATGTAAATTTTTAGCAAATTCTAATCACTGACCACAAGCATTTTGGGGCATATATTGGCTATTTTTTGAGGAGTAAAAAATACCAAAGAATGACGAGCTACTATTTCATAGTTTGCGCATGTATGTGAATTTCTATATACATGCACGTGTATGCAGATATGTATATATACCGTATGTGTTTTTCTAAAGCACCACATCTAATAAATAATATTTTTTGTACATTATGTATGTTTTCAAAGATAGAGGCGTAATTTTAAGTATATATTTAAAAATTATATAATCTATAAGTTCTTATTATTGTATATTTATTATGTATTTATTTATAGTGTTCTAAAATCACGTATTACGTTTATTTATCCACTTATGTAATTTAATATGGACCGTAAAATGTGTACAAATGGCTTCGTTATTTTATAGATCTTAAATGATAAATTTAATTGTTCTATAACACTTAGTGAAACTCAATTAAATAAATAAAATATAATATCGAGAGAAGTATATATTTCTCAGACACTTGAATAGTTAGTTCCACATTTTGCGGTGTAACTTCGACAATATCTCTGAGGTTACCTGCTGGGCTCATCGGTGGGATGACAGTTTACAAATTCCTAGACGTACGATGCTTGTTCGAATAATCGAGAAGTTATAAAAACAATTAAATTGATATAATGATTGTTAGAATAATCAGGAAATTATAATACAAAGGCAATTAATTGAATTTAATTTCCTTTATATTATAACCTATGGATTATTCGAACAAGCATCGTTCTTAATCAATTTTTATCCATAGGTATATATGACAAATTATAGTAAATCTATTTTGAATTAAGCAAGTTTCTATAGTTGCTTATTATTTTTATTAGTTATAAGAATGATTCTTTCTTTTTTTTAACTTGATCAAATCGTATCTCTAAGAATCTCAAAATCAACATGGAAAATTAAATCTTGGCTTGAAAATTGACCCTCTCCCAAACTGATTTTCAGCTCCAAAAATGAGCTTTTTCTAGTGTGAATTAGATTTCTATCATTCATCCCCTCCCAAAGTACATAATTATGCAATAAATCCAACACGTCAAAATAACAAAAAAATAAAGTAACAAAAAAAAAACGACTGACAGATAAACAACGAGATAACTTCCAATAGGCTTCATTATTATACCTGCCTAGAACGGTAAGTGTATATACGTTCGACAATGTAATGTATACGCGCAATTAATTATATTGAAAACTAGAGCGCTCGTGTGTTTATATATATATATATATATATATATATATATATATATATATACCGTTTACGAGATGGACGCCGTTATAGCAGACGTGGAAAACTTGCACAAGGCCTATAGCTTCCTGTCGTCTCTCTCGAGCCCCGTCCCTCCGTCTATTCGCTGAATATTGCAGCAGCTATAGCCCGAGACAGCCAGTACGGGGGTAATTGGGGGGAAAGTAAGGAAGGGGTGTATATATATATATATATAATGTATAGTCGGAGGGGTAGCTCGTACTCTGGCGACGGTGGACACGTATATATACCGAGAGTGCAGTTTCTCAGGAGCGCGAAACTTGCCCCTGGAACTTTACTTTTAAGGTGGCCGTTAGAGCGCTAAAAAATTTAGCACTGCTCGACTTTTGGTCTCGTAGCTGTCCTTCTCTCTCTCTCTCTCTCTCTCTCTCTCTCTCTCTCTCTCTCTTCGGCAGTGAAAGATCAAGAAAGAGAGAGAGAGAGAGATAGAGAAGAGACGAAACCACTCTTTGCAACGTCAACGTTACACCTCTGTCGACTGACAGGAGTTGGAAGGGTACCCTCCCTATATTGGTCTTGCTGCTGCCACGCAGCATGGATGGCACGAAAAAGCACGTCGAAGCAAGGGAAACGCAACGGGGCTCTTAAATGCTTAATTCCGCCACCCCCGCCCACCCATAACGTGGCCGTCCTGTCCTCTTTTCCTTTATCCCTTCTTTCGCTCTTTTGTGCACATTCTTTCGTTTCCTGTATTCGGACCAGCTTCCTATATAGCGATCCCAGTAGAGCGAAAGAGATCCGAGCTTAAAGAGCGAAGTAAGATATTAAATTGGTCGAAGTTTCTCGCGTTCCATTTCCCCATTGAATTACTTTACTTTAATCTTTTTTCGGGGAAATGACGAAACAATGGAAGAAAAAGTTAATGTATAATTCAGAGTAAATTTTGGATACTTATTTTTTGTTTATGGAGCGAAAATAAGGAGACGAGGCTGATTTTCTATTGATTATTTCTTCAAATTAAATTTTAACAGTATTTTATTTCTTCATTTTCAATTTTCTCAATTGAAAATATCTTGCTCGCTATGAACATGATTTAATGTTATTTAATAGTTTTCAGTTTTTGCTTCAGGTTTTGAGAATTTTTATTGTACGCATGAGAATAATGTCAACCCCCTAATAAAAAATGTGAATTTCTTTTCTCAATGTCCCTTTTTGCATTTATATTTGAAATTTTATTTGAACGATGGACAAAACAACGATTTCATAAAATTTTTATTCACAATGAAAAATTGTGTACTTGTATTGAAATTTACATTTGAAATTTTTTTAATGGACTATATTTAGTCATTGAGGTACGATTGTAATTTATTTTTTTTTATTTGAATTGTTTTTTATGTGCGATAAGAAAAAATGTTTGAAAGGGAAGTTTTTAAAAACAGTGTGCCATCCAACTGAGCAACTTGACCATGAAATTAACTTTAGAAACAATTTTACTCTCAATGTTTCTCATATTTTTGACACCGCCTTAGAAGAAAGTGTAGTTTGTGTTTAAGTATCGATTAAAGTTCAAATCTATAAGCTATATAATTAAATGATATAGAATGATATATAAATGTTATAGTATAAATAGGCTACGAAAGTACTGTAACCCCAATTAAATAAACAATATTTTTCTACTGAGATTTTAATAATTTGGCTATAAATACACTTAATTAATTAATTTAGTTAAATATTAAAAAAGGCTTCGAAGCCATTTTTGAAGACATCGATATGATTGGTAATGAAATTTTCTGAAATTCTAATTAGAAAGAAAGGCTATGATTTACAGTTGGATTCCTGCTATAGCATACACAAATTTCATGCTTGCCATAATCAAAGCAATGAAACTCGTTGCACAAGAATTTGAGCAATAGGTAAATTAGAGTTTATTTACGCGTGATTAGTTATCTGATCTAACTTGCTATTACTAGTCAGTATGCGCAGGCCAGATTACGGTCGCACCAATGTCAATGATACATTTATAATGTACATTTGTAATAGATGTTTTTGTATTTTCATAGAACAAGCGTACTATATTCAGATTATGTTTATGGTGCTCAACTGAATCCGGCTTTAAATTGCTCTTAAAATCCTAATACTATCCTGATTTATTTAAAAAATACGACCGTTTTTCACACTTATTGATTTGTTGATACGGGCGAGCTTCAGATTATCGGGTGTATGTTTTTCTTGAGCGTTCAAATACCGACTGTTCTGGTGTTCTCTTGGCGTGATGCATTACACTGTGCCTCGTTTCACTCATATCGCTTACTGGTCACAAGAGCTCCGGATATTCGGTTTTAAAATACGACGATACCTTGAGCTTCCACAAACCATACGAATTCCGCCGACCGTATTAGTTGCACTTATTCGGCGCTTATTCAGTGACGCGATTCTATGAACAAGGTATTACCCACATCAATCAGTAGTTTGAGATGTGATAAAAAATCTATATCTATTATTCGCTTTGGTGCGCCTGCTACCTCGTAATAACTCACACAGAAAATCGTTCCTAATTGGAATTATGCGGGTCGTTTACCGTGGCAAGCTCTCAGTTGGCTTTCTTTTCGAAGCCCGACAATTTAGCTTTGGTAAAAATACGATGTAATTTTCTGTTGTTGATATCTAAGTTGACTGGCATTAATAATTGAAAATGGTGATTATTCACTGCACAGTTTGAAATAGTATGTACATAATTTATTGACGAAAGTGAGATTCTTTTTATCAAGAATAATAATTCATGTCTATCCACCAATATCAAATTTATGTTTGAATCTAATAGTTGTTGATCTAATAGTATTTTTAAATGAAAAGTTAAACACAATATACAAGCTTTGTCTCTTTATCTAATAGTATGGAGACTTAGACTTTCGCTGCCTCCCGACTCATAGCTTCTGCCTCTAATGATCTTTATTTATTTAATGTAGAATTGAACTGATACTGTTATATTTTGCTTTAAGAAAGTAATATCTTCAGTCTTTTAAATAAATGACATAAATCGCTAAAACCATTTTTGATAAAAGAACTGTATATGCACATTGCTATCGATATGAATATTATTTTCCCGTAATTAACATTTATTAGTAATTGTAAGAGAACTCGCAAGTGCTCGCATGCAAAACTATTAATATTTAATTAATTTAATATTATAATATCCACGAAAAGCATCTAAAAGTGATAGTAATATTTTTTATCATTGAACCATGCGACAATGATACTAAAGATAACATATTGATTCTGACTACAAAGGAAGAAAATATTATTACTGTGTTTATCTGCTTTACTTTAGTAAGGCTTTTCTCCAAATATTAGTTTTAAAATAAATTATTTAGAGCTTTTTAGAGATTAGATTTTTTTTATATATTTATATTAATATTTGGCGTTAATTCTTTAATCATTGAAATAGTTTGTCGATATTAATTATATTATTGAACTTATTCTATTTTTACTTTTAATATTGGTGCTATCCGAGAAACTGTGGTCTACGATATGTTAATAAAAGAATATATAAAAATGTTTACAAAAGAACTTATAATATGTCGATTTAATATCGACTGAGACCGAAATTTGAACTTAGACGACAGAGTGCTTACTGCTTCATTTTGACAATCGAGTTATCATATGCCTTCGGCATATATTCTATATTAAATTTATGATGAACAGTAAAGTAAAGTAACGATAAAGGAGCTAGTTTACAGAATTTGGTCTTTGAAATTTATTTTAGGCATTTTAAAAATCTGAAAACGATATAAATATATCGGAAGATCAAATGTATAATAAATTTGATAATTATTGCTAATATTTTATATGATTCATCCACATAAAAAGCTATAAGGCATAGACTAAAATATTTTTTATTATTTAAAAAAAAACTGAAACATAATTATATCATGTATGCTTTAAATTATTGTACAACTTTTTAATACATTGGCTTTCAAGTTGGTATGCATTAAAAAAAGATTTATACCATAGATCAACGAAAATTATACAAAAGTCATGTTGCAAAGTAATATAATATATAATATAATATAATGTAATAACTATATGTTATATATAAAATAATAAGACACATTCTTATAGTACTACAGAGAATGTGTCAGGTTTGGTCATGCTTGCAAGCCATAATCTAAAAGGACCAAGATGAGTGTATACCGTTGGACCTGGTATTCCTGAAGGTGAAGTTCCATCAGAAATTAATCCAATAACTTCGTATTCATCGCCTTCGCTATCTATCTGCATTAATGGTCCACCAGTATCGCCCTGAAATGAAATAAAAATAATTTTCAAGTAATATATGAAGTATTTTTTATTTATTAAATATTAAATATTTTCTAAAGAACATATTTTCATTACAAATAGCATTAAACAAACTACTATAATCAAATTGAAAGGTGAATTTTCAATTTAAATGTATAAGATTTTTGTATGAGGTAAATCTGTGCAAAATTTCACGTCAAAATATTCATTATTGTTTGAAAGATACTTATTTTTGAGAGGTGCTAAACGTGAAAACGGCGATTTTTATTATGTCTGTATTTATTGAACAAAGACGTTACATGATATTTTGTTTCCGAAATGGAATTTCAATTGCAGAGACGTTGAAGATGCTGCGACAATGCTTTGGAGATCAGACTCTGTCTTCAAAAAAGCGTTCAAGTGGTACAATGAGTTTAAAGCCGGCAGCGAGAGTGTTCAGAATAATGTGGTGTCAAGTCGGCCAAAAATATCGACTGATGATCATCACGTCAACGAGACCAAAGAACTTGTGCTCCAAAATCGTCGACTAACTAATAGAGACTTTGCCGATTCTGTAGGAATTTCATTTGGATCAGCTCAAATCATTGTGACTGACATTTTGGATCACAGACGAGTCAAGTCCCGATTGGTGACAAAGACATTCAAATTTTTTAGAAAAACAGCGTCGCGTTAGCATATGCTAAGTAATAATCTCGAACTATTAGTCAGCCATGAAACGTATCATTACGGGAGATGAGACCTGGATTTACGCTTACAACCCCGAGACAACCGATGAATCGAGCAAATATCGAACCAAAGATGAGACAAGACCGAAAAAACCACACCGAAGTCGCTCAAAAATCAAGGTCATGCTAACAATTTTCTTCTATTATCATAGTATGCTGCATTCTGAATTCCTTTCGACGGGCCAAACTGTTTACAAGGAATATTATCTCAGTGTTATGCACCATTTGCGTGAACTTGTTCGCAAAAAAGGCTGGAGCTATGGCAAAACAACTCTTATAGTTGTGGCATCGCGATAATGCGATATCTCACACGGCACTGGTTCTTTGGAAGCATTTCGTCAAAAGTTCAACGCATATTATTCCACAATATACTCATTAACCTGATTTTGCTCCGTGTGACTTCTGGCTATTCAACACTGTCAAGAGTTCGCTCTAGGGATACCGTTTTGACTCGATTGTGGAGATAAAAGCTGAATCGCTGCACGCTTCGAAGGCCATTCCATAAGAGAACTTTCAATTCGAACAATAAATAAAGATTTTGAAAATATAAGAAAATTATCCTTTCAATTCGATCACAGAAGTATATGGTTTTTTGGAATCTGTAATATTGAAGAAAATGCTTATGTATGAGAGAAGAACTCTTATGTATAAAAATCATCTTTATAGGTCACGTTAAACAATTATACATTATTGATATATGTTTCACTTACAGCAGATGGACCATGCATAATTTCGAATGAACCCGTGCAGAAATGATAATCATCAAAGGAAGTTTCATAGAATGTGCGTCCGTTTGTCTTTAGTATTTTCTTTACAACTTTCTTACATTCATTGTAAGGCAAGATTTTTACTTCTGCAACCTGCAGATTACTCGATGGTGTTCCGTTACTTAATTCATCGAAATTTTTATTTCCCCAGCCAGCTATTATAGCGGGACCTTTGGGATAAAACTCACTCTGCGAAATGGGGAACGCTTTTACGTACCAATTAAATATTAGTTTCTCATCTAGTTGAATTAAGCCTATGTCTATGGATTTACCAATTCTGAAAAGATCATATATTGTAAACATATTTATATAGTTCAAACGATTTTTAAAAATGAAAATTATTTTTTACATTGCAGATTATGAAATATTTTGGCTGCACAGTACATTTGCAAGTTACAAATAAATAAACTATTGACTTACTCAGTTTTATGATAGAGACTATGTGCAATTTTATCCGCTACATGTCGTATCTGCAGATACGGCGAATCCTCTATAAGATTTGATTTGCCTACGTGTATTCTGACATGTTCACGACGATAAATAGTGTCAATCAATAAAGCACATTTTCCTGTAACTAGAATCCAGAATTCGTTATAAATTACACCGCTAGAAAACAAAATTGTCCGATTTGGGTGATTTTTAAAACCATGAATTGAAGCCATATTTGGAAATTCGATTGGCCCTGCATCGCGACCTCCAAAGATTCCTTTCACAAGATCTGCATCAATATAAATAATTAATTAGAAATTTCCCTTCATTGCTTAATAGATAAAAAATAAAAATCTTCTATGAAAAATATTTATCGAATATTTATATGAAATAATAGGGTCTAAAATGATTCTTTTTTAAACATATAGTCAGTGAAAAGCTGTAACTATACTTAACTATACTTATTAGTAAAAACTTTAGATATTGATTAAAAGAAATGAAAAAATGAGTTATATAATTGAGTCTGTTTAAAAATGATTATATTAAATAAATCCATATTATCGATACCTTTCTAGTACACCAATAAGTAAAATTAAGGTTTTTCAAGATTTATTACGAAGACCAGTTGCATCGAGATAATTTAGGCGCAAAGAAGACCATTTAACGAGTGTGAAATTTGGATTACCCATGTACTGCAAAGTTGTATACAATTTTTATCTTAAAACATACTTGTAAATGATAATGTTAACAACTAGATAATCAACAAGACATTCGCGTGACCAGAAAAATAAAAAAGATAACTTATCCATCATCAAGAATAAAATTGGATCCTGAGAATACAAATCTCTAAAGAAAGAAAGAAGAATGCTGTGAATCCGAATCATCAACTCTCTTTACAAAGATTATTTCTGGGGCTAAAATTTTAAGGAGAGGACAAATAGGATAATTGTGTAAGGGCTCTGCATATTTATATCTTAAGCATTCAAAAGATTTTTTCACTATATAGAGCCAATATGGTGTGCAAAGATGGACTGAGTTTCGATTTTTTACTAAAGCTGATTTGTTCTAGTGGAATTAGTATTCTCTTGAACGTCAATAGGCATACAACTGCTTTAAATAAATTTATATTTTTATCTGTATATAATATTATATAAATAATTATATATTTATATTTGATGTAATTTAAATTTTTTTATTCCACTGTTTAAACAAATCGATACATTCGAACATTTCAGCGATACGAATCAATGTCCGGCTAATTTAAACATAAAAAGTAGCCCTGATATATTTTCGCATTGCTGATAATACGGGAATATTTATATTCACATCATATTGAAGAACATAATAGTTTTTACGTCGTGCTCTGTGTGTCTCTCTCTCTCTCTCTCTCTCTCTCTCTCTCTCTCTCTCTCTCTCTCTATCATACATTAGTGAGAGTGGGGCTAAAGAGAGGTAATGATGATGAGTGCAATGAGGGGAAATAGCGATTAATATGACAATTATAGCTGCCTCCACCAAGCGACATGTTGGGAGAGATAAAAAAATTTACGTTAGCAATGTCGAAAACAGCTGCTATTACAAGGAATTCGTCTATTGTACGTATATACGTCTATGGACGCAACTGAAAAAAAAACAAACATGACCGATGTGAATTGTCAAATAATACGGAGTTTAAGTGGAGTAAACATGTATTTTAATTAAAAAATGGTATAAGAGTTCGATCATGCCTTTCTTACAGACCTAACTTTAACAATTGTTGTCCAACCACGTCGGTCATATTCGTCAATTCTCCTAGCCCCCGATCATTTTAAATATTTCCATAAATTAATAAATATAATTAAGTATTATTTTTAAGAAAGTAAAATACAAGATAAGCATAAGTTCTTGGATTAAATACTTCGAAATAATTTTAATAATTTTTAATCTTCTATATCATTTGAAAGATTCTTCAAAAATAATGAAATCTTATACAAATAACTGTTCAAAAAAGTAAAAGAGGCAATAAGTTTTTGCTGATAATTTTTCTTTATTATAAATCAATAATACGATATTATATTTTAGTTTTTCAGATTAATCTGCACAATTGCGGTTTTTTTAATAAATTTCAATAGCAGTATCTATACAATGATAAATATAAAGTGTAAATAATGATAATTATAATCAAATAAATGAGATAAAGTCGAAACTTTGGTTAAATTATTTTTATAAATTTACAAAAATTGTGCAATGTAAAATATAATGACATTAAATATTTAAAACGTGTATTTGATTTATTAATTGTATGTACATCGATTTAAAAGAATTAAACAGCAAAGACGTTTAAAAAATAAGTTTCTTTAAATGAGCGTAAATTGTCTATATGTGAATTTTTGAAATTAGCGAAAGATTCAATTACTATTTGTCGCATATATGAACAAGTAAAAACAAAGTTAACAAATTATTTATTCAATGGTATGTATTAATTTATTAAATAGTTGTGCATTAATATTAATAATTAATTAATAATATTATTAATAATTAATAAATTGTATAAAGACAAAGTATAAATTGAGTTTCTAAGTTTATATTTATTATGATTCGTAAAAATGAAGACTTTATGTATATATTTTAAGATAAAATCGATACCTAATTTATATTATAATCTATGTTTAGTATTACGACTTAAGATCATTATATCCGTAAATATACGTACATTTAGATTCATGTAATGTCATATAATAGAAATTAAAAAAATACAATCTTTAATAAATTATATTAAAAGAAAAAAAAGGGAGAAAAAATGAATAATTTTAATGATATGTTTTATACGTATTAGAGCATTGAACGAAAATAATTATTGTAATGGAAAGCCAGTAATATCTCGGTATTGAAATTGGAAAATTTAATTCAGATTAAATATTTTGTATTCCATTGGATAAACGCATTTTTCACATATCGAATAAGACGGAATGAAGTACGCATAAATTCTATGTCGGGGAGTTTCGTATTATCAGAGCTGTAACTGGAAAATGCCATTTCTTTCCATTATACATTCGAAAGCTATACTCCATGGCTCGAAATCCATGGCTGTTGTGATCGGAAAATCGCGAGGTTTTCAAAAGTGATCTTTTTTGAACGCATTGCTTGCTCTAAAGAAAATCTTGATAATATTTTCGTGAGCTGTAGTGCGAGTGCAGTACAAAAGTTAGGAGGGTAAGATGAACTAAACTTTGAAACACTATATTAAATATTTTTAAGCTAAATTAATTTAAAGTTAAATGTTTGTTATTACTTAATCCCTCTTGATTTTTCTCTAACTCTTATAATATATTAACATGTGCTTCGTATACTAAAGTAATTCGTATTATTGAATTTTGTAGAAATTAGTGGGTAATTTTTGAACAATTGCTTTTAATAATCTAAGTAACAAATTGTAGGAGCTTTATCCGGATTTTTTAAATTATATCTAAAAGACTGCATATTGATCTTTTCTAAGAAACTAACTTATTCAATCTAAAGAATATTGAATTAGATGCTATCGGAACGATGTAAAGTAATAATTAAACAATATGTATTAAGATTATTTCTTGCGCTATTAAGGACTCTTATAAATATTTATGTTCCATATAAGACCGAAGTTCACCTAAGATTTAAGACGGGTCTGAGTAACTTCGGTCAGTTACTTTGCAAAACCTTGTTACTATCCGCTGAAAGGAGCATTGCTATATAATGTATAGGCATAACGCAATTGAAAGTCCTGACACAAACTTATGTTGTAATAGTACATTAGGACAGGCCCGATTTTAGCAATCTATTATTTCACGGCCAACGTTTAGCATTCGAGCGAAACGAAAATTTCAAGCTTTAAAACGTAATTATCTTATTTTCAAATCATAATAAAAAGACGTTTCCAAGACGTGTCTTTATAGAAAAATCTTTAATTTAAATTCAACTACAGTCAAAAATTACTAAGTAAATATAACTCTTCGCCTATAACTGCTGTTAAATATTTTGCTCGATATTTTTCTGCTTTCCAAATTTGAGGATAAAAATAGGATTTATTTATTCTACTATGCTTTGTCAATAAAATAATTTAATTAGAATTGGCGATTAAAAAGAATCACCATATATGTTCAAGGTGGAAAATTATAATTTATTTAATATTATTACATTATTGCAGTACTTGGTGAAAAAGCTATGTTAAAAGAAGTACATTAATTTATAAAAAATATTTATAATAACATTTTAATAATTCTAGTTATATAAACATTGTTATATAAATATTATTATGTGTTATAGAAATTATGAGTTACATAAACATTATTAAAAGTGGTTATTCTGTTTGAGCAATAAATTTGTAATTAAATAAGTGTTGTCTGTTTTATCAAACTTACGCTTAGGTATAACGGCGAAAAAGCAGAGTAATAGAATAAGTTTTAAAGTCATTTTGATAATGAACACAAAACGTGATTTCCAGCCTAGTTTATACACCTAGCAAACTGATAGGGAGCGATTTAGTTATAATAAAGAGATAACACATAACAATTACTTTCATTTAAACAGAAGGCGAATACCATAATTTCTATCGCTTTAGATACCATGTTCTACTAATTTCAGATATAATTTTAATATTTGTGTTATAAATAAAATTAAAAAAAAATTAATTAATATAAACAAAGAAATTCCTACGTTTTATAGACTAAATAAAATGGTTTTCAATATAATTCCTAACTTGATTTTTTATGAATACGATTATTTATTTACAGAATTTGTAATGCTAAACATTTGACGTATCGATTTTTCAAAACAGTGTCAAATTAATGTCACAAGAATAAAAATATTATATAAATATCCGAAGATGTGAAAATACAATCCTACTTAGAACGTTATTTAACATAGTAAAAACGAGCAGAACCAAGCAGGGAAGCAAAAAATTCCATAGAATAATTTCATTTGAGTAACAATGGATGTATTTATGTAAGGACAAAGAAAAATACGACGTTGGATAAAAGAGAGCATCTTTTTGAGTATTATCAATTTATCAACCTTTTATTAATGCAAAATATTTACGAATTCAATACTACGTATACTATTTAAGATGGCATTGCACCAACAATGTGCGTGTATTGGAATTTTACACTATAATAATAATATTTATTATTTTGTTTTTTTATGCTCAAGTCGGGATGCTTTGCCAATTGACCATGTTTTTCTGAATAGGTTTGTTATGGCACTGTGAAAATTGTACAACCATATATGTTAGAACCACCACGTCCGTCATTACAAACCATGTGTACGGTGGCCTTTACGGTACCAAGACCGTTATTCTCAAGACTGTTCTTCCCAGAGCGCCGTTGTTCTCCAAAACCGTAATTCCCGAAGTGGACGTTTTTCCCAAACGCAAGATTTTTACCAAATTTGATTTATCTAGCTTTAGCATTTGAAAACAAAATATACGTCTTTAATTTTTGTTTTTTTTTTTTAAAGAAAAGATAAATTCCTACGTAACTTATAAATATGTTTTGCAATTATTTTTAATTTTCATCAAAATTTTCACGACGCATGAAAATGTGAAAATTGAGTTTTTTTTATGATTTTAAATTATGAAAAAAGAAAAAACAAATTCATATTCGTGCTTGGAACGTTCAAAGTTTGGGTTTTCCCTCTCATTAGCCTCTGAATCGTATTTGCTCGCTGTAAACTGAAATGTACTTATATCATTGAGGGCTATTAAGGTATAATATATAATATAAATCTTCCTTATTTTCACACTTTGCACATTTTGTTTGGATTTTTTAAAATAAAATTTGTATTTTCCGTAATCTGAGTGTATTCGATTATTTATAATTGTTCCATTTTCTACCAATATTTATATGATATTATTGATATTGTTGTTTTTTTTTTATATTCTTTTGCGATTAACGGTTTTGGGACTCGTGGTACCAACCGATACATATACATATCGCTGGATAAAAAATGGTTAATTTTAAATGCTACTTGTCACGCGTTCAAAAATTTGGACGAATCGGTAAGAATGTCAATTCGGTATTCAATATACAGTGTCAATATGTCTGCTGGGTTACAATATGAAATATATAAATATGTAACATAGATATGCAAACAATGGACTAACGCATACATTCGTACTGTACAATAGGTTATAAAAAAAAAGAACTAACAATGTAAAACGTAGGCAAATACAAAAATATAGTATTATGTAGCATAATGTCGATACAGAAGATAATAGTTACAATAAAATAAATAGTACGAATTATCGCACATAATAGCTCCCACACCTCCGCTGAGCGCTTATCGGTCAACCAATAAGTTTAACCTTGATCAGTTTCTAATTTTAATATTATTTAATAAATATTACTGCTCCTATACTTATATGTATATATACGTATGATATGCGTAAAAAGTCGTTTACAACGAGGCGTCGTCATCGAGTCATATGGACGCCAGTTATAGGCTTTTCGATATCGCATTAAACAGCTGTCCATTTATAATTTAATCTTGGGCACCACGCGTCTCAAAACCATTATTCTCAAGACCTTTATTCCCAAAAGAATATTTGTTCAATATAGAAGAATACAACAATATAAATAATAATAACATATAAATATTGGTATAAAACGGATAAATTGTAATATGAATAAATTGTAATATCAATAAATTAATACACAGAGATTACGGAAAATACTGATTTTATTAAAAAAAAAAAAAAAAAAAAAAAACACCAAACAAAATGTGCAAATCCACAATTTGTAACATATTTTCCTTAACCGCCCTTAATCATATAAGTATGTCTCAGTTTACAGCGAGAAAACACGATTTACAAGTTAGTAGGAGGGTAAACCCAAACATTGGACTCCCTTGATACATCTGTCTAGAAAGTTATACATATAGTACTATCATACGTAACCTGATAATATCGAATTTTTTAAATGGAGCACGATTATGAATTTTTTCTTGCATAACTTAAAATCATAAAAAATTTCCATTTTGAAAATTTTCACACGTCGTAAGAATCTCGATAAAAATTAATAATAATTGCAAAATATATTTATAAGTTACATATGAACTTATCGTTCCTTTAAAAACAAAAATTAAAGAAACATACTTTTGTTTTAAAATGTTAGGCGAAGAAAATGAGAAAACGAGGTGGCTGTTTATTTGCGAGTACGCTGGGAAACAGCGAACGAGGGGGAAAGAAAGTCAAAGGATCGACGCGAACTATTAATGGACAACAGCTATTTGTCCTTGCTCTGACGATACTGATCCCTCTCTCACCCCGCCCCCATCTCTCCCTCTCTCTCTCTCTCTCTCTCTCTCTCTCTCTCTCTCTCTCTTCTCTCTCTCTAAGAGTTCGCCATTTGAAAGCATTGTTGCAAAACTTGTCTGGCTTGCTTTAGAGCAGCGGAGAAATTACTATTTAGGCACAATGTTGTTTAAATTATTCGCTACAAAACAGCAGCTGTATTTGTCAGAGTTGTTTTCTGTGCCGACTGATGAGATAAACCGATCGAAATGTGGTAAACCTTATTGTTTTTCGCGTACCCTTCGTTAACACCGGAGTTTAAGAAATCCTTTGCTTAAAATCCTTCGCTTAAGTAAATCAGTGAATCTATTTAAGTATACCTTCTACAAATATTTGTTAACGCTACCACAAAATTATATTGTATAAAATTAAATTGCGTTATTATTTTCTTTGTTATTATATTAGAAATGTAAATTTGTATATGTAAATATCCAAATTATATATTATAATTTCTATCAATGTTAGATCATCTGGAAGCATCGTCTATTTGAAATAAAAATTTTAATTATTTTTGTATATTATAGGTTAATTATACCTGGTAACAAATTTTGTATGATACTAGTTGCTACCGTTTTATTATCTTCTTGTTACATTTTTTATGTACGATGGAGAACTCATCGTATATTATTGTATTTTTTCTGCTGTTGTTAATATTATAGCACTGGCTAAATGGATATAAAATATGATATATCGTATTAAGTAAATGAATCAATCAATCTCTCTTTCTCCCTCTCTCACCTTTTGTTTCACCGTGGTTGACTTGGAGAGTAATGTGGCTCGCGATTAAGGGTGCAAGTATTATACTATATGATTATTTGACGTTACATATAGAAAAAGATATAAAAAATTAGGACAGATATTTTAGATTATACTAAGAAAAGCGATTGTACAGTGGCTGATTAAAGAAAATCTACAATTATGAAATTTTATAATAGATTTTCTTTAGATTAGTCTTTACTGTCTATTTTTAACATATAATACAAATACTTTTGACGAAATATTTTATGTTATGCATTCCTTAAATGAAAATAAATGATTTGCATAAGAAAATAATAGCTACGAGGTAGATAAAAATTATAACTAAAATGTAAAAATTATTCTAAATTAGGTAATTATTAAATCATACAGATAAGATATCTTATATTTTGAGCAATTTAGCATTGATCAAAAACAACACAGTTTGCTGAATAAAAAGAAAATATTTATTCATTTATAAATATAAATTATAAAACAGTGAAAATGAAATTTACTGATAGTCGATCATGAACGATGTTTTCACCTCGACGTTCTGTTTATATCTGAAGCAATTTGGACTCTTGATTCCTCTCTCGGGGAGGAAAGGTTTAAGAATATTTCTAACTTAGAATAATAAAATTCTGCACCGACCCATATTTTCTGCGCATTTTCTCGCCACATCCTTACCTTACGTTGAACCTAGAAAGCACTCCCTCGTTACAGACAACGCGAGAATAATGATATAATATGCAAAACGTTCGATACAGAGTACGTTGTTAGGACTTTGTAAACCGAGAATTTTTCTTCTTTAATACTAAGTGTATTGAAGGTGAGGCATTCCCATTTTTAATATCAAATTGTACATATTTCTGATCCATATAAATCTAAAAATCTGCGGCCATCATTTAAGGAATCCAATAAAAAAAATAATTTAATCAAGCATTATGAGTTATATTAATCAGGCTAGTGACTATAGAACTTTGATTCCTTGACATTTGATATTTTCAAGGAAATTTTTTTTTCTTAACGTCACATCGTTGTCTACTGAACATAACAGTTGGACTTTTCACATCACAAGAGGAATCAGTACAAAAATGACTATTGTTGGACATTTTGTTATGTTTGTAACCGCTTGGCTCTACTTGTTACATTATCGCTACATTAAAATCAATATAACCAATGCACAACTCTCAGGTCTTACGATGTCATTCTATTGTTCGAATCAATTATATTTGAGAGTCTCCAATCGGCTACATGGCGGAACCTGTTGGGTTATATTGAAAAGATACAACTTGAAATGCCAGGATGCAGTCGTTGAGCGTGCGATTAATGTCTAGTTGAAGTAGTCCTATATCAATAGAGTTACCAGTGCTAAAAAAAGGTCGATGTTGATCATATTTTTTATTATTTTTCACTACTTAAAATATTGCAAACTTATCTCATAGTAAACACGAGTCACTGTAGTTACTAGAAAATACATGATCTAAATATATCTATAAATCGCTATAGATGATATCAACTATAATACTATTTAAAATTTTTTATTATTAGATGATTAGGCGATAACATTATGCGTAACAGTACTGGTTAATAGCACAGTTACGTATCGGTAATAACAGAAACAGGTTGACATACTGAAACTTATCGGATTCTTCGTATGATACTACATCCACTATTGGTATGTGTTGATTTGGGGAATCATTTAAGAGATTGGATCTAACTGCATGTATAGCGATAGATTCACGCGAATAGATATTTTTCTCGATTAACGAGGCACGTCGTCATACAACTATACCATCCATAAATCGTTATAAATGTCAACGAAAGAGAATATCATTGCCTTGCAGGGTTTTCGTTCATAACCGTACATTTGGATAACCGACAGTACATTTGGACTCTCCACTCGTCCTTCGTCAAGATTTCCAAAAATTCCTTTTTTTCGAAAGCTATAGTAAAATATAGGATTCAAATTCCTTGATTTATCATTGGATAAAAGAAAATTCTTTGAATGAGAACAACGGCATGCTCAAATCAAAAAATTTTCAGACTACTTGCGACCAATACCAGGAAAGCTTATTAAAAAATAGAGTATATACAATATCATTTTATATTTTGCTACACGCATAATGTAAATATTATAGCTAAAAAGTTAAGAAAAATATATTTTTCATAATATATTTTTCAGACAGTTCATAATCTTCTTTACATGTAAAATTTTGAAACGTTTATATACAATTACGTATCATTTTCAATCATCTTAAAGAGTTTTATTAAAGGTGTACTAGATGTAATAAGTCAAATGGTCATTTTGTTGCTCACGATCAAACTTGTAGTTAATTTTTTGTTGCTGTAAATGTAAATATTTTTAGTTAATTATACTGAATTAACTTCAATCTGTCTTACTTATATGTATTTATTTTATATAATTTATTTTATATCATTTGTACAATATTTAATTAAGTATAGTGTTAATATTGGTTGAAGATTCTCACAAATATAGTGTTAAATAATTTAAAAATATTTAAATAGATTCATAGTAATATAAAGGATACATAATTATATAGCTGTTTCTATCGTGACATTACTTTCAAAAAATCTATCTTTTTTACACGGAAAGAAAAATGATTTAAGATATTTCTATAAATAGAGAGTAAAGAAAACAGATTCAATATGAGGAACGAAAATCCAAATAATTAATGATTAATGATTCACGAAGCGGATGTTTGAAATAAAATATATAGGTTTGTTCTTCCAATATCTTGTAATGAAATGACAAACGAAAAGAAAACCTTTTTAAATTAGTATTTTATCAAAGTCTCTGTTACATAAAATGAAAAACATTTATATACTAAATTTTAAAAATTACCTACAGCACGATGAAAAATTCATACTGTAATTCAGTTGCTGGGCTTATCTGCAAAACGACATGTGGCATATATTCTTAGACGTGCTATGATAACCAAGATTTAATGTAATACTAACAATATATACAACGCAGTTTTAGATTTGGGATAAATAGTTTGAAGTCAAATTAGTTCACGATTTCATTGTAAAAGCGTGATTGTGAAGTCAAAAAGTCATAGTTAGCATGATTTTCTCAATCATCATAATGACAATTTTTCAGTTCATGTCGAGCAATTTTAATAATTATTAATAATAGCAATAAATGAATAAATAGTGAACAATAATTATGGACAATAATAAAAATACCTGTTTCAAAGAAACAAAATATAGTCCTTCTATATAGATACAAACGAGAAAGCCGCTCAGCAAGCATCCACAATTCATCGATTATTTCTTCCCATCTTCTAACTCTTGTACTAGTTTTCTGATAAATTTCTTTTAATAATTCTATTAAATATCGAATAATTCCTATTCCTTGCATTCTTCTCGAAAGCTTTTCGCTAATAAAGATTTTCCCTACTCTATTTATATGGTTAAAAATATATGTCTTGTCTATTGTCTATCTTCCCGAATTTTACATATACTTTCGATAATATATTATTTTTTTCTACATCATTCATTAAACTATTTTTTATTACTTTAAACTATTTTATTTTAGCTCTTTAGTTTAATCCTTGAAGATGAACCGTAGTGGTTCGAAACGTCAGGCATCAAAGGAAAATTGAAATTTAAGGTGGTAGGCGCAGTCAAATTGTCCTTTGTTAATATAAAATATATCTTATTTTTATTAATTACTGAATTTTATTTTTAGTAGTAATTTTTATTTCAGATTCTTCGGGGGTGATCACGAACAAGGACAGTCTAATTGTCGTTATATTAGCATAGTATATTATTGTATAAAGACTGTAAGACCGATAGAAATATTTATTAATTTAATTCAAAATCGTCGACATAAGTTCAATTTTTTATTTTTAGTTTAATCTATACTTTTAAGTTATAGATATTACTGTTATTCCTCTATAGTTTTTTATTTTTTTACATCTCTTCTTTTATAAATTACCGTTAGAATAGGGAAGTTAATCAGCTTAATTCAGTTAACGTAATTATTATTAAAACATATTGTTGAACAATTTTAAACAGTTTATTTGAATGTTTATTAAGGTGGTTTGAATGCAACTAAAATTACTGAAAATATAGATAAAACCTAGATAAAAGCTAAATAAAACCAGTCTTAAATATTTAATAATTGTATTATTAAATTAATAATTGTATTATTACTTAAAAATTGTACAAAATTGTAGATTTTGAAGAAAAAAAATAACCGAAGTTGCTTCTTGAATTTTTGAAAAAGTATTTTTTAAATAGTACCTATTACCTGGTTAATGTATCTATAGATATTCTATAGATGATACATAGTCGAATCAGCATAAATATTCAAATTTTTGTAAAAACTTAACCCTGATTGAACGGAGATCATGACGATGCTGGTGATTAGCTTCATATCTATAGATATGCTTTAAATTTAACGCATCATCGCTTAAAGTCAGTTTTGAGTTTAGTAAATTTTCGTTAAATTTAGTGAATATAGAGTCTCCTATCCTAAATATATTTGTTTCTTGGTATATCTATATCTATATCCATCTAATCAGTCACCTCAATCATATGATGTGAGATCCATTATTTTAACCATTCAGATTAGGATTTTCTTCTATAGCCCACAAATAAAAACTAATTAAATAACTAATACATAAAAAAAATCAGTGGAATAAAATGAATTATTTTACAATAAACAATCGTTTAATAAGAAAATTAAATAAAGGTTTAGTTCATCGTTTCTATTCTCCACTTCCTTCGTCCCCTTCTCTTTCCGGGCTTTCTTCGCAAAATCTGCGATTTGAATTCATCATATTCCTTTTCCTCCATGTATCCTTACACATAACATCAATGTTTTTAGAATCTTTTATCTCCTGCATTTTCGCATCTTTCTTTTCCTTCTCTTATTACTTATTACTCTGCATTTGTATGTCTGGATTATTTATTCCTATAAGTTTTCGTCCGCCTTTTAATTATAATTGAGCGGTGCTACACTTTGCATCGTGTATTTTTACTTGGAACGGCATTTGTGTAAGCCTCGGCACCGCTCGGCACAGTACTCCACGAAATGAACACATGGCATTATGGTCACGTACTTCATATACTGTTTCTCGAAACTGTAGAATGGGCATTCTCATATTTTCTAATTCCGCTTTTAAATAAAACTTTATATTAAAAAAATAACAAAATTTACTTAACAGTTTTTCCTGTTGCGTCTTTATTTTATAATTACTTTTTTATGCGTTCTAAAATTAAATCCTAATTTAAATGGATTCTGTCCCGTGACCCTTGTGACGTAAATTTAAATAAGTTTTATAAGTGCTTTTTATTACATGTAAGTAGACCATCCTGACAATAGAATGCCATTCAATGATAAAAATGTATGAAGAAATCGATGCACCCAGTTTTATCATATTCAATCTAGCAACAATAGAGTGAGAGCGTGGATGAGGCGATGGAAGAGAGAGAGAGAGAGAGAGAGAGAGAGAGAGAGAGAGAGAGAGAGAGAGAGAGAGAGAGAGAGAGAGAGACAGATAAGAGAAAACTGTTAGCCGCCTATAACTTTTTTTTAACTTTAACTGGTTATAGGTTAAAAAAATTATTTTATAGATAAACATAATTTATTAAGAAAATTCTTGGAGAAAAATCAAATAAATTTTATATACTTTGTTGTTTACATAATAATTTTTTAATCTCTAACGCGTAGTGACGTTGCAGTTTGATCTTCTTTTTTTCTCTTTCAGCGTATCATTTATGCTCTCACTCTATTTTAGCTGAATTCGTTATAGTAAAACTAAGTGCAATGATTTGCTCATTCATTTTTGTCCTTGAATACTATTCTATCATGATCAAAATACATATGGACACAATCGAAGACGCCTATGAAAAATTTCTACGCCACGTGACATCCATTTAAATTAGGATTTAATTTTTAGTCGATTTCAAACGTTAATAATTAATTGAATAATTGATTAAAAATTCTTCTTTTTATTAATTTATAATGTGTTGATATTATTTATTGAAAAATAATTTTAAATAATTTTTTCCTGACTAATGAGAACTCCCTATTTCTGTTTATTATAGTATCGAAAATAAATTACGTCTTAACTCGGGGCACTGCTAAATTTACCTCATTTTCTACTGCGACGTCATTTAACTTTTTTGTGATCAGAGTTTTTCAATTACATTTGAGGATTTTAAATGTCCAAAAACATTATGAATTGCATTGATAATCTAATTCTGAATCACAATTAATAGTTTGGAGTGTCGTTCATGTCGAAGAAATGTCTCTGTGATGTCAATCGAATGCTTGCATCTGAGTTTGCCAGTGATATATCTTCATCATGATAGATCATTAATGCGCTCTCCTCGTTGGTATATGCGTATCTGAGCACTTGACCAAATTGACATCCATCCGGGAGGATACTTTACCGTAAAGACACTGGATTAAAGGGATATTTGATCGAAAATAATAGGGCATCTCAGTAAAGGAACTATTTAGCCGACTTAAAAATAATTATTAATAAATGAAAAATGAAACACAAAATTAGGCCAAGGCAATACAATATCTTAAAAATATTAATTATGAATACAAGAAATGTAAAATTCTTAACAGGTTAAAAATAGTTTTAACAAATGCCTAACAAAGATAGTTCCAATGTTATAGTTAATTTTTTTTTTGTTATTCGAATTAAAAAAGAAAAATTTGGCGCATTCCTTTATATCTAAAGTCTGGAATCGATTTTTTGTAATGAAAGGTCGTTTCACTGATTTACAAAACGTACGTAAATGCTTTATTAAAACGAACAAAATTTATAATAGAATATATACAGCTCAAATTTATTTGTATTGTTCAAAACGCTTTGGATCTAATCCATTCAATATAAGAAGATACACTAGTGTACACCATTACACCAGGTAATCCTGCATCGGAAGATCCTTCAGAAATTAATCCAACAACATCGTAACGGTTAGTAGTGTCATTCAACTGGAGTAATGGACCACCGAGATCACCCTGAATAAAAATATCAAATTTATTAATTAATACATGGAGTATATTAAAAAATTTCCGATCAGTTAATGCTTTACGACTAAGTAATTATCATTGTAAATTATAATTAAATATTCTTGATTAGAAGAATTTAATTATATTTGATCGTTAAAAGAAAAAATTGGTTAAGTATCAAGGATTATTAACTTAACTAATAACTCTACTTAAATGTAAATCTTTGATTTTTGCTTTTTTGAAAATGCAACATGCATGTGCGAGGAAAAAGATAGCAGCACTCTATACCCCACCACATTTACTTAACTTATTGTCCAAATATTCTATATTGTAGACTTAATTCTGTTAATAAATTTATATGTTCAATTATCGATTCAACACATAACTTTATATATGAAATTATCGATCAAGAGATTTCGAGATTTCATAAACTAAAGGTTAAGGCCTACAATTGAAAACCAAAAGTTTAATATGGATGAAAACTCGCTAGAAACCGAGGCCCTGATTCTTTGAATTAATTTAATTGTTGGAAATAGTACTTACAGCAGAGGGACCAATCATAGTATCGAGCGCACCAGTGCAGAAATGGTGATCATCGAACGAAGTGTCATCATTAAATTCATGCCCATTAGACTGCTGTATTATCCTTACGAAATCGAAGCATTCTTCGTAATCCAATATTTCAACATCCGCGACCTGGAGCTTATTTGACGGAATTCCGCGAGCCACTTCTTCAATATTTGTGCTTCCCCAACCGACTATTTTGGCCGATCCGATAGGATAATATTCATATTCTGACAATGGCAATGCATTCACGTATCGAGTGTTGAATGAAAGGTATCCACTTAGCTTTATCAAGCCTAAATCTACAGATATACCAATTCTGGAAAATTCATTATTAACGAATGTTAAACACGACTGAGTGTAGAATAGAATACATAATTTAAATATAAATCATTGCATTTATTCTGTTCATAAAACAGTTTTCAAATTTATGAATTGAAGGGATATTCTACTTTGGAAGTTTGATTTTTATTTATTTATTTATTTATTTACTTTTATAAGATATTGATAAAGAATCCATTGCATTGAAACATTTTTATAATAATTATTTGTTATTCTTTTAAACGTATATAGAGTTTTGTCCACATTAAATTCTGTCAATAAATTGTTGTAAAGTTGAAATGTTTGAAAATAAATTGTATTTAAACAAATTATCAGTTACTTGAATTATAATTCTATACACGCATTTTGTATGTATCTAATGTTTATTTCATTTTAAACTATATTAAGACGTCTCAAATATTTTTTTATAACCCTCAGTGACCAAAAAAATTATAAAAATTAAACTTTTTTTTAAACATTGATAAAAATTCAAATTAAATTTCTTTTTCCAATCTTAGATCATGCAATAACAAATTCTATTTATCACTAACAGATTTTTGTCAGTATTTTATAAGGAATATATTCGAATTAGTATCCCTCTCAATATTGCCAAATTTTAAACAAAGCTAAAAAAAACTATTCGTCTGGACGAATGGGGTTTTGACGAAATTCAATCAAGTTGAAATTTTATTGTTAGTTATAATGTTTTGATTGCTTAATCTGTTGTTATTTTAAGCCAGATTTCATAAAACTTAAAATAATAAGTATAAACAACTATTATTTGTCAATAACATGAAAATATAAAAAACAGTTTCAAATGCACTAAAATTATTATTGGACTAACGTTTCAACTACAAGCTTATTGATTGATGTTACCTTATAACTAAATAAGAGAATTTATGCTAGTTCTTATTAATCTATAACTAGCTGTACATATTGTTAAATTGACTGAAAGATAAAATTGGAGATTTTATCATTATACTGAATTATATAATACTATCTCTAGACGTAAGATTACTTTTTAAAATCATACCACGTGAGCTAATACTAAAAAGCTTAAATAAAATACTTCTTTGTGTACATAATATGTGCGCACATCCGCAGAAATCCGTCATTTAAATCAATTTAAATTAAATTAATTTAATTTATTGAGAGTACCTATTTTATTTTACTTTTCACCATATGATTATGTTTGCATAACGAACGGACTTTGAAATAGTAAACTTAGATACTCTCGAAATTATTTATATAATTACAAATATAGATAAAAATTCGTGACCGGTAGGTAAAAGAGTCTCGTTTACTTTATTCAGATTTGTCAGAATGCAATTAACAGAGTCATACGTAAAACAGAAGATCCCGTCATTGTTTTCCCTTTAACCGAGTGATAAGATATTCCTTTTCTTTTAATTAGTTTATAAAGAAACAAATTATGAACAAACTGACTTACTCAGATGGATTGTAGTTGGGATGTGGAATGGCTTCTTGTATACCTCGTACTTGCACATTTCGAGACTGATCTTTCAAGTCCCTTTTTCCAGCATGTACTTGAACATAATTACGTGGATAAGTATTATCAATTAACGTAGCACCTTTTCCGGTAACTAAAACCCATAACTCGTTACAGGCAACACCGCTAGTGAAAAGATTCTTCCTACTCGTAGAATCTTGACTGCCATATACAGCTACTATATTCGGATATTGAACGATTTCTGCATTACTGCCTCCAAAAATTCGTTTAACGAAACCTGTACGAATGATAATTTAATCATCATTCAATCTCATATAAACTAAATATATATTAACAAAGTTCCTAAGTTTGCATATTGCTTCTTACCTACTAACTTTGGGTTCAAATTTACAAGTAATGTTGTGTTGTCAAATGTAACTATTATTTTTATTTAATAAAAGAATATTTGGTTTCGAATATGTATAATACATTTTACTATTTATTTTTATTTTTGAGAAATATTTGGGCATTGAAATAGTAATCACCGAATGATATTATAAATGTTAACTTGTAAATATATTAAATAATATAATATAATATAATATAATCCGCAATACATAAATCATTAATTGTTATTTATTTGTTATTTATTAATAGAATTTTTACATTTTCTCCAAAATGCTTTGCTTTATTTTTTATTTTGGTCACTATTAAACAAGAAACAATTCGGAATAACAAATCTACATGGTATTTTCAACTAATGTAAAATTAGTACATGTTGAGGCATAGTTGAGTAAAAACTCAATATCGCGTTATAATAAGATCATTCGGGAATTTCAATGCATTGTCTAAATTAGGGACGTATCTCAGATAGTACCGTAATTGCATTACTTGCACTAATCAGTATAATCTTGTATTCACAATAGAGTTAACATAGTTAACAGAGTGTTCTCAAGTTTAGTTCGTCTCTGCTCCTCATCCAAGAAAGGTTACACTGATTTGTCTTAACTCATAATATACAGATTTTACACTTTTATAATAAAGTATTTTCTAGCATAACATCAACCTGTTCATTAAATTTATTACACCTTGAAATAGCTTATGAGCCAATGTTACTTTTTCTTTTAAAAAACGTATCTCTGTAATTGTTTTGTGAACAGTTTTGTATCAAAGTGAGAAAACTAGAGTCTGCAAATCTTAAAATTGATAAGTTACGTGATAAAAATAATTGTCGAAAATGGGGTTCTGTTATTCATATATTATTAGAAGAGTATAACTCGTTCAGTATATATATCTACACATTTTGTGGCCTATTGAGCAAGATATTTGAGGATAGATAAAACATCAAGAAGAATGATCATCCATCGGTAGAGAAGAAATTTATGGATTTAATTTTAAGCTGTATTTAAGCTGTATCATTGACAATGATATATGGAAAAATTTAAGGTTGCATTTGATATGTAGTCGACTGAATACTTGTGTATAGTTCAATTTCTGATTTTTGAAATGGAGGAGAATGAAGGTAGCTTGCACGATTTAACGAAACTGGAACAATTTTAGACGAAAATGAAGCATTTTAGTGGCGAAATCTTGGAAAAAATGTTATTATCAAGAATTTTATCAACTTTGTCAAAAGTTTACGATTCCTGTCATAGTGATTGAGATATCATTAACGATATCAAATGAATTCTAACAAATTTTACGGACCGATTAATGGAAGAACATATACGATTAGGCAAATGAGCACAGTTACAGCTCTTTATATATGAAGGCAAAGCCGGGAAATAATCTTAGAAAATAATCGAAAAAATCGAATGAATATATGTTACACTTGTGGCAAAGATATCACGAAAGACATGACTGCATCGACTTTTACAAATTTGGCGCAAATAGGGATTTAAATAGAAACTTCTACAAGAATAAAGGCAAAGGAAATTTTCAAGGCAGTAGAGGAGGCACAAAATCTACTCTTTTGAATTATTATATTATAATTAGAATTTATTACTCACAAGACATAAGATACTCGAGATATGGTACACTCAGTATAACAGAATTCATCGAGGAGGCTGTCGGATGTTAGTTGAAAAACCAAGAGATAAGAACATTAGAATTATGATAAGGTCGAGTGTTTCAAAGCACAGATAGTAACAAAAGGTGTTCTCAGAAAGAAGAGATTGTTTATGATGAAACATTTGGTCCAATGATCAGATTTGATACCTTTTGATTTTTTCTAAGTATCTAATTCATAATAAATTAAAGCTTCAAAATTTGGATTTTAAAACGACGTTTTTATACGGTAAAGTAAAAAAAGAAGCCTAAATGGTTCAGCCTGAAGGATTTCATGATGAAAATAATCGTGCTTATAAACTTCTAGCTGTATTAAGAAGCGAACTTGTAGAATGAAATTTCGAATTTGTTGTATGTCCCTGCAGTGATACGACCATTACTCGTTCCAGTAACTCTAGCGAATCTTGATTTCGAAAAAAAATTGTAATTACAATTGTGGAAAAATTAATCATTGAATTTGGACCAATTTTTTGACACATTACTAAAATAAGTTGTAAACTCTGAATTATATATGAAAAATAGCAATGATTATTAGAGGTAGACTTATTATTATCGCTTGATATAAATTATCCTAATTTTGTTGGCAAATGTATGTGTGCTATGGAGTCGATCAAATTCTTAATGTGTATGTAATTTAGTTATCTAAAACTATGCCTTGATACCACTTAAAATATTTGAATTAGATTTTCTTCTATAACGAATAAATAAAAAAACGCGAATTGTTTCCGTTTTTTATTTCTAAGAAATTGCATGCTTAATTAATGGTTACACAAAAAGCATTAATGATTTTGAAAATTAGTTGCTCAAAACAATTATGGAAAATGTCCATGGATGACATTGCAAAACTAAACTAATTAGAATTGTTAATATTTTCTATTATTATAGTATAAGATTTCCTTCATAATTATAAAAATTCATATATTGTATATCATAATTGTACATCTAAATTTACTCAGAACTTATTCTTGACAGAAAGAGAAAATGCCTTTAATTCTGATCTTGTAACGTAACGATGACGTAAAATATAATAAATAATAAAATATAATATAATATAATATAATATAAATAATATAATGTAATAAAATAGAAAATATTCTTGATGATAGAATTTACCAAGAATTAATTCATTAAGGATAATTCTAGAAAACTAGTGCGTAATCGAAAATGAACACAAACAATTTTATAAATTTGTAATAAAAAAATTACATTAAATTTGCCTTGATTCTGCGGCAAAAGCTTCTATTTAGAAAAAAAAAGACTTTCTAATGAATGAAACTTACGTGCATGTGTAAGCGCTAGAATACAGGAAAATAAAATCAGTTCGAACTTCATCTTGATAATGAATGTAAAATATTATTTGCTGCTTGGTTTATATGTCTACGGAATTGAATGAACGTTCTAAATTTGATAAGAAAAATAGGGCCAATAGCTTCCAGTTCAAAGAAATATGAATATTATTTCTGTTATTTTACAAAATTTATACATATTTCTCACATGGCCAAATATATGTTACTTTTTTTATGAGTTACGCAGCCGAAAAATGTAATTGTTTTTAATAACGAAATAAACCCAAAATATTGTCTATATCATAATGAAATGAAACATACAATTAAAATGAAACATATTATGGTATTTTTTAAGTCCAGTTCTTATTATTAATATTATTATTAAGCTAAAGATTTTTTTAGAGCTTGTATTATTCAATATTACATAAATATAAATGGTTAAATAAAATACAAATAAAACAAGAAATATTGAATTATACTTGTTTTTAATAATGTAACGACTTAATTTTTAGAATCAAAAATAGAACTATTTATTATTAAGCGAATTTAGAACAGTAAACAATATTATTCGATTTATATGATTGATAAATATTTTAAGGTATTTTCTACGTAGGATAGAGTTAAACTATGTTTTTTTTTAAATTTTAGGTATTTTTAAATCGACGTCAAACGATTCCGAATATTGTTTTGAAGCCATAGAAGATAACTTGTAAGTTAAATATATATTAACATATTCATATAACTTTTTATATAACAAATTATTATATTTACTGTAATTATGTTTATATATATATATATATATATATATATATATATATATATTCTATATTTGAAAATAATGAATAAAATATGTAAAAGTATAAAATTTCAGTAAATCGTATAGAGATAGTTTCGTGCAATATATTAAGCAAAGAAACTAACAGAAGTGGAAGTTTTTTTTATTGATTTACAGCTTCAATAATTATTTGTATACTGTTATATCTTAAATAAATTACATAATAAATAAGTTACAGCTTAAATAAACATCTGATTCTCTCTTTAGTAAACATTTGAATAACGTTTTAAAATATAACTCAAATTGATTACTTTTTTGTTAATACGCATTGAAATTCAGATATAAATCCATAAAACTACATATTCGTTTATTTTCTCGTATGTAACCTTATAGAAAAAGGTAGTTTAAAAATATCATTTCTTTTAAAGTCTACAATGATCTGAAATTGTTGGATAATATTATTGCATTATGTTTTTCTCGAACGATTCAATATCAAACCTCAGTTCGGAGCGATATAATGATGTCTATTTTGATTACTAATTGTATGTTTTACAACAAAATTTACTTATTGCTTTATCAATAGACAAAAAAATTAAATATTGCAATAAATTGTTTTTTTGTGAATAATTTATATATATATATATATATATATATATATATATATATATATATATTGAGAATTTTCCAGAACATCATATAGTCGCAAGGCAAAATAATCGTCACAATAGGATGCTATAAGATATCGTGATTACATAATCATTATATGCATCGATATAATTTATTTGAATATAGATAAATTGCCACATACGTTATGCCTATTTAATTTGAATTGAAATGCCGTAAACATAATTCATATAGATCAAGAGCATTTATTTCGGAAATATACATTCGAGCATTAGACAAAATTCAATGAAATCGTCTGTGACATTCGCCGATGGATATGTTTATCTTCTAATTCGTCGTTCGTCGACTCCGACACTTGGAAGTGGTTCCGTTGGGGTGGACAATGTGCGTGCACGCGTTTAGACGCTGCGGACGTGTTGGTATGATGCGCTTTATAGTTGCGCGCTGCCTCGCTTCAGCAATCAGTCGATGATTATACCTTGTTATACACTGTACGGCAAAGTCGCATGATGTCCGAAGCTCCCCTTTTTCCCTTTTGGTTTAATAGCGTCGAAAGGGTCGCGTCTTTATTGAATAAAACCTTAAAGTTAAATATAATCAATTTGTTCGATTATTTGCCTTCTGCCTACTCCTGCCATCGATTTCATATCTATCCATGTCGCAATTAAATAAATTCACTTGCGTCTAAAACTTTTAATAAAAAATAATGGCCTGTGTCTAAAATACTAACTATAAACCAATACTCAACCTGCCGTGCTCCATTGTGTTGAGCCTTATTCTCCCTGCTTTTTGTAAAAAATAAAATATGCTACTTTTTTACCAAGAACTGATTTATTTCTGGTTAAATTATTCCTGTTCAGAATTGACCTATGTAATGAATGCTGTGTAATGCGAATTATTTTTGAAGATGATTCGCAAGACGATTAAAAACAAGTTTTTGTACGTCGAACGTGTGAAAAATTGATAAAAATAACTATGTAAATACATCTTTGATAATAAATATTTATTTCTCGCAAAACATAGTAGTCATTAAAAACTGCCATTCTTTTATTTTTCTGGTTAAATTTCAG
This sequence comes from Sycobia sp. Sy_11, assembly GCA_018907035.1. NCBI lineage: Eukaryota > Metazoa > Arthropoda > Insecta > Hymenoptera > Epichrysomallidae > Sycobia > Sycobia sp. Sy_11. Next base: position 873,138 of record JACCIC010000045.1, on the reverse strand, counting down.
AAAAATACTATATTTCAATTTTTTTTACTTTTTTTCCATGAATCCCAATACTTTATCGCATTATAGTCTGTAGCTATTCTGTTAATAATGTGTAAATTTGTTATTTAAATTAAAATGACGTTAAGTTTTTTAATCGGCCTTTTCTAAGATTTACAAGCAAGAAATTTTAAATTGTAAATTGATATCGATAATTTTGAAATATGCTTAATCACAATTTGAGATAAATTATTGAGTACGTTACACTAATAAGAAATATCTGTTAAAATAACTATATAGTTGTCTATATTTATATATTTAGTATTTTGTTTTTACTAAGACAGAATTTTTTCGGATGTACGAAAAAAAAACTTATATTTTAAAGTGTACTTTCTAGCACTTCGTAGACAATTTTTTCATTCACTTTTCATATGCGATTAATTTGCTTCAGCGATTCTGCTGTAATCATTTCGGATGCTGCAAAAAGCTCTTATTTTAATGGGTTTCTTCAGCTTTGGGGAATAGAAAGAAGTCACAGGGGATCATATTTGGCGAATACAGTAGTAAGACATCTATATGATGTTGTGCGTAGCGAAGAAATGACGAATAAGCATCGAAGAATGAACAAGCGCATTATCGTGATGCACTTGCTATTACTGATTTCCCAATATAATTAGTCGCGTTTTCGAATTGCCTCACGACAAACGACGTAAAATTTCTTTATGATATGCATTATTAATCTTTAGGTATGAACTCAATAAAGTATTACACCGTTGAACGAACTTGTACTGCTTTCTTCGCTCTTGGCGAAATCGAATGTTTTTAGGTTGATGATTGAATATTAGTTTCGATGTCGTGTCCGTAAACCCACAAATTCTCTCAAACCGTTCTGGTTGGATCGAACGCAAAAAGGAAATGGTGAAATTACTTTTGGTGATAATTCTGTAGTTTCTGAACAAGTTTTACTCACGCACGTTTCATGTGCAAAACATCGTTCAACTTTGTTGGAGATGGCACAGCAGCATTCTCAGCGACCTTTCTAACAGTTGAGATTAAATTTACCAGGATACTCAGAGTACTCATCATCTTCGATGTCTTTTCGTCCATTTTTAAAACGGTCCTACTCTGCAGAAACTCTTGCTCGGTATATAGCCGAGCCACCCAAAATAACTGCCAACATTTAAAGAACATGACTTCATTAAATTCTTTTTTTTAACAAAACTGGAGCACACTACGACAACGTGCAATGGACAGTCGATGGTAAAGCGAACGTGCAACTACGTCTATCAATGCACGTACAGTATCCCGGAAAGTGCAGACACATAACAAAAAAAATTTTGCCAAATGGACGCATATATGCCATGGGAAATTTAGAAATATGAAAAAAAATTTGTAAATACAGGATGATTAATATCAAGATCTTAGTAAGAGCTAAAGAAGAGGATGGAAAAATTAAAAGGATAAAATTCGGTTATGAAGATATAAATTCACAGATATGTTTGCACATCATACAAAGCAAAGACGAAAATACAATCATGATATATTTTCTCGAGTATATCTATTAGTCGATTTAGAACATTCATTTACATTTATTCATTCATATAATTCAGTCATGATTTTAATCGATTCTTATAGAATTACAATTTAGTTTTTACTTAACTCTATAAAATAAATTAAAATAAATTTCGACTAATATCTCGGGAATATATTTAAAAAAAAGATTCTTTTAATATTCCGATGGAGACATGGGTATGATTTTCTGTTCATACACATATGAAATATTATCTCCAATATCATTACATAGCCAACCTAGATATATTTTAAAGGAGGTTATTTGATCATTACTTGAAGATCATTTACTTGACAATGAGTCCATTGTAGCTCGTTTAAACGTATATAATATTCTTGATATTGGAATATTAATGATTCCAGAAATAAATCGACAACCTTCTTCTTTCCATTACAGCTTATAAAAAAAGTAATATATACAATAAATTAAATTAATTAAAAAAGGAGCAACTAAAGTACAGAAATAAATATAATAGATAAAATCATTAGATGAACATATTTTATAAATAAATTATCTTAAGAAAAATGTTATCATTTCCAATGATAAAATATGTAGAAAGAATTAAATAAAATTTCAATTTTGATAAATGCGTAATTTTGACATTTGTATTTTAACCAATAACCAAGCCAATTTAAATTGTGCAATACAATATTTATTAGAGTAGCTCTGTCTTTCTCTTTCTTTTATCCTTCTTTCTCTCTCTCTCTCTCTCTCTCTCTCTCTCTCTCTCTCTCTTTGTCTACCTCTACATATTTCTCATTCTTCCTCTCTTCCACTTACTCTTCTTCTTCCTCTTTTTCTCTCTCTTTCTCTCAGCATTTATACCACTGGATTCTGTCATAGTTTTTCTCCGCTTCATATAAAAGTATATAATCGGATATAATTCTGGGTACCAATGTATATATTCAAATAATTCAAGAAGATTAATATAAAAATGTTTTTAACAATATATCGAAGTTATAAAAGAGTTTATAACTAAATTTATTTTTCTTTAGTTTTAATTTAGTTTATTCTAATAAATTTAATAGAGTTTACCTAGTGAGGATTTTTCATAAGTGCTTATTTGATACGGCAACAGTTAGTAAAGTGCTTTAATCCGATACTTCAAATAAATTCTTTCTAGCGAATCGAAAAAGTAATATTTTTAGAGAGAAACAAGAATGTAGAGAGTAAAATTTAAATTTTTAAAGAATTTTTGAATTTGCCTAAAGTTTATAAAAATTAAAAAGGTATCTTACAATTTTATAGTTAATCTTAGAATAAACTATTTTGTATAGTTTTTGGAGATATAAAGTTTTACAAGGCCAAAGTATCTAAAAAAAACATAGAATTTGAAGCAGAGAGGTTAGCAATTTGTTTATTTTTTTCTGAAATAACTAAGTATTTTTCAATGTTTCCAATTGTATTCACATATTTAATTAAAAAATTATGATCTATTTTGTTCTTATCTATAACAAATAGTAATAATTCGGTGACAACATTTAGGTTGGGTTCTATATCATTAACGAAAGCAGGAACATCATTATCAATACGAATAGTCTGGATGAAACTTTCTATCGCAGGTGATTTGAAAATAAAGCTTTTTTTCATGGATTCGGAATAAATTGTAGCATCAACTGTATAAATGATTTACGATTCCTTCGTAATCAAGTCAATCCAATCGACAAAAGGAGCAACATGGACATATAACGTTGGAGCTGCATATTGTGGAGGTGCCATCGATGCTGAAATGATTCCCACTACTTCGTATTCTCCTGTTTCGTTATTCAATTGCATCAATGGACCACCAGAGTCGCCCTGAATGAAGTCATAAAAAAAGAATTAATTAATATCCAAGCATATTTCAAGATTTCTTATAGTTATAGACGTTCGCCTGACACAATCGTGCTCATAATTCTCACGTCAATCAGTATATTTTCACACATGGACTCGCTTTTACCACTCAGAAATTATTATTTTCTACGAACGTTTTAAGTAGATATTTTAGTAGCCAAATATATTCATTGTAAATACTAAGTGGCAAAAATCGCTCTTCTTAGAATCTGTCTACTTTTACGAAACTATTTTGAGATCAATCGATAAAAAAATCAATAAGATAAAAAAATTTGTTATTATTACTTAAGAATTCATAACTTTATCGACAATTGATTTTGTTCTGAGTTATTAGCTTCTATGAAATTTTTCTTCTAGAAAAACATTTAGCTTCTCTGCACGTATTATTTTAGATATCTTATAAGCACATTTTATTAATTTTATAAGCTTTGAAAGCCAGAATTGTTTCTATATAGTACTTACAACAGATGGACCCTTTAAATTGCGGAATGAACCGGTGCATATATGAAAAATATTAAACGAAGTTTCTGAAAATTGCTTTGTTGCTGATAATAATATTAGCTTAACAGCATGTAGACAATCATCGAGAGGTATAATTTTAACATTCCCAACTTGCAAATTTGGTGACGGCATAGCATTATATACTTCATTTAAATTTGAACTCCCCCAACCAACTATTATTCCAGAACCTGTGGGATAAGTTACGTTTCTAGAGAATGGAATTGCCTTTACGTAATCATCAAATACGAAGTCCTTGTTTAAACGAAGTAAGCCTAAATCTATAGATGTACCAAGTCTGAAAGATTTATATATTATTAACGAAGGTTCTATGTCTAATATACTAAACATATTTTGCTAAATTTATCACGCCAAGAATCGTGTGACTTCAATATATGAATCATTATAAGTTTTGTTCATTAAACATTTTGAAGAAATTAATTCTTATGTATTTAAATATTACTTATATATTTAATAAGTTTCCAATATTAATATTGATAATTATCTCTGATGCTACGTACGGTGGCATAGAATCGATTGAATAGACAACTTGTTGGAATAAAGAACATTGATGTATTTACTGACTTACTGAAACTGATCATAATTTTCGTGTGTAACAACATCTACTACAAATCGAGACTGCTGAAACCGCGTCCTTGTTAAGAGGTTAATTTTACCAGCGTATATCTTAATATTTTTGCGGGGGTAAGTATTATCGATTAACTTGGTACATCTTGCGGTAACTAAAAGCCATCTTGCAGTGGCGATAACACCGCAACAGAACATCCCCGAGGTTTCTGGATCTTTTATATGACCATAAACTGATGCCATATTTGGAAATTCATTTCGGTCCGCATTGCGACCACCAAAAATTCTCTTTACAAGTCCTGCAAGAATATGAATCCCATCAACAACTTATCATAATAAATGTTTCAAGACTTGCGAATAACTTTTCCAAATAATATTATTTTTATTGCCTCTAAGAATTAAGTAACGTTAACTAATATGAAATACTTCAAATATATTAGAAATATTTTAATAAATCATTAAAAACATTTTGATAACGCCGCAAAGATTTAACAATTACATTTCCAAAACCGTTTGAGTATACCTCGGGTCTACCTGTTTTCAAAAACTGCAATCAGTTTAATGGGTAAAAAATATAACGAGCCAATTATATGTAAAATTAAGCAATTCATTGAAATAAAGAAACTATTAAATTTACAAGACATTTTGGTGTTTAAAAGCCATTTATAACAAATATATTTCTTTAGTTCAATCCATTTAAAATCAAAATTTTCTTTTAATCCATGTTTTTAACTTTTTTCTCTTCTTACCTAGAAATAGAGTCATAAAAGTTCTCGCTATTTGTCTATTCCGTTTTGCTAGATCATTTCGCTTCGTCTACAAAGAGGATAAGATTTTCGACTAATTTACGTAAAAGAATATAATATACCTCGAATACATAAGCTGTCAGACATCTGATGGAAAGATACTTTAGATGTGTAGATTTGTTTCGATCTAATTTTTTACCTTATAACTTTACCCGCACCATACCACCAGTGTGAGTTCTATTTTGAAAATGAACAGTTCAACTTTCATTTTGAAAATGAGCACTTAATCGGGAAATCGAAGTAAAAGCACATGAGAATACTAACTCATATGTGTTCCTGTAGTGCTACTTGCTTAGCTGGAACCTGAACTCATTATTAAGATCATGATCGAACACTACTATTAATCATAAGTAGTCATCGGTAACCAAGAAAGTTTCTACAATTAAGAAAGTTTCCAAAAACTATTTATATAGCAGATTTTAATATATAAATAGTACAATATAAATGAAAATTACATAGATGATTAGGTAGATGATATAAAAACATAAATAACATATCTGTTCCTAACGCATTTTTAAATTCGAGCCAGAATAGATAGATTTCGTCAGATAAACGTCCAACCACAAACGTTGCGGAGTCATGGTATTGAATTCGTTTTCTTCTTCCTCAGTCGATTATCGCCGATATCGGCTTAGCGTTAAGAACGAGGGTCTCGTGATAGAGAGCTGACTGCATTTTGGCGTTACCTGTGAAGATGGGTTGAGTGAAGCCGACTCATCAGTCAAATTCACGACTCGATATGTTGCGAGCAACATTAAATTAGATGCGCGAAACATTCTATCTGGGCATGAGCATTGCGTTACGTAAATCACTGTGTGATAGAGTCAAGTTATTACGTTTTATCGTACAGATACTAGTGTCTATTGTAGATATTTGTAACTAAGAACCATTACGGTACCTAAAAACCATTCATGGTTGATATGAGTTTTGAGTTGTATGTTCCGATTACCTGGCAAGAGAATTATCTGAGATTAAATCGGCCCTCATTATAAAATTTTTTATTGTCCGTATTGGTACAACGCTTCCGAAAAATTGAAGACGTTTACCTTAATAGCTTGCTCTTTCGCGTATAAATAAATCATTCCTTTAAGCGTAAAACCGACAGTTTAAGCAAAGCAATGCTATCCTGATAAATGTTATTCAAATTGGTTTCATCAATAACAAGAATTTAGAGGGAGTATGTTTACTGTTTACTTTAAATGCAGTACCACAGTATCATATGAAAGTGACGTTAAACATGGTATTGCAGAAAATATTGAAAAAATACGAAAGTCCTCTCGGCCGATAGTAAATTCAAGTTATGTAAGATAGTATAGGATGGATAAATTATTCAATTTTTTACATGAAAAATTTCATCAATGGGAAAACTGTGTTCAATGTGGGTACCACGTTTATTCAGAGTCGATCGAAAACGACAATATACGTCGATGACTCGCTGCGATGTTTGAAGTTGTTTAAACAATATAAATAGGATTATTTCGATTATTCCCATCGTGATATTACAATCGATGAAACATAAATCCACCACTGTACATCACAATTACAAATATTTAAATATTATAATAAAAGCTCCAATAAAGGTTACAGCAAAAGAAATTTGACTCAAATGTAGAATCGATTACCGAAGTTGAAGTCAATTTTGAAGGCAACGGCAAATCCTTCTCCAATAAAAGCATACAAAAATTAATGGAATACTGAACTGAAAATACTACTTTTCAATTAGTAAAGTGTAAATAATAAAGTTACATGTTTTACAAAAGTTTTTGTTTCCTCTGATGTGAAAAATAACTGTAATTGGTCATTTGGGATAAACAAGAATATTTGAAGCCTTATTAAAATGTTGGAATTCTATATAAAATAATAATACTGATATAATTTTAATGACGAATGATGTGTTTGTCATACACACTCATCCGCCTTACGGTAATAAAAAATATACAAGAATAGTGCATTAATAGATGTACGGTCGTTTATCCAGGTACAGCGGTCCGAAAATATATAAATTTCTTTTCTGCCACTTTGCGATCGTAAAAATTCTTAAACTTATTATATATTAATTTTAATTTTAAAAGTTCTTCATGTATATGTATATATAAACTAAAATATTTCATCCTGTGCCATTTTTTCAACTTTATATCCTCACATAGTTTTTATTGTCTCTATTATTTGATCAAACTAATTCAAAATTTTCAAATAACTAAAATTTCAATGCTAACTTATTTAAGTAAATTTAAACGTTTTATATTTAAACATTAATTATTCCAAGAAGGTATTTGTAAGATTCTTTTTCAACAATTTTTTCAATTCAACCAATTGTAATTATTTCTGTTACAAATATTTAATTAATACATGAATTCGCATATGGAAAAGTTTAACACATATCTAAAAAAGAGATACAAGATTGAACTTCAATTTTGGAATAAAATTTATTAGTAATTATTGACTTTCTGTATTGTTCCTAACTGTAAAAGGATCACATCGGTACACAATTACTTAATAAGCCTGAAAGATCAGATTGTTAATAAAAAATATTAATTGTTTATAATAATTATTTTAAATATTTTGTATCAATGTTTAATGATAACGCAATAAGTTTCTATGTAAAGTTGAATTCCCAATTTTGTAAAGCTTACGTGCGTCAGAAACGGCCAAAAAACAGAAGAATAGAAGCAGTTTAAACTTCATTCTGAAAATGGATATACAGTGTTCTTTAAAGTTCAATTTATGTACTTACAAAAATGGTATGAAAGAATTGAGTTTTGATAAGGGAATTAGACGTGGCAATCATTTGAATTCAAACACAATGCAAATATTAGTTACACGTTTTTACTTATAACCTTTGAATAATTTCTTTGAAATCTTTTATTATAAATCTTTTATTTTACCCCTGCAGCTGGCGCAGCAACTCTAGCAATTATAATTTAGCTTCGCATATTATTTAATATTAGTTTTGTTCTTATACTTACTCGATTAAAAATGCCTCTTATTTCATGTATCGAAAGGAACTATCTATACGTTGAGCTACAAATTCTATAAATTTCTTGTCTACCTACAATACTATAATTAATTTCATCATACCGAGTGTAGTGTTGTGTATAAATCAACCAAGAAGCTTCTAGACTTTCTCCATAAATTTTTATTGTATCACGTGTAATGTCGCGTGCAAACTAGCGAAGGAATTTCGAAATAGTATATTTCATCACTGGTGTGGAAATTGATTATTAAATCCATAAGATATCTTCCACCCAGCGAATCGAGGGATGTAAATCTCACAAGGAAATAATTAATTTGCACAATAGCGCCGGAAAATATTTTAGGTTACAACATCCGAAAGATCGTCCTAAAGTTGCGACTCTAAGATTGGAGTGATATAATTTATAGCGAAAATGCGGTAGCGAAAACAGCAATTTTCATAGCTATAAATTTCCATTACTTCCATCTTGCTTTTACCAATGACATTTTAATTTTAAATACAGAAGTTCTCACTTACAAATGACAATATAAAAGACAATATAAATGATCTGATATTATTATAAGCAATAGATAATCTAGTTCATGTAATATACCAAGTTTCATGCAAGCTGACACTGTCCATTTAGACTTTTCTATGGCTTTTTTTGTTGTTAACCACAAAAGACTAATTGGTCAACTAGCAGCTCTAGGAGTTCCAATAAATATTAGTCTTCGGATTAAATATTGCCAATCTAATAAAACACAAACGGCAATATATCATATGGTGTTGCGCAAAGATTTCATCTAGGTTCTTTACTCTTCCATTTATAGATGAATAATCTACCATATTTTATTACTAAGTCAAACTGCTTTATGTATATAGAATGCAGATAATGTCAAAATTTTAAACTTGATAAGACAACCTATTGATATCTCTAACTTACAAAAGGGTTACTTAATATGGAGAAATGGTCAGGACTGATAAGACTTAAACGTAATATAACTAAACGTGAAGTCATCCATTTCTGTAAAAATGATACATTCGCTAAAATTCAATATATAATAAATTCACTTCCAACTAAAATTTCTGATTCTACTGAAAATCTTGGAGTCACTATATATAATAAATGGAAATTCTAAATTCATATTTCCACAGTATCATGTAAGGCCACGGGATTGTGCAATGTATATTTGTACAAAAGTAATTTCGTCTCAGTTATGTTTTATATGTCAGTGATCTGGTCTTCTATCACTAAATCTGCTAAGTATCCTTTGGAAAAGTTCACCAAAAGTTTCTGAGCTATTTGGCGGAGAAGAAGGGCCAGGCAATGCAACCATTTGATCGTACCTACTTTTAATCTTTTTTTTGTAAATATTTTTCTCTCCTATTTAGATTACATTTTTATTTATGAAATACTTAATTCCGAATACAATAATGAAATTTCTTCTTTTCCACTACCATGATATCCTTTATCACACTAGAAATCTAAGAATACTAGTAGTTTAGATTAAACGTATAGTCTAAAAATCTAAGAATACTAGTATTATAGTTTCATCGATGCAATTATTTATCAAATGATGTTGTTCGCAGACTTCGTCTAATTTGGAACCTTCTATTTTCTAATCTTAAACGCACTTTAATTTACAACAATACAAGTAACTTATTTTAAAGGAATTTCATAATAATTCATCTGTTTTACTTCTGAAATTTATGAATTCATCCTGATGATCCAATTACAATATCTCAGTTGATAGAAATAGTCTCAAATTGTAGTATAGATTTCCATTTAAACCTAAGTACTCATGATTTATTCATTATGAACTTCAACTGGGCTTATTAATACTCAAATTGCAAATTACTATGTCAAAATATAAACTAACCGTTTTGATATTAATTATTGTTAATTTATTTCATAAATAATGTTTAAAATGCGTTAAATTTTTGCCAAGCTGAATATTTGCTGCGACTATCTTAATTATACTAGTTGTTTTTTTATTATTTATTTTGTACAAAGTGTTTATACTTTATTTCTAGAATTATTTTATTTTGAATAGAATGTTTGTACTGCGTTACCGAAAATACCGGAAAATATTTTATATTATTTTGTCATACATTTGTCCCTCAACATTATTAATAAATAAATCAATAATAACTTATAAATAATCATTCTGTAAGTTAAAATAATATTATTTATCATTTGAAAAAGCATATGCACGATAAATGACGTCCTATGATATCTGTTTTCAGCGTGTACATGACTGGAGGTAATATAATAATACTAATTGTATTATTTCTTGTAAAACACTACGAATTAATTAAAATACCTAATAATATTCCTTTCTTTATATAAAAAAAATTTTAATTTTAGTACATATAAAACTGAAATTAATTACTACTCATCCTAATATCTTTCAAATTTATACTTAAATAAATTATAATTATAATTCTATGATTGGTATTGAATTTCGATAATGCTTGTGTTCGAGCCATGAATTATGTGTGATCCATTAGAAAGCAATTGTATCCTTTTTTATCACGTACCTATATATTTACATACTTATTATAATACATTTCCCGTTAAGTCCAACTCAGATTGGACAAATTAATATTTTTAGATAATAATTAGTTTTGATAAACGGCGATTAGAGTAACTGATGTAAGAGGCAAATGGTCGTTTAGGAATTTATTAAATAATGCATTGTTTTTGAAATTAAAACCATTGTTATATAATGATGATTGAAATTGAACACCTATATCATTATGCGGGTATACAAGGAATTTGACCGCGCATTATAAGTATCGGTTCTAATCGGATCAAAATCTGATAAGATTTTTCATAAGAATCGGTGTTAAATTAATGTTTAAATAATTTGAGGAAGATCATTGAAATATTGCTGAAATTTTGCAGAGTTACAATTTTTTTAGGATTATTAAAAAGGTTATTATCGCTTTTAGAAAAATGAATATATGGATAAACTTCTAGTTATCTAATTTCAGCTAAGTTTTTGTAAATTTAGGATATTGCAAGAAATAATATTTAGTTTACTATGTAAGAATTGACTATTTGTACAAAAATTTATTTGATCAAATGTATTGGATTATTAAATAAAAGCTAATTAGTAAAGTAAGAAGAATGTAAATATAAGGATTCTATAACTTAATTAAACGGGTAACATTTGTTGAGAAAATATAGTATGATAAATTTTTAAAGAAACGCATATTATTGATATCCTATATTGACTAGAATATAGATTCATGTAATTGTTATAAGATGAAGAATAATTAGTTATTTAAAATAAGCAGTAATCATATCAAATTGAATTCTATTACAGAATGAGCTAATTATAAAGTAATGTAATTTATGGATGTAAATTTCATTGCCTTAAATATAGCATAATCTTCATAGTACTATTTCTAATTAATAATGCATATACTTTCAAAAGGTTTAAATTAAAAATGTAATAAATATAAATACAATTTTTTAAAATAAATAATCTCTCAACCAATTATTTCACGTTCTTATAGGCAATGGTAATGTCTGATATAGTATAATATTGGATTATTGATAAATGTTCACTTGCTTCATATATACATAAGATTTATACAAAAGCTTTATTCTCAAACTTATTAAATTTTCGATTTTTTATAAGAGAACATTTTTAAGCGGTTTTATGATTCTCGTTATAAGATACTTCAAATAATTTAAAAAGCCATGAATAATTAATTCTTGACAGCAAATAAACTGACATGTTTTGGGGCGCATGTGATGGTTGATATTGTAGAGAAGCAGGAAAGTCTTATGAGTCACAAAATTATCTTAAACACGTTCTTTTCATATTAAAAAGATTTGAAATTATATTTATATATTTCCTAATACTTGACAATTTCAATAATGTACATTGTAAAAGTTAAAGACACTTTGATGTATATCGTTGAACACAAAGATAATTTTAGAATAAATTTAGAAAAAGCAATACTTTATTATTTTCTTATATTCTGATATCTGATTTTGATAAAAGAGAATCTTATAAATATATCAAATACATATATTAAATTAAAACTAAATTAGATCAAGATCAAATAAATGATACCATTGAAAAAAGCTAGATTGTTATTATTTTAATAACGTGTTATAAAAAGAATCTACATTATAAAATTCATTGTTAAATTGATAAAAAACTAATTATAAAAATTTTTCATTATTTACAGCTTAACGAATGATCGTAAATAACCTTAAATAATATCATTTGAAGTGAAGATCTAATTATCAATAAAGCATATATCCGAGCTTTTACAGGAATAAACTCGAGGCCAGTGAATTAACAAAAGCTCTCGATAATTAGACATGGTCGATATTTAACCGAACTACCGGAAATCAAGCACTATAAATTTTATGTTTTACCAAATATATAATTTTTATTACTCTTATGAATTAACTCAATAATAGATTTAATTTATGATATTAAAATACATTATTTCTGTATTTGATATTAATTACGTAATTTAAATAATTCTGGTTCATGCTTGGAATCTATGACAATATAAATTTTGCCTATAACAATCATATGCATGTCAAGATGAAACATCATATAAGTTTTTAGATAATGTAAAATAATGAATAGCAGTATCATTTCAACAATCTTCTGTGTTGGAAATTTTTGTTGCTCCTCGCCCATTACCGGATTTTCTAATTCATACTCAGTAACTTAAAACTTCTCATTCAAAGTTTGATCCTAGGTAATAATATCTAAAACAGGTCTCTCTATTTTAAGTCTGAAATTATTAAACTATTCTTCAAAAAGTTTTCTTCTTTATCATTAATAAAATTGTTACATCATGATATATTGATGGGAATATAGATATACAAGTACAAAAATTTACGTATCCTCGTGTAGCTTTGTTTCAGAGCTTATAGTTCAATATATAATTTGGTATCAATAAGCTTTTACACGCGTTCCTATCTGTGATCTTCCGAACACTCGGTCTAATTGTATCTGGTTTTACCATAGCTACTAGATACCTTTCGACGTCCCTGCGATGGACACAACCCACGTAAGAGAATATAGAATAACTGTAGGCCTGTACTGGTAAGAACTTTAAAAATAGACATGATATGACAACATCACCACGTAATTTATTAGAGTTTAGAGTTTAGAGTTATAATGATGTTAGGGATAGAGCATGCGAGTGGTCACGAAAAGCTTTCGATCCTAAGGAGAGGGTCAGAAACTGTTTAATTGTTGACTAGCTCCACCCATGGCTCTAATACGCGCACGCGCACCAATGCACAGAACACTAAGGCTGAATATATGTAAATGCAATTTCAGAAACACTCGTCTTAAAATTTGATGTCAAAAAGGAATGAAAAATTATTCTACAATTACATATTTATAAAAAAATTTCAATTTTTTGTAACACAAAATTGCCATAATTTTATTAGAGAAATTGAATGTTGCTTTATTCTTGAAAGTGCTAAAGACACAATCGCAATATCAATTTCTTCACCTGAAACCATTCTTCTTAAGAAAGACTCACTGACACTTTCTCGAATATCAACCCCAACTGAGGTATTTGCCAGTACACCTTTGTTCCAGAAGGAGATAATATAAGATCAGATTATGAGCCCAATATGACGACCTATTTGGTTTAAAGTCTTTCAATAGAATATAGCACGATTACCCTGTGCAAGTATGTGTAATAATAATTCCCGTGAACTTATTCTTGTTTTTTTCATATGATATTTGTTATTCTAACAATAGAGATTGTTTGTTATAATGTTTTTCGATTTATTTATTAAGTTAGTACACGGTTAAAATCCTTAGACTTTCGTCTAATGGTTTGGCGACAGTGAAAATCCAATCTTCTTCACAATCCACATCATTAATTTCTAGAAACCGCAGTCACTCCTGAATCCGTTTAAACATTCTGACGCAGTTCTTCTACTAGATATTTAAGCTATTCTATACAGATATCTGATTATATTAATATTAATGTCCAGTATCTTAACAAATGTATTTTAATGTCCAGTATCTCAACAAAAGTAAATAATCTCACGAAATAGGAATTATTGTATTGAAAATATTGTGGACTCTCAGATTGCTGTCAGAGGCATCATTCCGTCCATTCGGCGATTCTGAGTTGGTATTCGTTTTGAAGATGTATGATTTTTCTTTTTAAATAAATTCCATTCATGGTGCTAACAGTTTAACTTAATAGTATAATATCATGATTAACGAAAATACTTCTTTTGACGTAGAGAATTATTCAAGGACAATCATTTTTTATTAAATTATTTTAAAAAATCATTTCAATTATTCAATATATTTTGAAAATACGCTTTTGCTTTATAAAGATTAGATATATAGATCAAATTTTATAATTGTAACAGAAATTAAAAATGTTAGAATTATTTAAATCTGTAACATCCCTATATTTCAGGTTTTGGATAACACAGGTACATGTCGTGCCATTTGCACAGGAATGGAAATTTTTTAGAAATGCGAATTATATTTATGTTTATAGGTTTCAAATATTTATAAGACAAAAAGGGAGAAGCTTCGAACTTTTAGCGGGTAATACTGTTGAAAGTCGATAGACCCATGGAATCGCTAAAGTGCTCCAAGTCGAATAAGATGCACAATGCACGTATCTATTATCAATCAGATTGAGTGATAATATTGGCCTGACCCAAATAAAGGGGACACCCAAAGAATTTTTGGAAATAGGGAACATTTGAAATTAATTTTGAGCATATCCTTAACCTGTTGCAGTGCAAAAATTGATGCAAAAATGGAAATGAATAAAATAAAAGAACATTTTCATTTCTACGCATATTCTTTGTTTTAAAATTTAACTATCGGGACTAAATTAATTTGAATCGAATATTGTTTTTGATATGCTATTTTAAGTATGCTATGTTATTATATTATTATATATTATTGTTCAAATTAATATTTTACTATAAGTACATAATTAAAAAAAAAAAGCACATAAGTGGTTCCAGTTAAAAGAACTAACTATCTGTCAGCTCGTTTTGATTCAGAATAAAATTAATATTATTAGTTCGCTTGACTACTATTTTTCATTCTGCAAAATAGCTATTATTTTATAACTTTCGCTTAGTTGTGATTTTAAATATTTAACTCAAGAAAAATAAAAGAGCCATAAGCCTACAATCTTTAAGCTGAGACTTCAACGGCACAATCCCTAATGATACTGCGCTGCAATCGATGCAATAGCGAGTCCAAATTCATAATTCATATTCACGCCCAACCTAATAAAATAAATGATTTGTGTCGCGGAACACGTAAAAGCAATTAAGACATCATAAGCAAAAAGGTATAACACTGACTGAAACGCAATAAAGACTGTAATATTCTTCTATGCATTCGTATTGTATGTACATTATTAATTTTACAATGACCAATTGAGAACTATGAGATGAGAACTGGCGAGGTATCCATGCAGACGTATTTTATATTTTATCACACATATTTGTACCAAAGCGAAACTCACGTATATAGAGAGAGAGAGAGAGAGAGAGAGAGAGTGAGAGAGAGAGAGAGATTAGGATAGTATATATATATTGAAATAAATTGGTACTATTCATAAATATAATATGTATCTTATTGCGATATAAGAGACAAAAGTTGTTTTTATACAAATACAAGAAATTATCCTGGATAATGCGAAGGGTAGCTGTCTGTCAAACGAAGAAACGACGTCTGGAAAGGCGTATGGAGGATAATTGTAAAGCCGCATGGGCAAGGTAAATGTCAGTTTCAGGAATATGAAGGAATTTGAATGATGGGTGTTCCCAAGGAATAAGAAGTATTAGAGATGTTCCAGCGATGCTGTGCGTATAATTTTATACGCATACTTTTATCCTCTGACAGTTTGATACCACAAAGTGAATGCATTCCATAAGTTATATATGTGTATATATATATATATATATATATATATATATATATATATATATATAACTGTTTTTTATAAATAAAGATCGAGGATTCGACTGGCGGGAATGCCAATCAAAAGTTAACTCCCTCTTTCTCTCCGTCCTTATTTTACTAACCCAGCCTCAAAGGAATAACTCTCCGGGAAGGTCTCCCAAAATACTTCCCTGTTACCGCTGTCGAAACTTTTCACAAGCGACAGAAAAAGAGAGAGAAAGAGAGGGGGGAGAACAATCATCGTTATATAACTTACACGAATTACAGGGCTCGTCAACTCATCGCCGTTGAAACGAGTCGTTATATATGATATAGAGGTATATAGATACAGCTTTATTATACAGGTAACGAGAGACAGGTATCGACTCAGGATCATCCTTTGACGTGGAGACGCGCGACTTCCAAGCCGTATTACAATTTTACGAGTTCAACCGCTATTAGCTCTTCCCCCCCCCCTCTCTCTCTCTCTCTCTCTCGGTGCGCGCGCTGTGCAACACCATCAGGGGCAGCTTTACTTGCGACTGTTAAACCAAGATCGCGCGCACAATTGGAATCTCAAGAGGTTAATGTATCAGAGTCAGACTATTGTTATATATATATATATATTATACATATAGTACGAGCGCGTGCGAGTATTCTCGTGAATTTACTTACATCTCTGCACCCGAAGTACCGAGGAGTATAATAATAGCCTCTGCGCGGTGCGCCGCGTCGTCGTTGAAAGGCGGCAGTCTAGTCGGGCAGATTTATCATAATGGCCTGTAGTAAATTAACGCAAATTGCTGCAAATCTGAGATTTAGATCTGAGCGAGAGAGAGAGAGAGAGAGAGGGGGGGGGAGTTTTCGAACATTTTAGCAAGTGCTTAATTATTGCTGCATAGTCGCTTTTAAAAGACGATCGATAAGATTAGCATTTTTTTTTTTAAACTGAAAATTCTAGATATTATTTTATTTAACTGAAAAAATATATATTATTTAATATTTATTTACAAGAAATTTTTCATTGATAACTGGAAAAATCGCTTATCAAATATGAATCGATTGAATTGCCATTTTTATCAAAACACACCTTCCAGCACTGAATTGATGTGATACCGAAGTTTACAATAATAATGTACCGATCGAGCTGATCGTCCGTATGCCGATTATTCGCCGAGCACCCATTACATCTACATAATTTATTTTCATTTATTTCCAAGTGCTTGTATCTATGAATAGGAGTTGGCCTCCGTTTTATATAAATCAAGCTTTATCATAAATATGACATTAAATGAAGGGTGTTGGTAGATCAACGTCTGGTATGAAACAAAATGCAAGATAAATAAAATATAAATGGGGCTCGGATGAACTCTTATTGTTATAAAATAGTATGTTAACAAGCTAAAAATGTCATCGTAACAAATAAGTGTTACATGTACTTGACGCACGGAAGATCGGATCAGTCGGTAACATGGTCTCAGACGTCTATAATTCGCCTTCGGCGTATCGAATGCTCTTCCATACCGATGAAGTAGCAAGATGCTCTGAAAACATTAAATTATTGCAAATTTTGGTTCATCATGCCTTTTGTTTCGTGTTAAGCAAATTCATACTAAACGGCGTGACAATGAAAACTTTTTGTAAATTTCATATGAACAAAATCAGCAACTAAATTTCTTAACGTTTGTCAGATCTGATTAAAACGCTAAAGTAATATGAAATAGACATAAACGTAGGGCAAGATGAACTAAAATTTTGAATAATTAAATTTTTTGTCTATATGATTATTTATAATTTAAAACAGAGTACTTACTTGATCGGTTAAATTTTGAAATTGACTAGTATTTTGAGAAAAAAAATCAAATTCTCTAAAAAATGTTAGTATTTGCATTTTTTAGTTACTTTTAAATATTGAACCGAGCAACAAAGGCACATTAACTTTTTACTTTAATATAAACTATGCATGAAAAATGAGCGAATCGAATAGAATACAGCGGGCACTCAGGTAATAGACACCTTTTATCAACAGACGTTTGTCCGCATATTATATCTTTTCTTCCGATCCACGTGCGCGAGCCTTTATAAAAACAATCAACGCCACTCTCGGCATATTTTTCGCTTTTCGTCTATATAGAATTATACAAATTGCATTAATTTTACGCCCATTTTATCCCACAATTAAAACATTCCAGCGCATCGCTTCGACCGGCCGTGGGAAGAAGGGAGGGGGGGTTGAACGAAGGAAAAGAAAAGATTTTCAAGAACAATTCGACAAACCTGCCAATGCCATTTATACCGAGCGCGCTGCTCGCCTCCTCTCATTCGCATTAGGTACGTTTCTGTACCGCAGCGGAGGTTCATCATCGTCGCCCTGGGAAAATTAAGATAAAACTGCAGATAGCACGGGACGGAGTTGGAACAGCGATTTATCGGAATATCTGAGCGGTGGCGTTGAATCCCCCCGACTCCCTTCCCCCATCCGCTGAATCGTCGGGAATTCCGGGCGCGTATAATAATGGGGCCATTGTTATCCCGGCGCCCCTCGAATTTTCCAATATTCCCCTCTGAAAGCGCAAGCCTGCGCCTCGGAGCTCGTTGCATAATTCAATTTCCTCCCCCTCCCCAACGGATCGATTTTATATACGTAAAGAAAAAAGGGGTGAATGATTCATTTTGGGACATTGTGTCCTTCGCTATATCTTTATTTTACTTCCTTTTCTTTCCTACCTCGTTCCTTACCTTATATATATATATATATATATATATATATATATATATATATATATATATATATTGTCGACTCGTTATCGCGCATTCATAAATAATTACACGCAGCTATTTAATTTTCAATACAATTTACAACCTTGTGTTCATCGAATCTCGATCGATGCTTTTCTATTATAAAATTCAATCTTCGGCTACAAAAATAATAATACGTTCAATAAATCGAACTAGACTTGATGAAAAAAGTAACGAGGAATATTTGACCGCATGCATTCAATTTAATTAAACGAGACTTTATCGGAAAAAAGAATTCTTTTTTTAACTTGTTAGCTACGAGATCTTTGGTACCTCTTTGAGAAAGGCTAGACAAATGAAAAATACCGAGATGCGGAAATTAAGCTGGAATGAATAGCAAGTTGATCTTTTGCAATTACGAGTTCTGACAATCAATTGTTAGAAACGAATGTAGAACAAATTTTATTCTGTGTCTATCATTTTAAACCTATAATATAAAATAGAAGGAAATTAATCGAACATTATTAAGTAATTAAATAAAAATAATAAAAAATCATTACATACAATTTTATTATTTAATGTAATTTTTGTTATTTAACAATAGTCTCTTTTTTAAAAAAGTATAAAATTAAAAGCTATTAAAATTTTTATCTAAAATTTCTGCATGGAGCTTCAACGAGGGATTAGGGGATTAATAATAAATAAACAAAATTTCCAAACAGTGTTTATGTATTTTACTAGTTTAAATTATGATCCACAATAAAATGCTTATAATTCAAGTAATTTTTTTTTTTAATGATTTCATATTTATTAACGATGATCTAAACAATAAAATTGTTATTTATTATTGTATTATAAACTTTTATCGTATATAATATTTGTAATTTTTTTTATAATTTTTATGATTTTAACAAAGTGTCATTTAATGTTATTACTATGTATAAATGTAACGATGATAACTTTTCCGTAATTTTCTTCAACAATAAGGAATTGATCAACAGTCGTTGTATTTCATTGAAATTATTATTACAACTACAGATAGAATCTTTAATAATTCGCAGTATTGAACTGTCAATAATGGTTTTGATTGTAAAAAAAACATTGTATTTCATACTAAATTATTTGTTAATATACAATATAGTTTGACGCATAAATTTCGCGTACAAAGTACTTTCATAACATACGTCTCAACGACAGATTTTTATTTGATCTAATTATTTTTATTTGATTTTTAGCAGTTTCTATTTTGTTAATTTAACAAATTGCATATGTATTGATGTATTTTTTAACTGCATTCTCTCTTCGTCCTTCACTCGGTGCGTACTCAAAAAGAGTCTTGACACCGCGCAAACCTCGAAAATCGCAAGATCTTTTTGGCTCTCGTGGTCTAAAATAAAATATATTATAACTATATAGTGTAAAACTGCTTGTGTGCAAGTGTATTTTTACATGAATCCGGCCGGTGATGAAAATTGTCTCACGGAGAAAATAATTAACTTCCACGTCCGTGCTGAAATCGCCTACCAACGCGTACAAAGTTTGCGCACGCCCGTGAATTCGTAAAGTGCCCACATTCTCCAAAATGGGACACGAACCATTTTACGAACTCATGGACGCGCGCGCTCGCGCGCGCGTGGGTAAGCTCCGTAACTTTGCGAATACTATTGCAAACTTATGAGATTGTAAGGGAGAGGGGTAAAAATCAACTAACACACTCGGGTGTCGGACTATATTTTTCGTCCAAAGCGAAGCCAGAAAATTGGTCTTGGAAATTGCGACTTGCGAGGCCAGAGCGGTGAAAAAATAATGGTATACGCTACGAGCGCGTAAAGCGCGCGATTCCCGCACGAGGAAAAAAATCCTCGCCGCGAGTCGCGCGCCTTACGCTCCCGCGTCGTTGTTCTTCATGCGAAAGGTGGTAAAATTCGCGCTTTTACAGTCGTATGTCGGCGACGGCGTATTACAAATAAAAAGAAAAAAACTGAAATTAAAAAAAAAAAGAAAAAAAAAGAAGAAAAAAAACAGAAAAACGCCGACAACGCCTCGGGCCACAATCAGGCCAGCACGTCCTTGGACGGCACGATTTTGTTGGCGTTCTCGTCGCTGCAGCAGGACAGTCCCCCGGACGATCTCGACTTCCGGCCCCTGATCGACAGCCGGCTCCTGACGTTCTTCCTCAGTGTGAGATTCTCGAAGGAGCTCGCCGGCGACAGATTCCTCGACGTGCTGTACGGCTTGACCGTGATCACGGTCACGTACGACTTCTTGCCCAGTATCTCCTGTATCTGCTGCAGAGTCTTGCCGACCACCTCGACGCCGTTGATCTCGAGCAGCTCGTCGTTGACGCCGAGGAGGCCCGAGCTGTCGGCGAGGCCGTTGGGCGCGAGCTCGTGGATGAGAATGGCCGGGAGCTTCTGCACGCCCCCGTTCGGGCCCTTTCTGTACTTGGGCACGACCTTGATGGCCATGCCGAGGGGCTGGTCGGGACTGCGCTTCTGTATCCTGACGCGGCGATAGGTGTCGGGCACGATGCCGACGTCGACGATGGCCGAGACCCGCCTGAAGTCCTGGGGATCGGATATGTCGCGCAGCCTCGCCAGCGGCCGCCTGATGCTGTCGACCAGGCTGCTCAGCAGGCTCCTGCGGCGCATCAGGCTCTTCTTGGCGCTGGCCGCGATGGCCGCGCCGTCGGTGCGCTGGATCAGGATCCTGAGGAGGGGCTTGCCGACGATCAGGGCGCGGGTCAGGTTGCTGTTGTTGCTGATCGGCAGCAGGTCGCCGTTGATCGGGTCGGTGTAGAACAGCTTGAAGGACATGTCGTGGGTGATGCTGTGCTGCTCGGCCAGGAGCCGCTTGAAGCCGTCGAAGTCGTCGAAGTCGCCGCAGTCGAGGGAGAATCGAACGAAGTCGGCGTCGAATTGGCTCTTGATGCTGACCGTGCGGCTGAGCAGCTCGGACGCGCGCAAGTCACCGATAGTTCTGCTGGCCATTTTTTTTTATGTAGTACTTTTGATTACAAAGCAAAACACGCTCTTCTGTTTATCTGGAATTCACAAAATTCATATGTTTACTTTAAATTACATAGATTTATTATGAATTATCGACTAGAAATATCCATAGTTTAAATTTCAATTTTCGAGTAATGTAAATTGAAGCAAAAAACTGGATAAATATAAAATTAACTAAAATTAACAGTTGAAAAATAAAATAAAATCAATATAATTATTAATTTAATTTGACAAAAGCACTTTTTGTTACATTTTTTAATAAAATAAAAGAGAAAACGAAAAAAAAAATTAAAAAAAAATATACTATTGAAGTACGACAATGCCGTCAATGTCAAGGTCAAACTATGATATTATTCATTGATAGCAACATATGGCGCTAAATCATTATGTTGGTTAACCGCTTAATTAATTTAAAAAAAAAAAAATCTTTCATATTCAAGTAACTATCGAGTGTTGAACTCACCTTCAATTACAGCAATTTTTTCTCAGTAAAACACCAAAGCAGTACTCTTCATTGCACTTGTTGACGTATATATAGAAAATGCGCACTGATCCGTGGACGCGATTTTTGTAGTGCAGATCCGACTGTTGCACTATGTACTTTAATCACACCGTGATAATTCAAAGTTCAAACACAAATAAAAGTAAACTCGATTTCTCTGTTCTTGTTTGTTCACCTTTACTACTCGAAGGGTAGCGTCGGACTGATCGATATTAGTCAAACGTGTCCGGATCTATATAGGTGAGGTATGACCATAATTTTGCAAGGATGCCACCACCTTTTATCCCCTCCTCCCCCCACTCTTTTGAAATATCGGAAAATGTTTCGGTAGTTCATCACCTATGATACTTCTCCATTTCAATCTCAGTGTCTCTCTCCCTTTGTCGCCCTCTTGCTCTTACTCGGACAAGTACCTTTGCCTCCCCTTCTATACCTTTCCCCCACCTTGACGAATAGTCCCTCCTTTCAAGAGCGAATAAATCATGGGCTGCCCAATAAGATGAGAGTGGTAAGATTAAAGCAAACCCAGTATACTAAAACTATACTTTATTTCTGATCTACATTATGCACTACATTATGTATAGTTTGTTTTGCAGTAGGATTTAGATTTGAAAGGGGATTTTTTTTTTAAATTTAATATTTTCAAAATATTTTCTTATAAACGTTTTGAATAATAATTATGCTTTTTTGTAATTTGTATAAATTCGAAAAAATAAATGAGTAAAAGATGTTAATTAATAAAAAAAATTTTCATAACTTATTTACACTAAAAAATTTAACATTAGTTTTAATTAAAGTTATATTATTTTTGTAAAACTTGAAATTAAAGTAATTAATTAAATTAATTAATTAATTTAAATGCAATAGCTAGATGCAATTGAAGTTTAAGTACTTTCAATCGTAAATTAAAAATTTTAAATTTCAAAACAGTTTCAAATGAATCTTAATTCTTTTTGTTACCTCTACCGAAAAATCAGCTAGTCTGCAAACACAGTTTATGTAAAAGAATCTCGCTGTTTATAATTTTCCTAAATAATCTGATGATATACGATAAAGACTAGTTTTGAAAGTAGACAAACCTCATATCTGCTTGAGTACAGTCTAACGTACTTGAATCTTTCGTTAATTTTAGATTGAATTGATTGGACTGTAAGACCAATAATAAAATATTTATTAATTTGTATATGTGCAGTCGACATAAGTACAATTAAATTTAAAAAAATTTCTTGGTAATCCTGTTAAGTGTGTTTTATAATATATTTGATTTATAACATACATAATTTTGCACTTCAATACATTAAATTTATGTTAAAAAAATTGTTTTTTTTTGTCGTTGTTCATTTTTGCCGCTCATCGTTGCTATGTATATTATTTCATTTAAGCTCAATTCTAAAATATTCTATTTTACCTATTCTCATTTACCATTCTTAAATTATGTTCTTAATAAACTTTTATTTATGAGTTTTTTTTTGCATAATTACCGCATTACTTTCATAACCAATAATTTCCCACCAAACGTTATAATAAATATATCTCCAAATAAAACTATTTTTACTAATCAGATTACAATAAAGTTCGTCTGCCTATTAGTAGGCTCTTTATTAATCCCGATTAATGCATTACATGAGCGATTTTTCAAATTATTTAATATTTTTATAACGTATTTATTATTTGAAATTATAAGATAAATCGTTGAGCCGCGAGCTTGGTAAAACTTATTAATAAATATGGTATATTATAAAGTAATCTCTTTGTTTACATTTTTGATCGTATCATGACAATTTGCATATTTTCGGCTACAAATAAAGAGGACAGCGGAGTATGTAAAATTGTTTCTCTGATATGCGAAAGCACGTTCCTATTCATGAAAATTCTATCATCGCTTCCGTCGGTTATCCAATTATTATCGAATATTTCACTCGAATATTTTAAAAAAGTTTTGAACAATTTGAACGACCGATACGTTAAATTACAATTATCTATTAGCTATTAACGAGCTTGTAAACTAATCCCAGCAGAAACACGACAGTCCTCAAAATCCTTGAAAGTATCATCACAGAGCGTTCATTTAATTCGTTAATTAATTTAAATTAAAATAACTTAAAATATTCATAACGTATAAAAATGACCTTTGAAGAAAACCGCATTAAGGAAATCTGGGAGAGTGCAATTCCTTATCTCTAAAAATTTTCATCAAAGAAGACCCTGTTTTCTGTTATCTTTTTCTTTCATACGCTTATATTTCTCTCTCTCTCTCTCTCTCTCTCTCTCTCTCTCTTTACTATTAGATTTTTTTTAACAGTAAGGCAAGATAGAGCGAGAGATTGAGGGAAATAGAGTGGTGGTGGGACAGGGAGAGGAAGAGAGAGAGAGAGGGGGGCTGGGAGTATGAAAGAAAAGGCTTGCGCTAATTTACGATATTGAGTGTAGGTTCTTCGCACCTTCTCGCATGCCAAACGAGAAGATTCCGCGAATTTTTCACGCGCACCATATTTGGAAGTTTTCGAATTTTACGACCAGCCGTATTATTTCAGCTGGGCAGTACACCCTCTAACGTCCCTCCCACCGTCCCACCCTATCACCCGCCCTTCCGTCCTCCTGCTCTGCTGCACAGGGTTGCGTATATTCTTTATCACGACGTTTTCGTATGTATCCAGTGACGTTTTCGCGATCGCAGGGTTACACGGGCCCACCGTCGAGCCTGTACAATGTATTCTTTACCCTTCTTTTGGGGGAGCACATTACTCTTGTGAATTTCGCGCATTTTTTCGCGACGAACCCGTCCTATGCCCTCCCTTTATCTTTTTACTTTATTTTGTATTTATTTCGTTGTTTTTTTTTTTGTCTTTTCTCGACCCGTTACCTTGGCGTCGACGGACTGGCAAAATTGGAGCGGCCGATGCTCGCCAGGCGGCATGCAGCTTTCCTGATTCTCGTACACAAAGTGGCGGAAAAAAGTAAACTCGAAACCGCATATGCGAGGAAGCGCGCCTGTCGTAAAATAATATATTGTGTAATAGTTGACCTCCGGCAAAGATGGAGACAAAAAAAGTACACCGCTGCTCGATGCAGTTAATATGAACGAATCGGTCCAAGGACTGGCAAGATTAAGCACAACCCTCCATATACTTTTCACGAAATTCACAAAGGAGCACATGTAGTTTTTGTTTACCCCGTTATAACTGCAGCATATTCACGAGAGAATGCTTCCATATACTTTCCTACATCGATATATAACAAATATACCTTATACATGGGCATGGGCATATTATGACGCGCGCGCACACATACACACATATTGCAGAGATTGAAATATTCTTTAATGTATTCATTTTATTGAAATAAAGATATTAATACATTTAAAAAATAAAAATGACTTTTTCATCTGAAATTTTTTTAAAAACTCTTACGCGGAAAAAAATCTTTAAAAAAATTATTATATTTTTTAGATACCACGGATCAGAAGTTGTGTCCGAAGCATGATAAAAACTATTATAAGTTATTACTTGCTCTAACTATAATACTATAATGAAGTGAGTAAGAACAATGTTGATAAATAATTTGAATTTTTGCATTAAGTCAAAATTCATGTACTACTAGTATAATTATAAATCGTATTTGAACATACCAGCAATCGATCTCTAGTTTTCCACTTAAGTAAACTTTTGCCTTTCATATAAAAAAAAAAATTAATCTGCAATTATTTCTCATTTGCCACGGCTTTGGAATCGTCTATTCAATTCTATAGTAATAAAAATTCAACGCACATAACAGTCTTACGTGTGTTCTTGCAAAAATAAAAATAAAAATAACGTCACAATGATATTAAATCAGCAAGTTTTTGCGAAAATACAGTCTGGATACCAACGGATAGAACTATCGCCCATCGCTCCTTACCTATACACGATATAATCCAGAGACAATTCACGAGGCTCGTTGGCGAGAATTTATGGACTCGGATCTTATCGACATTGCCGATCGACTGTGTTGCCAACAACGCCAATCATAATGTCACGATCAATTTTGATCTATAACAATCCCACAAACCCCATTGTCCGTCCCTCTGCACCATCTCCTTTTCTATACGGTTAAATAGCCGATCCGCCGATAGCCCGTCTCTTCACATCCGATCTCTGCGCAAGTTCACGAGGAATTGTCGTATACGCGCGCTAACGGAGGAATCCTTTAAGAAGCTGCCGAATCCGCCGCGCGCGTATTATAATGCCGATTACGCGGCGACGAGCCACCCGAGTAGAAATGCTATAATTAATATCTCGGCGATGGGGGGGGGGAGGTGGCCGATTGTGGCGGGAGTAATTATATATATATATATATATATATATATATATATATATATATATACCGAGGCGTTGCCGCCCTTCCGCTGTTCCCCGCCGCGACTCGCATTTCCCAGGAATGCCCCCGCTGCACTGGCGGGTTTCATAATTGCGCCTCCTCCGCGCCCGAGGATTTTTCGCATGGATACTCTAGCCGCGCGCATAGCTCGAATACCCGCGGCGATGTCGGGATGCTGGCTCCGAGTCGGATGGCAGGAGCGAGCGCAGGAATGCCGGGAGGGGATTGAGAAATTGCTCCGTGGCAATAATCAATAATGTTTGATCGTTGTCCAATGTATTGCTTTTTTCTTTCGCGATTCTTTCCAATTATTTTCAGACTTATATATTTATATACGTTCTGAAGATCTCGCAATTGTTCTCCGTACACTTTGGTGATGTGTATTTTTTGCATTTATTGTTCTTTGTACATCTGTTTTTTATCTAGAATTGTATTATAATTTAATTTAATTGATTTGTTACGAAGGATTATTTCAGAAATGAAGAATAAGATAATAAATAGTAACAACAAAAATTTATTATCAAACTTTAAAGACATACAGCGATTTGTACCGCTGTATCATATTGCAATGAATTTATTGTAATAATTATAACAATAATTATTGTAATTGTGCTCGTTAAATTAAAATATTTTATAACAAGGCACGCAATGAATATTGTTACTACTGTCATTTAAACCAGTTTTTTATGTTTAACATAAGTGAACAATGTGTATAATTATTCTTCAACATTTACAAAATTACTATTCTTGCGAGTAATAAATGCAAAACACAACAAAATGATCCTTGAAATATCCAAAATTTACTATGTTTACATATCAAAATCCATGTTATAATGCGAATAATAATAATATACGTCATTTCTTTTGTTTTTTATTAATAAATTATACTATATAAATAATATTATACTTTTTTATGCGGTTAATATTTTTTTGGTCAATAGTTTAATGAATTAATTTTTTTATGTTTATTCAATAAATTTATAATTCGTTGATAAACGTACAAAACAAATTGAAACGTTTTGACTAACATCATGCGTCAATTTCGTATTTTTTCGTAGTTCCGTGTGTAGCGCTGTGTGCAATTCGAATGATTTTAAGCATCGGTAACTATTGCGTGAAATCCGTCGATATACCGGAGCTGATTCATTCGGGTGGGAATTTTTTATTTGCATTGCTTAAAATAATAATAACGAACAGCTGTCGGTCATTGGACAATCGACCTCCTGATCATAAATCGTCCGTCAATCTTTTTTTCGATATAAGAATAGAGAAAAAAAATCGACCATGTTTTGAAATTAATTATAGCCAATTAAAATTAAAATGTTTAATATAATATTCAGCTTTATCCGAACACAGATTTCTTCTTTCGAAATTAATGAAAACTTGGAAATAGCTTGGGAAATATTCTTTAAAAAATTTCATTTTCAGGACGAATTCAATTTTTACCGACCGAGAAAAAATGCTCTCTGTTAAAATATCCAATTTTTACTATTATTTCTGGTTAATCAGAGCCTTCGCGTATTTCTTAAGCAAAACTTCCGTCAATAAAATTTCCGAAATGTCCTTATTTTCACACCGTTTCACGAATTTTTTTTCTCTTTTTTTTGTGTATCTGTAGCATTCTAGAATATTCCTAAGTGGAAATATAAATTGAATAAAATTTAATATACAATATGCGTATTAAATGATACAGGAAATGCCATGCCTTACTTCCCGTCAATCCGCATTATAAAGTTTCTTATCGAAAAAAAGATTTTCTACGTTTTCATCGTACAATTTCTCCAGTTTCGATTTCCTCTATAGATCCTATCGGCATTTGTAATTTTATTATTTTTTTCTTTTTACAATAAAAATTCCAAAAATTAAAATAACTATAATAATAAATAATACTATAAGGAAATAGTATGCGTTCGCGTCACCAAATCTAATACTGATTTAATATCAGAGAGTTGCTAAAATTGCTCAGAATATATATTTATCTATACTTTTCGTACTACCACGCCCGTCGTTAAGATTAAAACACGTGTTTAGTGCCACAGCAGTTTTCATTCGTGTCTAGAGATCTATATATATGTATATATATAATACCCTGTATCTTATACGTATACATAGCACGACCGGGGATCGTCACAACAGCTTCTTCTATAAAACTTTATTCGAGTTGGTCCAATTACGGAATCGAAAGAGTAAATACAGGGCGTTGTTTCGCACCGTGACGCTCCGTTCGTCTGTCGAGCAACGGCCACGAGGCTTATACAGCTCCATCCCCGCCCCCCCAATAAAACTGCCCGAGCGCGCTGCGTCGAGCAAAAATTTCCCACATTATGGAAAATCCAGAGAATGGTTCGGGATCTTCCAGCCCCCCCCCTCCCCACGTCACCCAGAGAGCCCCTTTTATTTTTCGCCGAATGCGTCATATACGGCCGGAGCGTCGCGCAACGCGCGCACGTGTACGCGCGATCGGTACGCGTGCGCGCGCGCGCGGGAGCGATCCGTCGTCGACGACTCACTGCGCGTTAAATAATGCAACGCGTACGAGCCTCGTCGAACTATATACTACGTGCATATATATATATATATATATATATATATATATATATATATATATATACGTACGGCCAACCCATCTTCCACGTATTACATTCTGCAAAAAGTCATAAATCCCGGGGGAGCGAAGAGAGCCGGCCCGCGCGCGCGCGCGAGCGGCCGGTTCGTTTTGGGCGAGACGTGATGGGGGAGGGGAGATATTACAGAGTTAAGTATAATACGTTGGCTAATCGCTGCGGATAAACCCGGGGTGTGGCATTGTGCTCCGAGACGGGTAGCTAGCTCGGGTTATACACCAGGAGGCCGGCGGCGCGTCGGCGAGCCTCTCCTGGAAATACCCAGAGCGCCGTCGGGATCGGTATTCCTCCAAATGGTCGACTGTACGTCGTACGTACGTATATGGGTGGGTTTGCGTATAGAGCGCAGGACATAGTGCAGGCCGAGTATAAGGTCATCGTTGCACGTGTCCCCTATCCTCGGCTCTATACCTGCTCGGCCGCCACCGCACTTCTGCGTATTTCTGGGCTCACGGGTGTGGAAGGGCAGGAAATCCCCCGCAAGCCTTGCTCCTCGCGAATCCCTCTACAATGTTTGTGTATGTATGTGTGCATGCGTACCAAAACGGTCATGCGCAATTAGATGGGGAAAAATTTCCAGGCTTTCATGTAACCCCCTCCCCCCTCTTCGATCATTCCGTGAATCGTGCACAATGCGCACGTATACGGGGATCGGTACCGATTTCTGCTTTTGCGTGCCAACGACACCGCCGGTAGACCGCACTCGGGGTGGGAGGAGCGCCAAAGAGAGAGGGGGAGGGGGAAGGCTCAACGAAAGCCCGGATTTTCATTACCAAGTTTATTATTCGTTTTCGCCGGCCCACACAGCGATTGTCGGGCGCGGACAAAGTGTTTGGCGTTTCTTCCGAGCTCGCATTGTCCACGGAGATAGTTATACCCCATGGCTGGGTCGCAATGAAGTTATAATGCTGCGACGTCCATTGCGAGGGCATTATACAAGTATACGAAAATTAAATGACGTTTGCCAGAGTTTCCCTAATGGTATTATTGCGCTCGCGTTTATTACGGATTCTCTTTAAAAATTATATCGGTTCGACGTCTTTTAATATTCTTCATAGAATCATCCGGCCTTTCGATCGGGAAAATGTTTATGGGTATATATATATATATATATAGTCACTCGGCTACTTTTTGTACGCGAACTCCAGCGTTGCATTCGTAAGAAAGCTTTTGAACGAAGCTGCAAGAAAGCAAAAAAAAAAAAAAAAAGAATACAAGAATCCCAAAAGTCCAAAATAATCAATGGATAATCATTAA
Organism: Sycobia sp. Sy_11; assembly: GCA_018907035.1. Classification (NCBI taxonomy): domain Eukaryota; kingdom Metazoa; phylum Arthropoda; class Insecta; order Hymenoptera; family Epichrysomallidae; genus Sycobia; species Sycobia sp. Sy_11. The sequence continues at coordinate 842,494 of JACCIC010000045.1, read as the reverse complement.
ATGATTGGCCTCGCGTTGTGCGCGTCTGAGAGGTACATTCGCGCGAACGTCGCCCGTTACAATGTGAAACGGTTCGGAAACCGAGCGTCCACTAATAATTCATCGACGATTAATTCCAGCGAGGACGTTAATTGCACGGAGGAAAGCGAGACGATAGAGTCTCGTTGAATTTATTTTATTTTGAAGCAGCGTACTGCCGCGATTATTACTCTTCAAATTCGTTTCGCCGCTTTATATATAGATAGTGTGATGCGCGTCCATTATCGCTCGTACTTTGTTCTACCCCCCGTCTCTTTCTCTCTCTCTCTCTCTCTCTCTCTTATCGCACCCGTTAACTTCCGATGTAGAACTTGTCGAGTTTCGAGCGAAGATCCACTCGAGAAGACGTCGGTCGATTGAGGAAGAGTGCGAGACAGCCAGCGCGAGGGGGGGGGGGCAAAAGGAGCAACTGATTGAACCTCCGAGCTAGGTTATATATATATATATATATAGACGAGAGGGTAAAAGAGTCAGATTAAGGAGATAAAGTGAGGGTGCGTCTTTTTCAAAAGAGACCGATGGAACTAATATTGCGACACGCCATTTTTTCTCTTTTGTTTTATTAATATAGTTGATCTTTCGCTTTTATGATCGCCTTGATCTTTAGATTTTACGATCGCGGCCATCGACCTTGTAAATTTCTATTTTAACGACGCGTTATAAAACTTTATTAGCATATTAGAAAACAAAAATGTAAATTGAAGATTTGCATAGATCGGATGTCATAAGGCTCGTCAACACAATTATTCGAAATTGATAGATAATATTTTAATTAAGACTTTTTTTTTAAATTTATAAATATTTCCATCGGTCTTACTGTGTTTATACGATAATTTATTACTAAAAATAAAATTAAAAAAATTAAACAAATTAAAAATAATAAATAACAAAAAAGTTTATTTTAATATTATATATAATGACCGTATAATATGTCGATAAAATACGATTTTGCGACAAAACCGATGGCGAAATTTAAATAAATCTCCATTCTTTATATATCAAGAACCGAATCAGAAATGCGTGAATCTTCTTAAATCGATGTGTGCTGACGGCTACATAGCGAGTGTGTTGTCGGGCAATGGCATTATCTTACCTTAATCGTCGTTATTCGCTTAGATGAGACGTAAACCGACCTTTTTCAGTCGCACCGTCGTCATCGCCGTGCGAAAGAAGCCCTGTAATTCAGCGTTGCATTTTTAAAATTAGTCGCAAGAACAAATTCGTAATTAAAACGGTGACTGCCAGTCGAATTCTCTGATTTTATCACGAGCTATTGTTATTGAAATATGAAATTAAAAAAGTTGCAACGTCGAAGTGAAGTTGGATAATTTTTGGATAATTTTTAAAATTATGAAAATCTCACCAAAGAATACAACTAGAGAAAAAATGCAGTCAATAAATTGATAAATTTTTCAAAAAAAAAAAAAAAAAAAAAAATTAAGAAATGAGCGCTTACGTAGAACGTAAAAACACTAAAATATACTGGTATAATACACATCGACGAGAGTGACGTCCCTCTCAAATTCATCGATACAATCACCCTGAGCATTATCCATATATATATATATATATATATATATATATATATATATATATATATATATTAAAATACAATTTTACTCACCCCTGTTTATTAATTTATAAGATAAAGCACTTTGTCAGGCTTTTCATAGGATAATAGTAACATATCAATAGCTTTGGAAAAAATAATTATGTGATTGTGAAATGTGCATATTGACACTTTCGTAGATCAGAGAGAAAGTATTCTGGAAGTCTGTATAATGAACCGTATATATACGGGGATTGAATTGTACGAAAGGATAAGATGGAAGAACGAAGTGTATAAGTCTGTTCTTCGCGCAAACTTTATCCCCCGTAGTTTTTCGTTTCTTACTCTGCGACTCTTCGGAATCTCCGACTTTATTTTTTTTTTTTTCGTACCTATATATGGAAGTGCGGGCAAAGTCCCGGCTCAGCGCGGTTCGTTCTTTATTTTGTTTCGGACGCTGTTTGGGGATTGGGAGAGGAGGGTTTACCGGTATATCGACGTACATCAGCTTCGGAGCACAGTGCATAGGGCCTTCGTCCTTTGGCTTTTACTCTTCGCGGACTTCTTTCGTGTATATATATATATATATATACGCCGATAATGCTGGACGCGCCGGCTAACTCGGTTGAGAAACTCTCGAGGTATACCTATGGTACTTATATATACACGGAGTGGCCGCGTAATACTTTGGCGGCTAAATCGCTTGCCTCCGCACACTCCAGATTCTCTCATACTTTTACCTGTTTTTACACTACTTCAACTTCTTCCTTTATCTCCCTCTCTCTCTCCCTCTCTCTCTCTACAACATGCTGTACATATAATAAAACCAAACTATCTATCTATCTATCTATCTATCTCTTCCTCTCTCCGTCTCTCCACCTTTTACGTCCGCAACAAACTCGAGTGATTCTTTGTATTAAGGGCCACAAAGTTTCCTGATGCTTTCTTCCCTTTTCAACATGCAAACGTTGCCGTTTGTTCTATTAATAGGTTATTTTTACCATTGTTCTATCTCTCTTTTTTACTTTGCATTCAAATTCAGATTTAATTAAATCTAGATATATATATATATATATATATATATATATATATATATATATATATATATATATATGTATACTTTATCTATTTGTACTTTATTTCCTTTTTATTTTTTCTTGTTTTTGTCTTTTACGTTCGTTCCTTTCGCTCGTCTTTCATTGTCTTTTACTTTTGCTTTTAGGGAACAATTCTAAATAATTTATTTCCTCTAATATTTCGTTTATTTTTGGTTCACTGAAAAAACTTTTCTATTTTAAAACATCATCCGATTGCTGGTTTTTTTCAGATTAATAATACGATACGCACTTTGATATCCATATACCCATAGTCGCCTATTATTATTTTACCTTCGAACTTGATCAAGTGAATTTATCACCGTTGAGATAAAATGACGCGGATCGAATAAGGGATAATGCAGAGTTATTTAAATGCTCAAGGTTAATGTTCACTTTGCCCTGTCAAGCGTTTTAATTATGACTCGAGGTAAAATATAAATAAAACACTTTAACTAAAAAGTAGGTACGTTAAAAAATACGCGATATCATTATTTTGATGTCGATTTTTGTATTAAATAAAAAAGCTCTGTGGTTTCCAAATCGTGTTTGAGCTGTAATTGACTTAGAATCGAGTAACTTTTTGATTTCGAAGTTCAATTAAGGATTTTAAATATCAAATGGACAATTTACCACATATGCACAAGTTTATGTCGAATTGAAATATGGATTCATATAGGAAAGTTGTAATTATTATTATTTTAATACATATATTAATTTTAAATTGAATAACTCAGTCGATACTTTAGTAAATTTGCTGAAGATAATTTTAGATATTTTTTAACGCTCATTGGCTCACTCCGAGCGTGGCCTAGTCGGCAAAGTGTTGTATATCATGGACCGTTTGCGTTTAATTGAACCTCATTGAGCCGACCAGTTCCGTTCATCTATATAAATATATAATTATATAAGCGTGTTCTACATATAGCAGCCAGCGAGACCGCAATTAAAACCTTCGCCCTCCGCAGGACCGTGAGCGTCGACGAATTCACGAACTCGCGTGCGCGCGTTCCGCTTTGGGGCCGAGTGTGGGGTGAGCGTGGGTATTACGTATATATATATATATATATATATATATATATATATATATATATATATATATATTTCAATGTGCGATTGCTATGCGACTTGTGTGAAAGATACGTACGAACGTGTATGAGTAAAACGATAGTCGCGGATCGATCTGATCGGAGGTATTGTTCACTTGAAGAATTGCGATCGGAATTATTTCACATGATCACGATTAACATTTCAAAGATCAACAATGATTTCGCGTAAATTTCAAACGGTTTCAATAATTTCATCAATTAATCGGCGAATACCGTAGGTTCGAAGTTGATAAAAGTCTCCCTAATGCCAGAAAATTTTTTTTTGTGTTTTTATGCAAATATTTCCGGTTGTCGGTTGAAGGTGAAAAATATTTATATAATGGCTATCTTAGTCATATCGCTCAAATCGATATTTTTCCCTCAACGGCCCATTCGCAAGATACGGTGGACAAAAGAAAATTCAAAATGGCCACGATTTTCACAAACTGGAATACCAAATTTCTTGCAATTGAATGATTTCGCCGGATGTGCGTTTAAAGCGCGTGGTAAGGAGTACGCTAAAGTGCATAAAACATCCACTGTGGTAGTCATTTCTACTATTTAAAGACTTCAATTTTAGATGTAGAAAATTTAGTTACCTAATTTCCACCTAGCTAGGTGAGATTACCTACTATGTAAGTCTTGCATTTCGACCCAATACAAAAATACAAAATACACACACACACACACACACACACACATATATATATATATATATATATATATATATATATATATATATATATATTAAATATCACTTCGTAATTTTCTTCTCTTAAAACGTACACAATGTACAATTATTTCGAAGATTGTAATAATAATTTTATCTCTGTCTTTTTTCACGTTGTTTCAGGCTAGCGCACCACTCGCGGCTTCAACATCAGGAACCACTTGTCAGGTGAGCCTCGCATTATAAATTTTATCCCGCGAGTCGATCTCGCGATCCGAGCTTCCAAAAATTACTCTTTAATCATTCAATTATGCGCAAACAACGTGGGCGCGGCTTATGGAATATTTTATTAAGACGTGTACCGTCTTCGTGGGACACGTCTAATTAGCGCGACATGAGGTTAAGAACGGGATTAATTGGAAGGCCTAATTAACGCACAAAAATGCGAATGACCGGGTAACAAGTACTCTCTCTCTCTTTCTCTCTCTCCCTCTCTTCCCTTCTCTTCTCTTCCGCTAGCAACTGATGACCTAATTTATTATGCCGCTCTGCTTATGGTTCGTATACTTGCATAATAATACGGTATTTGAACCTGTTTCACATGTATATTCCTAATCTTGACAAAAATATTTCACCAGCCTATTTGTTTCGTCCTACCGATAATAGGAAACACGATTTATCGCATCGTATGATATTATATATATATATATATATATATTAATGTACATGCTTTAGAGTAGGTACTGTTATAAAAAAATTTGTTTTTGTTATTTTCAATAAATTAGAATTTTTTTCATTTTAAACAATAATTACATAGTAAGAAATTTTTTTTGTAATGAAAAGGTGCAACTTTTTTGAACGACTTTAACACGAAAAAAAAAATTTGGATAACGGAATTGCGATTTTCATACGATTTTTTTAGATTTTGAAAAGCTTCAAATCGAAAGTTTTCATAAAATTACAGCGATGATAAAAAGTTGAATTGTTTTAGTAAACTATTCAAATTATCAATGAAGTCGTTCAAGTATAGAGAGCCCAAGAGCTGCCTTTACGAACACTTTTCCGTGAAGTATGAAAAAAGAAAAATGGAAAATTATTAAGGGCTAACGCTACATCAAAGAGGCCACTTTGAACCCCCCATCTTTTGCGCTACATCCTTTAAAATTAAATGAATACATCTTTTAATCGACCCTTTTAAAAAACCATTTATTTTTATTTTTTTGAATTTGCGGTTACACGATAAAGTCACATCGCTCGAAAGATGAAGTCGCAAACGCACCGTCTTCTCAGTCTTTGCAGGAAAATTGTACAGAGATTATTTTCCAACGTCCTTTTTCCATTCTCTTTTCATCTTTCTATTATACATATATACATACACCATTTTCCCTATCTTGCTTCATTTCGCCGCTCTCCAACTTCTGAAACCTACTCCCCCCCCCCCATCCGGCCGCCCCGAGCGCTTGCCATACTTTCTGCTCGATGATTTCGCGGAGATGATAAAACTGCGGGGGCCGCCGACCGATGCGGGGGAAGAAAACGAGAGGCTTTCATACGCAAAAGTCGAGGCACTCGAATGCTGCTCGAGCGATAAGCAAAAGATAAATACCTCTCCCGTCCAGACGAGCGACGCGACGCGACGCGACGCGACGTCGCTGAAAAACGCTGAAAAACGAATTTCTATATAATGCTGGAAGTTCGCCGTCTGATGTTTGCCGAGAATCTCTGTGCCTCGTCCGCGCGGCTTTTTTTCCCCTCATTCTTTTTCGCGGAACGAAGTTAGCTCGGATAGGACTTTGAATACATACGTCAGTTTGAAAGTCGTTCGCGAGGTTCATCTGTGCGATTTTATAAATAATGAGGGCTGATTAAAAAATTATGCAGGGACTAATACGGACAAAGGACTCTTGTCATTGAACGAAGAATACCTTGCAATTTTTTTTTCGGTTGTGGATGATAATTTTAGACTTTTAAAGGATCGTGTGATTTAACTATGCAAAAACTTCATTTTAAAAAAATCCAAATGTAATTTTGTCGAATTTGAAACATTTTGAAGAATCATCTGCGTAATTTAAATTTCAAATGCGGCCATAAAAAATTGTTATTTTTAAAATCATTCCAAAAGATATGTGAAATTTCGACAGAATTTTTTGATCGATTCGAAGAATTTTTGTCAATTAAGTTAATAGATTTTGAGAAAAATTAATAAAGAGATTTTTTTTTACCTTATCTATAGACCACAAAAGCGTCCAAATGTAGACGTGGAGATTTACCAAAAAAAAAAAAAAAAACGACGTGGGTGTGAAACCTTAAAAGTGACGTCTTAAGCGACGTAGATTCGACCTAAATCGACTTCTACGTATATTATCTATGGCGACACGAGCGTCGATATTTCCAATAGGGTTCTGCACGAAGGCGATATTAGAATTTTTTTACAAAAGAAAAGAAAAAGGAGAAGTCTCCGAGCGAATGAAAGCAAAGAAATTGCCTGCCCCTAAGTAGTCTTCGACGTCTTCATTCTTCAGAGCTTCATTCGTAGCTGATGCCGTCTCAAATTTATCTTCAAAATTCCTATTTTTCACGAGTTTGCACGATGCAATGAATATTCTTAGTATATGCTTACTCGATTTTTCAACGAGCCGAATTTGAAGGTGAATTTAAATTTGAATTTGATGATTTTCTGAGGAGGCAATTAATTTCACTTTATGGCGGATTATCTAGAATTTTTGTGTTGATGAGCGAGATGATCAATAAGCAGAAATGAGTCTCCTTGAGGGCATTACGATTCATTGTTCTTGATTCTCAATAGCTTAATCGATAATTAAATGGATTTATCAATTTTACGTATTGGTCAACAAGATACGACGGGCAATTTATTTTGTCATTGCTTTATAAAAAAATAGTAATATTTTCTTTAAAATAAAATCATTAAAGCGTTTGTGTTAGTTTCTAAAAATATAAATAATCTAAATGCTGTATTAAAATTTATACTTTAATTTTTGCATAAATTTGCAACTATTTTTCGTAATAAAATTCAATAATGAAAAAAAAATTTAAGTAATTGAGTTCATTTTATCGTATATTTTCAGTGTTAAATCTCTCTATAATTTTATTATTTAAAAATTATATCCCAAATTGCACTAAAATAGAAAAATAAAAATTTCCAAATGAAAATTCTATAAGATGAATTTTTAACGATTTTTCAGTTCTTTTAGAAAATTTACGCAAATGAAAATTATAATCATATTAAGAGACTATTATTATAATGAACGCGATACCTTGCCATTGAATCATTAATTATGCCACAGAATAATGTGCGATTTAAAAGTTCTTTGATGGGTTCAAAAGTAACATCACAGGTAAATGCGATATCTGTCCTTGTCAAAAATTTACAAAAGCTTAGTAATATATATATATATATATATATATATAAAGTAATATTAAATTTCTCAATTTAGTTTTTACTTTGGCTGGGGGTAGCAAGTGAAACGACTCTGCCAGTTTAACAATGCAATATTAAATTTCGCGCAAGGGTTTCGCGTATCGAAAGCTTGTCCAATGCTATTACTGTCCATAATAATAAATGCAGTCTTTACCAATATTAGATAGCAGCTTCATTGATTAATTGTATCGTCGCATTATTGTTTCGACGGGCTTATGTCATAAGCAAAGGGATGACATTTTTTATACCGAATCCGAGGTTTTGCTGGCATTTCACGGGATTATCGTGACGTCCGCAGCGATCCGTTTCAAAGTATCGAATAAGGTAAAATGCACCCAAGTAATGTAACAGTTACTTTATATTAAAATGTCATTTAGACTTTTTTAATATTTTTAATATTTTTAATATTTCCAGCATTAAGCAATTTCTCGAACAAATTTTAATGCCACCGATCCGATTGCCGTTATTACCGACGGGGATCATAATCAGAGTCACTTTCCGAAACGAATTTCATACTATTCCTTTGTTCATTTATTCAATATCGTATATATGTCTCGATCCTACGCTTACACGCTAATGGATCTATCAAAACCGCGTCCTCGGCCACGTCAGATCTGTCCGATCAAAGAATGAAAAAAAAAGAACGAATAAATAAAAAAGTCGATATTAAAAAAAAAAGAGTGACAGGAGGACGAGGCATCTGCAAAAGAACAGACGGAGAGAGGAGAGAGATAGATACAGAGAGAGAGAGAGAGAGTGAGAGAGTGAGAGAGAGAGAGATTGCGAGAGAGGAGGACAGGGGGCAGTAAAAGGATCCGGAGAGTCGCGGTCGCTTCGAGCTTTCGTTCTCGATGCAAATGCGCGCCCTACCTCTATATATATATATATATACACTGATGGAAAATCCATAAGCCTTTTGGCCGTCTGCCGCGGCGCTGTCGAGTGCGCGCGTGCTCTACAGGTTTTGCGGTGTAGGTTAACGTGTATATATAGCGACAGGGGCCCGCTACGCGGTGGTTTGCCGCTCGCGGAGGAGGACGAGGAAGAGGAGGCATTCGTCTGCTCTTCTATAAAATGACCCCCCTCTCGCCCATTGCGATCGCAATCCCCCCCCCCTCCCCCACGGCGTACAGAAACGGCAGTCCGCGATATTCTCTTATCTGGCGAGGAGGGATCGAGGCGAGGCTCGCCCGTTCCGTCGTATTTATTACGCGTACTATTATAGCCCTCAACGGAAAGCTCTCTTTCGCGTCCCCCCTCCCCCCTTCGGGATGGCCCTCTGATAAGCGCCGCGACGTCGCGCCGTTCGGCGGGGCGATCATAGCCGCGTCGTAACGACGCGCTTTAAGAGTCGGATTAGCCCGGCGGCAAAACGGCGCTTAGACGATGAAATACTATCGAAGGCGTAAGCGTGTGCAAGGGCGACCGGTGGATTAAATGAAAACTTATTTTGTCTGAAATTAGAATTTTATATATAGATATAAAAGACGTTTAAAAAAATATACGACTTGATAAGCAGTGTCAAATAAATCAAAGCACATTAATCCGTATTTGCTTTAAATAGGAAGGGTAGGCGAAGAAAGTTCAAAGAATGTTTTATTTGCAATATTCAGTATTTTCTCTCTAATCTTTCGATCGGTGAAAATCGGCACACAGCTAAAGAAATAATGAAATTAGCACCTGTAAATGCTTAGATTTGTTTAGTATATATATTCCACTGGATAAGCAGTGAAATATTCATTGATTTATCCGTCATAATTCGGTTTTTCGATCGGTGAAAATTATATTTAATAATAAGTTAATTTTCAATAACTTAAATTTAGAGGGCAGCTTTCCATATTATAGCATACAAGTCTATTAGTTAATGACGATTACTCGACAAATATTTTAAGAATTTTTACAGTAAATTTTCTTGTTCCAAATTAATACTTTGGATTATGAATATTGAAGCAAAAATTTTTGCGTATCTGTTTGATCTTAGTTTATAAATTAAGTAAATAAAGTAAGTGTGCTATGTTAATGTGGTCTTTTGAGATATAGATTACAAGTTTATCTTTTGTGAAAAAAAAATATTTTTAAAAGGAACGTTTGTAAAAAATTGTAATACAAATTATTAATCAATACTAAATATTGTCATTTATCTGAAAGTTTATTGCAAAACAGATGGGCATTAATTATAAAATAACATCTAATCTCACAATTACAGAATAATATTTTATATAACAAAATTATAATTTTTTACTATTTTACAAAATTTTTCAGATAATTATACATCGATATTACTCCGAATTATCTTCAGTAGTTTTTCCGTTCTCGGCAATTGGTTGTAGCTTCGATTCCACTGATTGGTGATGGCTTTTTTTAGAAACTTCCGCCTGCATTATTTGCATCACTTCTGCTTCATATCTCTTGTAAGCTTCCAAGCTTATTGTTGGAACATCCATGCAGGTTAAAAATTTGTTTAATTTGGCGAAGTCTAGCTCAAGGTTTGATTGTTCTGAAAATTAAAAGAATGGTAATTAATTTAATACACAGTTCCAATGTATTTCACTTATAGAGTAATATTATACTAAATATAGCATTATATATACATTAATCTCGATATTAATACACACACACACACACACACACACACACACGCGCGCGCGCGCGCACACGCACACATATATATATAATTATATTTATTTAAAACTTCATATTGTATGCTTATAATAAGGGTAGGGATACGGAATTCTCAAATCTGTTATGTTAAAAAATTACATTTCTCAGTGACTCAGCTTTTCAAAAAAACAATAACTGTATAAATAATATTCTACAACAATTTATATAAATAATAGTGAAGTTAATACTCTATAAATTAATAAATATTTCTATTGGTTTTACAGTCCAAATAAGATGCAATATTTGGGACTAGTATACGTAAAATATTTATAGTAATTTAAAATTATAAAATAATAAATACAAAAACTTCGAACGCTCGTTTGTTCATCGGCAACCTAACAAAATTTCAAAATGAGTGTAGATAATTATATTATGCATAAGAATTCATCTTTTTAAATGGAAATATATATATATATATATATATATATATATATATATATATATATAAAATTTAATCATATATTTTTAATCAGTAGGTATTTATAAGCCCGATTTTTTAGAAAGCAGACATTTTGTATAAACGGTTTTGGTAATAACGATATTTGAAGAACTATTTGCCTGCCCCCTTCTTTACATAATAAAGACCCTCTATAGGTAAAAAATATTTTTCCTTCTAATAATATATTTAATGCGTTTTACGATGTTTCTATTGAAATAGCTGGCAATCTCAGTTTACTATTAAAGGTGTTACTAGAACCTAACGTAATATAATACAGTCCGATTGTAAGATTAATATTATATAATGTTATATTATACAGAGCAGGCAAATGGCACTGACAAGGCAGTTAATGGGTAAATTCATAGAAGAGTAAAATCATTTATATAGAATGTCATTACCATAAGCAGCAGGAACGACGTGAGAAAATTATTCGCTTAATCATTAGGGACGGTTTGGTGGTATATTTTTACAACAGGTGTATACTACGTCAGTTAAATGAAAGATCCATTATCTTCAGAATATATAGAAACATTAGGTATAGAGCGCCGGACCGGTAGAAAATCATGTTGCAGCATGAAGTTTGACACGGGCCGTTAGGGGGGCTGCTTGCCAAAGCCGAAAAGGCAGCGTGGAAGAGCGTAGGGATAAATCTTATATTCTTGCCTAGTATGCGCAAGCGTAAAACTACCCAGGCCAATAGGAGTCTGGTAGGGACAGTGAGAGAGAGTGAGAGACAGAGAGAGAGAGAGCGAGAGGGGGGATGTCCCCACCCCAGCCTGTGTGGTTCTCGGCAAGTTCAAGTGGCTGCACATCCGCTAATGCGAAAGGATATAGTTCTATCGCGCTCTATTCCTAATATCTCCAGGATTATATGGTATTATAATTGTGGTAATTGATCGTAACCATCGTCGTTTCTCAAAAATGTCAAAATAATTGTACAGATTTATATTACCTTATATTATAGTATTATTTATATTTATTATAAGCATAAATCTCGTAGACAACTTTTACGATTCACAAGTGTCCATGTTTGGAGAAAAAAATGTCATTATGAAAAAAATTAGACTCCGAGACACGTATGTGAAGAGGGGAGTTCGGGAGCGGTAACCTAAATCGCTGCTAAACTGTTCTGGCGGAGAACGCAAAAGGTTGGTCAAATAGGCCAAATTTTCCATCCTTGGTACTAAAAGTCGTGCACGCGCGCAGACGCAATGGTCACGTGATTTCCTCGGGAACCACTTCCACCGACCCGTGAGCACTGAGAAGGATTGCGTATATGCAACACTGAGCTTTCAGCGTTCTAGGCCTGGACGTAATCGACCACGTTAAAGGATACAGAGACTAGCGTGATATATTGTTTAATTGATAACGCGGATTGGACAATCACCGATCGGCACAATGTATTAATTATTTACTATTTTCTTATTCATTTCACAATTGGTTTTTTTCCTCTATTTCGTTCGTCAGATAATATGCTAAGTATAGTTAAAAAATATTAAATCTTGCAATATTGCTTGACGTAATTACACTTTATATGTTTTTTTTTTCAAGAATACCGTAATCTCCAAAACTGAACGAGTTAAAATTGTTTCAACAAAAAAAAAAGATTTACTTCTTTCAAACATAAACAACGATATCAATGCAAATCTATATCGTATAGACAATGCTGTTACTAACCATACTTAATTACGTTATTCTGCATGACATATTTAAAATAAATGGATGCTCAAACGACAGGACTAATAATTTTACAATGCCATTTACCTGCTTTCCGCCTCGTAGCCGCCCCGACCGTCGTCGACTCCCCGGCCGATAAGCTGTCCCGCGCCCGGTCCACGCTCCCCGTCGCCACCGTATTGATCGCCGGGCACTTGTGGCACCGTGTCCGCAGTGCCGTGCCCCCGGCCCCCAGTTCCGTCGCCCCGTCGACGCTTTCGAGGGACAGGCGCTCCCCGCACCGGCTGCACCACAGCTGACGGCCCACGCGCGCCGAATCCACCGTGGCGTCGCCCGCCCTGCCGGCGACCCGCTGCTCCTCGTCCTCCGTGTGCCTCGCCTCTTCCTCGATGGTGCTCAAGTAGCTCTCGGTCGCGCGCTCGCGTTTCAATCTCGACCTGCCGTCCTTGCATCTACTCGATTGCAGGAAGCGCCGCTTGTAGACCTTTTCGGTCACGTATTTTCCCTTCCACTTGAAGCGCTTCTGTTTTTCCATTATTGTCTTGGTTTGCTTCTTGTTTCTTCTAAACGATATGCCGATTCTGTATAGGGAATTGATATTGAACGAGCGTGCGTACGCCGTTTCCAAGCTGCGGCCGAACTCGCACTGAGGCTGACCAGTTCTGGTCGACAGTTTTAGCCTCGGATTATCAGCCCTTGAACGTTCCCAGAAAGAATGGCCCGCAAGGGCCAATCAGCTTAAAGAAACGTCGGTGCAAGATTTTTACTCCATCTATACATGTATACTAAATCATCGTCAACACGCTTGTCGCGATAAATGCGGACTTGCTGCGATTTTATGCGGTTCATTTTAGCACGGTTCATCCGTGGTGGTTTCTATAACATTTGCTTTTCTCGGAGGTAGATGAAATTTTATTTAAATATTTAATATAAAAATCATCAGCATTTAAAACTAATGAAATCCAGAATTAATTCCGCAACTGGTGAAATAATTAATTATTTCACTCTATACATTGGTCAAGTAATAAATTACAGTATATACATGAGACCGTCATTCTCAAAGTTATTTTTCGCGAGGTCGACGTTAGTTTCAGTCATAATTTTAACTATAATTATTATATATTTATAATATTTACGAAGAAAAAAATATTTATTTCGCAGTTGCTTTAAAAGGAAGGTTAATGCTTATGTAACATATAATTCCGCAACATATATTATATGCTGTAATTCTTGAACATTTGGGAAAGATGCTAATAAACGAATGAGCACTTCCAAAAATTTAATCCATTATTAAACAGAAAGTTTCATTTTCCTATTTCATGGAAAAAAGTACATCTCATCATGCTACTTATGATATTCCTATATCTCTCATATCGTGTACATTTACGGCATGGACATTCCAAATCTGGAATTTCGCCAGTTTTCTTCCCTGTTAGCTCCCAAAACCGAATTATCCATTGTATGCTCCTAACGCATCAACAAGGATAGGCGCTTAATCATCGAAATAAATATTATATATTACATATACGCATACACGCACGCATATGTATATTACTCATATTCTTATATTTTTTCTATTTTTGAATAATATGCTCTATGGAAAATCGTCCAACTGGAAAATCGGTTTATGAAAGTAACAAATTGGGAATCATTCCATCCAATGATGCATTGATTTACCAGTGTATGCGTGTAATTATATGAATTGCAAATTCCATTTGAGATTGAATTTGTACTGAATTAAAGTGGATTTTACAAATTTAAATTAAAAAATTAAATTATGCTTATATTTACTGTTTGAACAATATATTGTTCTACGAATTTTATAAAAAAAAATATGTTTTGTTCTGCTGTAGATTATCACTCTTTCTAATGCTAAAATTTAGTAATTTTTTTTCACTTAGTGCTTTTCTTTTCAAGGTTACATCTATTTCCCATTGACGATCATTATTTCCTGGATAACATTGCTTCAATCAGTACGTAAAACAAGTTTGATAATGCGCCATACTTTCAAATTGGAAAAGAATTATTATTTTATTCGTAAGATAACACTTTAATACTAACAAAAATGTATCGTTTTTAAAAGACGTATATTTGGATGAAAAAAGTCTGACGTTTTTAATAAATTATTTATTTATATTTCTCATTAATACCGTCTTTCGCAATCATGATTTATATCTTTCTATAAGCTACCTTAAACTGTTAATAAATGCTTGAAAACGATACATGCCTTAAATTATTGGCCTGTCGGAACATTGTACAATATTTATTGTATAACAAAGATATACTCCATGAGGCGATTATATATACCATCGATTTTTTTTCGTTTATACCTTCTACCTTATATACTTCATCCCTGATCTATTATGAGCGATCGACCTTTCTATATATATAATATATAAAAAAAAAAAAACCTAACGACACGAAGAGGGGCGATCTTTTTCCTTTGTGTGCGTGCACACAAAATACTCCAACTCAGCGCAGTGTCCTGTAATACAGCAGAACGCTGGCTGGTGCATCAGGACGCGGAGCTATTCTGCAGGTAGCAATCTTCTTCTACTCCGCATCCCGCGGTCTCCTAAAACCGTGATACGGTCTACCTTAAACATGCACCCACGCGCACAAGCACGCGTAACTATTCTATATATACAATATACATACAGAGAATGCGCGCGCACGGTTCGCAAAATTCGCCCGGTATTTTGGAAGATATATATATATATATACCATATCTGTGCACTCTCGGTCGTTCATAATATACGTATACGTGCGTGCATACGGGACTTCATCGACCCGACGGGGGGTGCGATGTTGGCGCGGCGCGGCGCGGCGTTTTACAAGTCCCCCGCGGGCGGCCGGGCGCGCTCTAGATTATGGCCCGCTATGGGCTTTCGCCCGACAACGGGGACGACGACAACGGATTGAATAATGGTCCTCGCGCGACTCTCGTACCTTGTTCCGCTCGCGCGGGCGCAAACACACACACCACACACACACACACAGACAGAGAGTTGCATCATCAGGGTTGCGGGGTGTAGTCCCAACAATGCGCAGCTGCGGCGCGCCAGTTTTCGACTATAATAGGTAAAGTACCTGTATATATATATATATATATATATATATATATATATATATCGCATGATGAGCGCACGAGCCAGACGCGAGATATAAGAGGTGAGCATACGAGGTAGACTCCTTTACTTGTAGACCTATATACACGAACACACGAACATACACACACACACACGCGCACACGCGCACGTGCACGTCGTTTTACGTATAGACATCGATCGCTTATCGCGCATTATATTATAAAGTATAAAGGGGCTGTAGGAGAGGGGGGTGGAGAACGCTTTTTGTGGCTCTTTTTTTTCTGCACGGATCCCATCAGACGTGCAAATATATTAAATCCTTTGCGAGCGCTCTCCTTGTCCCTCGCTATGTATATAGTGAAAAATCGGTACTCCAAAAAAAAAAAAAAAAAAAAAAAAAAAAACGGCCACGCTCTCGCCTACGCAGAGGAGTCGGATGAATATTGAATTTGATATTATATCTAATAGACCCATATTCGGTCCGATGCACGAAGGCTCGAAATCGATGGTTTTTTATTATGCCGGCGGCTATCATTTTTCACGCGGGGCCAACGGTATTACTATGCGTTATTAGCTATGGCCTTTATCGACCTTCCGCCTTATATACATATATATATATATATATATATATATATATATATATATATATATAGCGGATATATTAAACTCGAGATTTTCATAGCTCGTTCGAGTGTGTTTTATGCAGTCCTTGACATTTTGTAATATATCGACACTTATATGAGCATGAATAAAATGCAAGTATATTAAAAGAAAATGCTTTTCAACTGTAATGTTCAGGTTATGATATAGGCTACTTGCTGATGAATTACTTCTCTTTTTTGTTGCCTATTATTATAGAGTGTAAAGTCGGGATAAATCATTATTGTATTATCCTCCAATAATGCTTATATCAAGACTGAGATCCAATAATGCTTATATCGATTAGTAGCTTTATTTTTTATTTCTAATGGAAAAGATCAAAATGGCAAATAAAACGTAGCATACGAATATTTATACTTGATTACCAACAAGTCGATTTATCATTTATGAATTTTTTAAAATAAAATCTGTATAAATATCGTTTTATATTAAAAAAGGAACATTTTATAATTAATCCTCTTCTGCATTATATTATTTGGTTAAAAATAGCTTTATTTTTTTATCGTTTGTCTATTATGCTTTCAATAATTAAAACTTTTTTAAAATAATCTTGAATATTTTGAACACTCGTGACTTTTATGCTTTAACCTCGGTATCAGCTATTAATACTATCCTGATGATTAATTTATGTCATTGGATTTAATTTTAGAGAGATCAATTCAGTGTCGGAAAAAAATATATTTTTTAAAAACGATTTAGCACAATTCTCTTCTGATATTAGTATAAGAATTATTACGTTCTGAATTTTACTCTGTTAAAACTACCGACACAGACTGAAATTCAATATAAATTTTACCAATGATGAAAGTATCAGTGTAGAAAATGCACTTATTTAACAGTGAGTAGAAGTACACTGCATTTCGAACTACCTAAAATTAAAAAGCAATTGAAACACGCAGATTGGTGAATTTTTTTATGAATACGTGAAGTTGCCGTGATTTTCACCGTGAACTAATTGTTTTTACTAACCATGAATCATTTTAGAACACCACTGGAGTACTACTGAATTAGTGTACGTAAAACAAGATCGATTTTGCGAGTTTTGTAAATAAATATATATTAAAGTGACGAATTATAATTAATTATATCAATATAATTTAAAAATCATCAAAGAAACATCAGAGATTCTCAACTGGATAACACCGCGACATTTTAGCCATTGACTATTCACTACTTTGCAGTTCATAATTTTTTTTTTTTTTTCATCACTTAATAAATGTTAATTTATTTTGTTTCGTCTATTTTGTCCCACTTATGTGTACACACCCAATCTTAAGTTTTATGGGTAGGTGTATTTATTGGAGTGAATGACTGGAGATTTGAATGCAAAGAGTGAGTCTATTGTTTATTTACTGATTTTATCTCATTGACATATATATTAGTGCGACCGTACTCTACTTTCTATGTATGTTTAACTTTTAACTTTGTATTTAGGGTCATATTTGCACAGGGGCCCATGAGGCGCGTGTCTAGAGCCCCCCCCCCCAAAGTCTTCAGGGGCTCGCCACCCATCTAGTAATCAAATAATTAATGTAGAAAAAATGGTGTTTTTGAATAAACTTAACACCGATATTGTTACTTAGCCAATATATCGTTCTTATTATTATTTGAATTCTCATATAGCAACGAAAAACCAATTGGCCTTCTAAGAAAGAGATTACTTCTAAAAGTAGAAGTAACAGGTGCAATATTTTTGAAACGTAATATTTTATTTTGTGTTTTACACACAGTGCCACAAGCTACACTGGTCTAGCAGGCAAAAACGCTGGCCTGTTGCTAAAGACGAGCCCGTTGGAGATGTTGTAATTTAGTTATTATACTATTTTATGTTTTGCTACATCGTAACTATCTATGTGGTATTTATAACACTGACTGTATTGCCATACCGTATTTATGTTCTGCGTTATTTTAATATTTTAATGATTTTTATGTATTAACGTAATAGCTTGGGTAGCAATTTCTTGTTTTAAGGCCTAATTTACAATGCTATTTTGTACGTACCTACACCTACAAATAAATACACATACATCTATATATCTATCTATCCACCTATCTATCTATCATTCCATCCCTCTCTCTCTCTCTCTCTTGTTGGCAATTGGGTACGATTACCCCGTGAATTACATAAGGCAATTGCAATTATCATCCGTGCCCAACCGCGCGCCATTAGTAAATATTAGCCGCGTATAAAAGCGCCGTGCTCCTCGGCGAGCTCGCGCTCATCAGCGAGAAATTACTACAGTAGCGTGATTTATAGAGGAATAAAAGGGGAGTTCGCTGTTTATATATAGATATATTGTTCGTGGGCGAGAAAATTGCGGGTTGTATAATTACAAATCCGCGCCCACCGAGCGCGATAATAGATCGCTCGATGCGCGCGCGGCTGCCGCATCCCGGGCGTTCGCGCCGAGGTTTGCGCTGTACACTGTCAACGCTATTTCACTGCTCGCGCTGGTTTTACGTATCGTTAAACTGCTGCGTATTTATTTAATGTGTACACACACACACATATATATATATAGACGCAATTATTTTATATCTACCTGTCGCGTATAATTTTCACGTATTTTCAGGTATATACGCGAGCGCTTTTAATGCGCAACGAATACGACTCTCTCTCTCTCTCTCTCTCTCTCTCTCTCTCTCTCTCTCTCTCTCTCTCTCTCTCTCTCGGCGTGTGTGTGTGTGTGTGTGTGTTCGTGTGTAACTGTATGTAATTCTATATAACGCGTATGTGACGTTTCGATATTGTGCAATAATTTTCCCCGCTCTTATGTTATATATATATATATATATATATATATATATATATATATATATATATATTGATTTTGCACGCGCACCTCGACATACCCATATATTTTCTTTGTACATAGAACGTATCCTAATATTTTTCAGATGTTCGCGATAATTGACTCACTGTAATCGCGTGATGTTTGTATATTCGTTTAATAGCTGTGTGCCTCGATGATTTTGTAACTTTGCATATACGATACGCAATTTTTTCCTATTCTCGATTCGATTTTCTTGACTTCATGATTCTGCTCGATTATTAGTGCAAATGTTGATTATTTTTTTTATTTTAATATATTAATATTTTCTATTTTTTTTATTCTATATGGTAAAAAAAATAGAACGAATACGTTTTCTTTTTGCCCAAAGTTATAAAACTAATTTTGCATGCATCCCGTCCACGTCTGTTTCGTGCGCGCAGTGTGTACACAATTTGATCTCTATATACAGTAACCGTTGCTCGATGTCAATCAGTAAAACCTGTTAAAACCTTTGCTTTGAATGAATTTTCCTTTGAAAGTTCAGTAGCGGTTTTGCCGCTGTTTAATTTTTGATTGATTGATCTAAAAATTGAGCTGATCCAATACCCTGGAATTGACATTTTTGTAAATTCTTTCTGGTTATCTGTCGACAATGTATGTATGTATATATATATATATATATATATATATATATATATATATAATATAGTAATAGAACACCTGCCGTATAATAAAGTATATATATAATTAAATAAATAATCTTATAAATTCAAATTCCACTATGAAAGTAATTGTAGATCAAGATATAGATTCTTTTTTGGGCTAATTTTTTTTTTGTTGAAAAATTATATTTCCTATCCTCTTCGCTTTATACAGAATTATACAGGGTAATATTCAGGAAAGGCAAAATATCTCGCGAGATAAATATTTTGGGCAAAAAAGTTTCTGTAGTAGAAAAGTTGTACAGAATATTCAAAGCCAAATTAATGTATGACTTTGATATTCACTGACACATTCATCTTCATGTGTTTATGTAATTTTTGTTGTATGCACGTAAAATTCGAAGGTTTATACGTATAAAACGAAGTTAATGATTCTTTTTGAAAACAGCATTTGTAATAAAGTATTTTTCCTTTTGCTTGTGTTTGTGCGCTCGTGCTATGTTTTTATCACCCTCCGATGTCTTAATACGTCGCTGAAAACACAAAAATAAAATTCGAAAAATGAAGTTACCTTTATAAATGGATTATTTCAAACAGTTGAAGCTTGCTGGATCATCATCTCAAAACTTTTTAACTTAGATGCATTAATATGTATTTCTAACAGAAAAACATCGTAGCGTATTTCAAATGTTAGATAACGATTCATCTAGTCAACATTTTTAAAAATGATAATCTTATGATTTGAGAAAAATTTCAAATTGAAAACGAGATTTTTATGTTTGTCGATGCGTGCGCGTTTTTTTTTCAATAATAAATTTGAAATATGAAATGTCAGAAATTAACTCGAAATTTTTCTAATAAACCTCAATAACCTTGTTTTTCAGTAAAACTCCGTATAGAATCAATAGCAATTACGGCTGGCCTTCAAAAGAAAATTCGTCACTTGCGCGAGACTGGGACGCTCGGACTTGTGAAAATGATAATTTTGCGATTGATCACAACGATGCAGAAGTGATATTAGCAAAAGCTACCTGATCTTCAGTGGAATCTCACTCTTTTACAGTGAAAATCAAAATCGCTGGACAAATAAATGAAAAATTTACTGATTTATTTTCGGAAATGCGCATACACACACAACAACGCGCGCGCGCATTCAATTCCTCGAGCCATGCGCAGTGCATCAACCCTCGGTCACAAATTCAAATAATCTATTATAATTAACACTAAAAT
Organism: Sycobia sp. Sy_11; assembly: GCA_018907035.1. Taxonomy (NCBI): domain Eukaryota; kingdom Metazoa; phylum Arthropoda; class Insecta; order Hymenoptera; family Epichrysomallidae; genus Sycobia; species Sycobia sp. Sy_11. Next base: position 821,423 of record JACCIC010000045.1, on the reverse strand, counting down.
TCTCGCTCACCCTATTTATATCCCGCTTATATTTTCAATTTTCATCAGAAATAATTTCCGATCACCGTATCCTTGTGCAATTGCGCCGCGCTAATTTTACCCTCGTTTACGCTAATATATACCGTTATTACACAACCATATGTTGTTGCTTTTGCAGTAGCCTCTATATTCTTATAATAGAGCCGACCAACCCCCGCCCCCTCCCGTTCACGCTCGCATTAAATTTCAGAGAATCGCACCTAAGGGAATAGTTATTCATCCCACGTGAGCCAGCGTGCGCCCGTAAGCAATAAATCATTTAATTTCATTATATTATGTGTGTATGTGTGTGTGTATGTGTTTGTGCGCGCGCGCGCATGTTCATGTGTATCGGCTGCGTATCGTTCAGAGCTAACAGCGAAACAATTGCTTTAATCATCGCGTTATTGGAAACTCTATGAGTTATTTAAATTTGACCAATTCCCGTGCCCACGTACCACGCTAAAGTCGAAAAATGCTTATTTACGTATATTTAATTTCTCATGGGATTCGGACTTTTATTTCTATATTTATTTCAGATTTTTATATTTACAAGCGATTTCAATTGTGATATCTTTAATTGTATCAATTATCCATTATATATATATATATATATATATATATATATATATATATATATATATATATATTACTCCTCAATATCTTTTTTTTTCTAACAATCCAATCTCGAGCTCAAGACCACTTCGTTGAAACGTGGAGTCACAGTACATCCTCACAGGTCACTTTTGACAAAGCCTATCAACCATGATGCGCTTCTATAATTAATGCTACTCGACTTTATACGATTTCAGCGCACTTATTGTACATCACAGTGAGCCAAAAGCAGTTTAACAGAGCGTTAGCTTCTCGGTACCCAAATAGAACTCTTTTTTGTCCTTCTTTCTTTATCCATTGTTTTTTTTTTTTAAATTAAAAATAAAAATTCAATTTTTTTTTAATCTTCGACAAAGGCGAAACATTGTATTATGATCATGCCATGAGTGCAAAGAATTCACTAGAATAGTATGTAGTGTGCTGCAAGTGTGCAAAATTGGCGCTTCCGAGTCAGCGCGATCGTGCTGTTGCATAATGTGTGTGTATGTGTGTGTGTGTGTGTGTGTATGCGCGCGCGCGCGTATTTTCTTGTACAAGCAGGAAAATAGATGAAAATGAAATTAGGTCCGTTTCACATAGCTGTTGAGCCGGGCACACATAGTAATGCCACTCCCCTCCGCCCTTGCCCCGATGCGCCAGAGTACGCTCGAGCGAAATAAATGTAACGGTATGCTCACAGCGCGGGGACGTGGAAGTTTTTAAGTAATTAAAGTTCCAAATAAACACGAGATGATTTAATTAAAAATATGAATTTTAAGCCGGTCAAAATGGAGGGGGCCAACAACGGTTTCTTAATGAATTGCGCACGTTTTAATAATTTTATACTATATAGTTAAATTCTTAATGTAATTTAGGAAATTCGTTGTGTGGATTTAGTTGGCGAAACGTATTTTAATCAAGGAATCGAGTTAAGCAAATTCGAAAACAGCTGGTTTCAAACCGAAAATTTCTGACAATTATTATTGTTCGAACGAATGTAGCATAGAATTCGTTGCGTGCTATATTTTATGCTATATTTGTTTTATGCTACATAAAAGAAACGCCATTCGAGGGCGCATTTCGCGAGCTTAACGGCGAAATTAAGCAAATTCCAATAGCTGAATTTATAAATCGCGCGCGATACACGCATATCGATTGCGTTATAAATAAGAGTCCTTTCGGTCCTGTAAGTAATTCACATTCGTCTTCTTTACTGCTTTTATAGTAAATTTTTAAAGTGCTGGAGTCATCCGCGCCGGCAAATAGAACGTGTTAGATTGAGTCGCAAAACGATCAGTTGCGCACTATATAGTCTTCTGTTTCAAAATTTGAAAAGATGTTAAATTTTTCGATACGGCATTTGAAATGTGCCAGTCTTTCCAGCCACTGTGAAAGCTGTTGTATTTTTTCGTTCGGGGCGTCGCCAAGCGCGTCGATATAATGTATTGGAATTGAATTTTTAAAAATTGAATTTCACCTAATTTCTCTCAAAGGTTTCAATTTTAGCATTAATAATAATGATAATAATAACACTAATAACGTGTCAATTATCTATTGATAAATTCATCTCCAACGATATTGTAAACGACATAAACAATTTCTGCTCGCAGACGTAATAAAATTAAGATCTCGGCAAATTATTCTGATCGTTATTCTCTCGGTTGGTGATGCTCAATATTTTCAGCTCGGTATAACCTGTATAACGCGCGTTTACTACATAAACACAGCAGCTATCGCTCTTCTCTCTCTCTCTCTCCCTCCCTCCCTCTTTATGTCCCTCTTTCTCTCTCCTTTCACCAACCGGGGGATTTGCACATCGGATTTTCACGGACGCGTCGGCGCATCTTAAGAAAGTTTCCGCGAGGTCTGGGGCGAAGAGGTTCAGGAAAGAGGGCTCGAACTTACCAACGTCAGTTCGAGCGTCGAAATTACTTCGGATTGCTCTCTTCGCGAACCGGAAGGGGAAAAAGAGAGCGGCGGAGGGGCAGAGGGAGAGAGAGAGAGAGAGTGAGAGAGAGAGCGAGAGAGACAGGGAAAGGAAAGCGAAAGCAAAAGAGCAGTACCTAGTAGCTGCTATGCTGCTAGTAGAGTACGAGCTGGTACGAACTGGTACGAGGAGATGAGGGAGAGCATTTGAGACGAGCGATCCCAGTCGCTCTCGGTTTTTGCGCGCGTCAAGGATTTTTCCTCGGCCGCCCCCTCCCACTTTTCGACCTATAAGAAACCTCGTTTTAGTCAGATTGGATACCACGTACCACCCTCTAACTGTCTTCTTTGTTTCATTTCTCTCTCACTCTCTCTCTCTCTCTCTCTCTCTCCCCTCCCTCCCACTCATTCTTTCTATCTCTCTTTCAGCGGGCGCGTTTATCCGACAGGTATTTCCTCTTTTCCTCGTCTTTTGCCCTCGTGCCGAAACGAGAATCCCCTCGCTCCCTCCCGTACCGTTTCGTGAGCTTTGATACTCTCCCTTTCCGCTCCCTTTCTCTCCCTCATGGCGCGCGCGCGCGCGCGTGTAGGTGCGTGTGCTTGCGCGCGCGTGTGAGTGTCTGTTCTCCAAATGCCTTTCTTCAACGCTCTTTTTTTCTCGCTCGCTCAGCGAGAAAGAGTTCGTTCCTTTCCTTCTATTTCTCTCTCTTTTTATTTTTTTATCCATTGGATCCGCGCTCCGTGGAACTGTGATAGTCGCGGGTGCGCGAGAATTAGAATTTCGCAATTATGCACACAGAGGCGCTTTGTGCCCCCCTCCCCAACCCCTTTTCAAACATTTTCCATTTATTTCGCCTTTTCTATCGTTTGGCTTAATCTTCTCCCATTAATATCTTTTGAAAGGCGATTGCGATGGAAGAAGCTTTGTATAAAAAAAAAAAATTCGATTGACGCTCGAGAGGGAAAGAAAAATAAACATTTCGTTGACGAATGGAAAACGGACCATTATTATGAGAAAGGGAATAGTCGAATTTTCCAAAAACGAGTCCCAATGCATACGCTTCGGTTATTTTAATTATTGTTCATGAGGTTCTTGAATCTTCAATTTTAAAGACGATAGAACCTTTTCAACGCAGAAGAAAAAGTGAAAGAGAGAGAGAGAGAGAGAGAGAGAGAGAAGAGAGAGAGAGAGAGAGGAAAATTAAAGGAAAGGACGAAGATGATAATTCTATCCATTTTTAAAATATATTTAAGTTCTGTGGTTAGGATTATATTTAAATGATACATAAAATTCTAATAATTCTAATTTCCAAACATATAGTATTCCAAAAAGCCAAAATAAATTGTTTATTTTTCTGAGCATTTCAAACTATTTTCGTCCTACCATTAAATTAAATTTAAAAACAATTCGAATTTCGGACAATTTAAATAATGCATACAATTCTAATAATTCTAATTTCCGAACATATAGTACGAAATTGTTTATTTTTCTGAGAATTTCAAACTCTTTTATTCCTACCTTTTTTTTCAAGTCAATTTTGTGTAAAGATTTAATAAAAATCCATCATTTTTCAAAAATTTTTGACGTCGTTTATAGTATAAGAACAGAATAGCTTATTCTTACAATTGTTTCATTGTTTATCTTAGCTTGATTATAAATGCTTGTTCCCATTAGCCAAACTACAAATCTGTTTTAATGGAGAAAGAATAAGCATCACTTTCTTCCGTATTTTGCTCGCTTTTGTTCACATATATTACGGTTGTAAACGTAGCAGCGTACAATTCTAATTCAAATGACGTTCATTATTATTATTATTTTTTTTAACTGAGGAAACCCCTCAATCCTTTTTTTTGCGCGCTTTTTGTATTTTTGATAAACCGGTTGAGCAAAAGTAGGAAGCGCCTCAGACTTTCTTAGCAGCCAGTACCCGAAGTTCTAGTATCGTCGAAGTTTCCTTAAACCTCTTAAGAAAACTTTATAGAGCCACTGTGTGTAACACTCGAAACTCCTTTATCGGGATAGAAAAGATCCATCTGGAAATTCATTAAGCCTCTGGACTTCTCGTGACATTTGCACGCTATTGAACTTTTTGTAAATAATTTACATTACTCGAGGCAAGGGATAATTCTTTTTTTCTTCTTAAATATTGTGATTCTTTATGTCAACTGTGATTCATGCACGTATAATAAAATCATTAATATTTAAATAATTAACGCATACGACAAAAAGGTATATGTAAATTAATAAATATTTTTTTATTGGTCTTACAGTCCAATCAATTCAATCTAAAAATAAAATAAAAATAAAAATAAAAATAAAAAATAAAAATAAAAATAAAAAATAAAAAAAATAAAAAAAAAATAAAAAAGTAAAAAAAAAATAAAATAAAAATAAAATAAAAATTAAAAATAAAAATTAAATTAGACAATCAGACTGTCCTTGTTTACATTCACCTCCGTAGACTAATCTGAAAATAAAATATTAGCTGATATTATTTTAGCTAATTAAAATAATTAATATTTTATTATTTAAAATATTAGCTGAATTTATTTTCAGATTAGTCTACGGGGGTGAATGTAAACAAGGACAGTCTGACTGACTAATTTAATTTTTATTTTTAATTTTTTTTTTTTTTGATTGGACTGTAAGACCAATAAAAAAATATTTATTAATTTGTATATGGGCAGTCGACAAAAGTACAATTCAATTGTTTTAAAACGTATATGTATTTAATTATTAACCAATATAATGGCGAGAACATAATGTGTTGTTGTCTTGCATCTAATTCCAGTATCGCGTATTAGAATACATCGACATTTACCACTGTTTTCAATAAGAGATAACAATTAATTTTAAATCAAAGATTTTTTTTTATATTTCAACGGTAACAAAATTATATTTTATTGTAGCCATGAAAAGAAAAAGGAAAAGATTTCATAGACTCTGATGAGACTTTGATATCGTAATCAAAAGTATTTTTAAAATATTTACGCTCACGATCAGCTTTATTTTATTCAGACTGAACAACCTAACTTTTCCTCCTGTGCAAATTTTTCACAAATTGACAGCATTAATAATAATAATAATACTTGGCATGGCTATTTTATTCTAATGTTAATTTGTGATAATAAAGTTTTCAACTCTGTCACAGAAAAAATTTAAAAAAAATTATAATAAATTAATAATACAGCACTCAGAGTATTTATTAAAACGAATATGCTGTTAATTAGTTATATAATATGTTAATTATTAAAATTTACGAAATATGACAAAAAATAATTTCAATTAATGTATCCTTTTAATCTGTATAAACCAAAAAATATTTCTACAGAAATTCGTATAGTATTAAATAAAATCGACCGTCTTTTCCGCATTTCATATTCCGCGGCTTGTATACTTTCGTGCTATTTTGGCAACCGGAAATAAGCGCCAAGAAAAGCGGAAATGAAAGGGAAATGAAAAGTTTTCTGCCGTAAATTCCAAGCTAAATTTTCCTTTAAACGAATTCAAAAATCGATTGAATGGCACGGATATGTAAATAATTTCCTACACTAATTTTACTTCGTTTTACAACGATAGTAAAATATAAGATAATACGTAATTGGGACCTTCTGTATAAAACAAATTAATGTCTTAACTTTTAATAATTAATGTATAAATTTTGTACTTATCAAACAGAGAATTTTATTTAACCATTTCTTACAATCAGAGGTGCACACAAAAAGGTAACGCGATTAATATTGTATAAATATAAAAGTTAGCATTTTCCCGTCACAATTTTACAGAGGAACACATTCATTATTCATGCCGTCGTATTTTGACATTGCCTGAAAACTGTCTTACATAGTATTTTCATTTTCTACGATCGTTTGTGCCTTCATCGATCGATCATCGCCCATTTTACGAAATTCCGATGCTGCGTTAGTCGTTGCCGTTTGTACTTCCGTTACATATCTTCTAAAAGTATTGTCACTGACTGGTGGAATGTCCATGCGGGTAAAAAATGTCTTCAATTGCGAGAATCCGCATGCGTGATAGTATGCTGTAAAAAGTCGGGAGTATTATGGATTGAGAAATATTATGTACAATAACAAGCGTTTAATGCTAGTAAAAATAAGGTAATCATCAATCACGAGAACGTTTAAATAATAAAAGCAAACGATTAATACATTTTTTCAATTTTTTTTTCTACCTGGCATAGGCTAGTTTAGAGCCAGAATAATCAATTGCATCAACAATTAGTTATATGTTTTCATAAAAAATCATAGATATATTTTATTTTAATTTTTGTCATAGATATACTTTATTTTGATTTGACACACACGCACACGCACACACACACACACACACACACACACACACATAAGTTTTGAAAGTAAATTTTTTATATATTACAAGTTGGAAATTATGTTTTGTTTTTTTTTTTCGAATTCTTAAAAGTAAAATGATTGTTTTTGATTCGTTGTAAACTGTTCTGGATAAGATAAAAAATACTTAATTAAAAAAAAAAATTTAAACACATTGTAAGTTACATTTGTAAAATTATATATGAATTGATCACTAAAGAATAAATCAATTAATTTTATTACTACTTTGAATAGATTTATTGAGTACAAAATTGCTTTCAAATAATATGTAAAACAATATCGAAAAAATTTGTTTAAATAATATTGGCGAATATTATAACGTAAAACATGTAAATTATTTATGTAGGACTCCATATAAATTTAATAGTTGAAAATTTCTACCATTAAAATGGTTGTTATCTACTATTATATAATCATTAAAATTTGTTTTCGTGATATTTCATTAATTTTATTCAACTTAGAAATCTCCACGTTTATTTATATTCAGAAACTATCTATGTGGTCGCTTATTTAACTATTCTTTGCTATCCTATCTCAAAAGAAGATAAATAAATAAAAGTAAATTTTTTATCATTTTATAAATGATGATTTTAAATTATCTTTTAATTTATATTTATCTTTCTTTACACGTTCCCTTGGATACTGCCAAATTCATAAGTATTTAAAATATCCAAATAAAAACAATTTATTTACTGAAACGGAATTATGCTATAGCTGGAGCGTAACGAAAATCGCGTATATACCTCCGGCCAGGCTCGCGTTCACGTCGAATGGCGTCGAGTCCGCGGGCCCGGGGCGCCGTCGGCCCGTCGTCGTCGCGTCGAGGGCCACGCAGCCGAGGCCCCGGCACGTCTCCCCCCCGCGGCGCGCACGGCACCACAGCCGCGTCCGCGCTGCACCGTCGGCCTCGGCGACGCGCGGCCCACCCCTGCCGCGGTGGCCACGCGTCGTCGCCCGCGACGCTCCTGGCCGCCGAGCGATTGCGCGACGCGCAGCCGGAATATCTTCTCGCTGACGCGTTCGCCCTTCCACAGGAGGCAGCGCGGCTCGTGATCCCGGTCCATGCCAATCGCAGATTGCTTATTGAACCGTGCGTATACCGCACTCTGTTTCACCGGCGAGAGATCGCGCACGGCTGGATTTGTTCTCCCCGAGAGCTACGAGAATACTGAATCGAGCGACCGTCCCGTCTAGAGTCGTAAGCCTTCCCGCCAGCTTTTTATTCTTCCACTTCTGCTCTTTGTTCTTCTCTGTTTTTTTTTTTTTTTTTTTTTTTTTCATACAAAAACTGTTTTCGGTGCCCGTTGGAAAATTGCGGAGAGGGGGGGGGGCGCTCGAACCCCGTACCGAAGATAGGTAACGGCCAAGTTGATCTACGGCTTCGACGCGATCGTAAGCGCGTCATCTGCGTGGCAGATTGAGCCCGGGCACGCGCGCAGGGTCGAGTCAAGTCGCAGTGCAACGCGAGTTTTATTATTTAACGAGATCTAACCCTCTGATTTTTTTTTACGCTGGACTTATGGGTCCTTGTTGCACGCAGTGTCTGGTTTATACATGCTCGGAAGACGTGGTATATGAAGTAGACAGAGTAAACACCCAGCTATTATATAAATCACGGACATTCGAACGCGTTCAATTTACAATAGTCATGCTGAGCTGTGGGGGGGGGGGCGGAAAGTATTGTAGCCTGTTCCCTTCATCATCGTTAAATTTTCGAAGCGAAATTTTTATTTATTTACAATAAGTATAATAATTAGTAAGCTTAGAAAATATAGTAATAGATTTTCAGTGAAACGATGTATTTAGATTGTGTTAAAAACTGGATTAAGTATAGATACGTACTTTATATTATATAGAAATGCTCTATATTTTATAGTACGTGACACGGATAATTGTGATCTTTATGAAAAAAAATACTCGAATTATTGCTTACTCGAAAAAATATGATTTTCGAATCAAAGAATACGATTCGAACTGTAAACATTACATACCAAATGGACCATTATTATAATTAATACACTATTTTCATTACCCTGATTAATAAATATCAATTGTATTTAAAAGAACTTGAATTGGCATTTTTATTTTATAAATGAAAATTTCAGTTCGAATCGAATTAAAAAATTAAATTTAAGGTAATTGTATAATTATAAATTAATAAAATTTGTTTAGTACTATTTTAAGGCCTTAATTTGCTCATATTTTATTCTTGAAGAATTATAGAACCTTCAAAGTTCAGATAACAGTATCTGCATTTATTAAATTATTAAAGTATTTTGTAAGCTACATTCGATCACAATGTAAAATATTTGCGAACATTTGACGGTCTATCATTTGCCGTTAATTTATTATATTTATAATATAGTAATTACTTTCAAACTATTAGTGGCAGTAATAGCATTATAAAATTGTTAGTTCTTTCTTCTCACCTTTTTATATGTTTAATAGCTTAATGAGTCTGCCAATAAGTTCTACAATGACACAAATAAGCTACATTGAATTTCGATATACAAATGGAAGAAAGTAACATACAAAAAATATATAGATATTCAATATTTAATGCACAGATAATTGAATATTTTTTCTACAGCAGTTCTCTTAGATTTATGTCTTTTATTCATTAGAATTATATATATCCGTTAGCAAGAAAATAATATTTCTGAATTTCCATTCTTATGTATTTATATGTATCTTCTCGTTTCACAAACTATATTGAATATCAGTTGAGCCATTGAAATATCAATTATAATCTGCGCCATGAACGCCATCAATGAGCAATTGAAATATCAATTATAATCTGCCAAAACTAATCGCATACACCTAATCGTTCCATACCTTCACTTCGTGGGTTCAGCAGCAAAAAGGAAAAAACAATTCCCCTCCCCCCACACACACACGCACGCACGCACACACATACGCACACATGCTCACACGCCACCATTATGGTGTCTCAAACGGCTTTATTTGGTCGCCTTATACTTCAATGACCTCAACCAAAGTTCAGGAAATCTGGCGATTCGCAATTATATATATAGCCCCCCGCGACTAGAACCCCCCCCCCCCAAGCACATTCGGTTTTGTGCACGCGCGAAGCGGGACAGATTTAACGGGATTAGCCGTCGAGGAGGTAGTAAGCTGCCAAATCTTGTATTACGCTATCCTCGCCCCAACATCCGAATCTGGTCTCCAGTGGCGCGTTCGCCCCCCTCCCCCCCTAACCTCTCACCGTTCCTCGATGCCTCGCCTCTTACCCCGCGAGTGCGAAACTGCGATTGCGCGCACGATACGGCCCCGCGCGGGATTCTATGCGGCTATCCGTTGCGCGCTTGAAGGTATATATAATACGGGGCTAGAGGGATATGGGGGTGGGGTGGGGCTCTGTTGGGAGCCCTCCGCGGCGAAACACAATCGCCACCGAAGGAGCGCTCGGCGCGCGAACTCGGACACGGAGCCCTTTTCCGTATGTACCCGGCCAAGTTTCCCGGAACCGACGCGATCAGGAACTAATCTAAGTTTCGCCTTTGGTTTACCCAGGTTTCCCGTTCAAAAGGGCTGATAGAATTTCTATAGGGTTTGTCAATGGAATTTTTTATATTATATATATATATATATATATATATATATATATATATATATATATATATATAAATGTATACATACATACATACATACCGTATGCGCCATCAGATTGTACCTTTTTGCCGTGTGTGCACAGCCCTGGAAGTTCGGCGAACGGGCACCTCGTTTGCATTGCATTAAATGGAATTAAAGCTTTTCGGTTACAATTTCAATTTTATAGAGAGAGGATCGTTGGATTATAGACACCGGTGTAATTATCCAAACGGCGAATCGAAATTTTGAATGGCTCAGAATGAATTCTATAGGGGAAGACGGGTTTTGCTGAAACACTTCTATGTAGTTTTTTAAATAAAAAATAACACGGATTCAAAGATCAGTAGTTAAAGATTTATTTTACTAATTTTTAATTTCTAAGTAACCATAATTTTAAAAAAATAATAGAAGATATGAAATGGCAACAGCGAGGCATATTTGGGTATGACGGAGTGCGGCGGAGCATAATGGACACGTAAAATTATGAGACAAACAAGCAAAACCTAATTTTTACTGTCCCAATTTTTACTGCTAAGTAATTATTCTCCGAAAAATAAAAATACTAAAAATTACTTAAACATTTCAATTATATACGTCTATTAATATGATATTTTTGAATCTTAAAGACTAAAAATAATTTCTAAAGGTCGACATGAACAAGCTTAAGCAATAATAATATTTATGATAATCACATAAAAAAACATACAATAGATTATTTTCCACGAGAAGCAACAGTTATCTACGAGTACGTTTATCTTCAGAGACAAATCTATTAAAAAATAAAAAATTTTAGGAGGCACTTTCGCATTATCATATTGTAGGCCTAGGTGCAGGTAAATTGTAAACGGCGAAGACACTTGCTGAAAAAACAGCGGGAATCGCCCAAATCGCCCGCAGCGCAATCTCGCCGCCACCCGTGTCGCAAATCAGCGCGCGCGACCCGCGCTTTCGACTTGGGCGCCCTTGGCGCGTGTGCTCAACATGCCTCTCTCGACAACTTTTTTTTTCTCTAATTTGTTAATAATTGCAGATTTTGCAAGTGTATAGATAAAAAAAAAATTATCCAAAAAATGCTAATACATAGGGAAAACCCTGCGATTTCTAATGATTTCGAGCACAAATATTTCATTTTTTAATTATCAAATTGAAATAATATATTTGATTAATATTTCTCTATTTTTTCATGTTTCTCTATTTATTCATGGTTTTTCTAATTATTATGATTTTTTTCTCTCTCTCTCGACATTCATAATTAATGCATACAACAAAACGTATTTAAATAATGAAATTTACTCGAGATAAAGAGATTAATTCGGTGTAAATGCCATCGGGAAATAAAACAAAAAAGTGTTTTATTACTTCAATTCATTTGAGACTTTTATTGTATTGTATTCATCGCGAATCCAAAAAGAACTGATATGTATTCGTATAAAGATAAAGTTTGTATACATTATATACTTGTTCATTGTACTCGAAATGAGGAATTGTTACGTTTTAATTGTTTTTTTACAACATATTCACGTAATACATATACTATATCGCATATCGATATCATGGATAATACTCGTATTCGCAGATGATATATGTGTTATAAGCTATAATTATGTAAGTCTTGCATACGTCTTACATTGTATTAACTTGTATACTAATCGAGGTAACTCTTGACGATTTTGCAAGAGTGATCACATATCATAAACTCCACCTATTAATACGAAATATAATTAAAATTTACCAATGTATATTGGTTTTATTTAAGAATAAATTTTATCCAATTTATACGATTAATCGTAGTATTCAATAATAATTCCGATCTATTGATATTCATTATGTACGTCGAAATTTTTTTTAAATACAATAAAAAAATACATTTTTTTACCTACAATGTTTCAAACGTTTCAACAATATTTTATCGACTATTCTATTCATATGCTGATGTTCGTAGATTCATTTAACTTTGTAGAAGGTATTTTCATTTAAGATTCTTTTTCGTCGCAATACACTTTCAAATATGATAAAAAAGAAAATGTAAAATGTCCATTACAGTTGATAATATTTAAACTGAATTCATATTTTTCTTTTTGTTGCACTGCTTCAATATTGAAAATAAATAAAATTAAAGTTAAGCTGTACGTTTAAATACATAAATAAATAGATGATCGTTTATCTTCAATTCAAGTAGATTAACAACGTATATAGTTTACAATCCTATATATTTCGTTTTTTCCGTCTCCCCTGTAATTTTTCAATTTTAATTCGGAAATATTACATAAACTGTTCTTTCCTTCAGCGTAGCGAGAGAAAAAATATTTTCGTTCAGAACTAAAAAAGAAAATTCAACTCTACCGATTCCGCGAGAGCTGAAGTGTCAGTCACTGCGAGTATGTGTGTGTGTGTGTGTGTGTCTGCATGCACCTTGATTGATTTCAATCCTCTTCCCTCCCTTCCCGTATTTTCGCGTTGTCAAAAGAATCTTATTTCGCCGCATTTCCTTCTCGAGGATATTCCATCGAAATGAAAGACGAGACCCCGGACACGATAAGCAATTTTTAACTTATTCCAGCCGATCCCTATAAATCCATAAGCGAAATTTGCGCGCGGACCGACGTCGACGATATCGGCAGTGTTATATAAATATCGTACGAGAACGCACCGGCCGTTAGCCTCTTCGCGCAACGCCTCGGATAGGAGACGCAGAGCGACGGGATTCGGCAGACGGGCAATTACAGAAATGAGAAGAGGGCGACACGCCGTTGCGAGTGGGGTGTGGGGGGCAGAGGGGGCTGTCAGTGGGACGTACAGTCCGGCGCGGTCGCCTCGCAGCTTTATTACCGATTTTGCATTTCGCAATTTCGGACGCGCAAGAGCGGCTTTGATTGGCCCGAGTTAACGAAGTAATTTTGGGACAAGTGATTGTTACGGGCACTCGTTATCCTATTAAGCTTAATCGCTTTGTACATTAGAATGTTAGGTGAGGGATACGGGGCTAGGGAGGGGCAAAATGAAAATGTTTCACTGGCCGTCGACGTGGGTTTCGTGTAGTATGTAGTATGTATTGCTCGTCGGTTATTTCTCAATGAGCGTTTTTAAATTTTGACAAAATCCGAATGAACGTTAATAATTAATATAGAGAGCCCTTTTGTGTATCAGAACACGATGGAAAAGGTATCTGTATTTTCTCCTATGTATATTTCGTTACATATACTTTTCTCTAAGTGCGACGTTAAAACTTCCATTACGATCCAAGACAATCGTAATTCTCTCGTTAATTTAAATCCATCGTAAACTAAATGACAAGATTTAGAGAGGAAAAAAAAACAAAAGTATATTCATCAAACATATAATATTTCACTTTTCAAAATTTCGAAAAAAAAAGAAAGCACGCCTTTAAGAACTACATTATTTATTCAAAATTAACGAATGACAGCGGCATTATGTTCATTGCGCATCGGCTGCGCGATTCAGATGCGAGGCGAGTAGAACGGTAAAACCGTGCAGACAGACAAGGGGTTGAAAAAAAGTGGAGCGGGAAAATGGCAAAGAATTCCGCGCTTCATACTTTACTATACATATATATATATATATATATATATATATATATATATATATATATATACATATATACAGTGGAAAAGCAACAGAATATGCTCTGCAATGCCATTTCAAGAAGGGAAAGAAACGAAAAGAAAAGAAATGGCGGAAAAAACCAACACCCCCCTCTCTCTCCTACCTCCCCAGTTCACTCGTGGAAATTGTTATCGAACGCGAAATATTCGCATTGCATTAAAGCGCGTGGCTCCGCGCTCCCCTACCCCGCCCCACTCCACCCCTCCGCTGACGTTCAGCAATTCTCCCCTTCGCGCGAGTGATAGATGCAAGCTCTGGCGCAGAATATGCGATGCCCCGACAAGAAGAGAGGAGAGAATCCATTCCTAATATAAGAGACGGGAATATCGCGAAATCTTTCATTCTTTCTTTTCTCTCTCTTTCTCTCTCTTTCTCAGCCGGATCCACTTCCACTTGTTCCTGGGGCTTCTGGTATATGGAAATTGCTCGGCTCTCGTGCACCCGTCGGCCGCTGCGGTATACTAAATCTAAAATGATCCTTGATCTCTATACCGGGGAGTTACAATGGGACTATTTTCCGAGCCATTGTCCCTAAACGGAGAAGAAAGTAAGAGAATCAGAAATTAAATTTATTACAAGCTCGATAACTCGTGTATTACGAAATAGCTTTTGAGAGCAAAAAGATAAACATAACAGAATTGTCTCAAAAAAGAACGATATCGATATTGACAACCATATGCGCAAAAATAATATTCCAACATTTAAATTGATACGCTAAGTGGTCAGTTCTAACAAAAGATCCATAAAAAGAATCCATCGCTGATGATACGGGGTTCAATCTTTATGTTACCGATCTACACGGAAAATCTCATTTTTTAAAAATGAACTAGGCTGCTTGGTCCACTATTGATAGAACTTGTGTCTTGTTAAAGGTATCCCCGTTGCCTTTATTATTCGAAGAAAAAATCGGAAACCTTAAATCCTGCGCCATCGGCGAAAGTTTTATTTTTTCATTAATCATTGATTCGGTCTGAACATTCGAATTATAATTTGAATTATATGGGAGTAGTATAATTCAAACAACGATTTCGAGTTGGCTTCTCAGATTTGTCGAATTCTGAAATAGAATCGATTGGTCAAATAGAGCCAACTGTAAAGTGCTTTTTCACGTTCATGCAAAAGATAACGTTAAAGTTTTTTAATAATCTGGATTAGCTTGAGACAAAAAAGAAGATATATGGATATAGATAGGCAAACATATATATAGCATTTTCAGTTATTATCACACTATGTCTGATCAAGTGTACAGCAAATCATCGATTAATTATATTACAAAATGTGATGCTTAAAAAAATACAACATCCATAATATCACACACACACACACACACACACACACACACACACATGTATATATTATTTGGAATACCAGCTCATATATATCTCGCGAACTCGGACCATTGGAAATATAATGCTCATTTGCCAGCAGAGACAACCACATATTCTTTCTATGTATACGTTTAGAGTTCGAGGAATTGTGTCGACCGTTGGCCGGTGCATTACAACCCATTCTTCCGCATTTGCCCAAGACCGAAATGGCCCACAGCTATACATGTCTGTATATTACGTATATACGAAGCAATCCGCGCTCGCGGACACAGTCTACGGCGAATTTCAATCCGTTCCGGTACATAGGGCGAATCGGCTCCCGTCCCGATGCTGCGGGTGGAAATCGTCTCTCCGAGTATTGTAATATCGGTAATATCTCGGGTAATATCCAGTGAATTCACCATACTCTCTGCTCATATATATATAAACGTTTGTGCACATCGAATTCTTGGTGCGCTGCTGGGCAGCAACATTCTTTTTTTCAGAATATCGATTTTTCGAAGGATTCAGTAATAAAATATACCATTTTTTCATTTTGTAGCTGAACAGATAGGGAAATTCGGGCATTCATTATAGGAGAAAATTTATTCAAATTCTACGTATATATATATATATATATATATATATATATATATATATATATATATATATATATATGAATTTCACTCATTTCAAACAACCAAACATAACTGTACTCTCGCGAGATTAATCAATTCATTGAAAAAATATTAGAATAAATGATGTATACTGCTGTCATTGTCGAAAATATTTATATTTATCATAGCCTGAGATTATACCCTTAATCAACTAAACTCGATGTACTTGCTCGTCTACGACAGCGAGGAAGTTTGAATCGTCCAATGAGAGGCCACGATTGTACTCGGAAACAAATTAAAGAATCACAATGAACCTCTTTGTCAGCCCAGCAACGGCTCCCGCATAATAGTCACTCAGACCCAGACTCAGATCGAACCAATCAAATATTTGCGCAACGTGTTTCGTCGGCTTATTGCCTTTATAATTAATCGGCGCATCCCCGTTCCGCCTTCCCCGTTTCGCCCTCACCTTCTTTACCGCCGTGCTATATATATATATATATATATATATATATATATATATATATATATATATTTGTATCTATGTATAGAAAGTATTAGCGCGTTGTTGCAGCGAGCTTTGGACATTGAAATGCCGCGCCGAGCTGCGGCCCGCGGTTTATATGAAGAGAGATAGAGGCAAAGAGAAAGGGTAGATTCTCATTTCGCTGTATCGAGGAAGGGTGCTCTCGTGGCGTATGACTTGCAGTCCCCCCCCCCATCACCCAACTCTGCGCGCAAATATTGACTCTTCGGAGCGGAATAACTGCGCCGGTCGTGGCGTCGGTATAGGAGCCATTCGCCATTCCAATGGAGGATGCCAATCGATCGGATGGCTTCAGAACTCTCTCTCTCTCTCTCTCTCTCTCTCTCTCTCTCTCTCTCTCTCTCGCGGTCTCTCTTTACTCATAGCTCTAACCGCATATTAAACGAACTATTGACAATAGTTTGTCGATTATAAATTTTCAATCATATACTTTTGCTTACTGATTATAATTAGTCGGGCTCAGATTCGATTAACACCGGGCAATCACCCCGGCCTGTATCGCTCGTCAGGGTATATTCGGAGAAGTTGCCTCATTGTTTCGGAGCCGCCCCATCCCACAACCGCAAGACTGAAGTTCGTTAACTGCTTTTATCGATTAGTTCTCGGACTGCCTTCCGCACTGTGTTTGTTCCATTCCTATAAAATAGGGATGCTTTTGATGCGCCCGGTTATAGTAGAGCGTTGCAATGTTGCCTATATATATATATATATATATATATATATATATATATATATATATATATATATATATACGAACACAAGTTCGACTGGAATTTGAGGCTGCACCTGCGGTAGGCAAGTATATAGGTATATAATCGCGCTTCATTTTAAAGGGAATAAAAAGTTTTGCTTGTGGCTTTAAAGGATCGAAACGGAATTAATCACTGATCGCTAAATTGAAGCAACTTGCGGTCGTATATAACGAACAGTTTGGTGCGAGCCAACTTTTAATTGATACTAACTGCAACGAGCTTCACAGTATCAACATTTTACATGTGTATATATTTGTTTCGTATAGAACCGACGAAATTGACTGTTATGTAATAAAAGTCATGCACTGCCGGATTATATATATGTAGAATGTCGAATGCAATATGAGAAGTAATAAGAAAAATACTTTTTAAATCATATTTTCAAGAAGAATTTCGAAATGAAGTGAAATTGTATGGGAAAAATATGCGTTCTAAGTTAAGATAGTTTCGTGGTTAATCTTTCATTCCAAGCATGTTTTAAACCTGTATGAATTTTTAACAATATACAATGGGAATAATGAGTCTAGCAATAAGTATAATCATAGCCTCACTGTAAATTCAGAGTATAACCAGCATGATTGAACTAACTATAAATTCTTTAATACATTTTTCTGCCCCATTACAATTGGACAAGTAAATTAACAATTCCGAGTAAAGAGTAATAACATATGTTACAAGCCGAGTTTTCTTTCAGCTTCTTTGAATATTATCTTAACAGTCGTCAAAAGCTTTGTAATTTCTAACCTGTTACTAATGAATGTATTCTTATATCCTCAGCATCAAAGAAGTGGTCTTTAAATAAGAAAACAAATTAATTCAAATGCTATGGGTGCACCCAACCTAAAGTGTGATTTGTCTTTATCAGTCTATAAAAACTAAAATTCGTTTTAGCTCCTCGCAACGAGTTCATGTAAATTCGTTCGACATATATCATGTCATACAGTACCTTAACTCTTAGTTATTACTTTTAACAGTAGTTGTAATTCTTAATTTGTAAATTCTTTCTGCACATGAATCGATCGGTAATATTTTTTAAAATAAATTTTTGACATGAACATGACAAGATTATATAAATTTTCGTGGCTCCTGTAATCTTCTGGCAGCGAATTTATAAATCTCGAATATCTTCTTGATCGCAGTTTAGCCGATATCTTCTGCATTAAAAAAATAGAAAATATGATTCTTAGTGACTTGTATATCTTTTTGATATGCAGATCACAAAATGTTACATATAATTTTCTTAAAAATTCTTTAACTTTATGAACGTAAATAGTAAGATTTTGCTTTCTAATAATTTCAAAGTATCCCAAAGCATATTTTTCGCAGAATTTTATATTAATCTGAGTTATCTGAAAAAAGTGACTTCACTGAACTTTGCAATTAGGCATAATCGGTAGACTAACAAGCACAACGATGAATTCACTGTCGCAAAGAAATAATCGTAGGGATTTAGTTTTGCAGGTGCTTAGATGTTTTGCCATGATGATATAGAGTCAAGAGATTCAATTGTATTATGTTGTAAAATTCTGAACTATAGGAATTAATCGCGCCTTTCAAAGCATCTAGTTTCCAAAGTCTACAGAGGGAACAATCGGCCATTTTTTAAAGAATGTAGAATCGTCTGTATGACACATTAAAGAATTGTCTTGCTGTTTGCATTGCACATACAGTATTCCATACTGACTGAGTCGATAAAGATTTCGCTTTGGAAAGATTCAGAATATAACTCTAACATGGAAACTTTCTTTATTTCAGCTACAGCACCTTGAGATTCAGATGTCAAAATGGAATATTCGTCCGTTGTTATACCTACATAGTATTTAAAATTTAAATTCAGAGGTTCTCAATCTAGAAGCACATTTTTCTGTATTTTAGGACCTGTTAATCTAATATCTTCTAAAGCGTTATTTAAATTATTTTTCTTTTTATGAACATCTATAAGTATGACGAAATCTTCGTGAATTTTATTTTCGTATACATGTCTAATCAGAGTAATTTTCGAAATATATGACATGTCTGTTATTTCGTTGAAAATAATATAGAATTTCGATGAATATATCCTATTAAATTGAACAGATATATTTCCCCGCCGTAACAGTTAATTAGTATATTCTGTATAGTTTTGTAAATATACATTGCCCATGATGATGACTTTTCTAAATAATTACCTAGTTGCACATCTTCACCTCTAAAACGTACTTTTCACAATTCTCTAAAATTACGTTCATTTAGAATACTATTCAAATTAATTGGTCCATCATTACGAGATCCTCAGAACAGAATATTATGAAGCTCAATAAAGCCTAAGCTATCAGGAATAACTGTTAATTATAGACGATTTTCTTTTATTTATTGCAGTTTATAACTTTCAACTTATTTCATTAAACTTAACTTGGAATTTCTTCAGTTTTTAGTTGATCTAGGATAATCATGATGTGCATGACTTACTAGTATAGCGTTTATGCCTAAAAGCATATTAACAAATGTTATGGATTGTATTTAGCTAATTAACTGGAAAGTTTTGTTGATACCCTCCCATCTTTGTATGTACAAAAAGGGGATAATATTTACAAAAGAATACCTTTTTTATCTTCTGAGGAAATGAATCGCACAGAGAAACGAACTTACCTTTTCCCTATCAGCCCATTCAATCACCTTGTCTACAGAATAAGAATATTCGCTGTATCCTCCCTGGTCGAGTTTCGTTGTCGAAGATTCCGGACTGAGGACAACAAACTACGATGTAGCAGTTCCGCGAAACAAATATTAACTCTGATTATTTACCGAAGTTTACATCGATTAAACACTTTATCAAATACAATGAATGTATATATATATTCATCATGAAGAATACCTGGGTCTTGAACGGGTTGATTTTTCAAAAATGTTTAATTATTAATGGAATAATTTCATCGAAAATCTTCCATCGATGATGAAAAATTAATTCATAACATTTTTTAAAATCAATATGGTAACCATTTGTATTGTCTATTGACCATTTATTTATGTAATGATTCTTGATCCCTATGTGTAAGTAACATATCAAATGGACAGATGACAGATTTCAACAATTTTAGGTCATTAACTTATAATAATATGTGGGAAAATTACATTGAGTTAACTATTAATATAAGATGTAACAGTCATTTAATTAGTAAATTCGATAAAACTTGAGCTAAGTAAATCTCCCAATGCTTGTCGCACTAACGCCTTGGGAGATTATATATTTTACTCACTCACTGCTTCCCACTTGAACTTTTGTTAATTACAAGAAAAGAAAAACTTACATTTGATGGTAACTGTGTTAATCCTCGGTCCGTTAGCTTCTCTCCTTTGAAAATCCAGCACAATTCGAATTATACGACAGCGAAAAATCTATCACAATGTAAAGTCGCGGCTAGCTATTAACAGGGTATCAAATCTTTCCAGAGAGAATGTTACTTTTTCTGCATGGTGCTCGCAGCAGGCCCTTGAAGCCCCTTCTTTTCCGAAATCAAGCGACGCCTGATTATGGCCAATTAACGCCGAAATGTGGCCCCTATTTCTCACTTCTTTTTCTGCACGCGGTGAACACACTCGTTCCTCGACATCAGCGCCTCTGCTTCCGTAGTTACTCCCTATTTCCTCTCAGTTAAATACACACAATCGGTCTAAATACCTTTATACATCTGGAACATGTTCTGGTACTGCTATCACGTCGCAACATGAAAAATAATTTGTCCATTATGATGATTCAAATACTTTTAGTCGCATATCTTTTCTCTGGGTTTCCTTTGTTATTATGTACACACACACACACACACACACACACACACACACACACACACACACACACACACACACACACACACACACGCACGCACGCGCACGCACGCGCACGCACGCGCACACACACACACACACACACACACACACACAAATATAAATAAATAAATATATATATATATATATCAAAAAAAAAAAATATATATATATAGAATTAAAAAAACATAATATTTTTGTGGAGTTCAGTGATTTAGAATCAACATTTTTTTACTAAAATCATTTATCGAAGTTTCAACATAATTTCCTGTATCAAGAGAATTATTATTGATATTTAAATTTGTACCGGTACATGGATTTTTGATATTAGCAATAAGATCATCTCTAAGAGTTGATTGGTCGAATAAAATTGCTAAACATATCAATTGTTTTACATGGGATTCGTTGCAGTTTTATTGAAATGCTCGCCGGCGTTGAATGGGCGAATTGATAAGGCCGTGAAACGAGCAATTAGACTGGTCACGCATTCCTCGAGACCCTTGTACCGATTAGACTAATGCCAATCTTCACCCTCCCCTGGTGAAGGCTACAGCATGATCTGTACCTCGCGCTCTTTACCGTCGTGCAGCGTTTGTTATATGTATAATTAAACTGCACACGCCACCGCGTGATATACCGACCATATTCGCGCTATTATTACTACCTTGAAATTATACCAGTTATAAAATGTTAATATAAGCCGCGCTACCGAGTCCGACAGTTTTCGTACATCCTCTGAAATGAATTGCAGGGTTACGGGGAACGTTCCCGCGTTCATTGCACAATGTCGACTTTCGTGGTCACATGTTTATTAAGCGGGGAAAGAATTTTATTCGGTTGAAACTTATTTAAAAATATTCCAATCTATAATTTTTATCTCATACCCGAGGCTAAAGTCCCAATTTCACGCGAATCGGATGTGATATAGTATATGATCGTTATAGTATTCCTTTAATGAAATTTATATATACTAATATATAAAGACTGGGCAGATATTGATTTATATTTTAGACATTAAAGTAAATACAATAAAGTAATTCATCTAAACTTTGTTCTACAATAAAATTTTGTCTATGACGCTATATAGTACAATTTACTTAAAAAAAAAATTACAGTTTGTTAGAAATAATGTTGAAAAAATGGTCAGTTATTTGGATTTGATGAATAGTTTCAATACTTTCCGCTAGATGGCGTAGATTGTTGTCTTTCTACTCTCTGTAGTTATGGAAATTTAGTCAAATCTGAGTAGCATTACCAGAAGATTCGACTATGATGTTTCATAGTCATAACAGTTATTTCCATAGTGAGTTTTGATAGTAATTACTCTTAACAATATAACCATTTGTATTTTGACTGTATAAGGTGAGTCAAGCACATTGCGATAAAGACAAAAAAGAAGTATATTAAAAAATGGTTATTTTGAATCAAATTTATTTTTACTTAATTTTTTGAAGATTCGTACAGAATTAACGTCATTTGCTTTCAATTTGAAAAATTAATTTCATAACTTCGTTTAATTTGTAAATGGATATTTTCCTCATCTGAACCTCACGTGACATGTGTACACAGACAACTGACTGCTATGACCTTTCACACCACCTGAAGCATTATTTATATAAACTAACTTTATTTGTTATCGTATTTGAAGTATTTGTGACCGTACCAACAAATGCTGTTAGCTCAGGAAATGCATAGATTTTTAACGTGCGTCAATTAAAGTGTCTCTCAAATTATGCGTATTAGTACGGGTACGCTGAAAAATAAAATACAGCATTACTGGTATTAGACTTGTTATGTTTATACTAGTGTGTTTCAAAATGAATCTTAAATAAGCTCAACTTCAATGCCAAAGTTAAAATCAAAGATAGATACACTCCTGGAAACAGTAGAACTACTAGTTTAAAAATTGTCTCTACAATTTTTCCATTCTAAGGTTTTCTGGTTATTGATTTGAAATAAAACGATCTGTATATTTTGTTCATAAATGTTTATTTTGTTTTAATGAGAAAACTAGAATAGGCGCCATAATTATTTGCAAAGTCTTTAATTTTTAGATAATGTATGGAATTTTATTTAGCACCTCGGTCGATTTCCGCCGTTTTGCGCTGCTTTCATTTGCATTAGATTGGCGCGTTTAAAAGTGTGAAATCGAAAGCTTTTTCACGTAGGATTTTCTTGTAAAAAATCATTTTTATAGCTGAACCTCTTTTATATCTTTAACTGTACATATTGAATTTCTGGTTATTGCAGACATTTAAGAATATCAGTTAGTAAAATATTATGAAATAATTACAATTAATTATATATGAATGTTATTTAAATGAAATATTTCAAATGGATTAAATTATTAGCGAAAGAAAAACAAGATTCATAGGAAAGTCATTGCTCCTCCTTCGTTATCAAAATTTAACGAACATCACCCAGAAATTTTTCTGCATCCAGGAACTCAAATGTAACAGCAACAACAGCAGCAACAACAACAACAACAACAACAACAACTATACCAGTAACCACAACAACAACGACAATAATAATAATAACAATAATAACAATAACAATAATACTGTAATTCAAGTATATTAAAATGTGAACGAACCGCCAGAGCGTATTATTATTTCTCGCTCTATCTCGTCTGGGCGACGTCTGGGGCGCTTTATCGTTACCCTATATATAGCATGCACGCTCGCTCCGCGATCCCTGATGCATTTATCCTACCTTCCGGTTGCGATTTTCAGCTACGCGGCTCTCGGGATGCCGCGCGCGCTCGCGCACGTTCTTCGAGGTCATATGCGGAAATAGTCGCCCGGCGCTTTTCTACCGGGGCAGGTGCTATTCTTCCGTTTCCGGCCGATATATCCGGCAAGAGCGTAACGCCCGTGTTATCGTGCCCGATTTGAGACTTTGAGCATCCAGGCTATTTGGTTATCGTTTCTCGCCGCGTTTGCCTAGATCGGATGCTTTAGAATAATAATGTGTCTTGCCGTTTCCTTTTTGTTGTTTCGTTTTTCGAAACGGGGATAAAACACACGGAAGAGAGGGGCGAACACGATCGTTGTGCTGCGGGATAGCTCTCGTCTTCAATCCCCATTTGCAATTATTGGTTCTTGAGAAGACTACAAGTTTATTCTAACAAAAATAATTTAATGCCCTTTTGCCTTGAAATCCAAATTAGTTATTTATTCATACGGTCATCAGTAAAATTTTAAGAAAACAAATAAAATTTATTAATTTATGCTGTATTGCTTTCACATTTTAATACAAACTTGAATAATTATTTTTTTTCTGAAACTAAATATAACAAGGAATCACAGAAATTTTATAAATATTGAAACCTGCTAAATATTAAAAAAATCATGAAATCACAACAATAATTATTAAAATAGAATCTTATAACGCGAAGTTTATATGCACGAATAAAAAATACATATAATACACAATACGATAACCTCGCGATCGCACCTTGTTTTTCCTGCATACACCACGCGCTGTTTGTCAGTTTCGTCGAAATTACAATTCCTTTAAATTACAATTCAAAAAGGCAATCCCTCAGAAACATAAATGATCGTTTTATATTATAACGTGCATCCTCGAGCTACATTAACTCCCCCCACCCTGACCCGCGGCGATTTCGAAGAGCCACACCTTCTCGCGATTAACTCGATTCGATTGTACATATATATATATATATATATATATATATATATATATATATATATATATAGTGTGTGTGTGTGTGTGTGTGTGTGTGTGTGTGTGTGTGTTATCGAGCCGGTACCGTCCCGTGTGTACACGCACTTCTCGTATACGTGCGCAGGTGGTATCGCTCGGTCGGACAATAAGGGGCAAAGGGAGGGCCGGAACGACGGGTCAATATGGGGGGAGGGGGTCTCCGTCGATTTCCGCGGTTCGTTGACGGCCATTCGAATGGCGCGCTCGTCGGGATTTTCGAGAGACTATATATATATATATACCGAAGGATGGACTTTTCAGATTGTATTCGGCTCGCGCGCGGGATGTGTGCGGAGAGGAGGGGGGAGCGGGGGTATAATTGAATGGAATTGCATTGAAGAATTTCGAAGAGGACGTGCCCGACACCCCGTATAATGCATTTGTTCTGTAACGTACGCGCGCAGGCGCGGCGATTTAAAAATTATACGACGGGACGGAGGCGGCGATCGTCCCAAGTTGCGCGGGGAGTGTAATAGCCGGTTAAACTTTAATCGTCTTCGATTTCGAGAAGAAAGTGACAGTCTCGCAATCTAAAGTTGTTGCACAGGTAGGACAATAATCACGATAAGAAATTAAAGCATTATTTTTTGTTCGATTTTAATTTTATTTAATTAATGCATTCGAAAATGTATTTTCATTTACTCATTTTTTACATTATCCGCGTAAAATTATAGATTTGGACTATTTTCTAGGTTATGTATATATGCGTCATTTTGTAAACTAATCGGAATCTGGAGTTATTTTATTTATTCGAAATTTACTCTAATGGTCGATTTCGTCTTCGTCCAAAAACAATGCAAAAAATTCTTTATTATATATTTTATAGCATTAACGTGTTCATAGTTTAACGAACATACGAGTGAGCTCCATTTCTTGTAACATATTTGAGAATTTGTATTATTTTTTCTCTCTCCAAAAGTACAGATTTATCCGTACCTAATACAAAAAACACAGAATAAAAAGGAATAATTTCTTGGTACAATTTTTTGGCCAGCTGAAATCTTGATACGTCAGTCAACAGTGAAAATGTCAAAGACAATATTTCGATTTGAATTTAACCACATTTGTAACGCGTGTAATTTTCACAGGCAAAAAACTGCAAAATTTCATTTTTATACTCTGTTTAATTGTTTCAGAACATAAACATATATACAAAGATAACTTTGCCAGTAACACAGTTATATGGAGAAACGAATTGCATAAAAATTAATACGTACATATGTAATTCATTTCCTGGAAAAGCGAAGATGCAACCAAATATTTCATATTTCTCGAATAATTGATAATTCTGCGATTCTTTTAAGCTTCGCCGTAGACTTTGCGGCTACTTATTATGCTAGACTTCGATAAATACTTCGTGTGCGCATACAATTCCCCGTCCTTGTTCGATAATTGCGAATTAATCAATTGTCAGAATAAAAAGTGAAAATCCTACAACAGCGTCGTATAACTAGGAAATTATATATTAATTGAATAACATTCTTCAAGAATTCAAAGGCTATATTCGTCGCAGCAATAATATAATACAGGGATGAGAGGCGCGCGCTTGTACATGGCAGCAGGGCAATGATAATATATAATTACAGGCTTCAAATGGAGATGGCGACACTCGAGATGTAGTACTATCGCTGTTATACATCATCCTCGCATGCGCATAACTCATTGTATAATATACAGACATTTTATATAGCGCGAAAAATTATCTATAATCAAAATATTTACCAAAACGATATTATAGCGTAATATGCTAATGGTACTCCTGCGCATCGTCAATGTATATATATATGTATGTATGTTGGACCATTTTTACAATTAACCGCAGCTTTAGATGTATCGTTGCGATATAAGATAATGCGCCATAAGATAACGCGCCATTTATTCGTGTATAAAATATGTACGAGAATAGGCATTGAAAGTCGTCCAGTAACGCAGATGCGCTATAATTCGTTGTGAACGAGAGATCGCGACCGGGCGTCGCTAAATTGTCGACGGGTATGCTCGACAGTATTGACAATGACGCGCGTATTCGATATGCCGAGATTGGGACTGTATTGATATAGATTTATACCTACTTATAGTCCTGTTCTGGATTAAAATTCTACCGAATTACGCGGCAAAACGATATGTAGGATCGTACACGAAAAAGATTTATCATCGAATAAAATCTACATCCGCGATGCAAAAAGCTTCTTCTCGTCCTCGGATCTCGTTCTCGTTCTCGCCCCCCCCCCCATTCAAAACTATATGATCGGGCATCCATTACAACGACTTTATTACCGAGTTCTAATTTCAAGCCCATTACAGAGCAGCTCGCCTCAGCGATCTTTAATTATCGAACTGTCGCGAGAGCCGCCCTCCCCCCCTCCCATTCGTAACAATAGCGACGAAAGAGAGATCGGAAAAAAAGTCGATACAAATACACACAGCGGAGGCCTGCTCGATTCTGCGCCCCTTCTGCATTTATGCATATGTATATATACATACACGTACACACATGCATTATACCGATCCGACGGCCAACCGGCTGACATTGGCACGCCGCGCCGTCGCGGCCCGTCAGCCCGATAAGACACACGCAGCTGTGCACACGGGGGGCGAGGCGCTGCGGATTATCTCTCGCGCGACAATAAACGGCTATATTGGCCGATGTCGAGAGCGCGCGCTCTCTCTCTCTCTCTCTCTCTCTCTCTCTCTCCCTCTGTGCAGAGTCTCTCGCTCACGGCACTCTCCTCTTATCTATATGTAATGCTCTCGTGCGACGAGTGGCGTTGGAGACCCTGTAGCAGGACGTATGAACAAAGACGAGCAATTTTCATACATATATATATATATATATATATATATATATATATATATATATATACCATGTATGCTGAAGCCTACGACGATCATCAGTGCTACGGTTCAATGACCGTCTGAGAGCGACGGTTTGGTTATTATGGGCGTGTATGAAATTAGGAGATTGCGTAATTTAATTTGTAAATATATATATATATATATATATATATATATATATATATATATATATATATATATAAGTACTCTGGTTAATAAATGAGAGTTTAATCTGATCGCGATTTCTTCTTTTGTTTCAGATTTCGCTGCTTGGGCCCGTAAAGTTTGGGTAAGTTTATTTTATAAGATCTTCTTCAACAACACAGCTCCAAGATACTTCAAGTATCACGGACTTTGTTTGAATTTTTTATTGCGAAATTCAAAATGTTTACCAATCACACTAGGAGAGAGACGATCGATTCTGGGTGACCAAATCGGTACAGATTCAGCTAGACCAAGTGCTCTGAAAGAAGAGCCTTGCAAATTTTTTAGGGAATTGATAGGGAACTTCCTTATACATGAAATTAGTATATAATACTGTTCAATTATGTTAATCACAGAAAATTGTAAAAATAAAAACTCATACTTTGAACAGCTGATTCCATAAAGGAATAATATTTCTATTGCAAATTCGAAATTTTTTATGAACTTAGTATACTTACAAATGCGTAAGTATCTTAGTTATTGTCACTTATAGATCGACCGAATTCATTCGCATTGATGGGTGATTTTCTGCCTATAACTAACACGTTTTCAATTTTCAATATATATATATATATATATATATATATATATATATATATATCTAACATTCAATTACTAATGTTATGTAACATAAGAGATAATAAGAGTTGTCTGGCTCAATCTGAAGCAAATCCACCAATCGTATTTCGTTTCCCTTCTTTATAAGTATAGAAATACAATATTTTGTCATATTCTGTAACCGCGATGGTATATCATCATGTAACTCTATATTTTTCGCGTACTGAAAGTCTCTCCTTTAAAAACTATTATATAAATATTGATAACTTTTATTAAATTTTATTAAAGAGACAGTAACAAATTCAAGATTGACTTAATAAACTAATTTCTTAGGTCGCGAGTTCGTGAATGTCAATTTTTACGAATCGATTATCGTTGCTTAGTTCGTATAAGACTCGTAAAGCTCTTGCGGATGACCAATAACATTTTTCGAATAGAATAACAAATAAAGACAAATAGAAAATTATGCTCCATTGTAATAATTACGTAATAGCCGAAACTGCAGTAGATAATGTAAAGTAACTTTTGAAAAATAATCCAAGTAATTTTATTTTTTTCGTTAACAACGTTATCGATCTTTATCACATAATAGTTCATCAAGTGCAGAATTGATACTCGATCGATTATACATATTATAATAATAGTATTCGATGATCAGTTTTAATCCGTCAGTTTGATTATTTTATCATAAGTCATCACTTAAAAATAAAATTCAAAAATTAAACAAAGTTCCCTACTTTCATGTCTTTAGTATTCGATATTTTGAATATTAGAATCGTTATAAGTTATTTTAGGCATTAGAAAAAAGGTTAATTTTTTTTATTTCTAATGCCAATTTTTTAGTTTCGATCAACGAAACCGCGCTGATCTACATTTTATCTCATTATTAGATTCTAAATCAGCGATCCGCCTTAGAATTAAACTTCATTTCTCACTTGTACGACCACGCAAATTCGTATCTGACTTGTACCACCGTACTGATCAAGCCATAGCATCAAATACTCTTCATAACCCCCCCCCCCGTCAGGTCACTGCTGCGCCTTCTTCCCCGGCCGCTCGATAAAAGCAGTACGCAAACCTTCTTCGAGAGACCCCCCCGGCCCCTTCTATATATTCAGGTATTTCTATATACATATAATACATGTTATATATTTTCCAATCTCCTCCTCCGGAGAAAAGCTATATTCATATATATTTGCGAGCAATGCAGCCGCACGACCGTGGAAACAGCTGCTATATATATATATATATATATACATCGCGCGTAATTTCCGCCCGCGCGTTTTGACTCCGCGAGCAGAGCAGCGCCATCGCAGGTGCATCAGAGATTGATGCCATCGCGGGGCGTAGAGTATGAGACGGCGCGGCGGGGGGAGGGGGACGGAGGACGGCGGGATAGTGGCAATTTTTATCTCAAGCCGACCGAGTCCACGTCGCCGGGATTCCCGCACATTTCTCAAGGATTTTACAGGAGGCATCCTATACTACATGCGCGCGCGCGCGCGCGACTGCGGAGTGGGTTTTCTCAGGGGTTTTATTCGGCGCAGCCAGGCATGAAAGATTTATTCCGTCTCCCGCGTGGTTTCGCCCCCCCCCTTCAAAACACTATATATATATATATATATATATATATATATATATATATATATATATATACATGTACATACAATGCTAGGGAACGCGATTTTTCAGGTGGGTAATTGACTGGGCTATATAGGCACACTATACCTTCCGATTTACGATTATCGATGATCGTATAGACATTCCTATCAATATTATATATCCTTAAGCTTTGGAGCCGACTGAATAGAAATTGAATAATGATTTTTCAGAGACGAATTAAGCGGTAATTTGGTGAATTAGTTGCGACTGTTGCTTGATACGTATAATATGAACAATATTTGTAGGATAACTTAATATTAGTATATTTAGTTATCATATTATCTCATACAAATTTTTGCCTTTAAAGTTGGCGGATTTGAATAATTGTCATTTGACACGTCTTTCATTGCGAGATATTAGAATGATAATTTTAGAATGAAATTTATCTTCCGTATAAGTTAGATTTTGGACATTAGACAATATTTCTTTGTGTAGCTTAATTTATAAAACAAGTAAAATAATTCTATCGTAGTATCCTTATGACTTATTTCGATTACATTACCGGCTGTCATGAGCCATCGTTAAGTTTCTTATGCGTTATTATATATATACAAACGCGTTCGTGATAAATTTCAGTTGTTCGCTCGTCCCGACCATGGAATAAGTGTTTTTATAAGATTAAAAATGGAAACCTAAATTTACCCAGGCTGCAGGCTGCCCTCTCATCCGGAAGTTTTATAGACGCCATTTTTCATCTAAGTTTATCCAATATTTCAGCATCCCGACTTTCCGCAATGTAAAGTTTATAATGATAGTTATATAATCATTGCATTACCAACGCGTTATCACTGTTACATAATATAAATTGTAATATATATTTATATACGAATTTCCATATATATGTAGACGTCCAAACTTTAAATTTATATTGTTTAGAATTTTTCTTTTTAGAAGTATGAGATTGTAATAATCGTAATAAATATTAGATGAAATCCAATTTATCCAAGGATATAGCAGAGTACCCCTAAGATTTGGTTATTAATTATTTTACTGATGAGACCTGCGATTGTCCAGAAATTGACTTAAAAACTTTCACCTTTAATTTTAATATTATCACATTCAATGTCAATACTATTGGCTCGAGCAATGGGATTTGGTGAATTTAAATTTTGTAGTCAAATTGCACAAGTAATATTCGATTACGCAAGTTTACTTTTACCTACTAAATTAAGAAAAAGGTGACATATATTTATAAAATACATAAGATTCAATGTTTAAATTATAAGCATTTCCGCTTCGTAATTATTATTATTATTGCGATAAAGGGTATAATTAATTAATTATTCCTCTGATCAAGCCCAATTATTTCTCGAGTACCAGTGAAGATTAGTGGAATTTCTACTTTACTCTGATCAAGCTCCTACATCCTGTTTAATGGAGGTATATATTTGTCAATCTCTTCATTGCTGACTTCCAACCATCGATCGACTCTTTCATACCAGACAAATACGTTACCTATACGAGCTTTTGCCTTCTTACTTACCTATATTATAAGATCAGTTTTCTATTACCAATATTAATGCATTGATATATATATATTCCCATATATATATTATGGGATAAATTCTAAATGTATCTTCACGGACTGTAAACTTTTTAATAATATTTTATAAATTATCGTCAATATCAAAAACTCCGAAGTTTTATTTTGCTTAATCAATCTCTGGAATCGATATATTTTGCATCTTCATTTATAGTAATAAATATTAAATCGAAAATTTTTATTACCAACAATATGTTTAATAATACGAGCACAAAGCCTGTTTATAAAATAATGAAATTCAATATAAATTAAAAAAAAATTATCATAAGTTATGAATGGACTAATTATTGTAGGTCATAAAATATATGATGCGAAACAAAATTTCTGTCGGTCATACATTTAATTCATAAATTGATATATATTAATATGGATACTTTATTGCCTTTCTATACGACCGATGCAAATCTGGAATGACAATTTATTCAGCTATAATATCATTTAGTTGTGTATAATTGAAAATTAACAGATGAATTCGCGGAATTAACTGCAAATGCATAATCACTAAATTCAAATCTACATTTCACGTTAATATTTTGAACGAGGAACTATGCATAGTTCGGCAAATATTTACGATTATTTCATAAACGCTCAATTATATATATCGTCGATTATTTAGCAGCGGTACGTCAATCTAACCGAGAAATTCGAGGCTCGATTCCCTCGATTTTGCGCCGTAGTAGTATTTGACGAAATTGAAAAGTTTAGAATCGATCTTGTCATGATGGAAATGCCATTTCAACGGAAATTTAATATTTTTTTTTATTTCACTCTTTTCACCTTTATTTTAACAACGTCAAGAAGCCTATAAATTACTTCTCAGGAAAAACTATTGGAACAGTCAAACATTGGAACTGTGTGCCCTATCACAATACACCGATAATCCATGATAATAAAATCGAGTCGCCTTAATGAAAGATTCAAACATTCATCGCCCAACGTATATACTCCACGCCATACATATATTATATGAAAAGCCTTGTTGCCGAAAAAATCCCAATCGCTCCCGCCGTGCAAAAAGCGGAGCGTCGAGATTGCCCGATAACAGAGCGCTTTTTCTAAAACTCGATCCGCCAAAAATAACGCCGACGGAGACGGGGCCCGAGCGAGCGCGCCCCGTCCTCCCGCGCATAGGCGCACATACGCGTAGAGCTCTCGGTCCCTCGGAGAAATTAAAAGTCTTTTTGTAAAGCACCTCGGAGACTCCGCTCGGGGCGAAGGTTGGGGCGGGTAGGGGTTGAAAAGGGAGGAGGGGTAGCGCGCGAGCGCGAAAAGATCGCTACGACGCGACGAGCTGCGACGCGAAATATATCCGACGGGAATTCAGCCCCCCCCTCCCCCATCGACGGGTGCGCCAGCGCGCGCTCTTTTCACCCTCTCTCGTATCACTGTCGAAACTGTGCGCATATATATATATATATATATATATATATATATATATATATATACGGAACAAGGGAAAGAGAGGACGGGAGGAAGAGAGAGAGAAAGAGAGAGAGAGAGAGAGAGAGGGAGAGAGAGGGAATGAAAGAGTACACGTGTACCCGGACTATTCGGGCAAATTAATCCGTTACCCTCTCGCGCGGCACCCGCCGGCCGTCCGTAAATTAGCCCCGCTGACTCTATGCGGGCCACAATAAATTGGCCCTCACTCCTGCCTCCGTTAAACTCCCTCGGGTGAGGAGGGGGAACGAGCCGGAGCGAACAGCTGTCGGAGCTTTTTGCGCAATCAGCGGCCAAATTGCGTAGCGCGCATGCGAACGAGTCGCCGACCTTTCCTTCCAGCTAACCTCCCCCCCCCACAATCCGTGCTTTTTTCCGCGCAGTTTTTTCATCCCTCTCGCTCCTCTCCGCTGCCCCGAGTGCAAGCGCGAGCAGCGTCAGCGCGCGAAGCGCGCGCGACTCCTTTATTTCTGTTCGCGCGGCTCTTGCGCGGCGCTTGGCCGGACCTGTTTTTCGCCCTTTATTCGCGCTGAACCCGCGTCCGATGTCGAAGGAACGTGCGATCGCGAAAAATGCGACTAATTGCTTTATGTATGTATATACATGCATACATACCTACATACATACATATATATATATATATATATATATATATATATATATATATATATATATATATAGAGAGAGAGAGAGAGAGAGAGAGAGGTATGTCATAAAAAGAAGTGAAAAAGACTTCATCAAGCAGGTTTTCATATTTGATTATCCTCTCTTTTTCGTCTCTATACGTTTCTTTTTTTTCAGAAACTGCTGCAGAATTCTTTTTAAAGCCATCTACGTTGGGAGATTTACCGATACGTACCTGGGGGTTGGGGGGGGCGGGGAGTATTAATCTACTATGGTATGACAAAAAAGGTTATTAGACAGTTTTAAGGCTCAGTATACTAGATTGCAAATCAATCGCGGTCAATTTTGAATTTCCCCTAAATAGGGGAAATTCCAATCTGTCAAATGTTCGAATGTAAGTTCTAAGCTCTTTGTTACGAACATTATATTCGGTGGGATCAGTGTATTTATCGTACACACACACGCGCGCACACACACACACACACACACACACACACACACACACACACACACACACACACACACATATCATAACTAACAGGATTTTGGATCCTTTACTTTACAGTACATATGTATCATTTTCAGTATCACAATTCCTCCAGCGTCCCAATAAAGTCTTTAATGGTACGGGATTAGCTTCAGTTTCGTAACAGCTGTAAATTTCCACATGGTGGAACAACTACACAGAGGTGAATCCTCAAGCGACGTGTAATATAGCCAGGGGCCATACTCAAAATGGAAATTGCAGTAACTTCGCCACAGTGGGGAGGGCGATGGATCATCGGCGGCAGTTTCCAAGTCCGTGCGGGGAAATATTTATCGGCTCGGACTTGGTTCCGTCCAATTTATCGCGATAACATACGTTGTAACGGATCAATCCTCTCAATTCTCAAAATTGCTCGTGCCAGAAGATTTTCTTTTTCCCCTTTTGAAGTAATACGTTGTAAACTTTGTACTTTTGCCTAGGTGATTCGATAATACAAATAATTAATAATTACAATACCGCACAACATAATTTAGATAATAAATTAAAATCAAATCGTACAATTAAATTTCTCAGCATATCTTTATATTCGTAGAATAAATTTCATTAAATTTGAAATTAATAATTAGCATAATGAAAGATAAAGATAGAAATTGTTAATTAATTTTTGATGATCCAATACGAGAATTGAAATAATAGAGCTAATAGATGTTTGAATTTTAACCAATATTTCTTCTTTCTCAAAGATTAATTTCTAAAATTCATTATTTAAATTGTCATAACTGTACTTTGAAACTATTTTTAAGATTTAAACGGATCTTGATAAGTTAATTATTAAATTTAAATTGTACTGTTCATATTGTTATCAAAATGTCTGTATGAATATTTTAAAAGAATGATTTATTTTCAAAAGCACATAAATTGTATTATTTAATTTATTACGAATTTTTCGTATCAGCATACATCGATTTGCTTTAAAGTGTAATCGTTTTATATTTTACTCACGCAATCATGTGACAATACTCCATTTATATACAATAATTTTTGAAAAATAACACTCCTTTCCTATATGACAACATAAAAAAATGATTGACTTTGTACGAGCTGAATAGAGATAGATAAAAATAATCAGCATAGCAACCAAAATATTACATTTGAAATGTATGTTTCGCCTTAATGTACCGTCACTCGGGCTCTTCAGTAGGATCACCAGTAATCGCGTTCTGAAGGCTTTTTTTTAATTTTATGTATGTATTATATAGAGCACATAATGAGTACTATAAAGATTATTTAATACAGATTCCAGTAGCTCGTTCTTTTACTACCGTGTAGTGAAAAGAAATTTTTGTAAATCCTGAAATTGTCAATTTACTCACAAATATATTTAGCTTATTTATTCTCATGCAATAATTATTAACGTTTCCAATTTTCATCACAGATCTGGGCATAAATCGACTTTGTTCCTTCTAAAGAGAACTCAGCAGGTAATCTACGGCAAAATGTCTATTTCATTTATCATAGTTTCCTTTTTATCACTTTTCTGCCCCTGTAAATTAATGAAGCTGGTATAAGGTCAATAAATTTTTTTTTAGTTTTCTTATTTTTCATTAATTATTTTCCGAAGGATTAAAGACGTCAAATTAGTAAACTGTAGTAGTAAAATGAACTGTCGAAAGAGAAAATAAATACCATCTATCAGCTAATATTTGCTAAATTAAATTTCCTGCCAAATTTATAATCGTCCAGAAAGATTGCATTCAAAGCGATATCTTCGGCGCTGAGTCAGTAAAGAGCATTTTGATTTTTTCATTAAATTTAAGGATAATCGCAAGGAAATATTCTCGACAGTTCGTCAATAAATCCGCGTCAATAACGTTTTTGATTAATATACTCGTACCTCCGCAGGAATTTACTTCATTATCTCATTCTATATTTTCCGGCTTTTCTTCGCCGCCTCAAACAGTTAGCCTTTTGCGAGACCATCGAACAAAAAAATTCTCCACTTTCCCCCTTCCTACCCGCGCAACAATTTGCGACAGCAAAAAAATCAAAGCTCCGCCTCGAGCGCTTGCGTTGTCTTTTTTCTTCTTCTCTCTGCCTCCATCGTGTTTCGTTGAAAAATCTGCAAGGAAAAAATATAAAAAAAAAATTACCAGTAGTTTCCGATTCGGAAGTTTACCTTCGCACGCGCTTGGAACTCTCTCTCTCTCTCTCTCTCTCTCTCTCTCTCTCTCTATATATATATATATATATATATATATATATATATATATATATAGAAGGCATAGATGGACAGGGATTACCCAATAAAAAAGTATTACAATTACGTACAACCGAGGAAAAAAGCCTTTGAAGTGCACGGCCGATTGCGCTTCCCTATCCACCTGAATTTTCTAAAATATATATCCACTTTCTCGACTACGTCTACTTTATTATCTTCGTCTACCCTTTATTATTCTGTCTTCGATATATGCAGCGATACGTACTTCATGATAATTTATCTTTTCTCTCATTTATTCTGTAACTTTGCAAATGACGTAAAAGTCAAAACAGATGTCAGTAAAGAAATAAGTATCTGTGAAGCTATCCAACTGTTTTCAAGTACTTGTTGCTATATCTCGTTTATTATCCTGTCTATCTTATTCGTAATTCTATGTTATTTATCATGAAAATTTTAAAAACATTCTATTATAGCCGAATTTTGAATATACATAAATTTAAAATTCTTTATAAAAGTATTTTATTTTACCTTGATTACTTGAATGCTATGAGAAAACTGTCTCACAGTCGCAATTGAAATGTTTCGTTTTCAGTTCTTTCTATTCTATATATATGCGCGTGTATATGTGTCTCACGAGATTACTGCCCAATTTCCTCCAGGGTCAGCTTTAAAAAATCATTTCTCTGCCTCCGATTCGAAAAAGTACCTCGCCAATGTATGAAGTACACACATACGAGGTGTGTTCAAAAAGTAACGAGAATTTTTAAATTTCGCGGGTTTGCAGAGTCGGCCTGTATAAAAAATTTTTTTAACTTTCACTTTTCTCTGTTTTCATTGGCTGTCGATGTGCTTGGGCGTACGGGTATATGTCCGGGACGTTCGTCATCTTCAACGTTTTCGCGGCCATCTTGGAAACGCTTATACCACTCGTAAATCCTTGCTTTACTCATAGCAGACTCACCATATGCCTTTATTAACATTTTACAAACTTTACTACACTTTATTTCATTTTTTACGCAAAATTGAATACAAATTCATCAAAATCACACTTAAAAGTCAACCATCGTTCCAGCAAACTTCAAGTCGGCTTCTTATATTATATACCTATTCCCAACTTTCATTATACCGTCTACCCAGGTTGGTGGGGGCGACGGGTGCAAGGGGAAAAAAGTAGTCCTGATTCTCATTTATTCGATTTCCGGGCATCACAATGAAAATCGTCATATAATAAGCGGTGGAGAATCGTGAGGCCAGAAAATTATCTTCTTGCCAGATTACACTCGTATCGAGCTAATTTAGAGCGAAACGCAAGACAATGGGTCGGAGAGTCATTATAATCCCTTATCGCCTCGAATCGCATTCGAGAGAACGCTCTTTTCCTCTGTTTCGTTTTTCGCCACGCTCTCTTTCTTGTTTTATCATTCTCCTTTTTCCCTCCACGCCCTTTCGTCTCCTGGTACTCGTGTACCGTGAGCCCCATGCTGGCGATAATCGGTCTCGACGATTCTCGAGAAAAACATTAATAAATAAAAGTAAACAGAATGAAAATCCGAATTATGCGCGATTCTCAGACACTAACGGAGAACAATACGGAACTTGGTTACTCTGTATATCCAGGGAAACGTGTCGACCGGTTAGCCAGAATCTTGTATTCGTGTTCCCTTCTTTTACGATCGAACCGCACGTCTATGTATCTATATGAAGCAGCCGATCGTTTACGTCGTTAATGACATAATGCGATGTTTCATTCGCTGATCCATCGAAAAATCGATCTGGTGAGGCGCAGATCCGAGGAATTTCTGGTCGAGAGGAGCGATCTTTTTAAAAATCGAGTATATGCGGGAGGTTCTTTGGTTAGTTAAGATATTTAAGTGGCATGTTGATCTTATGATCCTAGAGGATTATTTGTCGGCTGGCAATAAATGAGGTTATTTTTTGATCTGTATTATTTATTTTATATTATTTCATAACAGTAATTGATGGTCATTAATCGTATAATGATCTATGACCATAAAATTTTCTATGATCTCTAATGATCGATGGACCTCTTTATCTCTTTATGGAAGTCTTTATCGTCAATGTTTCTTAAAACATCGATTATTTATTTTAAAAAGGGTGCAATAAGATCATCCGTCTTCGATAAAACTTAAGACAATGGTTCTAGTCTCAAGAGTCTTTAACGATACGCAAATTGAGATTTTTTTTTATCAATTTTCTTTCACAAAGCCTAAGTAATATTTATCATATAGTAGATTTACAGCCTACCACACATTCTTTACGATCCCACGCACATAATGCTGAAATTTGCAGTTTTCTCCATAGGGAGCTCACTTGTCTCCAAATTACGGTGTAACGATGAACAGCTCAACAGAAACTGAAAAAGTTTGTCGTTTTAGACTTGGCACAGCGGTGCCTGCTAAATCAACTATGAGTTTTAATTTATGAATTTTTTGTTCATCTTAAATGCGTTTGTTTTTTGTAAATTAAATTATCAAAATTTGAATACGATAATAGTTGTCGATAAACATGCATCGAATATGTAGTACAAATCCAAGAAAGATCAGCTGACTGGTTCTCTTGAAATCGTAGGGAGGGGGCGAGGTGTGAAAAAAATTTCAAATATAACACGCTTACAGTTTTTTTTTCATACAAAAGACCATAATAATCATCGCATCGAAATCCAAGCTTATATAACCGGAAACGTTTGTAATAAAATTTCATCCCATATTCTTAGACATAATTGAATAATGTAAAAAAAAAACAAAATTTTTGAAACTTCAATAACAGTCATCGTCGAAAATGTAAATTTCCCAGAAATTATTTCATACCCCGTTCGGAATAGAATATTTCTTTAACGAAAAAACTTCCATTTCCTACGCGTCTCTCCACAGAGT
Organism: Sycobia sp. Sy_11; assembly: GCA_018907035.1. Lineage (NCBI taxonomy): Eukaryota > Metazoa > Arthropoda > Insecta > Hymenoptera > Epichrysomallidae > Sycobia > Sycobia sp. Sy_11. Next base: position 782,063 of record JACCIC010000045.1, on the reverse strand, counting down.
CCCCGAGGCTTTTAATAGGCACTTTCCCCAACCGTCGATCGACAGTCGGAAAATTTTTCAATTGGAAATAGAGACGCTGCGAGCGCGGAGCTCGTTCGGGTTTATGCTCTCTTCGGAAAGAAGGCTACGAAATGGCCTTCGTATTCGAACCGCCTGATCCTGATTTAACCGGGATGGCCGAGAGATTCCGCGTACGGCGAAAAGCGATTTCCGTTCGTATCCCCCACGGCCGCGGCGTGTGTGGCTATATTATACGGGAAAGCCGGGGAAAGATTTTCTATCTGTCGCGGCGGGGTCTCCCTCTGGAAATTTCGTGGCTGGTACATGAAATTTAAGGATTTCAATGCGCAGTTTGCCGGAGCGCATTGTTAAAAAAAGAAAAGAAAAGAATTACTCACGAATCTCACATTTTCAGCGAGTATTATTCGAAATTTGAATGGTTGAATTGGTAATTCTAATGAATACCGATTCAATACTAATATATGTTATATTGAATATATATTATTAACTATATAATTCAATTATATATATATATATATATATATATATATATATATATATATATACATATATATACTTTGCTTATCAAAATGATTATTGTCCAAAAAAAAAGTTCTCCGCGTCTACCATGGTAGCTACGATGATACAGAGTGTATGTGGAATGACATTATTTTTTTTATCAAAAAATAGGTATTGATACTTAAATATTTTTTTAAAAGTTTTACAATATTTTATAATCCCATAGCTATAATTACAAAACAGAATAAATGTGATATAACTGTTTTCTTTATATTCTTAAACATATAATGTAGCAAAAAAAAATTACATAAAAATAATTTCTTAAATAGATTTACTTCTCTGAATAGTTGTAACATAATGCGTTTTAATTCGAAACATTACTATCATATCAGCCGTAAATGACGATTTTCTTTTCACATTTAATTTTTATTATTTTCGTCCATTCTTTATGAATTATTTGCCATTTCAATATTATACAACAAATTTTAACAACTTCAGTTTCGAGAATGTAACGAAAATTGTAATGTTAATCCAAGCTATGCTTTCGCTTATTTTATTTCTGTAGCCGCCATGGCTGCTATTCATTTAGTTTAGCTTCCCCGCCGCTGGCATCGCACATTATATTTAAGTTGCGAATACGCCACTCGGCTCTCTCCATTCGCGCATACCAGCGCGTCCCTTTTTCTTTTATTAGAATCTAGGATTTCGCTTTTTAGCGCGCGACATTGACGCTTTGGTGTTTACGTTAAATAGATTCTCGGATAGACGCGAGACCGACCTCGGAAGTTTGCCAAAAGTCTTTCGTCTTGTCTAGCCGGGCGAGTCGCTCCGCGGATCTGTCCACTCGTAAATTTGGATAACGGGGTTTAGGTTAATGGCTTCTCGAAATTCGAAGAAAATATTATTCCCGGGAGCGTCTTGTCGTTTCTCAGTTTTTCAAGGATAATACAGTTTGACTTTTATTTTATCTATATAATACATTATTTAGTGCGCTTTATTTACGCGCGCAATTTTTCACTCAGCGTCTCTGTTCGTAGGAGATTTTCATCGAGCAGAGTCAATAAAATATATAGTTTATGGTTTTCTTTTCACTTTTCTTTATGAACAAAAAGTTTTATAAAATTTCTTTGCATGTTGGTTTACTACGGTAAATTACCGAATGAAAATCATAAATAGAAAAATGAATGATTTAGTTTTAGGCGATCTCAAAACAGAAATGATCTCGATAACGTAATTCTGCAGTTTCTATTTAAAAGAATAAGATACTTATGTTAAGAACGTATGGAACATTCACGCACGTCGAGAAATCCGGCGTTTCGCTTAAGCCGCGATTTTTCCGAGGATCCTATCGCCGCGCGCGTCAAACTGCCGAGTCTATTATACGCGCAGGATAAAAAGTTTCTGAAAGTTGAAATAGTAGAAAAGTTGCCGCAACGTACGTTAAAGCGTTACGGATTCCAGTCTTATAAACGTATGTTATGCTTCGATAAGAGGGTCAGTTTGGCGTTGTAAAATAAACGGTTGTTCTAAAGTATAGAGTAAAGGGAGAGAAAGAGAAAGAGAGAGAGAGAGAGAGAGAGAGCGAGAGGGGGGGGAGTGAGCGCGTTACTTTCACGGGCGCAGAGGAAAATGCTGGTTATCTTCCGTCCCATCAATGAATTTGAAACAGTTTGATTCGAAATGACTAGATGGAGCGTTAGATTATATACCGGGTGTCTCATTTTCTCTTAGATACTGGAATATTTCGAACACTAAGTGGCTTCTCAAACTCTAAAAACTCTAAAGAGGCCAATCTGTTTTGGAGCTGAGAGGGTCTCTGCCAGTAGCTATCTCAATTTTGGGTCATTGGTCTTAGTACGACTATGTGAGGCTAAGTTCTATATTTTTCACAGAAATATGTATTCTTTCAAAATGATTCGAATTTCGCTGTTCGAAAATCGGCAATATATTTGTAGAACAATTTTTTCAATATTCGTCATTCGTTCATGTTGAATTTTAAATCAAGGAATAATTTTAAATCAAGCTTTTTCAAATTCAAGGAACAAAATTATCGCTTCTTAAAGGAACGATCGCTTTTGAAAAATTCATCAAATTATTCCCTAGAGAGTCGTGCAACTTCAGCTTCAGTGATTATAAGATATAAAAAGTATCACTTTATTCTAAAGGTTGGTTCGAATCGGCAGAGAATAGAAGGAAGATAACAACATAAATACAAGAACGCGCTTTTGCCACCAGGAGGTGACGCACTGCTTTTAATACGTAACATTGATTGCCAAGCATTCATTGCAAATGGTTGAAGCTTATAGTTAATCGCAGTATTCCTCGAATTCAGATGCCCTTTGAGAAATCAATTTAGTAGTTGACTGTTTTGTTACATTATATTACTGTTATTAGAGTATCAAATTATATAGATTTAAAAAAAAAAAAACCAAAATGGAAGAGATGATTTGTACTATGTATTTTTTGCAACTATAAGAAATGTTTTTAGTTTTTCTGCAAAATACAAATGATCAATATTATATCATATATTAATATCAATATTATGCAAAGTACAAAATTTAATATTAACTATTTTGTCAATGAGTAGCTAATGAACTCACTAGGGAATGGTTCTATTTTGACACTACAAAAGCGTAAAAAGTTACATTCTATAGCAGTGATTATAGACTTCTTATTAGATTTTAACTCACTTAAGAATTATGAATCCTTTTTTTTTCAAATTCTTCAATTTTGGAGTCATTCAACTGTGTCAGTTCAATTTGAACACCCCTTTACGAATATATCCGCACGTACAATAATCGAGCGTTTCATTTAAACTGTTTAAAATAAGAAAAACGATTCCCCACTATTACCATAGCGTTTAAGACCCCCCCCCCGCCCACGCATAACTATTTCAAAATCACGCAAATCCCATCCAGCGGCTCCCTTAATTCATCCGGACGTCGGAAATCGCTCTCGCCGCGCCCGCGCTCGGGCCCCGCTCTCCCGCGAATGGAACGAATTCGCGCGCGCGCGCGCTCGGTTTATACGTCGTGGGGGCCGCGAGCGCGCTCGTGCCGCCCGCAATTGCGCGGTGCGCGTCGGCGACGGGGCCGGGAGAAGGAAGAGGTAAAAAGAGATGAGGGGAGGGGGGAGCAGAGGAGAGAGAGAGAGAGAGAGAGAGAGAGAGAAAGATATGTATGGTTAGAGCGTGACGGGGGGGGGAGGAGGTGGGGGCGAGGAGGAAGCAGGCGAGATCATGGAGCGGCGTGGATCAGTCCCGGCGCGCGTCCCGTTGAGCAGCTAAAGCGCGCGTGCACGTAGCCGCGAGTGCATCGCCGAGCGCCCCCGCGTTCGTCACTGTGTACACGTATGCGTATGTAAGACGCAACACGCGGTACACTATATATATATATATATATATATATATATATATATATATATATATATATCCATGTATATATAGCTGTCGCGACGACCGCGTGCGCGTGCGACAGATAAGCTGCGCAGGCGCAGGTGAGAAGGAGAGAGAGAGAGAGAGGGAGAGAGGGAAAAGTGAGTGGAAGAGAGAAGGAAAACGTGCGCGATCAGTGCCTTGTATCCCCCAGGTGTTGTTTCCGCATCCCTTCCCTTACCCCTTTCTACCCCAACCACCCGGTGTACGGTGTATTTTTTTGTGCTTTTCTGGTGCCGTGTCGTCGTGTGTATGTATATATGCAATATCTATTTATATAGTGCCGGGATCTCGATAGTTTCAGGGTGAGTTGCGGTTTATATATATATATATATATATATATATATATATATATATATATATATATATGCATAGACCTTAGTTTTGAAGCTTTTCACAGACGCGACTAACTCACTTTCCTGATGTAGAGTAACAGAAGTTGGTAAATCGCTGTAACGTATTGCGTGAATCAGAGGTGGTTCGGGCATTGAGAAAGCTTTGATTTTCATCGATTTTTAATTAAACATTCGGCTTCATTCTTTTTTGCTTTTTAAATTTCTAAATCTTTTTTTCTCGATCTAACGCGCGCAATATATGTAAGTCCAGCTTTGTAAACAACCGCAAATAACACCAGAGTTCCATTGTGAATTGTAACATTTGCCTTGTAATAATTTTTTTCTTTTTTTTTTTTTATTAGCGATGCATTATTTTCGTAATTCGATCACGCTCGTGACCGGCTGGCAGTTTATCAAAAAGCGTCATTCCTTGCGGGCTATTCATTAGAAATAGCTCGTATTCGAAATCAGGCCAGCGGGCGCATTGTGAATATGGAACTGGGAATAATTTTCGGATAAATCTATTTTCGATTAGTAAAAAGAAAAAAAAAACTTCTATCAATCACTCGAGAATTGTCCGATTGGAAGTGCTATAGATAATTGCCGCGGATTCCTGCCTACTGCCTTTCATCAAAGCTTCAAATAATATCTTAATTATAGTCTATTATACCGAATAAACAGTTTAGTTGAAAATTTGTAATTAATTCTTTGTTTTCTTTATAACTCTGATCAATATTTGTCAATATATTTTAAATGCTTTGGACTTTTATTATCCTATATTTTAGTAATGACAGAAAAGTAGTAATTATAATATTGTAATATATAAATAAATTGTAATTTTTTTATTGTAATTTTTATTTATTTTAAATAGATAAATTGTAAATTTCATATATGCGAATTAATTAATAATGAATTTAATAATTTTTAAATAAACAAATATTGAGTTTTTAAACTAACATATTTAACATAATAATTGAAAAAAAATTTTTAACAAATGACTTATTTTTATATTTATAAATGATATTTATATATAACTGACAAATACAGTTTAAATTAATAATAGTCTTTAAATTTAGGAAATAAATTTTACTTTTGCAAAATTAATTTCCTTCAATTTCCATTTAATTACACATATTTGCAAAATGTCATACGCCGATAACATCGCGAATCCCAGGTGTCAATTCAAATTGACAATTTTCGGAACCATAATCACTATTTAGCCTTCGATTTCTGTTCGTCACGATTGCGCGCGGACCGCGACAATGCGAGCTCAGTGCGTAGCTTTCAAGGGAAGCGAAAGTTTATACATCTCACCATTCCATCCCATATCTCTCATCCACGTCATAATTGTTGTAGGAGAAGATCGATAGGCGCGCATACAGGCGCAGGCTTATCATCCATCCTCATAATTGCCAAGTCACGGAATAGGAAAAGCAAGAGATAGAGGGATTAGAGAAGGGAGAGATAGAGGGACAGAGTCAGATAGAGATAGAGTGAGAGAGGGGGAGAAAAGAAAGAAAGAGGGTGAAAAGACCGGATGGAACATGGATCATCAGCCGGGGGTGGAGCTGCCGCTGTTCTTTATCAAGGAGCAAGAGGTGTCACTTCCGTATTCTCTTACGAAGTTTTATATACGCACCTACACGCTTGTATTCTCGCATCGATCGCTTGTCCGCGGCCGCTCGTCTCATTCCTCCTCCGACTCTCGCTCTCCAACTTCTGCCCGCTGTTTTCTTCCTATCTGTATAAGCACGCGCGAATGCCACGGCCTTGCTCCACGGGGAAACTCTCGCTTTCTATCGCGGCACGAGCGTATCGGCGCGCACGCGATTATGTCACTTTCCGGATTAACAGGGCCGGAACATTGCTCGCGGCGAGAAAAAGGGGGCATATCTCGCGGTAAAACTGGCGGATTTGAGAGTTCCGCTCGACGACGACGAAGATGATTAATGGCACGAGCTCGAAGTCTACGACACCGTGGAAAAATTTCTGTACACCAGTCTAGCCTTGCAATCACGACTTTCGCCGGATTTTCGTACTCTCGCAATTATGAAACGCATAGTTCGGCACAATGTAAATGTAAAAATTGATTATTATTTTTTTTTTAGCTCGTGAGACTTTCCTTGCTCGTTCAACAGCTTATTGGCACTAAACTGCCTGGCGATCTAAAAAGATCAACTGTCACATATACCCATAGAAATGCAAACTAGTATTTTTCATTCTTTTATTTGCACTGTATTATTTATCGTACCATGCGCATGTGAAATTTCTAAAAAACAAAAAAAAAAAAAAACAAATCAAATACGAAACAAGAATTAAATGCTGAATAGGCGCTTTGATTTAAATAGTGGGTAGCATGCATGAAGAATATATTCCATTTAGAATTAAAAATTGTACTAATTGTACTTATTATTATATTGTTCTGAATTTAATTAATAAATATTTTTATCGGTCTTTATTATTATTACTATTATTATTATTATTATTATTATTATTATTATTATTATTATTATTATTATTATTATTATTTTATCAGTATATTCGCTAGTTCAATGTTTGTAGCGTCTTTATAAATAGTCATAGTTTATGAACTGAAATTCCTAAGGATCGCTAATGTCAAAGCTAGTTAGTCAAAAGACTCTTAATTAACAGAGACTATTTATAAACAAGTCTGAAGAAATACATAAAACGCATCACACTTTTTTTTCATTATGATATTGTAAAATTTTAAAAATCCTTTACAACATTAGCATGATGATGACGATTTATTGTGTTTCATTTTGTGAATATTCATTTCGTATTAAATGACAATATCAGTCTGACTTAAGATATAACGACCACGGAGCATCACCGTGACCAATCTAAAATCTGCACTGCCCGCCTCCCTCTCGACCGAGCGTGCGACGAAAATTCCCAAAATTCCGGCTTCGAGAATAAGTCGACCAGCGGGACGCCTCCTCGGCACTGTTCATCTAATGCAGATGCGTTACAATTGCGTCCAGGATAGCTGCGCTGTATTTATTTTCGCGCCGTCGAAAATTGCAAATACTGTGACATAAATACGTAATATGTAAGAACAAAGAGGGAAGACACCAGCGTCGCCATCGTCGTGCCATGCTCGATGGATCGGGGGGTGTGCTTTGAGGAAGAGCCCGTTTTTTTTTTGCGAGCGTGCGACGCGCACCTTGGTCCAGATCGCACGCTCTTATATATACGTGTTTGTATATGTACATATAGTAGTAGAACGTCCTCGTCATAGATACACTCCCGGCGGCTCTGCTTCTCGTTCGCGCACGAGAGCGTGCGGCGGCTGTCCATCCCTCCCATGCCTCCCTCCCACCCTGCCTCCCTCGATTCTATGACGGCATAGAGCATACCAGTTGTACATATCTGGCTCGCGACGCAGGGTCGTCGGCCACCTCTACTCGCGTCACGATGATGCGACGGAGGGCGAAGTGTCGTCACCACTACTCCCCCCTCCCCCTTCGCGTCTAGGCCGTGTAAACTTCATACTACTTATATATATATATATATATATATATATATATATATATATATATATACTGAGCACGCAAACGCGCTCCCGGTACAGACAGGGAAGCTACGGGGAAGGAGGGAGGGTGGCACTTTATATCACTTGACCGATTTGCGCTCGCTATCGGATATCTAGCTATAAAGACCTCGTACATTCTCTGAAAAGTTTCGAAAATCTTTCCTAAATCGTTCTTAAAGCATTCCTACAAATTCAGAAATAGATTCAGAAACGGATAGCGAGATAGCGAGATATATATATATATATATATATATATATATATATATATATAAACGATAATCAATAGATTATAAGTATATTCCAATCAGAATAACTAAAAAATATGAATAAAACGTACGTTATTTCGATAATGATCCATTATATTCTAATTTTTTATATGATAAATATCTTTTGAATATTCCAAGTAATAAGCAACCAAAATATGTAGCTAAAAATGGAAAAGAGCACAAATTTAGATAAATAATCTACTGTTTTATGATTTGAGAAGAAAATAAAAAACAAATAATTAGATCTTATCATTGGCAATCATCATGCTAACGAAACAGGCAATGTCGAATCCACATAAATCCCTAATAAGGATATCTACAAATAAACTTTAAAAGAGGAAAATGTACGAGTGTTTCACGAAATTTTACTATAGTCGATTTTCTGAACGAATGCCGTTAAATGTATTTGACTTAAGACAGGAACATTGCAAACAATATGAAAAAATTTACTTAGATGGAATGATAGAAATGTCGTGACAGTTTGTATGTCGATATCTAGCTGTATTTCATCCCCTAATGTTAACAATAGAGTTTCAGTACTAAAGGACTCATCTAAAGACGGACCGAGTGTCTAGTGAACGAGAGAGATTAGTATACCAAATTTAATAAAAAATGTATCGAGCCAAGTATCTTTGGGAAGAACCCAATCCAAAAATTTTTCAATGAATTACATACTGCAAATTCGAAAGCGTTCAATTGTAACGCAACGAGTCTGTAAATGGCGTTTCAGTGAGTTTGGCACAGCGGTACTTTGAACACGATGAATAGAGAACTACAAAGTTCAGTAGATATATAAGAAACCAAGATATTGCTTCCATTAATCCGATGCTATAGTTATTTCAGAAACAGGATCTTGCGCAGACGATTGAGGATGAATTACTTCGTAAGCCATTCCGATCGTGCTCGAAGAGCAGAAATTTGCTTCCTCCTTATTCGAACTATAAATACATTTCACCCAATTTTTTCTGTATTTCGTACAATTTTTTCTGAATATCCAAATTGTTCTATTCGGTGGAATACTTGATGTAGAGAAAGATCTGATTTTTTTTTACTTGATGTAGGAATAGATCACCACTAATTTTTTGAGCAGCTGTTGGTCGATATGAGAAAACGATAAATCGTAGGCCGTATTTAAAGCTTTTCTGACCTTTTTTCATTCATTCTCTATTTATCTCATACATCTTCATTTGCCAAATTAAGTATCGTTTCGCGACAACAGGTACACGATTGAATTTGGTTAAAGCAAATGACGGATGGAGTTACTTATTATTTTATTAATATTCTCAACCGATCCAAATTTTATTCATCGAAGTAAAATTTCGAATATTATTTGTAGCAAACCTTCTGAATTACTATATAATAATAACCTCAGAGCAATTATCTTTGTTAATTTGTAAATAAATTTTATAATTGTATATATGTGGATTGTAAAAGAATTTCTAAAGGTATACTGATAGTACTATGATTATTCAGGTAAATAAAGAGGCAAAGTGAGTGAGAGAGAGAGAGAGAGAGAGAGAGAAAAGGTTGAAAAGCAGATTTTCACTATTTTTCATCGTTCCTACGGAGAGATTTCTTTGCGCAGCCGGTTTTTCTGTCGGGGCCGGAGGAACGAATGGCGGGAGATATCATTCTCGGCGAGTTGGCGTACGTAATTCTCGAAAAAGAATTACCGTCCGCTCCATGCGCCCTCCGTCAAATTCAGAAATCGTACAGTCGAGAAGAAATTACACTTGCCTGAACATCGCGACGAGGGTGAAAAGCTTCTGACAAGCGCAAGGTTTGTACAAAAGCCGTCGCAGTCGCTACACAATCACGGGTGTGTTACAAATTCTCGAAAAGACGAGGGGGCGGGAGAGGGAAGAGAAGGGGTTGGCGGGGCAAAAGGTGAGTCCTGTTCAAACTGAAGACCTCGTCCACGACGGTCGTACGTTTGGCCTGGAAATGGGATTGAAATGAATTTTGAGAATCGATTAGAATTAAACGAGAGGAGACTGGAACGAACTGGGCAATAACGCAGATAACGAAAGCGCGCGCAATGCGATCTCTGGCATTTTGCGCAATCCCGAATCAAGTGACGCGCGTATCATACGCGTGCTCGTTTCATTCGCTACGCTGAGCTGTGCGCCTCCCCCTCCCTCTTCTAAACTTTCGAAGCGCTTGTCTGTAGCACCCATCAAGGAGTTCGTGAAATTCCGAGATTAAGGGCGCATTGCTCGTATTATCTTTCTCTCTCTCTCTCTCTCTCTCTCTCTTTTTCTCGGTCGAAATTCTACGCATCGTCTCGAGAGGTCGTCTGGTTGCTAACTTTGTTCCTAGAAAGCCCTCTCTCTCTCTCTGTCTTTCTTCACAGAGCGTGAGAGGGGGACACTAAATCTTGAAATCCTTTACACCAGTCTACAACATGAGCTTGTCACGTGATTAGGAGGCTCCAGGACAGACATTCTCTACATACCTATGATCGCTGTATCTACAGCGGAATGGGGGATGGGATTGTGTTAGGATGCAAAGCTGTAATTAACTCAGTACATTTTGAAGAAATTCATTATCTCTAAGTACTATATCGCGATGTACGATACACGAATGCAACCACGGATGATTATAGGGAAGGGAGGAATTCGTACTAATTGGGTTGTTTCATTCGAGGATTATCGGGGGAATGTGAATGTAATTCGAGAGTGTGTTAAAGAGAGAGAGAGAGAGAGAGAGAGAGAGAGAGAGAGAGCACAAGGGTTAGCTTGCGATGATTGCCTCTGAAGGCCGTACGCGTGCGCGAAAAGCTCGCACCGAGTAAAATTTAATTGACACGTCGCACTCTATTAAAGCTCGCTGATTGAGCGCTTTCGACTGGAACCTTGGTGTATGGGTGTGTGTGTGTGTGTGTGCGGGTGCGCGGGTGCGCGCGCGCGTGTTTATTCAGACTCGTAGAACAACGATTAGAGAAGGAGATTCGCTGAGAGCGCGATAAAATTTTTATTACAGCCTTTCCGAAGCGATTTCTCTACAAACCGATTTCGGAAGGTCGCTTCTATACATTCGTGATAGGGATATGCAATATATATATATATTCTTGGGAGTTTGTCAATTTTTTTTTCATGTTAAGATTGCAAATGGTACATACGATCTGCTGAGAATCAGTAAAAATCTTTACTTTTGTCTTAATTAAAAATGTAATTATTATGTACGCATTCTAAACATTTACTTTTAAAATATCTTTTTCTCTTTGCGTGTATCTTCTTCATTATACACACACGCGCGCATACATGCATATATATATATATATATATATATATATATATATATATATATTTAATGAAATTTCAAACGTTTCGTATCAGTTACAGACGTTCTGCGCATACATAGATATTTTACATCGCGTAAACTAAAACTCCGGTATCGCTTGCGCTCGCGGGCGGGCGGGAGGGGGGGTGCTTAGGAAGAGAACCTTGCCCGGTGTTTTGAAACAGTATATAGTTACGCGCCGAGAGTTTAAAGTTCAGTGAAAACTGCCGGGTGGTATCAGACGCGCGACAAAGGCGCGCGCGCGCGCGCGCTCGTACAACTGTGCTTAAAAGTGGCAATTTAACCGCGTTTGCCCTGTAAATATACGCCGCCCCTCCTCCCCCGCCGTCTGCCACCCGTGCATAGACAAACACAGCAGCGCGAATGCGCGCCGAAAGTTTGTCAATAGATACGAGAGGCTTCTCGAATTTCGAATTTTTTGGACAAATGCTTGTTTGTAAAAGCGTTGTCTGCGCAGATTTCGAAATTGATTCGAGCGCAGCGATGCTCGAGCCGCGCTCTCTGCCCGACCGTTGCGAGAGCAATTTCAATTTAAAAATTAAGAGCCAAAGACTTCTTCGGTCTTCGGACCAGAATAATTGCTGACCATAATAGAGCATTTATCGAGAGTAACAAGAAAAATCAGAATAAATTATCCTCGATCGAGGAAGTAAGAAAAAAAAAGAAACTCCCGATCGTTACAGGGCCAGTGACCGAAATTAATCGAGCTGTATCGAGAAAATGCGAGAAAGACGACGACCCACGGTTGCGCAACAATGCTTCCTCCCCCCTCCACCTTTCCCAATCATCTTATATATTCTTCAAGAAGACCAAGCGCGCCCGCAGGAACCGGCCAATAAACATCGCACGGCTGCGGTCTCTCGCGAGAGGGTATATATACGTGTGTATCTCTGTGGGTGTGTGTGTGTGTGTGTGTGTGTGTGTGTGTGTGTGTGTGTGTAACCAGGCTGAATAGAACGGCAAGGTTGGCCCGATTGGATGATTGGCTCGATTAGCAAATTGGCCCCGTGGTGCGGGCGGCGAGGGGGTGCAGGACACATCGTCGGGGGGATAAATGAGGATATGCCCCTCGCGCTCTTGGGAACTGATGTATCTATATATGTAATATATATATATATATATATATATATGTGTGTGTGTGTGTGTGTGTGCGTGCGTGTGTGTGTGTGTAATATACTCGATTCCGCGCTGTGTGAATTGATAGTCTCACCGGGAGGGGGAAGGAAGGAGTACGTGAGGGCAGAAATTAACCACGACGGTGTCTTACTTGTACGTACTTTGGCAATTGGGTATACGTGTTGCACACCGGCGGCGCGGAAAATTCAGCCATTGTCCTCCCTCGGTATTTGATCAAAAAATCAATATATATATATATATATATATATATATATATATATATATATATATATATGAGAGCTCACGGTATCACACGCATAAAAGTTTGTTAGCAGTTGTGTTACACGTTCGGTAACGACGTATTGTAATTGACGAATGACAGAAATTTGCGTAAAAAATATCTGGCTTCTATACAAAATAAAAGTACGAACATGAAAAACGGATTAAATTTCATATTATATAGTTTGTATAATACGTTTGAGCTATTTTAAACGTTATCAGTAAAAATGTATTTTTTTTTTTAAATATCGCTATAAAATATTTTTTTACAAATTCTATAATAATTTCAGATTCTTTTTAAACTTGATAAATATGCCATTCAAATATTCATTTAAAATATTCCTGTAGTATTTAGTGTACATTATGAAATTTATTCTAAATGTCCTAAAACGTTTTTGTATCATTTTGAAAAACTTTTATATAATAAACCTAATTATTAGTTTCGATACGAAATTCCATTTATCAATTTTCGTTCTTACCAAATTATTGACAAATATGTAAAAACAGCTTCATACCTTTTTCATCAGATTGAGTAGAGGAAAAGTGTGATAACTTTAGCTATTTTGAGAATATTTCAAAAATTAAAAAAATTTGTATGATACTTTACCCAACATATTTTCGACATGTATGTTTGAAATATAAAACCAATTGTCTTATAAAACTTTTATTAACATATTAAAACAATCTTTTAAAAATATTTTAATAATTATAAATCATTTCAAACATTTTATTCTGTCAGTGGATTTTCCAAGGATAAAAATACATAAATATAACATTTAACTGAGTTTTAGTTATAAGACTATTGTAATTACACATTGTAGATTGAAACTGCAATCTGATTAAAAAGTCCGTTAAAATGTATCAATTATAAATTTTAAATAATAACAAAAACATGTGTATATATACATATATATATACATATATATATATATATATATATATATATATATATATATATACAAATTTAAAATATTACACTTTGTACTACATTACTTTGCTTATATGCTACGCCGGCGCGAAATTGGGCTCCGCTGGAGTATTAAAATCGTGTGCGGGCGGGCGATGCGATAAAGTTGCGTATAACGGGAATAGTGCGTTCCGTAGCAAATCGCGAGGCGGGAAGTCGCGCGCTTAATACGCGCTTATTATACTTAACGCCCGCATGATATATATATATATATATCTATATATATATATATCTATATATATATATATATATATATATATATATATATATATATATATATATATATATACAGGACTCTATATAAAACATCGAATCCTCCATTTTTTTTGTTTCGCAACGAAATGCGCCAGATTTTCTAGTCACGAGGCGAAGCAATAAAACTTTGAACTTACATTTCTCGAGAAGTGGTCGCATGTCGAATAGTCTGAACGTGAATACTTGGAGACGTATCTATCTAATTTAATCGCGTCTTTTCGAGTGTAATGGCTTTACACGCAAAATTACCAACTGCGTTATGGTCTTTTGCGAAATAAATATGGGGGTACGGTAGATTTCGGATGCGAATTCTGAAATGTGTTTTAATTGTGCAAGGTTTACTCAAGAGGCATCGATATAATACATATGAGATACGCGATGTTTGATCCGTTTATATTATATACAAAGAACACATTTTTTCACACAACTGAAAAACCACCCTATAGTTTTTAATAAAGCTTACAACGTGAACGTTATACATTTCAAAATATTCGCCTATAGAACTTCCGATAGAAGTATCGTATTTTTTTTTGTCGATATTGTTTACAGTCTGTGTTCAAATTAGTAATCTGTGCGTCAATGTTTACCAGAAGTTTATTTTTCTCCGTATACCTGTGAATAATGCTTTGCTGTTAAGCAATATAATTCATTTTAATACACATTGCATTATTGCACATCGAAAATGTTAATTCTGATATTTGATCGATGAATGTAGAATAATGGTACACCTATGTAGAGTACACATTATTATTATTGTAAATGACATAACTTATTTTTAGAAACTAAAATTTGAAGAGCAGTTTATTCACGTGCTTTATGTATATATATATTAAACGCTTATACTTTTATAGCGAGACAAGCTCAAATCCAAAACTACGAAGCCGTACTTCAAAGCTCGGGAGGGAAAAGCGCGAAACGACGCGTATAAGAATTTAAAGCCGCACGAACGGCGCGCGGCGTTGCGCTTCCGACATATGCAAGTAGCTATCTATACATGTAGACCATGCAAGCGCGCGGGGACAGCCTCCCCTCCCTCCCAAAAGTACGTCTAACATTGGATATACGTGCAACGGCGCAGTTACACTTGCTGCCCTGCCCCCATTCTCTCTCTCTCTCTCTCTCTCCCTCCCTCCCTCCCGTTCGTCTTACGCCCCGGATCGTTTCGCTTTATAGTTAATAAAAAGTCCCTATCTCCAAGTTCGATATAAACAGCCGCCCCGCTGTAAATGCCCGAAGCGGCAGTATAAACGCGCGATAAATGCCGCTACTTGTGTCTTAAAACGTGTAGTCGAGAATCGGTGCGCACCCCCCCCCCTTCCCCCGCGGAAGTATCCGTGCGCATCTGCTTTTCGGCCTTGTCCTAGTGAATTTTGCCACTTAAAGGGAGGAGGGCCGAGTATCGTGGATATTTAAATCGGGATTTCGCGTGGAAAAATAATGAATTCTTCTGAATATATGTAACTTTTTATGCATACATAGAAGAATGGCATCTAGATGGGGAAGCATTTAAGATGAAAATTTTAATTTTTATTTCAATCTTTACTCCGTTGTTTAATCGTATCGAAAATTCGTGAATGGTACTTTAATATTATGTAATTAAATACTATATGCATATATATATATATATATATATATATAGTTATTTAGAACATGACCAAATAAAAGTTGTAGAATAATATCGCGAGGTTCAGTTTACTTTCGTATATAAACGTATTATTGCTCCATTGATTGGTTGTTTTTTTACTTTTTATTTTTTAATATCAATTCATTAAAATAAGATTAAAAAAACTTTTTCTTACACAAAGGCGTGTAATTAAAAGGGAGATAAACTTCGGTGCTGGTAAAAGTTTGTTTAAGTTTGCTCATCTGCTAAATCCATATAGCAAACTTATAAGTGCCCACTTCATTACTCTCGAGCTACTCGGATTTTTTTCTTTTTTTTTTAATGCCTATCTCAATCGGTTCGGTCAATTTACGCTTTCGGAACAAGCGGCATCCACAAATGTATTAGAAAATCTTTGTTAAGGCATAAACGTTGTCGGACAACGTTATTCTCTACCCAACGATTTCTATGAGAACGATCGCACTGACGGAACGGACCCTTCCTATTCCGCTCGTTGCCCCACCCAATCGGGAATCGATCTACTACAGGTTCAAGACAAAACTCAAAAAACTACCATTGAGAAAATCCAAAACCCTGTACATATAAGGGATTAACAAAGGCCCTTGATAAGACCTCGTAAGGCTAAGGTTTATTTTTTAAAAGGTGTTCCCATTTTTGTTGAAGATTTCTTTCCCACAAATCGGAATAGGTCCGAATAGTTTAGGAAGCAATGAATAATTTCGAGAACACAGTCGACTCAAAAGGTAAGCGGATAAAGGATAAAAAAATCAAGGGAAAAATGTAACAGGAAAGGAAAGAGACGGTCCGCGCGGGCCGAAAAACCGATGGACACAGGTTCGAACGTATTCGGTAATCCAAAATGCAAATCATCGACGAAAAATATGGGCTTCTGGTGGGAAGGAAAGAACTTTAATTCAGGGACTACAGATTCGGTCGATTGTTCGTACATTACCTGAATGATTAAGTTTTTTTATGTTTCATTTCCGAAAACCTCTGAATAATCGACATATTTCAATAGTGGATACGTGAAAACGGGCCACCCTATATATCCAACCCCTTCTGCCCTGTAAGAAACTGACGTAATTGCCTCCCGTTTCATTATGAATATATATATATTCGCGCGTACTGTTCGCGCGTACGATCGTATCAAAGCCTACATACACACAAGCTTACGTATAATAACAGAGATCCCTCGAACATTACTCCGCGATACATATTGTATATATATATATATATATATAAACTCGCGGCCGGCACGCGCGCGTTCGATAAGCATCGCGATACTCTCAAAAGGATCGCGATGCGCGCGCGGTCCGGACCACACACGCGCGAGCGAGCCGCTATTAATGGGCGCTTTCACGGCTCTTCCTCGACGTTGCACCGGGACGCGCGGGCCCCGCGCGAAAATCGGTGCAAGCGCATACATATATAAATGATTCTACTTGCTCGCGCTGGCGGCTCGCCGCTATTTACTCCTCTGTATTACCCCCCACCCCTCCTCTTCGCCCCCGCCGTCGGCGGATGAACCAACGGGGCCGCGCCGGCGGCGGCATTTTGCTGGCAGCGTCGGTGATGTATATATAGATATGTGCCTCGTGGGCAGGAAGAGAAAGAGAGAGAGAGAGAGTGAGAGAGGGGGGGCGGTTAGCATTCGCGCGGCTCTCTGGATTTGCGATCTATAGGTGATTGGCGCCGTCGTCGATCGTCGTTTGTACCTCGGCACCGCGATATTTCATCGGTCGTTATCGAGACCGCGCGGGTTTTCGACTTTTATTTATCGCCACGGCTGTCGACGCGCGGGCGCGCGCGCGCGCGATTATCGTCGCAACTTTTTCTTTTTTACCAGGTGTGGCTCTTTCTCTCTCTGTCTCTCTCTCTCTCTCTCTCTCTCTCTCGCGTATATTCATTTTTTACGAAGCTTTAACGGATGAACGTCTTCGTTCGCGTATGCATGTATTTCTATACTCCATTGAAATGCCTGGCCGAAGGTTGCTAACGATCGTGGGCCCCTATGTATAAGATTTCAATTAAACATGCTGAAAGTCATTAAATCTCCGATCCACGAAGCTGCTCGAAAATTAACTCCGTTAGGCTGAAATTGGCAATTTTTACAATTTTCCGCGTTGAAAGATTGAAAGATACCGCGAACTAACAATGTTTGCCTTGAACTACAATTCATTGTTGAAATGACTGTATTTTCCTTGGATTAATTAACTTTGATATAACTCTCAAAAATAAAATGCAAAAAAATATCTTTCGAAGTAGGAGTATGAAAATTATTCGCGAAACCTTCAAAATTATTAAACGGGGATAAATTTCGATGGGGCAATAAAGATTTTACTTAAAATTTTCATTTATCCTATATAAATAATGATACTCCTTTCACAAAAATTGATACTTCAGAAACAGATACGATACGAAAGGGGGCGTTCAATTTACGGATGAAAGCGCATATGGAAACGACATTCGTTTACAGATATTTACATTTTAGAGAACTCTTTCGCGTTTTTTTTTAGATAAATTAATAAAAAAAATTTTTATTGAAACCGTTAAAAAATGGAATTTTACAAACAGAAATTATAATTTTGGGATTTTAATGCAGCGCTATTGTTACTTCACGGTTAAAATTCAAAATCTGTCTATTTGGACCAGGCAAAATTACCTTAGGCGCGAAATTAAAAACCGCATTAAAAATAAAACCCCACACGAGCTTTTGGTGTTCTCTTAAAGCTGGAACGTCGCCCGCAGCGCCGTTGACGATACGCGCCTGAAACTCTCCCTCCCTCCTCCCGTCCTCCCGCAGAGTATTAATCTTGCTTTTACGCGCACTTTTTCAGCCGATTTATACAAAGCGCGATGGGTACTTTGTTTCTGTCCAGGATCGCTTTCAATAAGACCGGTCTTTGAAATTATTCAATCGATTTTTACCAAACTTTTGTGCGTCATTTTGGATACTGCACATACTGGGTCCTTACTGAAAGGAAGTAAAATACTTTTGACATATGAAAAAAATCATATTTAAATAAAGTTTTAAAAAAAATAATTTTATAAATGAAATTATAATCTTCGTTAAGTTTTTATTTTTTATTATCTAAAAATGTCTACTTTTTTTTATTTAACATTCTACTTTAACTGGTAAATATCAATAAACAAGAGAATATTTATACTGAACAACTATGATATTGACATCCTTATTTGCTTATAGAAATGATGTGCTTTATTTCTTGGCAAAAAGCGGCAGCCTTTTTGCAGCGATCTATTGATAAAATCACATTCCTGGAAAAATCGAGAAAGATCCCAGTACGGTACTTAAAATAAGGGCAGATTACACAGAGATTCGATAAGAGCAGTTAGCGTTAGAGAGTCGTCGTCCGCTATCGTGTTTTCCCAGAGAGGACAGGGGCTTCAAAAAAAAAAGAATATACGAAACGTCGCTTAGCCGCGTAAAAGCCAATAGCGAGCGATAGGTAACAGTCAAGGATAAAGAGATAAAGAGCTTTGAATTTTAAGTCATGGCCACCCTGTGCTAAAAACAAAAATAAAATACGGTAATCCGAAGAGTCAAATTCAAAATCCGCACGCCCGTACGGTTGACTCAGCACAAATTTCATTTATACTTATACATTTGCGCGCACCCGTAAATCTCTGGCGTTACATTGCAACTATATACTATAGGCACGCGACGAAGGTCCCACAGTGACAGAGAGAGAGAGAGAGGAGAGAGAGAGGAGAGAGAAGAGAGAGAGAGAGAGAGAGCACTTGTCTTCCCCGGCACGAAATTCATCTTTTTATTGCAAATTGCGGGCGTACACCTTACGCATGAAACGCGACGCGGGCGCGGGCGCTTGATTCACGACCGCGATAGTAAGTTACATATACATATATATATATATATATATATATATATATATATATATATATATATATCTAATGCGGGTTCTCGAGTGGGCGGTGCGGCCCTGCGCGCGGGTGTGTGGGCAGCGCAAGCGGCTCGATTAGCGTCGGCGAGGTTATACACACACACACACACACAGATGCATTTATATATACATCTATACAAACATACATACATACATACATAATATACATATAATAAACGCGCACCGCGCTCGCGCGAGAGGCGTTGGTAATGGCCGCTATTGCGGCGCAGCCCGCGATGCAGTTTAAATACTATATATATATATAACAGCCGAGAGAGGCTTGTGTATACGCGTATATGCGTATATGAGGCGAGAGTTCGGTAGAGTGCGGAGTTTGGACAGAGAGTGTGGGATTGGATGGATGTTATATACCTATACTGGGAAGAGCGTCCTCGTTGCGACGGGGTAGCGAACTGTTTTACGGCGTATTATCGCGTATACGCGTACTTCGCCGAGCGTGGGAATCGCGAAACGTTTAGTTTATTTTTTCGTTTCTGCACGAGCAATGATTTTTGCCGAGTGCCTCGAAATCGTTTGGATTAATAATTCTCTCTCTCTCTCTCTCCCCTCTCTCTCTCTCTCTCTCTCTCTCTCTCTCACCCACTCTCTTTCTATTTCGCGCATTGCTCGGGCGCATATTTTTTAGGAATTTTTATTTTTCATATTATTAAATGATGATATTATTTTTGGCGTTTACAGCCTTGTAAGAGTAATATGCAGTTAATCTTAGTTCGAACAACCAAATCTACAAAATGACAACGATGTACAGTTGTTAAATTACTATTAAATACAAATTAGTTTTTTAGATACTTTTATTAATAATTTTTTCCCCGAAGATTAAATTGCTGGAATTATTCCTATATATCCAAGGTATTTTAATATCCGATGAATATTCTTTCATTTGATTATTATTCGAATATACATTAGATGCAGAGACATCGAGCTGTCCGTTCGTTTGATTATTCGAATAACCAGATATACGACATTCTATTAATATTGCCGCCATGTCCGAATATCCGAAATGAATATAATTAATTAAAGAATACGTATGGCATTTTATTTGATACTAAGAGGAGCATATTAATGCTCTCAATGTATGGGGCTTTAGAATGAATGGTACAGTATTTAATAAACACACAAACAACTGTCATTTATTTTCTCGATTATAATATCATTCCAATTTCCGGATTATTTGAATAGTTCGAATATTCGGATTTTGTATACTGGTATATATACAAATATCCAAACTATTCGAATATTCGAATTATCTGCGCAATGTAAAAAAAAAAACAAATATTCGGATAGTTTGATCTTTAATTTTTTTTTAAATTAATAAATATTTTTATCGGTTTTACAGTCTTTATAATATAATATATTAACTAAAATAACGATGATAACTCTGTCCTTGTTTATTACCACCCCCGATGAATCTGCAATAAAACTTACTGCGAAAAATAAACTAGATTGAATAATATAAAATAAAATAATAAGAAAAAGGCGATATATTTTTATTGAAGCACATCCGAGTCCATATTCAAGTTATTCAATTATTCGAATTATCGACAAAGCCAGAAAAAGAAACCCGTATAACCGAATATTCATCTGCTGATCGGAGGATGGGATTCTTCGCGTGGTTAAAAATAAAATCGATCAGAACATATGAAATACACGGGGAGATGCGAAAGTATCATTAACAATGATAAATTGCACGGCGCGTTCATATCGTCCCCGTTCGATCTGATGGGCAATGGCGCGATGAATAAGTATACAAGCAGGGAAAGCTGCACTTGTCCTTTTTCTTGATAATACGTCGTATCGAGTACATGCCGTGGAGTAGAGCAAATATTAATCGATTTAAAAATCTACATTGGATCAGTAAGGCACTTAGTGCTTATTTGAAAATGTTATATAGCTTTCTACGTATGCTCTGTACATCTTGAAATATAGAAATCTGAATCCATCAATATGAAATCCTTGCTAAAACAAATGCACTTCCTTGAACCAAACTGCGCAAATACTGACTATTCGTTGTTTCAGTAGCGAATAACTATATCTTATTTTTGAACAATTGACACGATTTTCACTGTCTCGGATCTTCAGGGTACATTCAACAATAATTTCTCGAACCAAGAAAAAAGAAAACGTTTAACATGTATACATAATACATTATTCCAGTTCGGAGCGGATATGATATTCGTCTATCCTCTCTCGCATCAAAATTTTGTACACCCATCTCCACTCATTATGACCCTCCAATTAACGATCGTTGCCCCCCCCCCTCCCACACCTCTGCTTTTACAGCCCGCGCTATTCGCATACACACGCGCGCGCGTGCACACACACACACAGAGACACACACACAGACACACAGACACCGCGCACCAAAACGTACGTCCAATAATACGTTTTCTTCATTAGTCCAATACTCGTGTAATGGCCGCATTTCCCGCCGAAGTATCATTATACGACGCGGGTTCATCCGCCCCGCTCGCCTCGGTCCGACGCGCATTAGTGCGCATTAACGCGACACGATGCGCTTTTGGAACTTTTCACCTCGCGCGGTACAAAGCAAAGTCCCTCCAATCGCCGGGATCCATATGACCCCACCCCCACCCCCACCCCCGCTGACCGCCTCATTGTAATAATTAAAATACGAATCGTTAATTTTACAATACTGTCGATCCCCGACCGCGCTCCCAGCGCCCCGCATCGAATTGTAACAGCGCCGCGCTGTTACTGGATGGACATTCACGCGGCGTCCCGTCGACGAGCGAGGAGACGTCGACGTTGTAATGCAGCGCGCCCCGAGCAGGGATCCCCACTGGGTTGTACTGGGTTGTTGCACCGAGTGACGGAATATTTTTCCGCTTCGTCCATGTATGCATAGAGTATTACAGTGTACGGAAAGCACGTCTATATATATATATATATATATATATATATATATATATATATATATATATATATTTATACATATACAGACCTATACCGTGCCGTGCACTGAACCAACAACGCAGGCGCCGTGTCGCGAGCGAATAAACGAAAAGCACTCGCGGGGAGTCCGCCTTCTTCTCTACTGCGCCCGCGGTCATGTTGTCCGAAAATGTAAAACGGACGACGGGAGGGAAAGCGGATATTTTCTGGAAAAATGTTTGTCGGCGCTCCGTTTACCGTGTTCTCTCTCTCTCTCTCTCTCTCTCTCTCTCTCTCGTCCAGTCTGTGTTGTCCTAATTTGTTTGTTATGCCTTCCGGTAGTTGATCTCAGTAAATCGAAAAAGATATTAAGAACTTAAATTTATTTGAAGAACAATGCTATTGTTGAATATTATTTGCTATTCATATATTTTTTCAGATAAATTTTTTTTCTCACTTAATACAGAATTCAGGAAAAAGGGGAAGAAAAACGCATTAGACGAATACGACTTTAATATATACGATATTTAAGAATTATTTGAATTAACCGAATCGAAAAAAAGGAAGCGATATAAATTAAAAAAAAAACAGAAGTATCATCAAAATGTCAAAAAGCAACGGACTCGAAAAAGCGATGGTAGAAGAAATAGAAGAAAATGATGGATTGAATAAAGTAATGAAATGAAAGTTGGATTTTGAGTAAACATAGAAAAGATGTACAGAAAAATTTAAGAGCAAATATGTAAATAAAAATAGTGAGTTGATGAACAGGTTAACAGAATTAGAACTGACAAAAATATAGTAAGCAATTAATGTGGAAGTCAGCACGGGATTAATAGAAAGAAAAAGAAAGTTAGGAAAGCATGCAGAATTCTAGTTTCATCAGAAATGTACATATGCAATAAGTAGAAAAAGATGTAGTCAAGATGCGAATGACGATGGAGGAATGAACTCGAAAGAAATATACGACAGTAGTCGTTGCATCAGCAAATGCCTCGATAGTAATCATCAAGGAGATGGAAGAGAAAGATGAAAAGAATCAAGAGGCTGACGGGTGAATGTGGAAAAATAATCGAGGAAATAATCATATATGTCAGATAATAATTATTGCAAAAAGAAGAAATGATGAAAAAAGACAGTGTATGAAAGGAGACATCCATTTGGAATGGAACAGTGTTTGGAGAAATAAAAAATGTGATGAAGAAAGAGACATAAGCAAAAGAAAATAAAGTACAAATTTATATAACATGTAATTGAATTTTACGAAAGTAAGCTTTTATTTTATTCAGGATCGCGCTCGTTAATGTAAAATTTACAATTTGATTACGAATTTGAGGACAAATGAATCTCTATAGTCATAAAAACTCGACTTCTAAGTAAATTAAAGAAGAAGACAAAGAAAACAATTTAACATTCGCGTAAGATTGACGAGAGTTCGTAACGTTTCGTTCGCGTTTCCCTCTTTATTTATCCGAGATGAGAAAGAAAGCAGAAGAACGAGAGGTAGAAAAAGCGTTTCGGAGAATGACATGAACGACTTTTCTCTTGATTGTAAAGAAAATTTTAAGGAATGCCGGATTGCGCGCGCGCGCGCGCACCCGCGTGCGCCGCCGTTTCCTTCGTCGACAGGAGGGAGGAACAAAAAGAAAAATTTCTAATTCTGCTCGTTTTTACGTTCGCTCGTATAATGAGAATGAAAAGGAATCGTCTATGCTAGTGATTTACATCCTTCAGAGATGGAGCGACAAAGAGATAGAGAGAGAGAGAGAGAGGGGAGGGAGGGAGGGGGGGAGGAAAAGACAGAGAGACATTTCCATTTCGAGCGGCTTCATAATGCAGTAAAAGTGCCGAGCTAAAAAGGAACTAGTGAAAAAATTAACGTTTCCTTCTGCCACGTCGACAGTTGAACAAACATTGGACAAAAGCTCCATTGGCTCGAGAGCTTTATTCTTCCTAATTTCCGTCTAATGGGATGAGCAATAATTCGGAGTTACAAGTTAAATATGACGCTAAATATTCGACTGATATTCGAATGAACGAAGTTATTCGATGAGCACTGCTCTTCTGTCCCCTCTCGCGCAGTGACAAAAGTATATAAAATGACGTGCAATAAGGATATTTCTATCTACGTCGGAGTGTCGAAAAAATATTCCGCGACCTATTGCCATCGACTTTTTCGACACTCCCGGTAATAGGACTCTCGTCGAACGAAATTATCGCGATTGCGATGATAGCGTCCCCTCCCTCTCTTCTCCCCCTTGGACTTTTAATTAATTCCCTCGCTCTATCACTCTGTCGGGGAGGAAGGGAGAGAAAGAGAGGTAGGGGGAGCGAGGTGGGAGCCTCCGCACTTATCTTCCGTCCCGAGCCATTACCGCTCATCGGCCGTTATTCTAATTTCCTGTCACATTTACCTAATATCCTTGCACTGTCACGAGGGAGGGATATAGTGAAGGGGGAGGGGGATTTTCCCCATCGGCCACGAACGCTCTGAACGCGGAGCCGTTATAATAAATTTTGGCGCATCGCGGCTCGACTACGAACACCCTGCCCTTTTCCCATTTTGTTTATCTATGCCTCTTTCCGTCTTATCATTCTCTAATTTTCTACTTTTCCACATCTCTTCTCCCCTTTCTTCTCGTTCTCGCTCTTCCTCTCTCTCAATCTCCTTCTCTCTCTCTTCTTCTCTCTCTTTCTTACAATATTCGGGCCTGCTCGTCACTCCCTTTATCTACTTATGAAGCTTTGCATTCGACCTTTTTTTTCTCTCTCATTCTCTTTTTTCTCATTTCCCAACTCATGCAAGTTCGTACGCTTGAATTCGCAATGAAATAAAACTAGTTGTAATTTCATTTCTAGGGAATGATAATGAAATTCGCTATGCTCATTATGTGTTCGTGCGCGTGCGTGTGTGTGTAATGGTAAAAAGTAGAAGAACCAAAAAACAAACGTTTCAGAAAATGACATGAATGACTTTTTTCTTGTTTGTAAAGAAAATTTCAAGATATGGTGGATTTCCAGCACGCAAATATATATATATATATATATATATATATATATATATATATATCGAAGCCGTCCGTGGAAGTAATTCAAGGTGGTTGGCAAATAGCAGCCTGAGAGGAAGCTTTATACTCTTTGATTTAGGGGAGCGCCCAGATTATAAAATGTTGGCTTTAATATACACTCGGATAATTCGAATTTCATTGGCGAGCATAAGTTTTTCAATAAGGAATAACGGCACGCAAATAAAATAAAGAAACGCGAAAAGCCGAATGAACAGTTGATGAATTTCATTATATAGCGAGATAACAAAAACAAATCTTGAATATGTAATTTCGAATATTAATTTTAACGTATTTTAATCGATATTTAAGAGCTTGTCAGGTATTGTCGATATACAGTAAGAGCTGCACTTACTTATAAAGGAGTCACTATCAATAAAAACATTTGCTCTACTCTCTTGACAGATATATATTTATTTCAGTAAATTCGAAAATACTCCAGATTATAATATATATATATATATATATATATATATATATATATATATATATATATATATATCAAAATGCAATTATTTAATTATATAATTATTTCAAAAATTATATTCTTGACTCATTAAAAATAAATAAATTAATTATGTTAATCAATATTTACTGTATATCGTTCTAAAAAGACTTGCTAGGTTGATAATCAGGATGGAAATGCTAAATCTTTAATAATAAAATAATAATAAATATTATTTTAATAATAAATAATAATAAAATATTAAATTTTGTATATTATCTATCTATATATATATATATATATATATATATATATATATATATATATATATGTATATAGAATGAAATTGTATAGATGTACATAACATATATTTTATCGTTAGACCATTCATCAGGTATCTATATACATACATTCATCGATGCAATTATAATTGCTCATCGTATCCAGAGATATCCAATCATATCGATATCACAGGAGATGAAAAGATCCTATATTCCACCGCATCGTTCGAACGCTGAACTTCGATTATTTCGCCTCCTCCCTCACGCGGCGTCGCCGTTACATTACACTCATGCATATATGCACCCTCATTCCTCTTCCTCGCACTTGCCTCCCCCCCCCCGATTTTCTTGCATTACTCATCGCACTCTTCCTCTCCTATATATTATCCAAAAGTTATTTCTTTGCTCCGTCCGCAATTTTCTTCTTTTCCCTCCCTTCTCCCCTCCCGCAGCCGATCTCCACCCCCCGGCGCGCTTTTCCCTCGGCGCGGGCGGCGATCCACTGTTTACTCCGAGAGTGCGCTGTCATATGCCCTTGATCTATCTGCACACCCTTGCCCCCTCCCACCTCCGCCGAATTTCCGATAATGGATATTTTCGGTAGGAGGCGTTCAACGATGATTTTCCCGCTATCTCGTAGATCCTCCCCCCTACCGGTGCCACACTCCTGACTCGCGTTCGCCCTCCCTCTCTCTTTCTCTCTATCTTTCCGCCGCTGTCTCTCGTCGTTTCTACCCACGACCTCCCCCCGCCCCGCTTCCCTCTTATCTTCTCCTCGAGAGGCGCGCGGCGACTTGGCCGCCGCACAGACGAAACTTTTCCGAGTGCCTCGCGAGGGCGCGCGGGCGCGGCGGCTCGCGAACGACGTGGCACACGGCTAAAGAGCGGCAAAGTGGGAAGATTTTATGCGCCAGTGGAAAATAGATATTTGTCTTTCCATCCTGCGACTTTCGCCACTCCCCCCCCCCTTACCCCACTCCATCCCCTTCTTTTGTACGACGCCCTCTTTCTCCCTATATATTCCTCTACTCCTCGAGCCCTTTTGTTTTCATAATTAAGTTCGACGGAAATTGAATTCACTCCGACGACGATGATCCCGATGGGTATACGTGGGTACTTCTGGAAAACGTCACTTTGGCGCTTACACGCCTTTAATGCTTCTGTTTTTTTTTTTTTTTTTTTTTTTTAATGGAAATTGGAAATTCTTCTAATGTAGAATAAAATACGAAACTCAATAGAAATTTTTGGTTATATATTTTTATTCAATTTTTCATTAAATTCAGTGGTAATAAATTGTGCTGTGAATTGTATTAAAGAAACAATCCATCTATATTTTTTGATCAAATTTCTTATTTATAAAAAAAAATATTGAAAACTAAGTTTTTGTCATATTCTGGCAAGACAGGCAATGGGTGAAAATTAATAATATTATTTGATAAAAGATTTAAATTTAATAATATTTAACAGCCAGAATAGGAGCTGTATTTTTATTAATGGTAAATATAAATGGATATTTATTATACAAAAAAGAAAAATAATTTTTATTCCGACAACTTTAAGAAATTAAAAATCTGAACTTATAACTTGTAATAGCACTTCCATGTAATATATTACAATGGAACTAAATGTAACATTGCATTAAATATAATAAATTAAATATAAGACCTTAAAATTCATTTTTCCAATGTTCCATGGTCAAACTATAATAAATCTTTCTTTCGAATATAATATTCCGAATGGATGGGGATAATTCCACCTAGTGATAAGAATGTCGATATGGGATTAAAAAATAAACTTTCCTATATCATTAAAATAAGAGTCAGAAATGTGAACAGCGACAAGAGAGTTTGCTTTGCGCATAATGCGGTCGTAATGTTAAATTTAGCAGCGAAAAATTTTATTTTGACTTTTGACAAGGTGGATTTAATACGTGAATGTAATTATTTATTTTTATATCGTCATATTCAAAAGATCTATGAAAAGGCTTCTCGTACGTTTTTCCTTCTTCTCACATTACCAGTATATCTCCTCAATATTCAAGAAGAGCCAGACATTTTCTTTACATTCAATCGATCATGTTAACGCCCTTCTATTTCGTCAATATCTTTCTGAAATCCATCCTACGCATTTAAGATAATGCCTTTATTGGCAAAATTCATATGGCTATGGGACAAACTTACTATTATTAATTGTATATCATGATTGCTTCAAAATTTCTCGGTTTTATTATGCGAATTTACTTATATGAGAAAAAAATTTTTCATCGCGATTAATCGGATATTTAAATTATTTTAATGTTATAATTTTCCACACCTCTTTGCACTACTTCAGCTTCCGAGTACGCGTACGATAAATCTTCTCTTGTCGAGGGAACAGCCTAATATATCTGTTATTATCTTCCCTTTTACATATACCTGTATACGTTTTTATAATCGTTTGATCGACCCATCCGCGCCGCGTTTAATGCCCGAAACTAATGTCGTCGTATATGCGAGGATCCTTCCTCCCTCCCTCCAGCCTACTCACCACCGCCCTTCCACCGAGTTTTATAATGTATTACCATGACGAAACGTTACACATTCCGCGCGCGAGGATAGAGGCCGCGACGGTTTATTGCGACTATCGCTTTTAAGGCCAATCGAACTGAAATTCGCTCGGCCTGCTAAGGAAAAAAAAAAGAAGAGCGAAGGAGAGGACGTACGAGAACGAGGAAAAAAAAAGAGGGAAGAATTGAAGAAACCAAGGAGTGAGAGAAAGAGACGGAGAGAAAAGAGATAGAGAAAAAAGGAAAGAATGAAACATCTCTCCGGTGTAACTTTCGCACGCCCTCGCTGGGTCGACGACGGTGCGCCGCGAGTTGAAGCCCGCGGGGCCAGTGGTAGTATATATATATATATAGGGTATCGCATTCGAAAAGCAATAATCGTAAAAAAAGAAAACGTGTGCGGGTTGAGAGAGAGAGAGGAGGGGGGAAGACAGAGCTCATCGATCGACCGCTCCTCGTCCCCCCCCCCTCTTAAGAGGAGCCGTTCGGCGCCTTGCCTTTATTTGTTTACACGGGTAGAGGGAAAGCATGGGTAAAACGCCTCCTCGCACGCACTTATCCACGCAATCATACCTCTATATATATATATAAGGTGAAAAGGAACGAGAGTGGATGTGCGCAAACGCGTCGCGAGCGCCACGTCATTTTTCTCCCAGACGATCGCGAGTTATAGAGAGAGAGAGAGAGAGAGACAGAGAGAGAGAGCGCCCCGCGCGCGATCGTCGCGTCGTTACACTCCCGTATAATGGAAAGCGGCCACGCGACTCTCGAGCCTCTCTCTTCCGCCTCCTGCCATGCTCTCCCGGTTTTTATCCGTCTGCGCCCCCGCCTCCTGCTTCCTCCTCCTTCTTCCTCCTCCCACTCGCCGAGCGCGCACGCATATTATTAATACATATACCCGTGCGCCACGCGCTCACAGTGTTTCACGAGGCGGGCGCGTAAGTGAGAGGGGGGGGGGCGGGAGGGCAGACCGCTTCGCCCACGCGTCGGTCACACCCTTTTCCTTGTAACAACGCGGCACGGGAGAATATTATCCTTCCTTCCCGCCCCGACCTCCGACTTCCTTGCATCGGACTTTTGTCTCGCGCTGTTTCCTCGGGCCCCGTGGGCTTTTATAAAGTAATTTTCTGGATGCTGCAAGTCTCTCTCTCTCTCTCTCTCTCTCTCTCCCTATTTCTGCCTCTCGAACTCTTTCACTTTTGACCTTTGTTGCTGTTTTTTATGTTTCTGTTTACGTCCATTTTATCATTGGGTTCGACGAAGTATTTCCTCGGCTTGGTCCGACGAGTTGCTCCGTAGGGGTATATGAAATGTATGATTTTATCGTAATTACAATATGGATGACAAAGGTGCTTTTTTTTGTTTTGGATTTGTATATTTTAGAAAGTATTCTTTAATTCTCTTTTTATTCGCTTTGCAATGAAACTATTTTTTATCGTGCCTTGTTCATAATAAAATTATAGAATAATTATGCATGTATATTTCTTCATATTATTGATTTAATTACGTATGCATTTTTGAAGATACATTATAGACTTTATTATTAGTGAATTATTATCTATTTTATTTCTTACAAGTTACCTCTGGCAAGGGGAGTCCACGGTGATCGGGTAACCAATCACTTCCACGTGAATTATATCAATCAAGTATGATGAAACAGTGAATTCTTGATCTTGCTTTTATTCCAATCGAACTTCTTTACTATTAATTATAACTAAATACAATACTAGCTATACAAATTTTACCTGTACAAAATGCATGTTAGATTCGCTATTGAATTCTCGTATTTCCCGCACATCTACTACACGATATTGTTCGACGCAACATCAGCGAAATCGTTACATCGTCTCCATGAATAGCCGCAAGATCTTCTATTAAAAAAAAAAAAAAAAAGAAAAATCACAACTCGAAACCGAGGGCTATTCGACACCTCGAAGTCTCCTCGATAAATCGTATTCCAGTAATTCCGCATCCCCCCCCCCATCTAGGACGACTGCGAGACTTCGTTCAGCGCTCCCGCCCCTTCCCCCTTGCCCAGATTCCTCCTCCCTCTATAAAAACTATTCGGCCTCCTATAAAGCACGAGTAAGAAAACGAGACGTAGAAACGGCGAGAAGCGTCCCGAGAATGCGTTATTAACGACGAAATTCGAGAGCTAGGATGTCGCGCGAGAAGAATCGTACGGTGTTCGAGTATATGGAGGGCGTGCGGCAAGAGAGAAGGAGAGAGAGAGAAAGAGTGAAAGAGTGAGAGAGAAGGAGGGGCCGGTGCATCTTAGCGGCGGCAACATCTTCTTTTTCGCAACAGAGGGAAGGGGGTTTGGATTCGACGCTCGTTCCTTTGTATTTTCAGCCTTACCAGTCCCTTAAAATATTGCGCCTTCCCGAGCGAACGCTCTTTAGATTGCAATGAATATAAGCGTGGGAAGGCGGTGGGGGGGGGGGCGAATTTATCGCTGAATATAATAGTTCGCTTCGCGAAAGTATGAAAGAGGGCGAAATAAAGAAAGTAACAATGTATAAAACTTCGGTAAAGTGCGCTGGTACTTCCGCTCTGACGAGGGAGCGAGAGAGAGAGAGAGAGAGAGAGAGAGAGAGAGAGACAGAGAGTACGCGCAATTAAAACAGTTTTATGGCCGGCGCGTGAGTTTCGCTTTTTAAAGAAAGGTAATTCAGGATGAAACCAAATGAACGCGGATTATCTTTGCGGCGTCAATTTTTTATTTCCTTTAAGATTTTAAAAAATAACGCAACCTTTTAACTTCTGGATTATTTTCTAGACATCTGAATTATCGCTACATATTTTCTTCTATTTTTTTAACTTTGCTTATATATTTCGTTTTTAATGTTTTTTTTTTTTAACTTTTTTTATATATGTGACCAAATATCAATGTAAAACCCATCTACAGAGCGCGCTACAGCCGCTTACTTCCTTACTTTACCATATTTGAAAGAAAAAGCGAAGGACTTTCAGTTTCTGCAAGCTTAGCCCGATACAATCACGGTCCGGAAGAGAAGATTATATCCTTTGCCCCTTTATCTTCTACCGCCTCCCCGCCAACCCGAAGCTGTTTGTTTCAAACATTCTTCCCGATAACAACTTTCGAAGAGCCTGCTTAGGTGGGCACAGCATTACTCTCGGTACTTTCAAAAATTCATTCCCAGCAATCTCGCTCGACACGGACTGATCTCCGAGTAAAGCCGAAGAAACAGAGAGAGAGAGAGAGAGAGAGAGAGAGAGAGAGAGAGAGAGACAGAGAGCTATATATATACACTCCGAAATTGCCATTGCCCCTCTGGCATACGTAAACAAGGGCAAGAGCACACAGGTCTCTCTCTTCGTATTTTCTCAGTCGTAGCGAGCGATTACTTTGTGCTCGTGTACGCGCGCGCACCCGCAAGCATTTCTATGTGTGTGCGTAACGATCGAATGAACCCGTTTAAGCCAAAAAGCACGTGTCACTCGGTTTTTTTTTATTGAATTCAGGAGACTGACCTGTCGTGTCGGCACGTCGAATATATATATATATATACGATTATACCTATGTGTGAGCGCATGTGGCCAGGGTTGGATGGGTGTCCTCTGCTACTCTGTCTCTCTGATCCGCCACGTTAACGCAAGTCTCGCGCGGCGCGCGAGAAGGTTGGACCCGTGCCAGGCTTAAAAGCTTGCTCGGAGAGACTCGACGGCACGGACGACTCCTCGATCAAGCCTCAGTCGCCACCCCTCCCCTCTCCTCTCCACCTCCATTGCCAGGCGGCTCGTATAATACCCCCCTCCCCCCGCGCCCACTGAGTCGCGTCGACTTCGACACCCCGGGCGGCTTATTGATTCGTTCGTTGGCCCCGTGCGCCACTGTCGTCCTACGTGCTCCCCGCGGCCTGCCCGTATACACATTTCTTTATTTCGCGCTCGAGAGGATTACACGTACACGGCTAATTAGCCGCACGCCTGCGCGGGATTCGGATACGGGATTGGCGCGAGGGTGCGAGATCTTTGATAAATGGATTTCTTGATGTGCAAGAGATGTCGAGGAAAATAAGTTTGGCGTGGCAGAGAGAGAGAGGGAGAGAGAGAGAGAGAGAGAGAGAGAGAGAGAGAGACGAAACTTGGATGTGGACGATTTGTAAATATTCAGAATGGTATATATATACTTGTTTTTGTATTCAATTTATTATAGTATTATTGATGAATAATATTTTGGATAATATCCAAAAAGTACCTGGAATTATTTAATTGAAATCCTTGTTGCAATTATTTTCTGACAACTCCATCACAGTAATGAGCAGTGTATGTCATTAATTCTGATATCAAGAAATCATAATTGGAATAGCTGTTGGTTCGGGCGGGAAAGGTATTGATTCATTTTCTATCATGAATTACCTAGCGTTACTCACGCAGTCAAGGTAGCTCGATGACAACAGTTCGATTCCCGTCAATTGAATTTTTTGGATACACTTTACAAATCGACGGGTGGGGGCGGGCAAAATTTCATCTCGTTAATATGTATTGATATCTTATTCAAAGGCGCAATATACAATATGTAATAAATACGTAAAATTAATAAATTCTAATTGATTGATATAATGCTCGAGTGCTCCGAGTAACGATTCAGGTAGTCCCTCTCGTAACTAAGAAAATCTTCGAGCCGTATAGCGTGATAGCATATTATATCATTCTGAGAAAGATTTACACGCGCATGTCGATTGGTGTCATAAGAACCACCCGTATTATACGCAGAAAAAATTAAAAATCGCACACGGACATTTCCGCATTAACGCATCCATGAATTTTCGCTCGACTCCACCGAGATCAATGTTATTATCACCTCGTTTCACGTATCAAATTTTGCAAATGATATACAGAATATTTTCCAATATTGAGAAAGTAGCTTCCGACGTACGATTCCGATTTATCGTATTTACAAGAAAAAAAAAATTATTTATCCCTGCCTGCGCTCCTCTTGAAAACATATTCAAAAACTGATACAGCCTACTTTATTCTTCCAATATCAGGTTAAGATAAAGAGGGACTATCGACTACCAGTCGGTCGAGCCGCGTTGCGGTAGCTTTGCAATGCAAATAACTGCTTTTCATTCTCTGTCTCTTTGTCCCTTTTTCTTTCTCTCTCTCTCTCTCTCTCTCTCTCTTTCGCCCTTCCCGGTGAACTCGCACCTCGTTGCCTCGTCCTCTAATTTTTCAAAAATTCACCCCTCTCCCACCGCCTCGGTTTCTCGCCCGTCCACCCTTCTCCACCCTTACCCGGGGGGAAAGAGAAAATCCGACGATTTATACAGGTTTCGTCCGTGGGAAAAAGCCGACTTTTTATCCTCGCCCGGCCCCGGCACCTTACCTGAGTCCCAGAGCCTCCGCGCATAGAGACGTAGAGAAAGAACGCGCAGGGGAAGAGGAGAGAGAGAGAGAGAGAGAGAGAGAGACAGAGAACGAGCGCCCTTTGGGTCGCTGCCAAGGGGAAGTAGCACTGATAAATTTATACACGCTCGGCCGAGGGCATATGGGGCGCGAGCTCGTGCGCTACCCTCGGTCCCTATCCCGCCCACGCCCCTCTCGCCTACTCCGGTACGAGGGGGGGGCGGATTTGCGCGGCGCACATTTTTAGAACCCGAAACCAGAAATTGGTGAAGGAGTGAGCGGAGGAGGGGGACCTTTAGTGTCTAGAATGCGAAATAGCTCGATGAAAAACTTCTTTTTTCTTTTTTTTTTTTTGGATAGAAAATTCGAGGGTAATCATATATAGTTACGGACTGTTGACGAATCTCTAATTTTTCGAATTTATCATAATTTCATGATGGATTCGTTTTTCATGGTCAGAGTAAGCTTATACAGTTACTTCTGCAATTTGATTTGCTTGATAAAATAACTGCACGGTATGCAAAATATATATTGTACAACAATAATTATATAAAATCTTAGAAACATCAGTCGCTTTTGATTTATTGTATTTTGCATCTCTACATTATAGGGCTGAAATTGGAAAATCAATCATACAGTCCTTAACAATTGATTTGTAACAATTGTAAGTCTGCATGGTTGTATTCATGAACGGATTAAATGGATCAAAGTAATTTTCGTTCAAATCTTAACTTTGCACTAAAGTGCAAACGTACACGTTCGTTTACGAAAATTTTGGTACATAGTGAAAGAGTGAAATTACTAAATTCTACAAAACGGAGAATAGCACAGAATGAAAAAATATTTATTAAATTGAAAATTACAATGATGTATCAACAGTCGTATTAATAAAAACGCTGATTTTTCGGCCTTCGTGGTGAAAGATATAGTTTAACATTAGTATGTTAAACTGTATATGTCACACAGTCGTAATTGAAATGCAGTATATTTTTAACGACGTCTGCAAGACTCGTTCATCGTGCGTGGTTTACGTGCGTTCGACGACGGAATCCTAAGAATTTTTTAAATATGAACTTTTTTTTTTTTTAATAAATAACTAATCTAGAATTGATCGCTGGACATGCCCAAATAACTTATTTAATTAACTTGAAATTTGAAATGAGCTATAACAGTATTGGAAATTTTTTCAAATGAGTGCGTGAAAATGTAAGTGATGTTTGTGAATTATTCTATCAACTGGATAGAAAAAAAAACTACTAAACAAATAAGCTACTATGGTGCATATCCACGTGATACTTGAGCGATAATGCAAAAATATGACGAACGAAAACGTCGAGTATCCAACTTCTTCTTTTCTCCTTTATCCCCTCCATTCTAAATTCGTTAAGAATCCACCGACTGCTATATATACTTCTCACCGACACTGCGCTACGGCTGCATTACATTGCTTTGCAATTACTTCTCAACCCGATGCACGGCCAACGGGATATTACACGCAGCGTCTTACTTAACCCCGCCTCTTTCCCGGCTTCCTCTTTTCACCTCGCCTATACCCGCGCGTAACATACACAAAGGGCACGCGCGCCCGTTACCACGTAAATTGTACTATATATATATATATATGTATATTTTACGCTTACAGCGGAAAATCTTTCGAATGCACGTAGCGTTGCTCTTGTAAAGTAAACAGATCCCCTACCCCGCTGCCCACACCGTCCTCTCGGCAATTATTCACGTCACGCGCCCACCCCCCCAATCCTCCAGTATATACGGAAAAGTATGAGAAAAGTGGGAGCAAAAAAAAAAAAAAAATTACTCCGCACACGTTAATCCATCTTCTTGTTTGCTTTTCTTTTTTTGCTTCACGGCTGCCCCGCCAGCAGGACAATGACAAGGTGACGACGTGGTACGGCAGCAAGAGGAAGTCATTGCAAGAAGCCCAGCAGCAGCAGCAGCAGCTACAGCAGATTCACCATCAGTCGGAGGCGTCATCGGTCGCGCCGTCGCCGTCGCCGCCGCCGCTGCTGCCGCCCCACATTGCCGCGAAAATGGCCAAGGGCTCGGAGCGCCTGCCCGGCACCAATTCCCGGATAAGGACCCGCGACGACGGCTGCTGCTCCGTCAATTTTCTCAAATACGTGCTGCACATCTACAACGTCGTACTGTTCGTGAGTACCGATAGACCGCATGATTTTTGTACGTTTATTCGATGCGCGTAGTATAATGAGGCGCAGGTGTGCACAGCTGTTGTGCTTTATCGTAAGAGCACTGCCCCCTCCCCCTACCACAAATAGCGGCGTGTCTATTTTAGAGGGATTTTTTTTATGACAAAAAGTTTCTACAGGCCGAGTAAGGGGACGTTCTTTAATTGTACGATTGTGGTTGTTTTTTTTTTTTAATTTTCCTTAAATTAGGCTTGTTCTTTGTTTAATTGTGATTCTTCGACTTTAAGAAAAGCTTCCCACATTTCAGCGATACTTTATACTTATGTACTATCGAATTTACAAAATTGTAAAAAGAAATTTTTCGTTTATTGATAATAATAATATATTTAATTTTAACATTTCGATATATGAAACACAAATTTAGATTGCGTTTGAAATAATGAAGATAGAAATGTTCCGAAGATACAATTTTCAATTGGAAAATGAAATTAGTATCTACAAAATTTATTAATCGACAAGTTTCACAGGTATAATGAAAAAATTGCTTAATAGATAAGTTTCACAACTGAAGTGGAATTATGACGAATTCGAAATAAGTAATAGTGTAGTGAATAATAAGTAAGTAAATATGAGGATCATATTAATGTTTTTATCGAGGTTTGTATCTTTATAAGCTCTCTGCTGAACGTTGGAATTGTGGCTTTACGAAAACTATAACCCCTGAAGGTAGACCAAATCTCTAAAATTAACTCTGTATATTCATCTCCTTTCATATTATTTTAACATTACGCGAAATTACCATCGCTTTCGTGAAGAAGATTACGAATTCGGATAGTGGAATTTTTTTTAACTTTTCGGTTTATTGAATCTTAATATAAGGGTACTTCACATTTATATTAATTTTTTAATTATTTGGATTTATTTTCTACTTTTTTTAGCAATTGAATTTTATTTTGAAATACATTAACTAAATATTAAGGAAAATATGCGATTTCTACTGCCGACAACGTCAAATTTTCTTCATGATTTAAAACCTAAAGTATTTTCATAGAATTAATTAAATTTAATAAGTTATAAATTAACATTATCTTTTTGCTAATCCATGAGTATTTCTTTTTTTTCTATTTGCTTTTAAATTGTTGATTATTAAAACTATTAAACATAAATTTATTAGAAATATTGAAATTATTAGCAATTTTTACGATAAAATGTCGCATAAAATTCAATTGGATAATTATTTTTATACAATTTTTTTGGGTATTTATAATGATAATCTTTGAATGATATGGAATGGATCATTATATAAAACTAATTATTGAAAAATATGCTATAGTAATTTCTGAAACATTATACAGTGTATAGTGTAATACATTATAAGTAAAACAATAAATTATTATAGAAATTTTCTATGAATTCAAAAAGCTTTAAAGGAATTAAGTAAGGAATATTGCACATTATGATGAAAACGATCGACAGTAAAATAGTTAAACTGACTTTCAACTGCAAAAAATCAAAAATCTCAAAAAAATTTAACGAAATTTCTTAAAATTAGGTTGGGAATTCAAAATGAGACAAATTTTTACTTATCTGGAAATCACTTATTTTTTACCCACGCCAACAAAAAAGAGTCCAAAAAAAGGAAATAATAAGAACGTAAACGAAGCTTACCCACGAAAGTAATTCAGTGGCACAGAGCTCGTTGTAGGTAAGTAAAAGGGTGCGCACGCCTGGGTAAGAAAAATATAAATTTCAAATGGGACAGAATGGTAGAGAGGGAAATAGAGAGTGAGAGAGGGGGGGCTCACGCCGTGATAAACTCTAAGGCTGAAAAATCACATTGTCGTGTCCTCCTTGGAGGCGGTGCGGCCACTCCTCCCGTCACCCACACCCCGGCTTTTACATTTTTTTTTTTTTTTTTTTTGTTGTATTTTAATACGACATTAATGAAGATCGCGAAGCTCCGGGGCAAAGTCAGGAGGGATCGGTCCCGTTGTTGCATAAACATGGCGCGGGGGGTACCGCCGCTACCACCGCCACCGTTTCATTCGAGGCCGGGGCGCGCGGGAGACTGCCGGGCGTCCTCTCAAGGGGCTTCGCGCTCCGCGGGAGCGAAGATTTCCGTCTCCCCCCCCCCACACCCTTCACCACGCCCCTGTCTCGCGCGAGTACGGCGTGTATCGCCCGAGGCATTTTTGCGGCGCGCGCCAAACTCGCGCACCCTTTCAGGCTCCGATACCACTATTATAGATTTTTTTTTTCTTCTGCAGACACCCCGTCCGCCCTCCTCGCTTGTTTCTCATTTTATAATGTAGTAATTTTACCTCCCTTACAACTTTTTTCATCCGGTTTCATTTAAATCGCTGCCTTTCTTGTTTTCCACTCCGCCCCGTTTGGCTTCGTTCGGTACAGGTTTTTCCTTCGATTATTATTATTATTATTATTATTATTATTATTATTATTATTAAATCGTGAAGGTACGTTTTTAATGTCTTATATGCAGGGGACTGCGAAACGATGCGCTTTGAGCGCGTACGTTTTTCTTTTTAAAAAGATTGCCGTTAACCGAGTAGATAGAGCTTCGATGCCGTTAAACTACATCGTTTGGCACTGCTGCCATCTAAATATGCTGCACTGTATATAAATTACTATTAGCTTTAAATCCCAAAGGAAAATGAAAATGAATGTTCGGCGCTTTGAAAGCTTCGAACGCTTTGTACACTTCCACTGTGTCGTAAATCAATCAAACCGACTACTTAAGCTCCTCGAGAACTTTTGTCTTTAATCACTTAGCTGTATGATGTGCCCGCTCTCCCTCTCCTCCTCTCTCTTTTTTTTTTACCTTACAACCCTACCGCGCCCCCTCCCTCCTCGTCGTGCGAAAACAGTTTTTCCATCGCGCGAACTTTGGCGCGCAGTTTGCTAAAGTCAGTTAAGATTTTTCTGATAATAAATGGGATTAAAATTTCCCGTAGTTAACAACTTAGAATGGGATGACAAATTGTTGATGTTTATTCAGGCTAATTTCAGAATTTTAATAACAAGTCGAGTTTGATGGTTCTCGTGATCGAGGTTATTAATGCTGCGTGTCAAGCTTGTTAAGCGGCGATATGTATCGAGCTAAAATATCGTTGTACGTGAAACACGGTTGTTTCGAACTCCACGATAGATGAATATGAAACTTTTTGAACGTTAAATTATCGACGTAATGAACTTTTTGAATAAATTTTGATGTTAAGAAAGATCCATAATTTTGATATTAATCAAAAATTAAGGAAAAGCTGTTTTTAACTCAAAAATCGAGCCTGTTTTACTCTGATTCTCACTTAATCTTTTTATTGTGCCAGTTGCCAAATATTTTGTTAATTCTAATAAATTTATTGTACAATTTTAATTGCTTAGATTTTAGAAATTTTTTTAGTTTGATAAGAACATCGTCAGTGAAAAAACTTTTTACAATTAGAAAAATCAGTTTAATCTTTTAATGATGTTGCATATGACAATAAAAAATTCAATTTCGAAAACCATCAAACCTTAAAGTAATTATTAGTAAAATTATAATATCCTAGGTAAAAAATCTGTTTGTTGCATAAACTTGATGTATATATCTTCATGTATATAACTTATTGTATATAAATGTATTGTGATGGATTGACCACGAATCCAATACATAATGTGCGCTATTATCTGTCAATTTTTTCAAATCACGGAAATCAGCCAAAACCACCGAAGCTATAGATCATTATCATCTACAACCATATCAATTATATCTACACCATTTGTATCATCATCCTCCTCCCATACACAATCGAAAAGTGAGAGCGTAAATTTATATATATGTATATAAGGATATATGCATATTAAGTTTCTGTAACAGATCACTTTTTCTGCAAATGTCTGCAAATCATTCGCATCATTTTGAGTATTTATTTATTACAATGCATTTTATTGCATTTTACTATATGAAATACTTAAATATTTTAAAATACTTTTGATATATTTAAAAAAATAAAATTTAACTAAATTAAATAAAAGCTAAATTAAAATTTCGATTCAAACGAAAGTTCTCCATTGTGATAAAATATAATAAAACTGTTATCCTATTATCTTATCTCGATTGATCTATCTATCGTCACGAATCCGATGGCAGCTCGCCATATACAACTTCGTAGATCGTATGAATAATTGCAAAAGTGGCAATCTTAACGTTTAAATACATTCTCGTAGCTTATAATAAAGATGATTAATCCCGACCGAAAAATCCTCGAGGCCGTATGAATAACGTCCTTTTTCACTTGGGCTAAAGGGGATTTATATATAAAGCAACTCTCTTCCTTCGAACAAAGTTAATTTCCTTTCCAAGAAACTTTCTCCAACCGCCCGGCCCGTCGTCTCGCGGCTTTGATGCAGTTCCACGACCCCCCGCGCGGCGTCCGACCTGCGTCCTATATATATACAGCAATATATAACGATGCAGTATCCACGTAGTTTCTCTATTTCTCTCTCTCTCTCTCTTTCTCCCTCTTTCTATATATATATATATATATATATATATATATATATATATATATATATATATATAAGAATATAGAAAAATCCATTGCGATTTCTTCAAGCAAAAGCCGCCACTCTACCTCCTCACCCCTTTGGATTTTCCCGCATCGTCGCAGATGTCGCATATACCGCTTTTGCGGTGCGCGCTTCTCGGCAATAAGCCCGGGCTTCTCTCTCTCTCAGTCTCTCTCTTTCTCCATCTCTCTCGGATTCTAGCATTCTCACAGATCTTGCGAACTGGCTGTTCCTACACAAGCTGGCCCAGCCCTTCACATATTCCAGAGCCTTATGTATAAAGGGTGTTTCAAATGTGATTGTTCACACTAGCTGATCAGTAATTAGCAGAGAAAGGCCTAGAGAAAGGTTCTACGCTTTTTCGGAAGTTCCAAGTAGTTTTCTGCTGCACGCCAATATTCATCAGTCCAATGAGCTAATTCGGCTCTCGATTGAGAGACTACTAGATGTTCATAAATAGAGATATATTTTTTTCTCAAATAAAAATTACTTACACATGAAACTTTTACATCTGTTGTCATCTGCGCATTAAACTCATCATTTTGCGTAAGCACTCCTCAAGTGAGCTTCGAAGAAACAACGGAATCTTTTCCCGCCGCGTTGAGCAAGTCCCTCCCATTATTCTTCAGATTACATTCAAAGTCTTTGTTTATATTTTCAATTGCCATGGCCCTCAATTGAGCAGAATAACCGTTCACTCGTTGACTGATAAAGAGCGGCGCGTATAGTGCAAGAATTATTTGCAATTTTCCAAAATGCATAAAACCATAATATACGACATTCCCTGCTGATTATCGATCCGGTAGTGTGAACAGTCATATTTGGAACACCCTGTAGATGTGTGTATATATATATATATACATATATATACATATATATATTTATATATAGCTCACCAGCGAAGCGAACTTTACAAGAGACGGCTGCGTTATCTATATGGTGTGTGTTCAGATACAGAAATGAGGGAAAGGGGGGTCTATTCGCATTTCATACCACGTCACTGCATAAGCGATGAGAATCTCTTGGCTTTGCTCAAGTCTGTTTCTCTCTGCCTGTCTCTGTCTCTCTTTCTCCCTCTTACTATTCTGTATCCAACTTTTACCGATAAATATATATATATATATCTATATGTCAAATTGTCTGCGACGTAATCTAAGTACCGATGCAGCAAGAGGAATGATAACTTGTGGTCGTAGAGAGATAAAAGCAGTACCGATTTAACGCGTTTTTGGGATGGTGGGCCAAGGAGCCATGTATGCCGCCGCGAGATAAACGCTCACACACTGGATTTTTTTAAAGCGTATGCAATCTTGCCATTTTTACCTCTGGTGGAAATTGTGATGGTATATGCAACGTTATATATATATATATATATATATATATATATATATATAATTTATTCGAGCGAGTTTATCTGAAGAATCGAACGTGTACAGTTTGACGTCTTAAAAGTCGCTCGCGGAAGAATACGACCGCTCGTTCCATGCGAAATCGCGGATTCGACTTTGCGCGTGTACGCCTGTACGTGCACATCTGCGTCTGTCCATGCCCGCCTGTGTGCGTATAAGTGTGTATGCGTGTTCACGGTACTCGGATATTCCCTTGGACTTTACGAGCATTTTAAGCGCAACGGGGAGGCGCCAGTGCGCGTTCCTTTACTTTACGATTTGATCCGAGCAATTTAGTTCCCTTAGTTTCTTACTGTCTACTGTGTAATCTGTTTATTATCTATAGATATATGCATAACTTTTTCACTAGTCTGGAATTTCTTAAAAAATGGTCGGAATGGAACAAGTTTGGCGAAAATGTAAAGTCTGATTGTATTTTTAAGAAACGAGTGTGAGTGCCTTAGTCGGAGGCAGCAAAGAACTGTTAAAAACGTGAAAACTTTCGGGATAATTATAAATTCATAGTCTGCAATAAAGGTGGAAATAAGGTTACTTCTTAAATATTCATGTTGGTATCTCGTTTAAATCTTATAACAATGATCATGAAAAGATTAATAAGAGAACAAAGTTACGGTAATTAACAATACTAGTTCACATTTTTATGACGAATCGCGTTATCGTGGACGAAGTCAACGCCGTGATAGTATGGTACAAAGGTCGATCAGTTATTGAGACAGATTAATTATCAGCTAGCTAGGAAATTTGAAATTATCACAGTTTCCGAGGATAAGAAGCTCGTACTTCGCCATTACTTACAATTCTGTTACCACAATCAATAAATGTAAAAATATTTTCTATTTTCAAAATGCTATAGAATGAAGAGCGAAGGCTATTTTGAGCGGTCTCCAAATCTTATATCTATTAAAATGAAAAAAAAGACATCCTGAGATATATCTGAAAAAATCCCTAGCCCAAAGAACATTCTTCAATATAATGAAAGATTAAGCAAGTTCCAGCAACAAATTTTACAAATTATGGAAGGAATCGCCAATTTGACGAATTTCCTCGGTAATGCGAGCTCTCAACGTTTTCATACCGAGCAAATCTGCTGGCGGTACTTACACTCCCTTTTTTACAAGGCCACCATAACCGACTGAGAAAAACAGAGCGAAATGAATCTCGAAGCAATAAAGTAAAATTAACTTAAACGGCAAATCCTCGAGCTAAATTTATAAGTAACAAAACGAGCCCTATTCGCCTAAAGTTAATCCGAGGAATTAACTCTACTTCGTGCAAAGAAGGGGGGGGGAAGGATGAGGTTGGGGAAGGAAAAATACTTCCAACGAGCCCGTCCGCGAAGACAACTCTCCCAAACGGAGCAAAGCAACAGCGCGAGTGGACGCAAAGAAAGAAGAAGGTATATAACGTCTAACGAAGGGGGAAGGGGCGAAAACTACGCGCGGAAACGCCCGCGGCTGCGAAAAGGCTCGTGCAAGAGCGGCGGGAAAGAAGCGAGCCGCTCGTGGCGGTGGGAACGAGACGAGGATCGGGGGGAGGCGGGGAGAGAGTGGAAAGAAATAAGAAGGAACGAGAAAGAAATGAGCCCTCGGGGCGGGGGAGGGGGAGAGCGGAGAAGATTAAGAAAAGAAACGGGCGGTCGGACGGCGTGGGGGCGAAGCCGAGGGTTGTCGGCGAGGAGGGCGGGAGGGGAGAGGAGCAAAAACCGGGAACGCGTGACGCGGAGAGGAGGACGGAAGCTCGGACCGCGCGATAATTCAGGTTTAATGTCAACGCGTTTGCCGAAGGTGTGTGTATATATATATGGTCGTAGCGACCCTGCAAACTGCCACCCTCGCCCCTTCGGATGGGGGGGGGGGCTGGCGGCGTTGCTCTCAAGACACTTTATCCCCATCCCCCTCCCGCGTTGGACCCCCCGCCGCGGCTATTATCACGTGCGCGGGTGCTCGGCTTTAACGACGCAGGTGAGAGAGAGAGGAAGAGTGAAAGGAAGTGTAGTGGGAGGAGGCTCCCCAAGTGCTCTCGAAAGAGATTTCGCAGATCCGTTTTTCGGGCGCGTCCCCTCGCCGTACGCGCGTCGTTTATGAGCCGAAAAGCCCGAGGAACAATTGCAATGTTAATTTGGCGTTTGGGGGGGGGGAGGAGCGATTTTCGCCTCTCGTATATCGTTGGAAAGGAGTAAGGCGAATTCCGGACTTATAAAGGTGTGCGGGCTTTTATAGTACAGAGGGGAACGATTTTAATTTCGACGTAATAATCGAGGCGTTACAGGGAGCTCGTTTGCTTCGTTGTTCTATTATATTGACCGCACGTAGGGTTTCGCTGTGCATAATTTGGAAAATATTAATATAACTGGTCTGTTCGAATTCTATGAACGTGTTTTTAAAACATCTAGAAAATATTGATCAAATATAAGTTGTGTCTTAAAATAATGTATATTCCTATTATTCATTATCACAACAACAATAAAATTAATGCAGATTTAATGCACTTTAGTTGAATTGAATTCTGAATATAAATTTTCAAAAGAGACAAATTTTTTATTAAAAATGATTTAACTATGATGAAAAAACTTTTGTTTGCACTTGCATAAATTTAAATTTCTCGAAAAAAATTATTATACTAATAATT
Organism: Sycobia sp. Sy_11; assembly: GCA_018907035.1. Classification (NCBI taxonomy): domain Eukaryota; kingdom Metazoa; phylum Arthropoda; class Insecta; order Hymenoptera; family Epichrysomallidae; genus Sycobia; species Sycobia sp. Sy_11. The sequence goes on along the minus strand of JACCIC010000045.1, from coordinate 737,103 downwards.
AATTATGTAAAGTAATAACGTAAATTTTTTTTCCAAACTCAATTTTTGTACATAATTTTTGTTAAAGATTTTTTTCGACTTTATACACTTGGACATTTGAAAAATCCTTGGTTTACAATCTGTAATATAATACTATATATCCAAGTAAAGAAATGACAATAAACTCTTAAAAATTAAACATTACGATCGAATGTATATAATTTCGTCAGAAAATTATCTAGGGAGGCGGGGAGCAAAACGAGACGCGCATTCCAACGAAGCTCGTGAAAAAAAAATTTTATCACTCCAACAAACTAAGGTATATACACTGCAACCGAACCGTAATGGCCGATATGGCCGATATACGTCCGATGGAAGGTAGTAATTTAAAGTGTCTCGCACACGGAGAGGGTTGATGGCGGGAGGGGGGCCGCTCCATTATCCGGCGCAGTCTTAAAAATGAAATTTCTCAATTACACGGACAACCGCGAAGCAGAAAGATACGGCGGCCGGGAGGAGAGAGATAGAGAGAGAGAGAGAGGAACGGGAACAGGGAAGGGAATGGGCGAGACGGGCGAACGTCGCGTCCTCCTCCCCCCTCTCCCAGGACTCTCCTTTGTTGTTTTTAATTATGCCAAAATGAGACCGGTCAAGCTGGGAACCGTGGCGCCGACCAATTATGAGAGGAGCGCACGAGAGGGCTACAGAGACGGAGAGAGAGAGAGAGAGAGAGAGAGAAAGTATCCTCGCTCGCGCTTACCTCCCCCGTCGCCCCGCGCGGAAGGCCTTAATTAAAAGCAAACAAAAACGGCTTCGCGCGCGCGCGCGCGCCCCTGCCCCGCGCACCGAGTAAACAGCGCCGAGGCCGCGCCCGTGCACCTCGGTACGGGCGACTGTTAGAGGCGAGAGGCGGGGGCGAGTTATCGCAAAAAGCGAGACGGCGAGCATCCTCATCGTCCACCCATCCGCCCCCCTACCCCGTGGTCCCGCCATAAATTCGCGGCGTCTCGCCACGGCCTCATTAACCATCGGCCCCGTCGATGTCTCTCCGCGCGGAGGCTGCGCATCCTCGTTACGCGCCCTGCCCCCCCCCTCCCTTGGCTCCCTCGCGCGGCATAAGCGACTTTTCGACGACTTCCCTTTATCTTCTTCTTCTTCTTCTTCGTCTTCTTCTTTTTTATCGTTCGCTTGTTTCCCTTCTGTAGGGCGTGGGCGTGTAATTGCCGCCGCTTCTGATATGCGCACGAAGCTGGGGAAGGGATGTCGATCGAGAGGCGGAAGCTACGATTATGGACATCAAGAGAGAAAGAGAGAGTTGCATTTCCATTATGTTAAAACGTCAATGGTACCCAGTATTATTCTTTTCAGAGCTTTGACTTTTGTTTGATACGAGGCATATCTTTTGGCGCGCTTGAAGGGTGAGATGATAGTTTTGCCTTTCAGAAAATACGGTATTCAATCTGTCTTCATTCTTTTTTCTCTCTGTCTCTCTCTCTCTCTCTCTCTCTCTCTCTCCTTCTCCTAAAAGAAATTGGTGATAAATAATAATTATATCGAATTTTCGGTAATGAAAGTTTACCAACTCTATAAACTCGAATTAGAAAGAAAAATTTGTACGTAACGCTTAGCCAAGAAGCTGGTCGACGGTTAGTGAATTGTATATGCTCAAAACCCGTTGGGCAAAAGGACGCTCAATTGAACTCGCATTACAGTCCCAAACCAAAACTATAAAACGAATGTAGAGTTATGGACGTGCTAGGGTCAGTGACAAAATTGTAAGATTCGTTTACATACAGAGATATGGCTCAAATCTTATCCAATTATATATTTTTATCATAAAAGTATTATTTTTATCTTACGTACCGAAACTCGTCTTTAATTTATATAGATACGATATGATATATCGAAGAATAAAATTAATGAAAAATCATCGAGTGAAACATCAACCATTATTTTTCTATTTTGGCAATTTCTTAGATTTCATTAAGCATCTTTAGTCTTTTTGCATAAATTTTCAAAATTTTTTTCTTGCAGTAAACTTTATTATCACACTACAATTTTTTTTTATATTAAAAAAATACATATTGAAGTTTGCAAAAAAATTTTTTTTTTCATTTTCATCCAATATGGCCCAGATATGGCTGCCACAACGAAGCTTGCTTTTTTTTTGGCTGACATCATATCTCGACACAGGAAGCTCTGAAATGAAAAATTCAAAAAGCATATTAAAGTATAAGAAAGTGGCTATAGCCCGTACTAAAATCAAGAAGTTTAAGTAAAATAAAAACAAAATGGCGGACTTTTCTAATTTTCGGCTTATTTTTTGAGGTTATGTTGTTTAAAAAAGTGCTCAAATGTAATCGAATATTCATAATTCCAGTACGGGCTATAGTCACTTTCTTATACTTTAATATGCTTATTGAATTTTTCATTTCAGAGCTTCCTGTATCAAGATATGATGTCAGCCAAAAAAAGCAAGCTTCGTTGTGGCAGCCATTTCTGGGCCATATTGGATGAAAATGAAAAAAACATTTTTTTTGCAGACTTCAATATGTATTTTTTTAATATAAAAAAAATTGTAATGTGATAATAAAGTTTACTGCAAGAAAAAAATCTTGAAAATTTATGCAAAAAGACTAGAGATGCCCCCTTAATAAAAATACGTTTCAATCACTTATCAAGGCAATTCAAGTATGCTTAAAAGTGCGTGCTGCCAAAGAAGCCAATATTGTTGTTTTATTTCTGCCAGGCGTCTCACGATGCGATGTTTCATTTTTTTTTTGTGTTTTCTTTTTATATTACATTATGATCATGACCCGGGCTACGTCGATATACCATTGTTTTGAATTACTCTGCAAACCAGCAGCCGTTACGGTGAATAATTTTTCGTCCTCTCTTTCTTCACGCAATATTGGTTACGATACACATTTTACTATATATATATATATATATATATATATATATATATATATATTCGTTTACGATCGAATCGACCCTGTTCAAATACCGATCGTTTTTAAATACGTGATTTCGTGTTTAATTGACGTAAATTTTCACCGTCCCCGCCCTCGCGTGTAAACGCGTGCATTACCTATTCGATCGTATAAACGCGGCACAGGTGGCGAGAGTTGGCGCCAGTCGATAAAGCGCCGATCGAGCCACGGACCTAACGAGCAGTTGGATTATCCGGGAGCAACAACGTGGGCCGCCTATCGGCCACTGTGTAATCCGCCGATAAAACTCGTTGTTCCCTGTATATTATATAGAGCGCTCCAACGGGGACGATGAGCGTCGAGCGAGGAGGTGGGACGGGCGAGCCGCTTGTATCGCCTCTCATCAGGCAACAATCGAGCCTGAGGCGCGTTTTAAGCCACCGATCCTTTTATTCCGACAAGACGGAGAGGAAAATCGTCGTTCAGGCGGTCGCGGCGATTCCGGGTTAACGAAACCAAAAAAAAAAAAAAAAAAAAAAAAAAACACCATCGGAAGACTCCTTTAAACGCGCATCTCGATGTATACAACGTAATCCCAACCCCTGCCGCGCCACGGAGAACAATATACACCGAGGAACAATGAAGCCGCTCTGGCGTGCGGACGGTCACCGCTAATACCGCGCTCTCTTCGCGCGAACCGTTTAACGCACGCGTAACGCCCGCCCGCATCGTCGTTCCTTGCCCGGGGGGGGGGACGCGCGAGCGCGTTAATTTTACCACCCCCCCTCCCCTTCTCTAGGCTCCAACCCGTTTCCGCGAGCTTTCGCCAGGCTGAACTTAGAGGGAGAGGGGGGTGGATGGATATGCGTGCGAATACTAACGGCGAAACTTTATGGAGGAATCGTGTCCTTAGCCGGGTTTAACGAGGGGCGCGTTTATATTCCGTGTAAAGGTTCTATATAAGTTTCTCTATATGGTTCATTCGCGCGCCCGATGGGACGGAGTCCTTCCTGCAAGCTCGAGGTCGTACGGGAGCCACGGTAGCTCTCGAGCTCAACTTAATAAACGTGAGTCGAAGTTTCGCGTATCGTTCATAAGAAAAATATTGGATGTTGCCGACATTAGAGAAAGATCCGTCTCAAATCGTTTTGTTTGCCTCGAGTCGTATTTTTTTAGAAAACTAAAATTCAATATAATCTTTTACTTGAATAAAAAATAATAATATTCACCGACGATAATGCTTAATGAGAATTTCGATTAATTTATTTTCGATGAATCATAAATCAAATGAAATATCTGTTTTTATAGTCATGTAATATTGTAAAAGAGTATTTACTTTTAATATCGTTTATTAAAAATTGAGACGGACAATTCAATCGATCATACATTTATTATAATCGTATTACCATAGTTTTTCAAATATTAGTTTTCGAAAAGGAGATTTTTTTATTACTTTTTATATTTATTTTCATAGAATGTAATAAAACTGGAAATTTGTACGTAAAACTTGAACTTTTTCTTGTACGATATCTCTTTATCAGTTCGCACGGTATTCAAGAAAACGTCTCCATACCACAAACAAAAATTGTTAGGATCGTCCTTCGAGTATATTTTAAGAAACATTTGTAGCTGACTTGGGCAAAATTTTAACGATATGTTGTTTGATTGCTACTTTTTTACGATCATTATTCCCAAGTTTAAATGTAAACTGATAGCCGAGTCCGAAGACGATTTCATACAAACACGAAATCCGCAATTTCTCTTGGAAAATCTTCGTTGCGCGCACGACTGAGCAGAGCGGCCCGGCTGTATCGAACGGGTTGGTGAAACCCCGCGAGCAAATTGTTCCGAGACGACTGTTTTTCCGACTCGTCGATATTAAATTCGAAATACGAAATTCCGATCGTAAAGGGATTGTTTTTCCCGTATCTCTTTTTAATTAAAAGCATTATATGAATATTTGAGAAGCAGCCCCATGCGTATTTTATTGTATTAAGGCCAACGGTAACGCAGATTGTTATCTACATAGATTTACTTGTTAGTGCAATAATGAAATTTCGTTTGAGTTCTGCAAGAGTAGCGAGAATCCTATTGCCACTTAACATTTAAGATATTTAACTCGTTTCATTTGATGTTTAACTTAGCCGTGTACATCTGCCATTATGGAAACGTAATATTCCAAGCCATTTTTTAGTAAAAGAAAACCGAAAGAAATTTATTTTATACATCGATAAAAATTGAAATTTGATAGGATTTTTAGAATAAAGTGGTAGGAGTTTTAAAACAAAATTCTGATTTAATAATGAAGCTCTTTTATAAATAAATTGAGTTTTCATTGTGCTAATTTATGGACAGTGAGTTTTAAAATCCACTTGAATTCAAATAATTTAGTTACGAGCATCGTTAGCATTTCTAAAATTTATATCTTCGTATCTTCGTGCACTAATAACATTTCTTTGGAAAACCCACGAACCTCTAACTAAGAATTAATTATACCCATCTAACGACACGTTACACCGCGCGTAATAAATTCAACAAAAAAAATAATCAGACTCGTCCAAAAACCGCGCCTGCTCGGACGAGAATGACAGCGGGGAATAGCTCGCGACGGACGTCCCACGTCGCCCGTTCGTTTTATGGCCTTCGGCATAATTTCCCCTCGCATTATCCTCACATTCGCGGGCTATACGACCCGATCCTTTTGTATTCCATCAATATATAAACGCGCGCGGCGTTAATGCGCCTCTCGCCTCACCCCCTCCCCCCCGCCCCGACTTCTCGCTTCGTTGCACGATAATGCAGCAATCGGTAACCCCCGCCCGCCCCCTCGTCGCCGCGCCGCCGACCGAGCCCCGCGGCGGTTCGTTCACATATGCGCGCGAAGCGAGCGAGCGCGAGGTTGACTTTATAGTCAAGTGGATGAAGGTCTGACGTTGGAAAAGACGTCTGCGTTGTTTGATATTTTGCGCATTTGACCCTCGAGAATACGAATATCGAGTCATTGTTCAGCGGCGTCGTGTGAACCAAGTTCTCGGGAACTAAGAGAGGCAGAAGAGAAAGGTTCGAACAAAAGTTGTAAATCGTGAAATTTTGACATCGATTTCCACCTATGTTACATGCATTTTTATCAATTTGAGCCTCCGTTTTAGGAAAAAAAACTATAGCTCGATTTTCGTACCCGTACAGGCATACACGAACATAGAGCGCGAAAGGGCACTGCTACGTCCATGCCAAGCCTGTGCGGAGGCAGTAGAGAGGGAAGAGAGAGAGAGAGAGAGAGAGAGAGAGAGAGAGAGAGAGAGAGAGAGTGCGCGAAAATAGAAAATCGCGAAAAAACCGCAATGGCTTGTAAAATCGTTTTTATTGGTTTTCTCTTGAATAATCTTGGTTTGCTATCTTGCAACCCATGGTCCGTGAACCACCGAAAGGGAGTGATTAAATTTTTCTCTAGAAATAGCTCTTGTACCGAAAAAATATATAAAAGGCAAAGGATGTATTTTAATGAGATCAACGACTTTTTTTTTTAATATTTTTACACTTTCTTCGTATTTTCGAAGCAAATTTCGATAAGCCATGATTTTTATGCTTTATTGTAATGGATTTCGTCGTGAAAATTAAATTCCTGTCGAGGCTTAAGCCGTTACGCTAAGAGCCACTACGTAATAATTATCCCCCCCAAAAAAAAAAAATCTTGATACACGGCACAGGTGAAAAATAACTCGATATTCGAATTCCTGTGGATGGATAAATTATCAAATATGCGGCCTGTTCGACTTTCAGACTTTTATTGGCGGGACTATTATTCGGTCTCGTTCGTGAGCGTTAAAGAGAGCAACAGATCAGGGATATTCGAACGAGAGCCTGTACACGCCCTGGTCGTTAGTCGATCGAACTTATTGGCGCGACGTATTTGCGCCGATATTTGTATCACTACTTTGATATATGTATATTAGATAGATTCCAATAGGCGGTAAATTCTGGCTTGAAGGAGGGGGGATTTATCTTTTATTAATCATCGAAAGAATATGCTTCAAAATTCTACACTGAAACAAAAATTGCTTATTACAAATCCATCGATTTATAAAAAATCCGTTTATTGAAAACACATAAATAATGCCTTAGTTCAAGTATATATACATACTTGAAATAAAAAAACTCTTTATTAAATGTTAAAATATCATTCTATTTATATGATATTTCCTAAAATGAAATAACTGTTATTCATAATAAAACCAATAATTACTTATAATTAATCTGTATTGTTTAGTATTAAAAATTACCTTTAAATAATTTTTTATTAAAATTAAATAAATTTTATTTCAAATATACTAAACTATTTTATTGAATCAAATATTTTGATTTTGCAACTAGAAATGCCATTTAAACTAATATTTATTCATAGTAAATGAATATTCTTTAAAGCTAAACATATTTTTTTTTTATTATGGAAAACATATATTTGGCTAATCTCATTACGTGTGGCTAAATATAATGCGAATTATTATAAAAGAGCATCTAATTTCGATACTCAATACATCTAATTCAAAGTGCTCTGCGAACATAAGCAAAACTTTTCTTTTATTGGATATAGAAAATTAAAATAGTGAGAATGTATTGAGACAAAGCGCGATATTATTTAGGGAAAATTTCTATACTGCAAATAGAAATCCACAAATGTTTGGATACGATTTGATTATGAATTCCACACTTACTGTGTTTCACGTCTGATCAATGATTCTTTAGCCAACGATCGGAAGAAGTAGTGATTATCGCTGGTTATCTCGGAAACAACACCGTTGTTATTTGCTTTATTTCAAGAAAAATACTGATCTACGAGTATTGATTACCATAGATAATTTCTTAACTCTGACAAAATATAACGATTTATATGAACATTCACTTGTGAGTTTAAACATATCAAATAACAATGTATTACCATCAAATTACCGCACTTATATCCATCGTCTCTAATTTCGTCCTTATGATTTTGCACGTTCCGCGCGGTGAAAGTACCGAAAGTTTAATTTTTGCCGAGCTCTGATTTCAACACCCCCCCGAGCGACAATTTAATGCCACAAATTTGAAAATGCTTATAAGCGTCGGCGCGAGAAGTTAGCGTGAGAAACTTTCGCGCCGTGCAAGATCGATGGCTATATACGCCGAGTTTCGGTAAGTGCGCGAGTAGATGTATAAGAATACCAGTAAAAGAATACCTTTTCACATACCCGACATCATCTACGTGAAAACGAAAGAGAGGGAGAAGCACGATTACTCCAATAATGGCGACGTTAAGATGTATAGTAATATGGTTCGTTTCAGTTAGGGAATCTTTTAATGCGCCCGATGTATGCGTTACTAAACACGATTTTGGCAAATTCGAAGAAAATTGTTGCGAATGAGCCTCTCTATACATATATACATATATATATACACATAATTGAATAAAATTACTCGAGGCCCGACGACGCTGCACCAAAGTCGAGCATTAATCATCCGGCTCCTCGTTAATCGATTGAAGCGCGATCTGTATAATTTATCCGCACCATCCGACGATCCGAGCCAGCCACCCGCAAGCAAATTCGTTCCGGACCCATCGTGGTGGCGTACAGAGCTGCCTAAACATATATAATTATTGCACGGAGGTATAACACGCACATATGTATATACGGTATACGCGGTGCTTGGCCGAGTCGCTCCGGCAACTATTTCTCCTCTCCCCCCCCCCTCTCTCACCCACTCTTCCCTCGCCATTATATCCGCCCGATCGGTCTCTTGCACCGAGCGCACGCTATCCTCTGCACCCCCGTCCCCCGCGCCGCCGACAGTTCGATACCTCGAGACGATCGTGATCCGTGCGAGCCGGTGAGCACCGCGGCACCGCGTGCCTCCCCCCGTGCCGGTTCCCTTCGGTAAACACGCGGCTGCTGCAACCCCCCCTCCCCCCCCCAGTTAAATCCCAGTTGCGTTTACGCGCCGCGTGCCAAACGCACGATAAACGCGCCCTCGGCCACGCTCGACTGGCGCGACGGCCGATGCGGCGCGCGGCGGTGGCGTCTCTATTGGGGGCGGGGGGGGCGGATCGGCTTGGATTAGCCGACGTTTTAGTGTCGGCTCCGCGTCGGGTCGCCACTCGGTCGGCGTGGATCGATGCTCGAGTCTTGGCCTTTCGCGGTTCTCATGCTACTCCTGCATCCACCCGCCCCCCCCCCGCTCCACGGCGGAATGAGTGCGAAGTAGAGAAGGTGAGAGAGGGAGAGCAGGGAGTTCCATAAATGTCCGTGGGATTTACGGGTGCGCCCGGCGAAGGGGATAAATTACACGGATATTACGTCCGGCTCTTTTATAACCTGAAAGAAGCCTTCGATACCACCCGCATACTTTCTCCTCGGTCGCCCCTCCCCTTTCGTTTATTGGCTTAAAAGGGTACACAATCTCGTTTAAGCCGAAGTCGAAGATCGCGCATTAGCCCCGAGCTTTCGCGCTGTGACGTCGGGGTTTATATTCGCTACGCGGCTCCTCAGTGGGATTTAATATTCGTCCTCCAATGCATTCGAAGCATTTTAATATCGTATAACCATACTCGTCTCGGCTTAACTTACCGATCATCCGTTCAGACCTCCTTCTTTTTCCTTCTTTCTCTCTCTCTCTCTCTCTCTCTCTCTCTCTCTCTCTCTCTCTCTCTCTCTCTTCTCTCTCTCGCAGTGTTCCCGGATTATATTATTCCTGCATCCATCGCTCGGAACAAAATTCTTATCTTTCTCATTGCTTAATTATACCAATGCGATGAATGAAATCGGAAGAGCGTTCTTTCGTAGGATTCTTTCGTTAGCATTAACATTGATACCTCTCGTACCCATCGATAACGGCTAGTATAACGATGGTGTGCACGAAATTTATGCAAACTGAATGTCCCGAGGAACTTGAGCTCTTAACGAACAAGAATCTTGATTTAAAATTTATCACTTCATTAATGCTTATGCAGACGAGGTTGTAAACATAAGTGTGCATTTTCATATTTTTGTGATAGTGATCCCTCGTTAGGGAGAACTCAATATTCTTGAATATTCTTGTTTGTTCTATATATATATATATGTGTGTGTGTGTGTGTGTGTGTGTGTGTGTGTGTGTGTGTGCGTGTGTGTGTGTGTGTGTGTGTGCGTGTAATGTGATATATATGTGATATAGAAATGTGATAATATAATATAATATATATATGTGATTATATTAAAATTCATAGATAGAAGTATAATTTAATGTAAAGGAATGAACACTTTCTCATTGTAACATTTTTTTGAGAATATAGCTCAATGGCGATATGTTTAATTTGTATTACTTACTTCGTCATTTTCTATTTCTAACGATTGACTCTGTACAACTAAAAATAATTCCAAAATCCTTCTTATGTAACTCAATTAAATATTTACCCAAGCGAATCATAAATAATGGTATAAGCTAGGGCTTGTATACATATTTCAATCCACGTAAGGCAATAATTTATATAAGGAAAATAAAGTAAATCGAGGGATTCTAAAAGTATACTCCCCGTAATTTTCAGTAACAATATTGTAAATTATTGATACGAAAATTCTCAAATATAATAGATTCGCTTCCGTACCGCTTATTGCGTTGTAAAATTCTATCTCAAAGAAGTTTTTATTCCACGCGCTTCTCCGTTCCGCTCTGCCGGGACAGTTCAGGTGGTGCACATTAATGTGTTACGTGACATTCAAGTTTGTTCCATTGTCGCCGCGGAACTTCAGCTATTGAACGAAAATTCCACGAAACCGTGGTCATAATCGGATTTCTTACGTTTTTCGCTTAAAGTTTAGTCCAATAATTTAATGCTGTCTGCCTGGGCTTTTAATTTATGTACTCTACGCCGCCAACCATTCGATTATGAAAAGTTACTTTAGCGTTTAATATTTTGAAATTTATACATAAAGTTTCTTAATGAAAAATCTTTAGCTTTTTTTTCTAAACGCATTCTTCATTTTCGATGATTGACTGAAGTGATTATAATTTTTGTTTAAATACATCAGTTGTCATTTAAATTGTATACCTTGCATATATATAAATATAATACTGTTCAACTTTTTAGGATTCTGCTTATCTTTATGAAACTAACATTTGTTGTAAACTAGTCTATTGGCAAACTACTCATTGAATGAATCATTGTCTTTTTTACAAACTCTAAGTTTTTACCGTACAGAATGTTTGAGAAATCTCTGATGGATTGAATAGCTAAAAAAAAAGTCTTATTGAAAAGTGACAAGATGCGAGTTTGTGGAAAATGTTAATGACTATTTGATGGAAATTCTGACTATCAACATCAATTGAATTTGAATTTGTAAAATAGAAGTCCACATTTTTGATCCTGGAAATCAATAGATATATTTGTAAATCTTAGTCTCTTTTTTCGGCGGATCGCCTATTTTCTCGATAGTAAAATTTTAACAATGAATTCACTGCATTATAGACGCGCATAATAGTACCCAGAAACTATGAAAAGCATCTGCTTGCCGTCGATACGTCCAGACCCAACATATCCCGTAATTCGAAAATCTACAATACTAAAAATTCAGATCCCGGCGTTGCTGTATATATCATCGCGATACTTAAATTCCTTGATTTGTTGGAGCGCGACCCGTGCCACGGTTAATCTGGAGTCCAGATCGATATTAAATCCGTACGCGCCAGCGTCATTCCCATGTGAAAAGGTTCGCGTCCCGAACGAACTTATATATACCGATAAATAAAGAAACAATGCCGTAAGAGCACACCATGCGTTCGCTATATATATATAATCGATAAAACTGTCGCTGCTCGGCGCAAAGTTGACTCGATAAATTCCAAGCTCCGCTTCATTCTCTGCAAATACGTACGAAGCGATAAAAGAACGCTATGCGCTAGAGGTATGGCAGGAACGGGACGCGCGGGCTTATCCTTGCATCGCTTTCTTGAAAAAGAAAAAATAAAAATGAAAAAAAAAAAAACACAGGCAACAAAAAAAAAAATAAAGAATAAAGTCGGAACTCCCAGTTTTTCAGCAGACGGACGAGTTAAATTTCCAGGACGGAATGTAAGCAACGGCGCACTACCGCCATCCAGCGCGCCAACGTGCGAAATATGAAAGCGACTCCGATTCCGCGAGCGGTCGAGAGTCCACGGCAGGCAGTGCGGCAGCGCGTCTCGTCGGGTAGCGATAAGAAGGGGCGATCGTGGAAACGGGGGGCGGGGGATGGGATGGCGCGACACTCGTGGGAATTCCACGGGAAACGCAGACTGGCTGATCTAATCGCGAGTGCTTTACCAACTTGCCCTCCCCCCTCCCCTCCTCTCGCCCCATCCCCCATTTCTCCGCGACTCCGTCGTTATGGATGCTGACGGTCGCGCGCGCGTGCCCCTCGAAGTTGTCCCTTCGTTACCTCACGCTATATATATACAGTACACGTACTGGCTGTGTGAGTTTTCGTTCGGTAGTGATTGGAAAATCCTTTCGCAACTTGTGCCGTATTGGATTATGTATATAGGAAGAAATCGTAACTTTTTTCTCATGTATAAGGCTTGATTTAAAGGTAGTGTGCGTCGAAGGGGCGGTTCGCCGAAATATATACGAGTCGCCCATTAACCCTGACCTTTTGGGCCAATACGTTTTTGTCCTTCAACGATATATAGCCTAATTTTATTATAGCTGAGATTTGCACAACAGATTCCGATTAGTGGACGATACTTCATTAAGATTTTTTTTGTTTTTTTTTTTTTTTACCGCTATTTACTTTCAGGAACGAATGCAATCGCACTTTACAAACTTTTTTTATCCATTTCAAAGTTTATTAATTTTTTCGCTATTCATAGATTCGTGAATGGTACAATTGTCCTCCGGCGGTTCATTTATGATTCATTCTATGCGTATTTTTTAGCATTGGAAGAAAAAAATCACACAGTTGAATTTTTATAAGTAGCGAAACAAAGGATGGTGCAAGCAGCGCTCCTACAGCGCCACAATTTGTTTCGACAACAATGACGTTCTTTACATTGTGCAAAGCTAATTCCTGTCGACGAAATAATTTCATTCATTCGCTCACTTAGGGTGAAACGTAACAAACTGCATTTTCTTTTTTTTCCCCAAAATCATTCTTTTACATTAACCTTAATCCTTTAATTAATTAGAAATGCCCGAATGGTGGAAACGGCTGAAAAGGAAATGTCAAGTATTCGTAAAAACAATGGGCACGCGCAACCTTTCCATTCATTATGGAATGCATGAAATTTGCATAAAGGAAATTTTGAAATTGAAGAAAATAACAAATGAAAGTATATAGGTGATAATGATTTTTACGTAGTAGTAGAATTAGTTTCATAGTAGCAGAAAAAAATAAACGAAAAAATTAATGAAATAGTACATATTTGAAAGAAAAATCATTCATGTTTCTTATTGGAAATAAGTGTTTAAAAAAATTAGAAGAGTTCAAAGTAATTTCATTATAATAAACGAAATATTTGTACAATTGTGCGTACGCGCGCGCGCTTGTGTGTGTGTGTGTATCTGTGTGTGTGTGTGTAACAATACATCATAACAAGAAGTCATTATAGTAATTTTATTTATAACAACAATACTTAAAGATTTAAAAACTTGTTTATTCCCATTTCCATATTTTACTGCGAATAACGGAAAATCAAATTTTATATCTAAAATATTTTCTGTATTTGTAAAGAAATTTCATTTGACGAGTACTAAAAGAAGTGGAGATCAATAGCAATATCCCAGGAGAGACATTTTCATGCTTCAGCAGATGCCAAAACAGCTACTGTATGTGTGTATATATATATATACTAGGACGTCCTTAGGATTCCTGGGTTCCTTCATAATTTTCATTTTGTCCCGTTTCCTGTAAAGCAGAATTGCTTTCCAGGATATTTACGAGAGCATTTTTCTCCTGCATGCTTTCGCTCTTCCAAGATAATAACTTTATTTTTAGTTGATTTTGCACTTTATATCGAATATAAAAAATTTAAAACAGAAAATATTACGAAACATCAATAAAATACAGTTGGGATACAGTTGAATCCGTATAGCGAATTGTTGTTGCTTTTCAGTATAATTTTAGTGGTTTACTGCGAAATAAAAAAAAAGTATCAGTACTAGTGACATTATTGATGTGTCATCGCAGCTTAGCGAAATTAATATTTTTTAAATAAATCTTAAGAATACTACATTTTTAGGAAAGGTTGAAATAAACAAAAGTTAATTCTACTATATGTAAGAGAATGTTATTTTTACTCTTTACTAATTTTGATGCATCAAATTTTCATTATGTTTACTCTTCTTTACTCAATGTACCTCTAATCAGTTAAGTAAGATGCACATCATAATATCAAGTTTTTATTCCTTTTAAAAAATTCTCCATTTTCTGTACATATTATCTTACATTTATCGAAATTATTTTGCTTTTACAATGATCCTGCAATATTTGAGTTCTGAGGGTTAAAAAGAAGGCTACGATTCCATTAACTTATAGTTGTAATACCTGTACCGACATAACTTGCACTTGGCTTATACCCATTAGTCGGCTTATATTTTCATCAATATTCATGATTGCACTTTTATCACGTGGCTCTACGAGCTTTTCAATTACGATATTTTTCAATTTGAAACCACTTCCAATATTCAAATCTGTTTCAAGGATTTAACATATGGCTGTGTCGTACTAAATCGCATTAAGTTGCGCGTAAAGTAAATATGCAACTATTATAAGCTTTGCTAGTCGAATTAAAAGAAGAAATCAAAGAGTATATGTAGATTATGTCTATAAATTTGTTCAATTGACTTTTCATAGCAATTTAGCTACTCCATTACCAGGTTTTAAATTAATAAATTCAGCGACTGGAACTGTTGCTTAAAGTTACAATTCGACTTCTACCTGCTCTTTTTATTCTTTTTCTTCTTCGTTATTTCGTTACTTTTTTCTTCGAAGGAGCAAAAAATTATTAGACACCATTCCGTATATCCTTTGAATTCCTTCAGACGATCTACCGTAAATTTCACGCAAAATTCTAGAGACCATCGACACTCCCATTATAAGTACCGCAGATGACCTCGACACCTTTCCGCAGGAGGGAGCCCCGCGGTATCGGTGATTTTTATCTTCCGTCCCTCCCTCCACTCTCTACTACATATACAATCCCCCCACCCTCGGCACCGCTAAACTGATTCCCCTCTCCTCGCGTGACTCGCCACAGGACGCGATGTTTATCATTTTATATCTCCCATTTGGCCCCTAGCCCCGATCGGCGCTTGGGAATAACCGCCGGAGTAAGTGAGGTTATGCAGGGTGCGAGGGAGAGAGAGAGAGAGAGAGAGAGAGAGATAGAGAGAAGGGAGATCCGCACGTTAATGACGGAGGTGTGCCGCGCCATCTCGTATACGGCTTCCCTATCACGTTGATCGTAGCTGATCACCTCCTCTATTCCTTTTTCCTGCTTCTTCTTCTGCTTGTTCTTCTTTTTCTTCGTGTTTTTTATTATTCTGCTCTATCTATCGAAGCGCGCGCGGAGTCTATGCCCATGGGCTCGGCCGGGAGCCGCGGAGCCGTTTATAAATCCTATATATATATATATATATATATATATATATATATATATATATATATATATAATATACGCGCTGCCCTGTAGGTATATATATATAAAATAATAAGAATAATAGCGGCGATGATGTGCGCCTGCTCTGGTGCCCGCACTACGCGAGCTGACGCTGAATTTGATGCACCGAAGCTACCTGAACGGGGGAGCCTCAACTTATCCCGTGATCGGTATAAGATTTATTTTTGCGATATTTTCATCGATAACATCTTATATATATATATATATATATCTTATTCGAGAGGATCGACGCGCGGTTATTTCTTCGAGATAGTTTTCGGCTTATCGCGGGCTGCTTCGTTGTTAAAAGTTACTCTAACTATTTACGCAGATGCGAGGCCTAAGTGCGCTCAATCGGCGCATTGATTGAGAATGAAAGGCCATCCGTATCTTCGTTTTATATTCGCGATTTCATAAAGTTTATCGCGCTGAAGTACTCCGATCAACGGCTCTTGAAACGGAAACACGCGAAGCCACGACTTACATACATTCGCTCCATAAATCTTTCATAAGTTAGTGCGGTAAGACATGCTTTTTCACTACCGCCAAAAATGAAGAATCATTTGCACTGGAAAGTTAATAGCCTGCTGGAAATCTGAACCAAGTTTACAAATACTATGGTTACAGAATGCTTGGCATATTCGTATATTTTAAAATTTATTTTGTGCAGTATTTGGAATGTATATTTGCATATTTATTATTAAGCATAATAAAAGTCCATAATAGGAGGGATACAAATGTAACGAAATTATGACGGTGAGATTTATCAATTATGTTGTAAATTATCTAAATTATGTTGTCTAAAACAGGGTTGTAACCAATTGTAAAGAGTCATTGGAGAACCAATTGCTTTCATTTGCATAAAATTCATTGAATGTAATACAAAAATAAGTCCTTTATCTTTTGGCGCCAATAGGCATTTTTTTCATTTATTTTCATGTTAAAATTGTTCATATTAAATTTTCTTTACTATTTAAAAAATTTTTTATTGTTTTTCAATTTTTTAATCTTTTCGTAACTTCCAACATATGTGTCTTATGTTAACATGTCCTTCAATAGGTATTGCCTCATTAAATCACTGTAGGTTCTATTGGGCGCTAATAAAATTATATTATTATTATTAATTAAACAATTACAAAGATTATTGGCCTAAAAACTGAAGTAATAGTATTTATATTTATGTAAATACATAGAGGCATACAAAATTTTTTTGTGTATGTTTTTTCCTCTGTAACAAGAAAATGAAAGTTTGATTAATGTTTTTGTTAATAAATGTCAAAAAACTAATTGCTACCACATTTGCTAGATATACTAGCTATTAATATTTTCAACACCTCTTCTTCGTTTAATAGACTAAAAATTATTTTGATATATATTATTCTAACGTGATATGACGCAAAACTAACTAACCAAAAACCAAAAATTAAGAGCTCCGAATAATTCCGAATAAGCTAGAAATATATAACCTGTAGTCTATAAACTATATAAATAATTTCGAACTATAATTAAATAGAAGAAAGGTCCATTAGCACACAAAAAGCAAGGTATTCCTTTTTTTATTGCATTTAATCCATTTTACGAAACTGAAAGTAATTGGTTCTCCGGCGACTGTGGACCCCCCCCCCCCTTGTCAGTGCGACAATGCGATTCTATTGTGCCCTGGTTAAATTACGTATTTCCGACTGCCTATTGTGTTTCAAGAATGAAGTAAAGACAATTGAAGACCAACCTTGTTCTAGACGCAAGTGAAGCCAAAAGTCCAGGCGATGCTCATTTGTTTCTTTAATTTGAATAAGTATTGTGCACGTTGAATTTGTTCACTCGACATAACGGACAAACAGCGATTCTACTTGGAGATTTCAAGGAAGTTCGGGGATAACATCGAAAAGAAAACTACAGATGATTTATTTTCTGTATATGAAATTCGTTCCTTTATCGCGTCCACGTAGTCGCCAAACCGCGCGACCTGTGCTGCAAGTTTTGACCGTGGCCAGCACACTGCCGTTTAATGGTCTAAATCGCTCAAACGATTGAAGAACAACACAACGGAGGAAGGGAATCGTCGCTTCGGGCAATGGAGATAATTTTGACGATGATCGAACGTTGATGTAAAAATGATGATTAATCCAAAAGTCAATAGCGAAATTCCCAACACTTTTGAGATCCTTCCTCGTAATGCGCTGCGCAAGACAGGAATGACGAACTAGAGATAGAGTTTGAATAATAAACAGAATAACAAATCGATCGCTGGAAATTTCGCGCGGACGAGCCAAATTCAACTGTGATATCAGACGCTCGATGTTCATTACCGATTATTCCTGCGGAATGAATATACGAATCGATGCACACCCGTACCGCGGTCATATATTATCGAGAGTATTCTCGATCAGGCGAGCTCCCGCAATATTGGTCCAAAAACAATATTCTCGCGCAGCAGGTCGTCCGGCTAATCTTTATACAGTAGCCGTGTATATCGAGTCCATCGATCCACGCTGTCGCGTGTAGCTTTTATCATATATATATATATGAGATAATTGGCGAGAATCGCCATAAATTTTTGGCAGTAGCGAGCGTCGAGAGGAGACGATCAGGACGCGCGCGTGGTTATATTTCGTCGGACGAGAGAATTATCTCTCCTTTCCGCTCGTCTTCTCCCCGGCGCTCTTTCGCCCGCGGCCTGCTGCTCGACGCTTTTAATGGCTCCTCTTATACATTTTAATCGGCAACCCGGAAATGTTACTTCATTCTTGCGTACTTTTAATTTTTATTTTTCCCTTACTCTACGCTATATATATATATATATATATATATATATATATATATATATATATATCGGTATTTATGCGCGATCACTGTATACGTTGAGTGCGCGTATTAGTTCAGTTCATATATTGCACCCCGGACTTTTTCATCAGACCTTACCCAGTTGAACGGGAATAAGAGAAGATGACTTCTTTCCTCTCACGCTCTCTTTCCTTCCTTTTTCTTTATTTCTTTTATCTCTCGTTGTGCTATTAAATGCCTCAACTTTATCGCCTCCGCATAACATTTCGTTATATCTTGATTCAAGTGGCAGGGCGTATATTTACCTTGTTTATTTTTTTTTATTTTATCTTTTTGACGATGATGAACTGACGTCTCTGACTTTATTATATTACGAAAGTTCAGTACATCGATTATCATTGTTCTTTTGTGATTATCTGGCTGTATTGTTAGGGCTAGTCTTAACAAGGCACCATTCATTCAATAATAATAATAATAATAAAAGTCAAAATTATTAAAAAGTTTCGCGTGAATTCATATGATTTGCAATGATTTAAATATTTTAAATCGATGCACAACTTTCAATGATTACGAATGATTTTAACTGAAATGAATTAATCCAACTGATTTCAAATGCTTTCAACTGATTATAAATGATTGTAAAATAATTCGATATCAATAAGTTCCAATGATTTTTCAGGATGAATAGCTCATCGGCTTTTGACCTTAAAAATACTTCACAAACTCTATTTTATCATTTAATATCGATCGTTTTCTATGCTCTATCGCTTCGGTCTTAATAATCAATTATTTATAGATTATTCATAGATTATTATATATAGATCATATTTATAGATAATTATTTATAGATTATTAAGCATAGATCAGCCATACGTTGATTAAAGAGATCGCAAAACTAACTTTATTGAGCTGAGCTGCAGTTAAGGATGCTATGTCCAATGTGGAATTTTTTCGTATCCATCTGAATTTTCGACTACTCGTTTAATTTCGTTCATATCACTACCTGTACCGAATCTCAGAAAGATGATTCGTGCCAATTTGGAGATACTTGAAATATTTATGTACGAGACCATGGCATGCAAGTTTTATAAGTTAAAGAATATTAATTCAAAGTATGAAACGAGATTAATGACAAATACATAGTATTAATATAATAATAATCAACTTAATGTAATTCATAGTTTGTATTTTTTATCTTAAATGAAAGAGAGAGATAATACTATAATAATATAATCTATAATAACGATATAATAATAGCGGTCCTTAAAATGTATATATATATATATATATATATATATATATATATATACATGCGCACGCGCGTGTGTGTATTATAACTCATCGAGCACAAAGCCTATTTTGTATATACCGTCGATCAGTATAACTTGTCGCGCGTGTACAGCGCACCTGGGGTCAGCTCTTACCCGATTGATTGGCTATTCTGACGGTTACGTATATATATATATATACGCACGAAATGTACGCGACGGCCAGCAGGAGGACGGCTGAGTGTTAGCGCTGGCGTTTTAGTGGACATTACGTTGATCACCCTTGATATAATGCACGCATTTCGAACCATAGTCGCATTAAATCGGAAGAGCGTGGTTTGATCGAATTACCGGGATATCATATTACTGTGTATACTATGTACAGAGACGCACACATATATATAAAAAAGCATCTTAAATGTTATAATGATTTATAGAGTTTGTTTTTAAATGTTTTCGAGAGATGTTCTAATTATAAAGATCCGAGTGTCAAGAATATTGATCGACATTATTACAACTCAAAGTATGATATACTAATTGTTAAAGTACTATATTACATTGCAATTATACAACTACACAGATTTTCTCTTTGCTTTATGGAGACTTTATAAAATCAATCTATATTTTAGCAGTAAAATTTTCTTTTAAATAATTCATTTTCAAATTCATCTAATAGAAATTTTGCAAAACTTCTATTATATATTCTATTATATAGTCTATTCTATAAAATTTTGCAAGATATTTTTTTTTAATTACTTTTATACTATCTAATCATATTTTAATTTTATCTGGTCCATTTTAAAAATCGTGCACAAATTACAATCGTAACATTTCATTTGCAAAATTTCTTAGATTTAAGAGCTTATATTTAATAATGTTTCTTAACTTAAACAAATATGTCCTTACGGTTTGTCATTTTCCAATTACAAAACAAATCTATTTGCAACATGATAATAATATTTTTACAAATTAATATGAAATGTATATAATATTAAAAATCTACATATTTAAATCTACAGATCAAGGTTAAGTCACTGATTTTTTAGCAATAAATAAATTTTATTTCATTGGAAGGAAAATCTTATTTGTTTGAAACAAAGAAACAAATGACTAAATTAGTAATTGACAGGTAAAATTTCGAAATAAATATTAATTTAAATTAAGTAAATATTATTTTAAATGTACTATAAATAAAAACTCTTACTGTGTAAGGGCCCTCGCGCCCTTACTTGAGGTGGTGAGTTGCAGGCAACTCCACAACACACCTTCAGGTCTAAAAAAATAGACGATCAATTCAAGAAATACGTCGACGTTTTATACAGACGAAAAGGCACTTTTCTCTCTAACGGCTCGCACTCGAATAAATTCAGAAAATACAGAAAGATTTTACATTGCATCGGCGCCCCTTCGCTCACTGCGTAACATAAACAACATTATCCCGTTGCCTAAATTAAGAAAAGATCATATATATCGTATTCTGAACTATAAATGCATATAATATAACTTATAATATATATATATATATATATATATATATATATATATATATATATACATATATACATGTACAGTACACACATACACATACATACATACATACATCCATACATACACATATAGTATAACTAACGCGAACAAACAGAATAGTTTGTAATTTTAAGTTAATATTTATTGAATTTCACAAAATATATTTTTACATTAGAAATTATGCTTACTTAATTTAGGGAAATTTTCATAAGGACAGATTAAACAAAATATTTGCTTCAATCGAAGAAAATTTCTTTGATTTAACTCAATTTTGTTGGTCAGTATAGGCTGGCACTTGGTGTAATTTGATGCAATATTGGTTTTTGAGCCGGTCCAGTTCAATCTTGATTAGGTAATGTAATCAATCATGCAAAGTATATTTTTGGATATTCTTAGAATATACTATTTATTTGACGTACTCGATAAAACTCCTTAAACGCTAAAGAATTTCAAAAATTTATTTAACGTCAATATCAATAAAATTTTGCTTGTGCTCGATTTGCGTTAGAGCGCCTCTAAAAAGTTTTTTTTTTTCATCTCCCGTATATCGACACCACATATCTCGACTAACCTGTGGATTTAATTACGCAGCGACGTTTGGCAGTTTGGCGCTCATCTATCTCCTGTTCTCTACTCTCTCTCTCTCTCTCTCTCTCTTTCTCTCTCTCCCCCTCCTCTTCTCTCGACGTTTTCATACACTCTTCGAGCGAGCGACTCCGGGGTGCCTATTTGGCAAACCTCCGCACGATCCGCGCGTTAACTCCTCCTGCCACCTCGCGCGAAGTTCCGGGGAGCGCTAACGAGCACCCGGGATTGACGCTGGCTTTCTAAATGCGCGCCAATGAGAGATCGACTATTCTTCCCATTGCTATCTTCACCTCCCTTAACTCTTTCTTATATGAGAAAAGTGTAGAACTTAATTCCGATGTAGGGGGATAAAAGAGCCTCGTACACGTCTATAAAGTAAGCGCAATAAATGTTTTTCCCGATTTTATTCGTGGACACTTGGACGAACTTTTCTCCAATTGAGTCACGGCTTCGTGTATATATATATATATATATATTTTTTTTTTATTTTATCCGGACGTTTTAAGCCAGTGAACTCTCTCTCTCTCTCTTTCTCGATCCATTAATCATAAACCAATACAGTCTTAAAAGGCCTGAAAGGGAGTTGGAAGAGGGTGGCAGAGCTGCGACACTCGCTCGGACAAATAAAAAGATGCCAGCGATGTTGGATCGGCCCGTACAAATCCTCCTCCTCCTCTCCTCCTCCACCACCACCTCGCGCTTTTACGACCCGTCGTAAAAGAGCGCGCGCGCGTACGAAGGACAGGCTCGATCGCTACTTAATTCAAGAGAGGGAGCAAGAGAGAAAGAGAGAGAGAGAGAGAAAGAGAGGTAGGAGGGCAAAAGTGAAGTGTAATACCTGATAATACTAACGATCTCGCTCGAGAGGACGCCTCCCTCGTTATTCACATCCGAGCCACGGGGGTTGAGAAGCGGCGGGTAGGTGGGAGGGCGGGGGGCGAAGCACTCCGTCGATCACACTCAAAACGTATACCATGTCCCTTCGTCCGCTCTGCAGAGAGGCGACCTCCTCCCACTCGTACCCGGTATCCTTATAAGGTGGAGAGCGGCACGGAACGGTTCTATATTATATATACACAAACAGATCGACAATAACGTATCGCGATTGCCAGCGGCGCTATGCAAGCTGACGACTCGCTCTCGAGGAGGCCCCCGGTGAATATAATTATCGCTCTTCCAATGAGCCGCTCCTTTCCGGGGACTCGCGACTCTCTAGGACTCCGGACAGAGTCCGTTACTGTTCTCAATCAATTGCGCGATTTATCGGGGAGGGGGGCATATTGTGATTTATTTGTATCGAGGGCGGGCGAGCTGCTGGCGAGCGGGAAAAGTACACGTCATACGTAATGGGCGCGGATAATGCTGCACGCGTCGGCTTAAATTGGATTTAGGCCGCGTTACCCCGTTTTATTTCGACGACTGCTCGGAACGAATTGGTCGCTCGTTCATTTGCATATTGCGCGGCCACTACGGCTTTGTAGCGAATTGATCGATACGGCCGAGATGGAGCTGCGATGTACAGAGACAATTCCATCGTCTAGTTAAATCAGATATTAGCTTTGCTAATTCGCAGCGGAATTCTTGATTGTTTATTGATTTTTTTACATCATTATGTGAAATTAAACGGTTTTTGTAAGTCCTTTCAAAAAGTATATGGCGCAAATAGAAAAGTAGTGATAATATGGGTAGTTTAACATCATGGAAAATAATAAGCTACGCAATTAAATATATATATATATATGAGATTTGAAATACAACGAGAAACTAGTGCAATTAACGGTCAAAGCTCTCTTTTTTGTATAAGCTCGATGGGATGAATATTCCTTAATTCTGATGGAATATCGTTTCAGATTCTATGTAATCCATTAATATATATTAAATGTAAATATCATTAGCGATATTTCTAGAAATTTACGCAAGACTGGAGGGATTTCGAATAAAGTAAAGTCGATATGTCGATATTGACATAATATACATTAACCATTACAATTTAAGCAATCGTCTACGAGCTTGTATATGATTAAGCAGTCATGGAATAGGGCATCGAGAAGAGAACTTATACCATCTTGAATTTCATATAAAGTACAGAATAATTACAATCGTATGGAATTATATTGGATAGGTATGTTCTATGAAAACAGGAACTTGGAACTGTGCGAATCGACGATTCTAGTATCTCAAATAATCGTAATGTATGTGGATAGCAAACAACTGGGCTATCTATACGAACATTTACAACAAATGTTTTAAATATATTTCGGAATTTCTAAAATCAGCAGTACATCTTTTGATAATATCAAACATGCTAGAAGCTTTGGCAATGATATTATCAATCTGTGTGTTGAGAAAAGTGTAGAATAATCGAAAGTTGTACTCAAATCGGGGACAGTGTTAAGTCTCTTAATGTCTGCACGTATAGAGTAGTTAAACATAAAATAATCATGATGTATATCGTCAAAACAATCGATCGTCCGTTTGTTACATTGAATAATTGAAAATTTATTATAATTAAGAACCGTACCATTACCAGTTACCCGTTCACCTAACTTAAATACATCATCCTGTAAGCGTGGACCATTGAAAGAGCTTGAAATACTATGAAAAAGTTTATACACCGTTAGCATAATGAAGAAATAGCGCCGACTAAAAAATAGAGGCATAATATTCATATATGTAAATAAGAATGTGTCAAAATGGAAACGTTAAGACCCCCGAAAAGGATGAATGTTTTAGGAGATATGGATCCAAAAATACTTACAACCTATCACAATTAAATGAATAACATATCTGATCAGTCATTGTAAAATGTTAACACTATTATACCGTAATCTTTTCAATTAGATATTTGTATAGTTGACAGAGACAAAAGATTTATTCAACTAAAAGTAAACTTCGTGCATTTATTATGATATTAAATCAATCAATGAAAGATTTTGGAGAATTTTACTTAAGTTGCGATAACTGTTATTGTACTATTATTGATAAAGAAAATAATTATTGATTTAATTAGACAATATTTTTATTTGCCACAGTATTATTTCTGAAATTTGGTTCCTTGTTTAAAGAATTTTAAAATTTAAAACCGTTTATAAATCCATACATGAAAAATTTTAATTTTGTTGAAATAAAATAATAAGTATTGTAGCATTTCAACGCTGTGTATACATATTGAAATCAAGGTAATACAATGTCATAGCGCAATCTTTTTTCAAACATCATCAAATTCGGTACTTTTCACTTTTCATCTAATTCAGATCAATTTTGATGATGAAAATTTATGAAAAAAAAAACATTAGATTACTGGCGCGTCAAAAAGATAACAATTCAGTTTGAACAATTTATAAATTTACTAATAAAATTTTCTCCCGCTAATCAAAGCACAAGTTATTGGGCTTGCGTAAAAGTTCATCCGTGTACTATATTTCACCTGAGGAGGAGTTTTAATTAAGGTTGGGAACCGGTAGATTATTTATGCCTCCTTGATGGAAACGAGAGCTAAACCGGCGGGATTGGAAAACGCTTGCCGATGGAATTTATGATTCGGAAATTCTGTCTATACCACCCAGTATGCATACCGAAATATATATATATATATATATATATATATATATATATATATATATATCAGTTTTTGTCGCGCTAAGCCAATCGGAAAATTACGCGTTTTGGAAGCACCATTTCCAATGCTATCGTTTCCAATTATTATTAGTATTATTATTATTATTATTATTATTATTATTGTGCACGATGATAAAACTCTAATGGGCCGTCCCAAAATTTTACGTTCGGCCGTAACAGTGTTTTGTATTACCTTAATAGCCGAGCAGAGCGAGCCGATCCAAAAATTAATATCCGTGAACTGTGGTGCTTCTGGGATTTTTCTCCGACCTTATTAATTATACGCGCACTCGCGCGTAATTCAGATCGGCTATTCGTATAATAATGGAGATGGTCGTCGGATCGAATGTTCAGATTGAATGATTGCAGGATTACCCGCGAGCGTCGAGCTTTCTCTTATCTTTATAATAATTGCGCGATTGGACATGAGGCGAATAATATTTATGGATGGGCAACGAGGCATTTTAATCGTCGATCCATTATTAACCAATACTTCAGCATCTATTAAAATGATATATGAAAAAATTACTAAAAAAACTTTTAGCCTATATTATGTTCGAAGTAATATATCTTCTAGTATATCAATCGAAAATACAATTGCGATGGAAAGTACAGCATTCCCTCATTGTCACTGGTAAGATCCATTGGACGTTGATGCAATTTGAAATTGTAAAATTTTCGCCACTTATCTCGGTATAGAAACGGTGAAGAATCGTCTTGACTAACTATCGAATCTGTGCTCCGAAATAAAAGCAGTAATTTCGGTAATCGATCGAAACGAACCAGGGAAAAGTAAGCTATTTTAAGCTCTATTTATGAATTACCGTTTCCATAAACGATTGCAGTCAAAATCTTTATTTTCATTTTCATTATTATCAACGTCTATAATTGTCTGAATTACTTGAATCAACAACCAATAGCTTACACCACTGTTGCTATCTAAGGACTCGTTACTTATTAGTACTTTTTTTCAATCTCTAACCATTGGCAAACCTCGAATAATCAGCCTATTATTATTTTTAGATTGTGGAACACTGCTTGAGTTTATACGTTGAAAAAGGCAATTTGATGACTGAAGAATGTTTATTTTTAATTTCGATATCACTTATCGCTTTTATTCATATGTCAAAAGCAGAACGCGTTAGTAAATTTTTGACTTGCGTATAATCAATCTTAAAAATATCTAAAATCACGATCTCTTCTTATATGCGATTTACATTATATTCTAGAGCATCCAGAGTTTCGACTCCGCTCCACTCGTGATTGTTCATTCATCGAGGTTCTATCTCCTATCGCTCGCGAATCATTCTGTTTGCGCGTCCCTTTAAAGTATTCGGCCTCTTTCTTTCATTTCCGCCCCCGCCCTCCACGACCACTCCTTCGCAAATCTTCCTCGCATATCTGCAACGTATTTTATATGTAATCTTATTGTTTTAAACCTTTCTTATGTCTACTGATCCTCTTGTCCTCAGGTGCATTAACAGCCTGAATAATAGTAAATATACAGTATTTTTGGGCCGACACGGGTCGTCGACACTTATGTTACTTTTTTGCCGCCCTTTTTGACGACCTTTAGGATCATATCTCCTATGGCTTTTCGGTTCGAATTCTCCGTGCGATTGCCGGAAGAATGCAAGCCTGAAACATTATATATCATAATAACGGTTGAAAATTTTATAAAAAAAAAAATAATAATTTGCAGCGTTTTCTTCGTTTATTTCTGACATTTCTACATATATTTTTCCTTTTATCGATTTCAAAGAGAAGCACATAATCACTTTTTGATTTTCTCGACCGTGGAAAGGCGAAAATTGTCCACGAAATTTAATTGAAAAGATGTATATATATATAATAGGAAGCAGTTTTAGGAAGGGTATTTTCGAGATATCGTTTTCAATTTGACTATGCATGAAAGATTAAATCCGAGCTGAATGCCGAATTAAAATTAATTTCGCCGCGTCTATTCCGCGCGAAATTAGTCGCCTCTTCATTTTCCGGTGACGCGGCTCCGGACAAAAACATCAAACGAATTGTATAACCCTTTAGAATCCGAAAATACGCCCCTTCATGAAGGGCGGTCGGGAAAGAGGTTCAAAATTATTTGCTGCGACGCGATACGTTTCATAATGAATCTGAAACACAAAAGATATTTCACTTTTTACGTAAATGACGTAAATACAAAATGGATTCATTTATAAATTGAATTTTTTCTTGTAATGTAAGTCTTATTTTATTGAATTATTATAAATTATTATATATAATTATTATCAATCATCTATATCGCAATAATTATAACTCATTTTTAGTTTTCGAAAGGTGTTCTATATTCATGAATTAGAGATGAAATATTTTTATATTAAGTAATAAGGTAGGGCTATTGCTGTTAAAAAAAATTAAAAATATTTAATGTTCGAGTAAAAAAGAAATATTGTTAGAATCTTATAATTCATTTTACTTTGTAAAAAAAATTTTTCTTTATTTTTCAAAAAAAAATTTTTCTAAAAAAAATTTAAGCGTCTCAGAGGATATTCTGGATCATGACGATTTTTATAATCTGCAGTGAAACAATAGAAAGGCATTAGAAATCTACTTTTTTTGTAAATCTTAAAATATGTTAGTTTCTGGAGAATTATTCATCAAACACGCACATATATATCATATATATATATATATATATATATATATATATATATATATATATATATATATGTGTGTGTGTGTGTGTGTGCATACATACATAAATCTACTGCATATATAAACCGTATATGCCTATATATAACTCGTATAAATAATTCATACAATTTTTTCGGTAGGTTTCGCGAAAAAGATAATTTATACAGCCGTGAGGAGAAGGAGGGCTAGGAAACGAGAGAGAAATAGAAATAGAATGAGAGGGGGTGGTCGGATGGGGGCGGGGGTACCCTATTGCCTGGCGGTTCGCGCGCGGTTTAATGAATCTATTTAACTCCCTATTCATTAGCTCCTTTCTCCACATCCTTCCCATCCTCTCTTTCCCATTCTTGGCCGCTATCTCTCTTTCTCTTTCGTCGCCCGCGGCAGCCCTATTACTCCACTATATGGTTTGGCATACTTTTACTCTTGTGTATGTATGTATATACATCTCTCTCTCTCTCTCTCTCTCTCTCTCTCTCTCTCTCTCTCTCTCTCTCTCTCTCTCTCTTTCACTCTCTCTCTCTCTTCCCCTCTATTTCTATTTCTATCATGGCTTCTCTCTCGGTCTTTCTCTATACTTCGCCTGTGTATACCGTTGTTCCCCCAAAGGGTTTGCCGAGCTAGCTCCACATTCAACGTTATCTCACGGGCACTGAGATAGGTGTGTGTCTGTGCGCGCACGCGCGCACCGTACAGATATAGAGGAAATAGAAAGAGAAATAGAGAAAGGAGGGAGGGAGTGAGGAAGATAGAGACAGAGAGAGAGAGAGAGAGAGAGAGAGAGAGAGAGAGACATAGGGATATACTCTGTTTAACAGGTGAACCTGTATACGACTGGAAACGGTTCGTGCACTGAAACAGTACTTCACTTCTGAAAATCTATGGTTTCCGCGCCCTTGTCTTACAATTCGCCTTATTTTATTACGTAGGCTAACAACCCGATAAGCCCGGTCGGCGTATTTTGTTTTAGTCGGCATATAGAGACAGAGATTCATTAAATGTATTATGCGATGAAGCATTTTTGAAACTGAAACAGTAGCGAGAGTTTCCTCGAAATGTGCACGCTGTACAGGTTTGAATAAATTAACTCTGTATTCCGTTATATTAAGTACTTTTCTATTGATTAAAAACAAAAAGATCTTTCAAGCATACTTCGAAATTTCATCATTTATGCGCGAATATAATAAATATTTTACTTTCAGTGTTTCTAAAACAATTTCCCTGTTATGAAATCGTTTTGTTTTGAAGTGAATTATTTCATTTCTGAATCGGTCCCGTCAGTGCATTATTAATTGAAAAATTAATGAAGCATTAAATTCATTTATAGCGCACAAAGTCTTTTATGAAATTTATTGTCCTTGGAGTCATTAATTCATTAACTACCGTCGATCTCTCCTATAGGATTATATATATTTTTAATTGCATATATATATATATATATATTCGAATGGATTATATAAATTACTTATGTACGTATATTTTTCATATTTCTCATTTATTACTAAATTATTACTGAATTAATATATATATATATATATATATATATATATATATATATATATATAAATGAGACAAACTAATGAAAGCAAACAAGATTGGTCTGACAAGGAAAGTATTGTTGAGATTAATTTATTTACATTTTTAATACGTAAATACATGTTAGCCAAAGCACCTATTCAATCCTAACTCTTAAAAGTTCCTCACATGGTAAAAATGCCAATTAAAAGTTGTTCAGTTTTATTTTGTTTCTGCTCTACTTTTGTATTTTGGATCGCTGCAATTTGTAATGATTGTTTTATAAAGTATTTTTTTTCGGAAACATTATAATAAAGAATTTGTAGTATCAAGGAGGTGATTTCATATATGGATAATCGATTATTTAGATAATTGAAAGTTAAACCTTACCTTGTGTCACTATAGATTTGAAGAAATAATGACACTTCAACTAAAAAAAGTTCTAAAAGTTCTTTTTTCTTCTAAATTTAGGCCAATTATAAATATGTTAATTGGTTATAGGCAGCCGACCATCAAAACATAAAAATTTTCCATGAAATGTTATTGTTTCTACAAATGCCGCAATTCTAAAAGTAGTATTCTTCATAAAACAATTATGATACTAAACCGTATATATCGAATGTAATTATGGACAAATACTTTAATTGTGAATGAAAAAATTTCGTAGGACACGAAATGAGAATGAGTTGGCTATAATTTGTTACAGGCCTCGCTTTTGAGACAATCAGAATTACCTCGGTTAATCAGAACCAAATACGTCGAAAATGTATATCTGGTAGCTTCTCCTTATTATTAAAATGTATGTCCATACTTTTATCCCAAAAATTACTCGATTTTCTAAAATAATGTAATATATATTATATTTTTAATACACAATATAATTTGAAAAGCTCGATTGTTCCCGTCTTATTCTGCTACCCTACAATGAGCTATTCAAAAATTGAATATTTTTAAATGACTATTCAACCCTTAACCTAACATACAGTGGCCTGTATTTGTTCGGATTTTTTTCGAATTTTTTGGGACAGTTTTGGTTTTTTACATTATATATATATATATATATATATATATATATATATATATATATATATATACTAACTATACTCGAATAATTGATGGCTCGAATATTAAGAATATAAAGCTGGTTAATTTTAATAAAATCCTAGACCTCGGAATCGTGAGGTTTTATAGAAGACCGATGGGCTCTCGTTATACCTCGCGCATCAACTGAACCGTTTCGCTTTAATCGCGGGGTTTAATTGAGCCGTATAATATTTCGTAGCAAGCGATTGTCGGCGCAAAATGTTAAACCGTATAACTCTCTATTATACCTTCGCACCTAAAGCTTCGCCCGGTCAGCGTAATTCCGTTAATGCAGTCGTTCTGTCAGTTGCATATAAACTCTTGTGTTCTCTCGGTCTTTCTCTCTCTCCGCCTCTCTCTCTCTCTCTCTCTCTTCCTCCCTCGCTCTTGCTATCTCTATCTCTCCTCCGCTCTCTCTCTCTCTCTCTCTCCATTTGTATTTATCTATCTATTTATCTATCTATCTCTCGTCGCACGCGACCGGTCAATCGGTACGTTGGATCTCTCCAGCGACCACCAGTCCTGGCACCTACACGGAAACTATGATCGCATCAGCTTCCACTATCTTAGGATATACTATATAACAGGGAAAGAGGGAAGACTGGAGAGTGAAGAGAGAAGTATCATGCACACACGCACACATAAGATATAGCTGTAGTAGAATTTTTGGGCATCTCCGCGGGCGAGCGCTCATGGATGAATCCCGGGCGTTGCGTCCCATGGTATATAAATCCTTGTATATATATATATATATATATACATCGTAGGAATTCTTTTTGTAAACATTCTTGCCCGCACGGACGCGCGCGCGTCGGTGACGGACATTCCGAATCCCCGCGCGCGATACTAGTACGCCATATATATGGCTTCGGGTCGGTCGCGCTGCTGTGTTTTATTTCGCGTGTACGGTTTAGTGAAGATGGGAGAGGGGAGTTGGCAGTCGGAGAACGGCGGATCCAGAGAGAAAGAGTGTATATATATATACAGCGAGTTCCAACATTTCAATATTTCTCCTCTTTTTTCTCTCTCCTTCGCTTCCCTTTCTTTACAGCCTCGTAAACGAAGTCGGGCTACGAGTCGAAAAATCATGCTCACGTAACGCGCGTGCGCGAGCGCGCGCGCCCACCAACATCCCTGGATTTTCTTATATGGGTTTTACGGTGTTGGCCATGTTTGCTTAATTCGAACGACTTTGTACATACATGCGCGCGCTTTATAATTTCGAGATTTTTGCGGAATTGCGCGTACACGGTGGCTGTGATCGTAAATTGCCGGTATGTAAATTACGTTCGTTAAGATTTAATCAAAAATATATCTCGCCCCTCCTCTCAAAGCGTTACGCCCATAAAAATGGGACAACAGTTTAATGAGTTCGATGAGAGCGAGTTAATTAAATTGATAGAAAATAGACGCGGATTTGGTGATTTTGAGAACGGGTTTGTACTGAAACGTGTATATCGAAATAAATACGTATATTTGTGTATATGTATATGTATATATATATATATATATATATATATATATATATATATATATATATCTTTGGATGTTTTTACATATAAGTCAACGAAAAAATATATAATATATATCCAAACCGGATTTATTTTTTTAAAATAAGAAACTCATAAGCATTGAAATAGTGTAATTCTGATAAACACTATGTTACAAGATACGTTTGTAATACTAAAAATTATCGCATAGTATTAGATTTAAATGAATATTACATAATTAGAATACAATTAAAGTTGTATGATTATAAGGAGGCTTTAATATAGAATAGAAAGCTTGAAATTCTTATAACGAAATCACATTATTAAAAATACCTCAGACATAAGAACGTTTTAATCATAATCTACCACTTACAATTATAGATTTTTCTTACATATTTACAATTCACGTTCTAATATAACTTGAAATTAATGTGAGTTCGTTTTTTAATTTATTCTTCACTTCTCTTCTCTTCCCCCCTTCATCGGATAAAACTATGTCCTACCTATGTATATCTCGCTTCGGTTTCGTTATTCCAATAATAAGCACTTCTTACCTCGCATCAGTTTCATCAGTATTATAAGAAAGCATTGTATCACTAAAAGAATGCGATTTACATATAATTTTCTGGAACGAAAAATCCCGTTTCGTTGATCGTCGTGGGCGTATTAGTAGATTGAATGACGGGGGCTGATTTTAAATAGTTCACGAGCTTCGGAAAGCCCGTTCACTCGAGCTCTTCTGTCTCGCTCTTGGTCTCTCATTCTCCCTCTCTCTCCCGACGCACTCGTGGGATCCGTCATTCTCGTCACGCCGGACGTCGCGCATTAAACGCCTACGGTCGCGCGCTCCGAGTCTATTCTCCTTTTCACTCGCCTGCTCTCGCTACTCCTACCTCATTCCTTCGCGTAAGGTGACACTTAGAAATTCATATCTTTCAACAGTCTTCGCGCCTCTCTCTCGATCATTGAAATATTTTTTCGAATCTTCGAAAATTGGAATCCTCTTTTATTACACCCCCCCCCACCTATGTACGTAATAGAACGAGTTGTTAACGGAGTGCTTTGTACCTTTTTTAAGCACTTTATTCCGGATGAACTGTTTCCTTTTCTACTTAACCGCGCGCTTAATGCTGTAGTATCTTTGATAATATACATGTTATAGATATATATAAGTGAAGCAATCTTTGAGCCTTCATGTGCAATCACCTCAAGAATAGTCTATAAGAGCTCAATTTATAGAAATTAAATCACATAACTACTCTGATCACTATCCTGATTTTGATATAATTCTGATGATACTTTTTTTATTTATGTTTTCGTCAATTTTTTTTTCGATTCAATCCTATTGCATGTATATATATATATATATATATATATATATATATATATATATATATATTATGTAATACGCATTATAAAAAGGGTCTTCTAGTCCGTTCTGAAATAACCCAATGGACGAAACGAAAAATTCATATTACCGAGCTCCGTACAATTGTTAAAAGTATTATATTTTTTTTACCTCTTGAAAATTTCATTCGTACGCAATGCGAGCTCGAATTTCGCATTGTAAAGCGCTCGCTCCTTAAATCCAGTCTCGTTATTTCGCGACAGGTTTATTTCCCGGTCCATTTGCAATAGACCGAATTCTATAAATCTCGGCAAGTTTTTCCATACGCCCCGCGCACGCGAGTATCGTCGGCGATTTTTCTAAGTCATTCATCCGACGTCTACCCCCCCCCCCTCGCCAAACTGCGATGTCGGTATTATTTCCTGAACACAACACACACACACACGTACGCACACACATATATATATATTTAGCTCTATAAAATATCTCGGTATGTACACTCGGAAGTCGAATACTTGTTGCTCGAGCGCGTGCCCGCGACCTCGCTGTAAATCCGTCCGATCGTATATATATATCTGCCTATATATGTGTGTATATATAGGCCGAGTTCTGGCTCCGTATAATGGCTACTTGAAGCTTTATGTTATATATATATATATATATATATATATATATATATATATACACGAATTGCAAAAATGCTTTATTTTCCCGGCCTTCGTAAATTAAATCGTTTATTGCCTCGCGCGATTCGCTGAGAATGAAGGAGAAAAGTTGAAGGCGAAAAAGAAAAAATGCCACTCCGAGATCCTTTATATTGTACACGACGTTAATATTATATTATAACCGTTGAAATTTACGATCTCCGCGCTGGTGTGCGCGCGTGGACGTGGGTGTGTAGAGGTCGATTGCATCGCGACAGCGGTGTATACCGAGCGGGGGCGCGACAAGCATCTCGGCGCGGCGAGTCGGTCGCCCTTTCAAGCTGTATTATAATTGTATCGGGGCAACGGAAATACGGGGATGGCGGCGGGTGAATATGGATGTTTCAGATTTCACTTAGTCTTGCCTCTTATCGTTCAAGATTGTCATTGAGGCTGTTTGTAAAGTATGAGTGTGAAGGGGGATGGGACGGCTCAAACTTTGAAGCTCCTATATATAAGCAGCATGCATTTAAAAGGACGATTCTCCTATCCGCTTAGAACGGACCTGTAAATCCCGGGGTTATACGTCGATTGTATTTTACTTGCATTAATGCGTCGAAGACAAAATATATATTTTATATAATTCAGTTTGATTTCCATTGTGTGGATCGGTGAAAAATGTCTCACTGAAGCTTAACGAAGCTTTTCCAAATCAAAGTCTAAATCATCCAATTTATTTAAAATATTGTCGTTTGATCGATTGCTTGAAACAATCGACTGCTGACAGAGCACGTCCCTTCGAGCTATACTTTTAAATGGTACAAGACTTCATTCGCTCGTAGGTTTTGGGGCTAGTTTTGAAGTGTCTGCATCTGTTCCACAACTTCCTCGATCATTAGAAATTTTTACTGGCAGGCTCATATTTTTTGATACTGCAAAATATATGGATAAACGCTCTATATAGATTATAGATTACTCGAACCGTCCACATTCTTCATCGTAATCGATATGGGCAAATAATCAATCTTCAAAATTCAGTGTATTTTTCGTTTTATTATTTTACCAAAAAAATTTTCACGCCTCAATATAGTAAAATTAACACTTTCATACGTTCAGAGAGATTAATTAAAAGCTTTTTTTCATTTACATATACGCTACAATCCCACCGTAACTCTTCTGTAATACAACATATTCTTGCGAATCCTTGTTATCGTTTCATGATACTACCTATATATGCAACTAAAAAGAAGAAGAAGAGAAAGACAGACGAGTAAAAATCTCGTATCTTACACCGTAGACCACTTCACTCGCTCAGGTTACTTAAGGCGCTCGGCATATTCTTGAGTTCGCTTTACCTGCCGGTCGTGTTTCAAAGAACTTTCAATATTCCAGATGTCTATATTTATTCCAGATCAGTGCATCATCGCAACTTTTTAATGGACCCACAGCTCAAAATAGGTTCCGAATCAGTTATTAATACACTACTAGTTGAATCTTTAGATATATGCGTATGTAATAGATAAACAAAATCAAAACTCTTGGATAGCTGTGGGAGAAAGAGAGTTGAATTGCTATTCGCGAGCAAGATAAAAGGCCAAGCACCAGATAAAACGGATTAGTGTCTTATACTCTCTCTCTCTCTCTCTCTCTCTCTCTCTCTCTCTCTCTCGCTTTTCATACCGTGATCATCGTTATCGGCAGCCCAATACCTAAGCCCTTTTCTTCAACACTCTCAGATCGGCAACTTTACTCGAGTTCCATATCACGTAAGGATACAAGGAGTACATTATATCGCCTCCTTCCTTACCCGCCATCCGGCGGCGTCTATCGAGTTTCCAGATTGTCGAGTATACAAGTATATATGTATATATATATATATAGCAAAAGGTATGCCCGGATGCTTCACAGGGCACGGGCTGTATATACGATCCTTGGATGATGGATGCGTCCTACTACTGGACTCGCGCCGCGTCAAGGATGAATGCGCTATTATGTTTCAACGGAGAGGTTCGTCCGTGAAAGGATGGAGTGCAATGCACCCGGCTCGAGTACATTATATATACAATACAGATAATATATCTATGCCGCGCTCTTGGTCAAGCTATAGGTTATGGGCGCTCGTGATAACGACTGGAAATTGAACGGATTTCTACTTGTCAACAGTTTTTTAGAGCCCGACATTCCAAGGGATCTGATGAGTGTTGACAAAAATCTCCAGAGCATAGTGCGTGATTTTCGAAAATTATTTCGATCTACTAATTCTTAATATTAATAATGCGTTTCTGAACATTTTCTTTTCGCAATTCATCTATAAATCGATTGTGAAACAATACTTTAAGCGGACGCTTACACGAGAATCGTATTTCAAACTATTGTGCATTTGTCTTTTATAACATATACTTTGCTTAAACATATGCACGCCGCATGTATAGAGAAAATTTCCTACATTCGAAGAGAGCTTCTAATACTGGGATTTTATTTTTCGGTTTGTTTAAATTTCGAAGTATGCGGGCTCTGAAAACCCTTGGGAGCGCGAATACAAAAAAAAAAAACGCAACGAAATTGCAGAGCTATAGAATGAGTTTAATATATTATATATATATTATGTACGAATCCTCGGATCCTCGGCTAATCGAAAGCTCGAACGATAGGAACTGAAACTCCGTCGGCAGTACGAAAATCAATATAGTGTATATACAGTAATTTACGAAAGGACGCGTATATGCATCTGCAATTTTGTTGTTTATCCCGTTTCCGATACAGGAGCCAGTTAACGGAACGGAGAAACTAATTGCAAAGCGTCGCGACGAGACCTGTGCCAGAACCCTTTAATAATGGTGAAAGGTTTTTGCGCGCTTCGCGCATTATATATCTTATATATACGCGTGCGCTCGTGTGGATGCTTCATTTTTGCCCATCCTGCCTCTCCCTTTTTCGCGCGCGGGCGTTTTTCCGCATATTCTCGTTCTCCCTGGCATATATATATATATATATATATATATATATATATACATTTACAAATGTAAATTTTAGGCAACAGCTGGGCACCTTGTAGTTCTGTGTATCGGGCGAGAAACGTATATTATATACACAGGCGGATCGTTTAAGGGAGCAAGGAAAGGAGGCAAGCGAAAAGTTTTTGTTGTCTGGCGGACGAGGGGAGATGCGCAATTTTGTAAAAGGTTTGGTGTATCTGTCCCCCTTTCCCCATACGCACTGGTTTGCTCGAGATTTATGAGAGGCTCGAGGGGATTGGAAGGAATGTTGACTTTATTATTGAAAAATGTTTTTCGCATAATATTGTTCCGAATGAATGTTAATTTTAGCATGACTGTCGCGTCTACGAGGCGGTCATATACGAGTCATTACAAGTGCATTTTTAAGGAGTACGGATGAATTAGTGGTGATGATGATAGAATGGGGCGGTGGTGGAGTTCCGTATGCTGTTATACATTTCTTAATAAATTTTCGGCTTCAAATGAAGTTCAAATTTATACAGCTGACGTCTAATATTATGATAATATAATATATTACTATATTTAATAAACTATAATTTATTAATATAAATTAACGTACGACTATTCGCTCCGTGCTTATCCTGTCGTTCCTTAACTCATATAAAATAATATATTCTTTATAGAAATAATGTATCAACGCAGAAATAAAAGAGTACTAACGATGTTGATTATAAAGTATATTGTAATTTGTGTCGGATAAGAAATTCGATTAGATTTTGTAGGATTATGTAATATGAACTGTCAGGTGCATAAGGCTGTATGTTCTGGATCCTTATTAAAATATGAAAAGGTATGGTTACGGTAACAATTTGGTTCTTCTTAAATCTAATCGATTCAGTTTTTCTTCCAATCTATTCCACATAGAACCATTGCACCAATATAAAATTTGTCTAATTTGTATTCCACTGTTGTTTTTCGAATTAAGAACATTGCAGGTACCATAATTGATAAGATAATTGAAATAGTAGCAATGTTTACAGAAATTAATAGAGTATTTGTACCGTCATAGCTGGTAGATTCGACTTTGATCGAATGGAATAACACCTTTCGTTTCGCGTCTTTTTATTCACAATTCGATTAATTTTATACATATCCGTCGACAGAATTTTCGATTACGCATCTCGTTGGTAGCCATGAAAAAAAATTTTTTTTCATAAATAATAATAATAATACAGGTTAATTATTCAATCAAAAAAGTTGTCGAAGTTTCATTAATACACGGCGTTATTCCTTAAATTTGACATTATATACACTAATAGACTTCGCAACTGTTCCTCGACCGAAGGACAATCGTAAAACGACATTACGCGTTGTTCTTGCGCCAGTTCGTCGCTTCTTCCTCGCGCTTTTGCGCTCCCGTAATATAAAAATACACACACACACACACGCGCGCGCGCGCGCTAGATCGCGTCCGCCCGCGCGCCGCATCATCATCGCGACTTTGCGAGCTCGTTGCCGGACAATGTGCTGCGGACGCCCTCCTGGTAATATCCCGGCGGCGAGCCATGCATAGGATGCGGCTCCCGGTCCCCTCTCACGCCTGACGCAGGCCGGCTAATCCACTCCGGTCGCCTAACCGATCAGATGTGCTCGACGATGTTCCCGACGAATGTCTGCGAGGGGAGAGCGAGAAAGATATACAGATAGATAGATGGATGGATAGATGAAGAGAGAAAGAGAGAGAGAGAGAGAGAGAGAGAGAGAGAGAGATACCTCTATGATTTCACCTTGATAAGGGGATTTGAATTACAAAATAGTTGACGTTATAACTTAAAAGAATATAATTAATGACTACTGATAATAGAAACCTTAATGCAAGGATCAAAAGAATAATCAACATTGATAAAGATATACGAATAATAGAAATATTAATTATAATACTATGAGGCAAAACGGGAAAAATCTGCTACTTTTATCAAAAATAGCAGAGCAACTGTGATTGGTCCCTCAACTGTATTTTATTGGTCATTTGAATTCTTGTCAGTCAAGGACACTTAATTAGCTTTTGACGAGAGGGAGATTATTAAAAGATAAAAGAGCCGAGAAAAGGCTTTGGGTAAGGGGAGAATGACTGACAATAATTATTTAATAAAATGTAAACTTACTTACTCTATTTATTTATAAATAGACTTTTCATGGTATATTAATAAAATTTGCTTATAAAAAAACTTCATTCATTTAAGAGATACTAAATGAAAAATATACGAGTTAGCTTTAATAGTTCCAAATCAGCGAGTTAAGTTTGATCGTTAAATCTATCTGGAAGATATATGAATAATTTTGATTTCTTTATTTTTTTTTTGTTATGTTATTTCTTCGTCGCTCAATTTCTGCTTCCAAATACCGGCGCAAATCAGCGACGGAGGTCTACGATGTGTTTGTAAGCAAAGCACATGTGAATTCTTAGAGCGGTGCCTGTGTCAATCGGCCGAGACCGGGATTTCGACTCGGATCACCTTACTCGTTACTAGTCCTTCGCTCTAGCGTTCGAGCCATCGTATGCCTATAATTTTGACTTCATTTGCACGCGGACAGTAGCGCGTAAGCACATAAATGCATCACGTTCTAATTCACATACAGCTAATTCAAAACAATAAAGTGCTCCTCAAAATAAATGCGTACCATGCCCTTACCAAAAATACCTGCAATTGTCTTTCACCTAAGCTCAACGTTTTTCTTCGTAATATCACATCGCACTTCCGTCGCTGATTCAACCATCGCTATTTGGAAAAATAAATAGAGCGACCTTGAATAATAGTAAAAAGAACGATTGCCTCGACAGAATTTACAGCGACGAGCACCCTTGGCACGATATCGGCGCTATCGTGAGATAAACGCGCGTGGGAGTGGCCGAAATCGAAATTTCGCAGGTATCCGGCAGGCTTCGCGAGGAATGAGACGACGCGCCGTAACGGCGCTCGCGGAATAATCATTGTCAGGGATCGAGCGCGACATTTTCATTTGGATCCGGACCCCGTAGAATCGCGTGTCCCGGTACCGAGCATTTGCATCGTTATTACCACATTATTCGTCGCATTGGCCGTACGCATTCTCGTTTCGGCCAATTGGAATTCAGGCCTACGCGCGCGCATGAGCGTCGAAATCGTTATATTATATATATATATATCGTCGATGCGAGTGTCAAGAGAGCTTGCGGTATGCGCGGATTTTCGGATGTTAAGCGCGGGTGGAGGACATTGTTTTGAAGAAGCGTGTCTAGATTAGAAAGAGTTGAAAGGGAATTA
The DNA here is from genome assembly GCA_018907035.1 of Sycobia sp. Sy_11. NCBI lineage: Eukaryota > Metazoa > Arthropoda > Insecta > Hymenoptera > Epichrysomallidae > Sycobia > Sycobia sp. Sy_11. Next base: position 696,749 of record JACCIC010000045.1, on the reverse strand, counting down.
TTCACTTTACTGGCTCGATATCCGAGATCGGCACTGTTGTTCATAAATACGTACAAATGCTATCGTATTTTATCTCGAGTAAAGTTCACTTATGACAATGACACTGTCGCTTGCTGGTCGTACATTCTTGTATGACGTAACAATAGATGGTAATAATTGTTTAATAGTATTTTTTTAAAAATCACCTTCCTAGAATTTTTAATACCCTCCAAATTTTATAATGATAAATAAATGGAAAACTTTATGACCCACGGCAATGGCAGGGAACAAAAGCTGATTTTATTACATAAAAAAACTAAAATTTCTCTGAAAAAAAACATTGAGTATATCAAAATGGGAAAATAAAATGCGTAAGAATATTAATATAAAACTTTACTGGCCAGAAGGAAGAGAGAGAGAGAGAGAGAGAGAGAGAGAGAGAGAGAGAGAGAGAGAAAGAAGGAAAGTGATATACTCTCAAAGCCATTGGTAAAAAGAATGCCGCATCTTGCCGATGAAGACGGCTCTCGAATTGGGGCAGGGGGGGAGGGGACATGCCTTGATTTTTCATCGCGCTCCCTTCGACAACTTCGTTACTCCCAAGCATATGCACGCGCTCCACCGTGGACTAATGAAATTACTCGGGCGCGAAACGAGAGGATGATTATTTTCCGCCCGTAACGCGCGACGAGCTTTTCCACGGTACAGCCAACGGCGGAGGGGGAGGGGAGATTTTCTTCCCTCCGAGCTTGACCCGGTTCCGCCCGCGGACGCCTCGTCTGTCTTGCCGCTTAGCGCGACGACGCGACGCTCCGACGCAGGACGGGTGTTTGAGTGTGGGGGGGGGGGCGATTTGGTACTCGTTCATGAGACTGTTATTTGCATACGGGATAATACTTTACTGGTACTTCGTTGAAAAAATGCCGTACTCTGCTGTAATTGCGATTGGTTGTTACGTTGATTTTAAAATGCGAATGAATTTCTTTTGCTACGTTAATTATGATGTTCTTCGTGACAATTTCTCTAAAACCAGTTTGTATGAAAGAATTACTCTTCTAGTTTAGTGCGAATCATAATGTTAGCTTATCGATCAGGTGAAAAATTTATTTCACGAAATTTATAGATTGTCAATAATTTAAGAAAACTATTGAAACATAATATTTTATAATTCGTTAGAAATATCAGTCTCAAATATTTTTTCATTTTTGTTTTTTTCTAAATTCATAATTCCGTAAGTATTTCAATGGATAAGATTTAATTTTTTTTTTTAATTTTGTAATAATTATCTTACTGAATAATGATGAAGTTTGTTAAATAAATTAAATGATTCAAGAAATTTTAATTAATGAACTTTCCATTAAGTAAAAAATTTTAATTTTATTTATGTAATTTCTTACCAGAAAAACAGATGCAAGAGAATTATAATAACTATAAAAGTATGCAGAAGAATCGCGCTTATAATCTAAGTAGATCGGTGCAATGTGTGGTAAGACTCATGAGCATATTTTATTACAATAAGTAACAGTTCTGACCGTCATAACGCTGGTTAACATAGCAGAAGATTTTTCCCAAAATAATAATTTGTACACTTCGATTGTGAAAAACAGTTATTTAACCAACTTTCTATCATGATAAATACTCATAAGCTTATGCGAATTGCGATTGTACATTGTATAATTCGGCTTAAAGTAGTGGACATCGACTATCACCTCCTTGAGCCGAATTTTAGAACTTACAGTCAAAATTTGATTCTTTGATCAACTACCAGCTAAATTACGGTGTCTTATACTATTGGAAAGCTAATGAAATTAAAGCTAAGAAACTTTTTTTTATCATACATATTTACTGATTGGCATGCACGTTCACATAAGTATTCTAATCATAGATGAACTTAAAAGTAAATATTTAAAGAAGTAGCAACTTAATATTATTCAATCCAAACTGTAATTTTAGTCAAAATCAGATATGAAAATTTCATATTGATTTATAAAATTATTTGCATCATACTCTCTGTCGACAATGATCTTTTGACTATTACATATAGAACTTTGTTGCAGCTCATTGGGTTTTTTTGTGACGTAGAGTTTTTCTATTATTAAGTTTCATAACGTGAGCATTTTCTTCTACGTAAGGAATAATTATTTAAGAACGTGAAATAGCCACATTATTTTAGTTTATAAAACAAGCAAATATTAAAAGCAGAAAATTTAATATCATTGTATAAATATGTATATATATATATATATATATATATATATATATATATATATATATATACAATAAAAAGTTGACAATGTAATGTATGGCTGCTAGATATTATCCGAAATCCTATACTGCCTCTGCTGAGAGGTTAAAAGTGCTACTGTGCGATAAAAACATTTAAATTGAAGCTCGTCCATGTATATATATATATATATATATATATATATATATATATATATATATATATATACTTACGGAGTCGTATAAGAGATAAGCTGGAGAGGCGCGCGGACAGTGTCGTGGAGAGATATAATCATCCCCGGTAGAGCGATCGCAACCCGATGCGTATAATAATGCGATATATATATATATATATATATATATATATATATATATATATATATCTATAGATATATATAAGACCCGCTTGCGCTGAACAAGAAACAACGTTCGCTAGCAGGGATCGGCCGATCATTGACCCTTTAGAGGGCTTCATTAAGCGAGACAGTTGCCCTCAACCTTCCCTTCCCGCACACCCGACGTATTCCACCTTCGTCATATATATATATATAGAGGGAGAGAGAGAGAGAGGAGAGAGAGAGAGAGAGAGAAGACACGTATCACCCTCGGGCCCCTCAGCCCCTCTCGTTATTCCGAGATTTAGGATTTCAACAATGGTGGTTGCCGCTAATCAACATTTTAACAATGAAGGGCCTTCTCCCTCGAAGATGAATGCGCCGCTCGCGACCGCCCACCTATCCCCTCGAACTCCTCCCGCGCGGTGGGCCCGTTGTCTCTCTCCGTCTCACCCCCCCCCCTCCCGCGGCGGCTAATTGTTTTCCGTGTCTTTTGCTTCGGCTACGTATGCGTATATATATATATATAGCGCGCGCGGTTAAGAAACTCGTTAAAAACGCCGCGCAGCGCCCGTCCTTCCCCCCTACCCACCCCCGTCGACCACGCCGGTCGAACTCTGAAACTCGTTTCGTTGCCAGTCCCTGTACATGCTGTATACCTATACATATATAGATATGCCGTACTCATCCAGAGCCCACGCGGCCTGGCAATGTAAAGCAGCTCGTTTGCTTTCTATCCCGCGGCCCTTCGCGAGTAGGTCCTATTTTCGCCTTATTTTAACTCCTCTCCCACCCCAGCTCCATACCGACCACTGTGGCTTTTGCATTCTTTCGCAAGCGCCCCTCTACGAGGATGAAAGTTGTTTTTTCGTTTTTGGCTTTTTTTTTTTTATTTTTTCACAATCGAAAACCAATTTTACAGACGATTCCCCCTGTACGCAGTCGGTAGTCGGGAGTCTTTTGTTTGATAGCATCGTGTAAAGAGATTCGTAGCGCGACTTTTGAATATCGGGCTATACATCGAGCGCTCGAGCTAAAAATAAATGTAGTTTTAGTAGAGTGCAAAGCTAGATAAAACCATGCGACACACTGTAGCTCTTCATTGCGCCTCTCCCCGTCAACGTTCTCCTACTTTTCTCTCTCTCTCTCTCTCTCTCTCTCTCTCTCTCTCTCTCTCTCTCTCTCTCTTAATAAATAAAATTCTAATTCTAATTCTCTCGCTTATAAGAAAAATAAATAACATCAAGAGCGAATAAGAGGGATATATATATATATATATATATATATATATATATATTATTATTAAATACAAAAGTAATAAAATAATTTAGAAAGCATAAACAAAAGATTGTTATATTAGATACATCGCCAATAAATAAAAATTTTGTATAGAATAATACAAATAACAACATAAATGCTAGATAGCTACACAGTAAGTGAATCTTATCAATATCACAGTGAGTAATGCAGGTAATAAATAAACAATGTGAATAAAAAAATCAATCAAAAATAAAAATATTTGTGCTAAGGAGAGAAACAGAGAGAGGGAGAGAGATAGAGAGAGACGTGAACGGGGATTTTAAACGTACGGCGATGTTTTTCGATTTTGCGATTCGGTTGACCATCACCCCCCCCCCCGCCGCCGGCTATCCCACGCAGTTTAAGCGATGATATCCCTTAGATAGCTCGATAGGCCAGTCGATCGTTTCAACCGCGCCAAAGAGAGAGGAAGCTTACTGTATAAAAGATAAATAAGCTATATAGAAACGGAGGAAAGATGGCGAATATAGATATATATTATATATACACGCATATATATATATATATATATATATACATATATATATCTGTATATAATATATATCTAGATATCTATATTGGCAGAGTTATGTATACGATTCTCCTCGCGATCTTCTGGCATGTACGTATGTAGGTATATATATATATATATATACTCATCGGGCTAAATTTATAACACGCGTATATACGTGGCCTAATTTTTCAACTCCGGCTCTCTTCCTCTCGATATTATATTTCTCTGATTCTCATTCTTGGTCTCTCTCTCTCTCTCTCTCTCTCTCTCTCTCTCTCTCTCTCTCTCTCTCTCTCTGTCTCTCTTTCTCTTCTTTTCTCTCTGCCTTCCTCTATAACTCCGCCGTCTCGTTTTCACTTGCAAATCGACGTCCGTCCGGAGACGGGTTTTCTCGGTCGGGATTAACGTCGCCTAAAAACGCAAGACAGTATCTAATGGTTAATGTAGGGGAAAAGTTATATTTCCGACAGCGCGCCCCGAGACTTATTAGGTACGCCCGCGCTGTGCGACGACCGTGCAGTATATAGTGCATTTATATTGCGCTTTATTTGGGTCGAGCTGATTCTTAAAAATACCCGGGAGATTTATTCTTCCTACTTTCGTTGTACTCGATTGTTTTGCGAAAAATCGCGATGAAACAATTTGGAAAATTGCTTTATTGCAGGTGAAATCGTTTTGTTATCGTTATGATATGCGTACCCGAGTATCGTTTCATAGAGATGTAAAATAAATATTGAAAGTATAAATATTTTACATATTTCGACAAGTTACGCAATTTGAAATTCATAAATTAATGAAGAAAAAATTATAATATTGAAGAAAGTATCGGCAGTTCAAATTATTAATTAATTAATGTAAAAACACCATTGGGAAAATTTTAATAAAAACATTAACATAGATTTTAAAAACATTAACAATATTTCGAAAGATATATTATTTCAATTATCGACAGGGCTGTTATATTTTTAATCCGAACCCTTTGAAATTTATTCATTTAAATGTAATATTCAAGCTTGAATTAATGCACAATTCGGCACAGATTAAAACGCATGAAATATGCAATCGTATCGACATATCAAAGAAAATAATTTTTATTTCTAATAAAACTAATTTTTTACGTTAAATTATTAAAAGAAATCTAATTATTGAAGTAGAAAATAATAAAATATGATTTTAACAAAATTTGCAAACGGACAATATTACGTGAAAAACGTTCGAGAGTAATTTACAAAAATATTTACAACAATAAATTGGTATAAATTTCACGGATACACGCTACATATAATAATTAACACACACGCGCACGCACAGAAACACACAGAGAGACCCATATATACACTCGAATTCTTCCTGCATTACATCTTAGAAATTTGTGACCTGCATTAGCATCAAAAGCTTATATACCTTTCAAATCCTTTAAAAAATCCCTCTCTCTCTCTCCCTCTCTCTCTCTCTCTCTCTCTCTCTCTCTCTCTCTCTCTCTTTCAGTCTCACTCTCGCCCTCTCGCCTTCTCTCCAACGAATGCGAACTTGCGCCAATCCGAAAGAAAAACATAGAGCACCAAAGTCAAACGCACGCGCGAAGCGCCGATTTGCCGTATGCGTCGCCCTGCCCCTCGACCCATTTACATGACCGGTATACGGAGCGCGCAAAAGACACCCTGGATCCGCGGATAACTGTGTTGAAAAATGCAACAGGACGACGGACGCCGCGGCTATTCGGAGGCGAGTTCTTTGACAGCGCTCGACGCGTGCGCCACTGCTGTACGCCCGGCGTCGGCCCATCCACCTACGTTTACCCTTCTTCTTTCGTGACTTCTCGTATGTTTCTATCCTTTCCGTTGATCTTTGTCTACATGTATACATATATATATAGACCGTAGATCCCTGTCGCCTCAGTATTATACGACCGTCCCAGGGGATCGTGCGTCTTTTCGGACGTATATACACGCGCGATGATTATCGTTGAATCGTAAATCCATTCGATACTGATCGAGATTTTTGCCCGTCCAATCGTCATACGCGTATTAGAATGTGAGGCTGAAAGCAAAGATATTCCAGTTGTAACGGTACTAGTTTGTTCGAGCTTTAACATTTAACACGGAGGTCTAAAGAAATCCGTATCTATTTATTTAACTTACAGCTACATAAGTATTTATAGAGTTATTATGACATGGATCTCATTTTAAGATCCTCGGGAGGCAAATATTTATTTTACAATGGAGAAGTCCTTATTCCTACTTCCTAATTTTTTTTTTTTAATTGATCTTTAAATTAAGTTGTAATGGAGCACTATACCATCGAAGCAACTGGTCTCAAATCACGACGCCCGCGATTTGTCCGGGAAACATTTTTCGACAAATGTTTCCTTTCGAAGATTATTCATGCATGAACGAATAAAGAAAATAAATTTGATCTAGACATTACTTCACCCGGACCTTCGGATATGTACAACCGATCCGATATTTGTCCTCCATTTGCTGGATTTTTGTGCATAGACCGTTTACTTGAATAATGGGCGTTTCTGGACAGGTATTCAGGGAAACTAATTACTGCTCTAACTTCACAGACTCTGCGTCGAAGCTTAACCAGTCAACGTACACCGCACAAACTGGCAGAGTTAAGTCCCTCCTGGCCTATGTCGTAAAAAAATGTTACAAAATAGAAACTATAAATATTCGCAAGATATTTAAATCAAGTTATTCCTCTATTTCACTTGCTATAGTGATAACAACAATATATATATAGTTTCTCACATTACTCCGAGTAAAAAATCAAGTCTGATATTTTTTGCAAATTGTAATTTACCGTGCGATAGCTTCAAAAATCTTTCATTTACGTAGATCAGCATGGGAAGAGAATAATAATTCTTGCAATGAGGAATGATACAAGAACTGCGACATTATTCCGTCAATCGGATGTATGCGAGGCAGAGTCGTTTCTGTTCTGTGTATGGCCTCGTATTCCACCCGATATGATATTTAATTCGTCGAGCTACGCGTGCCATTGCATATTCTTGATCCATCGTAAGACATAGACGATTTCGAGAAAACAATTTCCATTTACGTCCACAGACGTATATATATATATATATCGCTGCACAATGCCGGATCGGCTTTACATTTCACCGCCCGACTGTTCTGCCGACGCCGTTTACCAATCTAACCGCCCCCGCGTAACGGGGAAGCTCCTCCTTCGGGTTTTTTGAATCGAGGCTTGGGAGATGCCCCATCACTCGGAGCCGAGTTCCCGCTTAAGTGTATCGTTATTACGGCACGGCTGGAAAAGCCGAGCGTCATCCGAAATGGCGGTCGGCCGTCGGAGGGAGGGCTGCGAAGATGCTCTCGTTCGCTGTGAAAAATAAATGTGGCGGAAAATATGTGTAAGCTGTACCCTCGTGTATATATATATATATATATATATATATATATATATATATATATATATGAACGCTTTTACACTAAATCTATAATGTCACCGATTCAGTTTAATGATTCCGTCCCGTAATGTTTTAGCAGGTTTAAGCGCAAGGGTAGTTCGTCGCAAGAGTTTATTATAATATTGCTTTCGGTTTACTCGCATTATTTACTTATCGTTGGTTGCAATAGCTACTGTTTCATTTTATGGTCAGCTTTTTAAATATGCTCTGAAATTCGCGTGCCTCGCAATCCGAGATTTAGAAATCGCATACTGTATCATATATATTTGTGGCAATACAAGTTACGGCAATGCTCGTTTTCTCAGTTGGTATATGATGAATAGATAATTGGGTAGGTAAGATAATGTGAATTAATAAGAAATTGATTCTTTTAATAAATATTCTTACGATTTTACTACTCTGAAAAAATTATTGTTAATATGTCTGTACAAAAAATGGGACAACATAAAGTAAGAGAAAAATTATTTACTTTCAAGAGTAAGCTATCAAAATTTTACGAATCGAAAAATTATGTAATTTGTATAAAATTGAACTCTACATTCCTTATATTACGCTTTTTCATGCTATTAGAAAATTATATACAATCTATTATATTATATGCAAAAAATCAGTAAATGTGACCAAAAGAGATAACAAATACTTTCCGCTTGAAATTTCAATTCATCTCGAGCAATGGAATTAGTTTGCTTTTTCTTCGATAGTCAACACGTAATTCTGTCATCGACCTCGTTAGAATTTTAAGATTCACGGATTTAAAGAAGCCTATTTTATAAGCTTCACTATATCCAACCAATGCTGCCTCATTAGCATATAGAACCCTAATAAGAAATATGCTCTATTTTGTAAATCATTTGAAATTTCCGGTTTGTTCGTAAATCCGCGCATAGTTAAACGACGAATTAATTTAAATGTCCGGCTATATTGAAAAATTAGTAGACATATAAGTATATGCTATTAATTACATTTTATTTAAGAATTATTATTTTTTTGAAATTTGGTAAATTACATATACACTATGGATAGTATATGTAGATTGTGTCAAATACAGCCCACTTATACGTTCGTTCAATAGTGCATATTAACCATATATACATTAAAATTAGCTCTCGAAATTTTTGACTTGTAATTTCATTTGAAATTTTCACTTTCGAAATTCTGTAAAAACATCTCTGTCCAGGCGCTTTCGTCAAATGAACGAACATTGAATATATATATGTATGTATATATATGTATATATACATATTTACACGAACGTAAAAAAATCAATCAGAAAGTGAATCTTTACACAAGGACCGAATAAAAGCCCTTTAAAACGATTCGTCGCGCGAGTGTCGCACGCCAGATATCGCTTCGAAATTTTTCAAGCCACATCCCTTCCCTTTCAGCCCCTCCCCCTCCCCCCATATCAGGCTCTGCCGACAATGAACCGAGCGCCGAGGAGAGATTCCATCTCCGAATAATCCGCCGCGCAGTCTATATATAGAAAGAGACGGTTATTATGCGCGGGCACGTTTTCGCCAATGCAAAAAGTGTCTCTTTGCACAGCCGTCGGGGAACGTGTCGTTTTTGATATTGCCCGTAATCCACTTTTCCGCGCCGGGCTCTTTGTTTTTTTTTTCTTCTTTTTGTTTTGCTTTTTTTTTTTTTTTTTTTTTTTTATCAACAGCTGCCGTCGCGCGCCGGGCGGTAGAATTTGCGCGACCGCTCTCGACCATATAGTTCGTATATTTTTCGCTTTGCTCGCGCGCGCGCGAGGGCTAATGCGTATATGTTCGAGAGACTGGCTACAGAGCTGGCTATAACGGAAGTTTAGGCGTGAGAGGTTTATACATACAGAGCCCGGAAGCGATTCAACGTCGAAGCACCACGCGTCGCTGAAAACTATTAAGTTTGTTTGTTTCATTTTTTATGTTTTTAGTTTTTTATATGATTGGTGAAAAGTCAAATTTGATCGAATTCGATGCCGATTTCATACCTATCACGGAATTTTCGGTGATGTATAGATTTTAAAAATGGGATATGTGCAAAAAAAATCTCTAAAATTTCAATTGATTAATTGAGTTTTGTTGTATGAAGCAGTATCGCTTATTTTATTAGTTTTGTTCACATTATTTTGATGGGAAATTGCATTTACGAAAATGATCATGTAAGTCATTTTAAATACATTTTAATGTTTTTTGTTAACAACATACAACAATTGGTTTATGGAGTCTTGAAAAAAAAGAATTCTGTACTAACAAATTATTCCTCTGTAGTTATTGAAATTATATATATATATACATGTATTTATTTATTAAAACATAAAAATACATTTTAATTAGACTTTATTCGTATCAATTAAATTGTCATTACTTCATTTCCATATAATTCGCTTGAATCGTAAAGTTTAATTTATTAATTTATCTATATTTTATTATAAAATTTATTTTCTCTCGGATTTGCAATAAAATAAATAAGTACGGGAGACTATAGAATTTTCAGGATCTCATAGAGCACGTTTTTATTAATCCTTAAAATTTTTAATTATGAAAATGATCCATAATTCATTGTGACGATTAACGAGTCGAAGACTATAAATTAAAGGCGAGTTTTCATATGTATATATCCGTCAAAAAAGTCGTAAAGTACGCGTCAAGTCTGAAGAGAGCAATCTCAGAGTGTAAAATACTGAATCTTACTTAATTATTCTAAAATATAACTTCATAATAATTTATAAATTTTTTTTTCTCATATATAGACGATAAATTCAATGGGGCTACGTACAATTAATTCTGTGAAAGCATCACTTTCGCATTACTATATACCATGCATAATCGTCTCCTGCTACAATGCAGTGAGCTCCCGATATTAAAAAATTCATAATTACGCTTATAATACCCTTTGCACGAGGATGAAATCAATAACTTCGATTCACGATTAAATTTCCGAACATATACATAACGTGGCTTAGCTTCCTATCCTAACGGGACGGATTATAATCTATATATATATATTATAATCCATCAATGTAGAGCCCCCCCGGTCCCGCTACGTTGCAGCCGATATTTAAAATTCGCTTGAACGCAAATTGTATACCTGCACAACAATGATGGCGCGCTCTTGAATCCTCGCTTTAATACCATTCAAATTATAATACATCGCGATATGAAGAACAAGCGTAACTGAAATCTGAAATTTTAATATGTAATATATATATATATATATATATATATATATATATATATATTTATATATCTATGTATCTATCTATGTTTGTATGTATGTATGTATGTATATAGGTGCCTCTCGATGCTTCGGGGTGATGTTATATATACGCAATTGCCGCCAGTTCTTAAGACGTTCGTATAAACAGTGAATCCCAGACGTAACCGCAATTATTTATATATATATATATAATAACACTCCACCTATCTATCTATATGTATGCTCACATAGATACCCACAAATGTATAGCATTTAACCAATTATTATGACCAATGATAATAATAATGATAATAACGCCAACTCTCCCCTCCGTCTCTCCGTTTCCAGCTCTCGGGCCTTGTCGTCGGCGGGATCGGCGTCTGGACCGTCATCTCGAAGCACAGCTACATATCGCTGTTGGCGACCTCGACCTATCCAATTCTGGCGTACGCCCTGGTCGCCGCCGGTGGACTCGCCATCGTGGGCAGCTGGCTGGGATGCGGGGGCGTCACGTCCGAGAATCGATGCGTGATCCTCGTGGTAAGTAGTAATAATATAGATGCATGACACTTGATGAATTGACTTATCGACGAATCTGATAATATACGTTTTTCAAAGATTCCGATGTGGGTATATATATGCTTGAATACCATGTATAAAAATATATTGTTTTCTATGTATGAGCTTAATTTGTATAAGTATATCAGTGAAATGTTTGTTGGGCATTGGTAAGGTGTCCAAGGGCTTATTCTTCTGCATATGTGTTCTTCACCTTCGTAGGATTTTACGGCACTACCATCTACTTCTACGGCTTCAAGGTAAGTAATTTAACATTTATATTCCACTCGTAATACTATTTATTGATATATAAGAGCTGCGTTGCGTATGAATTTGTATATTAAGAAATGATAATCAAGTGTTTGCAGTCGTGAAATTTTACAAAACCCTATACCTCTATAATTGTTGATAATCAAAATTCAAAACCGAGGTCTATGAACCTCTATCGTGTGAGATTCAAAGCTATATGTAAAAATCAAATGGAGAAATATTCCTTATCTTGGTTTAAACATTTTAATTCGTGAATTTCTTTCTTTTTCGAGGTCGCTGATGATGGATATATATAAAGTTTCATTCCGTAAAGGATGAAATTAGTTCGAATTTTAATTGTTCTGACTTATAGAATGTTTACATCACGACCCATTCGCATTATGAACCATTCAATTCTCACATTTGTATTTCTTATTCGTAAGTATCGATTTTACAAATCCAAGTATGAAAATATTTCAGTGTATTCAATGAATCTTTCTGCATTTGACCATGAATTGATCTTGAATATCGCTTTGGATTCAATATATATTGAATCTTTCTTCGTTTGATCTCCAAATGAAGTTGAACTTGACACAACGAAGTTAATAAAACTCTGTGATTTACAGAAACGTATTATGTAAAACGGTGCAATTATCCCAGATAGGCGTGGATAATAAAGTGCACATTGTATATCTAATCGATTAAATCATAAGTTATGTTAATCACAATTTGCTGAACACAAAAAATTTACACTGAATATCTAAAAGATTATACTAAGATTATACTAAACTGTACCCTCGTGTTTTTAATTTCACAATAGTAAACAACTTTACTAGTTTTATATTAGGTGCGCTCGCCGAATAATTTTTTGCCAATTATACAGTGTACACATCCCGCGTCGGACTTCTTCCGAGTTCCAGGGAGCGAACAAAAAGGACGCGACTATGCGGCAGCCCCTCATAACGAGATCGAAATTCTTACCCGGCACTGTACGACGCCCACGGCGGAGATTAACGATCTTGAATCAAAGACGGTAGCCCTTGTTTTTCCCGGCAATAAACCCGCGTCGGCGCATAATGAATCGCCGATGACCGGGACAGAGGGAGGAGCGAGAGTGGGTGAAAGAGAGAGAGAGAGAGAGAGAGAGAGAGAGAGAGAGAGAGAGAGAGATTGATCGAGGAACTCCCGACGAGATTTGCGCCGTCGATGATTAATTAGTCGCGCCGCCAAAGACGGATTGGGTTGACGGAGGGGGGAGGGGTCGCGCCGATGGATTAGGTGCGGCTCGGCATGGGTCGTTGCTCTCTCTCTCTCTCTCTCTCTCTCTCTCTCTCTCTCTCTCTTTCACCCACTCTCTCTTTCTCATCCTCGCGCACGTTCTCGAGCGTGCCACGCACCCGTTGCGCAGGCAGATGGCGCGACGCCGGCCGCGTCCTTCGCGACAGTCGGTTCCGTTTCGCGTAATTGCGGCGGTGCCGCAAGCGCAAGGATTCGGACCGCGGCGTGCGCCTTCCACAGAGGTGCGACGATGATGGACGGCTCGTTGGCAGACAAGTCGAGACGCTGATTCGGTTCGTTTGCCGACACATATTTCGCGATAGGAAGTGTATTTAATGCTCAAATCAGCTATTGAAAGAATGGTTTGATCAATCCCCCTGCACTTGTAACAGCGAGATTTATCTCGAAATACAGAGTCCATGAAAATCGTCAAAACTTTACAGTATCAGGGCTACTTGAAATTACCGATTTATGCAAAGGCTTATATTATTAAGAGGAGGAATAACGAATGTGAATAAATCATTCCGAACTTTCGAATACAGAATAATAACGGAATTTAATATATATAGAAATTTTGTAATTCGTAGAAGCATATGCAATAATGAAAATATGTAATGGAATTTTAATATAATACAAAATGTTGTAGTACCTTTCTTAGCTTAATTATATACACAGCAGTAGTAGATTGATTATTCGTCCAGCAAAATTATTCATAGCTTTTTATGCTTCATTTTACATCGCAATAATATAGTTTCGTTAAAGTTTTTTAAATCTCTATGAAAATTCATGAACCTAGTTGACAACCAGCTGCAGATAATCAAAAATTTTATTTTATTATCTAACCAGAATTACTACACAATACACAATCGGAACGAACAGCTGGATCTAGATTATACAATTGTATTTATCTAAAATTAATTTGGTTGTCTAGACACTGTAGATTGATTTCACAATTCAACTGCGTAATTTATTGTATATTTTTGTCGTATGAAATACAAAATCTTATCTGCATAATAAAACAAATACTCTCGAATTACGATTTAAATAACAATAACGAAACATATTCTAAATTAATCAATGGAAATCTACTTTTAAGACCGCAAAAGTTTCTCTCTCAACTATATATCGCCCGGACGCACCCTCGATATTTAGTCGAAACAAATATTCCGTCTCTTCTTGGCCTATCAAGTCTAACCGATATTTTTTCTTTCTTTTTCTATAAAGTTTGGTTTGTCCTTTTTTTCTAGCACTCTGTCCTTCTACCGCATCTTTGATACATACTTAAATACCCTGCTATTCACCAGTATGACACGCAGTATCGTATTTTTTGCTCTAATATGAATTTAATTAGAATGCGGGAACGATTGTAATTTTTTCTCTGATTGTTAAAAATTTACGTTGATTAATTTTTTATGTTAACCAAGCACTTTAGCGTCTTCTGACATCAACTTTTGCAAAGTATGCCCGTAAATATATTCGCGGTGGATTGCAGTTTTTCCATTTTCACGCCAATGAATTTTTGACAATGAACTTGGAAGAAACTGAAAAATTAATTTTTACAAATTACTTTTAAATACAGTACAGTTATCGAAAGTTACGTGAAACAATACATATAAAATCAATTACACCCTCGACAAAGTTCATTCCATCGTCGTTCAGCGAAAAGGTAAAGATACGCGTTGGTCGAGCGGCGTGAATCCGAACGTTTCGGAAGGCCGCGGGCCTGCCTCGTCTGCCACTGCGTGCGCGCGTGCGTAAATCCTGAGGAGGCGAAGGGAAGCGAGCAAAGGAGCTGCACGAAGATCGAACCGTGATTTATGACGGCGGCCATTGATCTTCGCTAATTGGCTCAATATCGCGGCGCTGTGTTTTGAAAGGAAAGGGGCGGGAGGTTTTGGGAGCGCGAGGAACGCGAAGAAAAATCGGTGGCAAGCAGGCTCCCTCGCGGCTTGAAATTCCAGATGTTTAGGCACTCGTAGCGGTGAAATCGTCTGTATTTAAGCTTTTTACTTTTGAACATTTTTCTTCGGTCTGAAAGTGAGAGAGGGATAGATAGAGAGAGAGAGATTGATAGAGAGAGAGTAAGAGAGAGAGAGAGAGAGAGAGAGAGAGAGAGAGAGAGAGAGAGAGAGAGAGAGTGAGAGAGAGAGAGAGAGAGAGAGAAGCTTGATAGAGAGAGAGAGAGAGAGAGAGAGAGAGAGAGAGAGAGAGAGAGAGAGAGAGAAATAGAATAAGTGTGTGGAAGAGTTTTAGTAATGAGATAAATTATAAAGTACACGACGAAAGAGAGAAGGTGGGAAGTGAAGTTCATGAGGTAGAAAGTAAGTTCTCGTGCGACATCGAGAAAATATCTTCCCTGCTGGTCAACTAGTTACAATATATATATATATATATATATATATATATATATATATATATATATATGAGTGTGAGTAATTGAATTATATATAGGGGTCATACAATCCTCTTATCTACGTCCGAAGCATCGCTAGCGAAAACTTCTATATATATATATATATATATATATATATATATACTGGATTTAACGTCGGCGCGTGCAAGCGCGCAAATGCACAGCTTTGGGTAATACCGTAAAGTGCACTTGGGAAGTGCTCGAAGAAGCTCGCAGTGGGCGCGCGCTGATCGTTTTCCAAAATTTTAGTTCGAAGTGCGAGACAGACACTTATCGAGCGCCTCTCAGTTAGGTAAGTTGAGAAACTCCGGACGAGCGCGTTTCTATAAATGGTGAAATACATTTTTTTTTTCCTTCATTTGATTAATGTCAATAGAAATATGAGGTTACTTCAAATCTTCTCGAATTAATAAGAAAAAAGTAAGATACAAAATAAACATTTTCTATTTAGTCTAGATATTAAGTTTTTTTAATTTAAAGTTGCCTTAAGTAACTGGAGTACCAACTCCGTTGACTAACTGTCTCTTACCTTTTGTAATCCTGGTACATGTATATTACGCATATTCGCAGTTCTTCGCCTAATAAAAAATATACTATAAAACAAAACAAAATTATATATTAGACAAAATTATTATTAAAAAAGTTGCATAAGAAACAATTCCGTATAAAAATAAGTGTGTAATTTATTTACTCCTCTCGAGTTTGAGAGCAACACCATTTTACATCGTTATATAATTTTTAGCTGTGATTAAAATCATCTTCATATACAAGTTCAATTAGTTTGTTGAATTGTTTTCTAGAATCAATATTTATTGCGACTGTTCAGCTATTAAAATTATTAATGTATACAGAAAAAGGTTCGTTTGCGACAATTATATTCGACGAGTTCTTTCTTCTTCATCGTCCGTTGTATCGGAGATAAATTATCATCCATCAAACTTTGGCGGCGCTATCTTAACGTCCATAATTCCAAATTCCACACGCACGCGAATAGCTGATAGTTTGACTTTGGTCGAGCTCTTCGTCGGAGTGCTTCGGAATAGCTGCTTCGCGCGCGTTAAAGTTGATTATTTACCCCGTGAGATAGTTTACGAGTAATTCGAATGAGATAAAAACCAACTTGCACACTAGCGTTAGACTATATTTTTCGAAAAGAATGCCGGAAAGTCCTGTGGACGTTGCAGTTTTGAGGTTAGAGTGGTGAAAAATATGCTATTCTTGCATTCGAGGCACGGCGAGAACACCTAGCTGATGCCCAGAGACAACAGACAACCCAAAGGAGAGGAGACGAAATCGTCCTCGCTCTTACCTCTTGCGTGCTATCCCGCTTCCCTCTCTCTCTCTCTCTCTCTCTCTCTCTCTCTCTCTCTCTCTCTCTCTCTCTCGACTTTTAACGGAATTTAATTAAAATTTATGACCGCACTCGGAGCGGCGCGGCGCCGCGGCAAAGGCGACAACCGCGATAATTAACCGAGGCCGCGCGCGAGTGCAGGGGTAAATTGTTTCTCGTCCACGAGAAAGTAGCCTCTGCTCCCTCTCTCTCTCTCTCACTCTCTTCTCTCTCTCTCTCTCTCTCTCTCTCTCTCTCTCTCTCTCTCTCTCTCTACTCACTGCTTGATTTCGGGTGTTCGAGGCTCGCGGTCGGACGGACGCGCTTTTAAAGTCCGCGCGCGAAACGCCGCGGCGACGGTGGCGGCGAGAAAGGTGAGGAGGACGAGCAGAGGAGTATGCTGTTTATGTCGCTCTGGCTTCTTCTTCTTCTTCTTCATTCTACCGGGCTTTAAGGTCATTAGTGTACTTATTGGAAGGTATAATTAAGGAGATGTTCAATTATTGTATTGTACTTATTTTGTTGTTAAATATACGTATCTTTATTCATAAGTTGATATTTATGTGCCGTTTGAGTTTCTTTATTTTCGAGGAGTACATCAATTTGCAAAGTCGAAGGAGATAAAGTCAAATTACGCGTAAATAGCAATTACGAGGTACTTTTTCTCCACTTGACTTTTTCATTTTCTGCATTTGAAATTTCGTTGGCTTACACGTGTCTTGTATTAAACCATCCCAATTACAACTGCATAAGGTATCAATCACTTTCAAGTCCAACATCTAAGACTATCGAATGAATAGCCTGAAAGCGCGCGAGAGCTTAGAAAAGAAAGAGATTGCGCGAGGAAATGTCGCTCTGTTCGATGGTTCGACAATCAATGGAAACTCCGAAAATTCCTCGTCTACGTATAGACTTCGGACATTTTCGTCGAGTCACCCGAGCGCTCCATTATAAGAAAATGCCTCGACGCGTATCGAGTGCCTGGTAAATCGAAGGGGAGGGTATCAATCACTTGTATCAGCAAAGCAGTATATATCATGTATATATGTATATATATTATATATATACACATACTTACGTAGTATACATACGCATACGTATGTACTTACGTATGTACGCATAAAGGTATCGAGGAGAAAAGCGTCAGTGTAGGCGTTTTTATAAGCTTTCGAATCGATACATCGGGGGCACTTCCGTTTGTGCTTTCGCCTGCAAACGCTAAATGCGCTATTCGATATTGATATCTTGGTAGAGGGGGTGGAGGGTGGGTAATGCGAAAGATTTCGGATAAATAGGTTAAGCACGTTACATACAGATATGGTTTATCATCGTCTTCCATTATTTGCCCACAGCGACATATATTAATAAAATCGTCCGTTGTAGTCGCCGATTTCGTTGCGCGCGCGCACGTACCCGATAAAAGCAGGATAAGCGTGCAAAAAAGCAAGGAAAAAAGAATAATCACTTCTGCTATGTAAGCGGAGTTAAAGATCGTCGAGTGTTTCAAAACGGATTTTTTCACCGCCGCAAAAGTTTTGGAATTTTTTAATTCGTACTAATTTGAGAGTCCATCGAGAAAGCCTTTTGCTCGAGCATATACATATACATATAACTCCATGTATGTAATTTGGATGGGTCTAATTTAAAAACTATGCTTGAAACTTTTACTTCCGGCACTAGCGTTACATTAATCGCGAACGACTCAAGTCCTTTCGCAGATGGAAAGCTCGGAGGAAGTATGAACACTTCAATGTCTAATATTGAAACTCGTTTAATTAACGTACAGAGACGTAGAACATTAGCTGGCGATATTATTGAAACGCGACTGGGGTAATTCGTGTGAAATGGTCATATATTTTCGATGTACGTGTAATTTTACCAAAATTCAAGAAAAAAACGTAGAAAATAATTTTAATCCTTTATTTTTTTTTTCGATCAAAACATACACACTTATCAAAATCAAAACATATACATGAATACATATAAATTTCAACTAACAAAATTCCCCTTATAATTATTGCAAAATCCACGTAATCCCGGCCGACCGTCTCCTAAGCTCGCACCCGCACAGCGGGAAAATCGGGTATCTCGCGCGCTGCTCCGCACCTCCGTTGCACGCTATACACCCGCTACACCATCGCGGGCCTTTCGAAGTAACCGCGACGATTTAGACAATTATTATCAGCCTTCGTCCCCCCACCGCACCCTCCGCCGCGTCTTATTCCACCGCCTCTGGCGCGCCGAATCGTGAAGGCGCGCGAAGGGAGACCGGCAATTTGATTAGCCGCCCGATGATTAAGCCCGCGCTCGGCTTTATCTAATTCGCGCCGCAGCTGTGGCGCGAGGAAATTTCGTTATACTCGGAGTGATGGGGGGGGGGCGGAAGAGGTGGAGGACGCAGGACGCGGCAAGATTCTACTCCGCGGACCGCAAACTACGCGCCGAAACGCGCCGGGCGATGGTAATAAAGTATAAAGCGCGGTTGTCGCGCCGGTTGCCCGGCCCCGGTCTAGATCGCGGAGTCGCGCGGTGCGAGCAGGGGGTTCCAGCAGGGCGGGAGAAGTTCCGTGTCCCCCGTACCACTGGACCCCCGTCGGAATGTCCGGGTTGGCTATTTTAAGGGACATTCGCAAGCTGTGCTACCCATGGTTTTCGAAGTATACGAAACGAGTGGGTCGAACTTCGAGCGCTTATCAGTGCTATTTGTGGTATTAGTCTTATGGTTGTTCTGGAGGTTGGCATGTTTAAGGTCTGGTATATATATATATATATATATATATATATATATATATATATATATATATCTATATATATAATTATTAGAATTTTTATTCGCACGCGCGCATATAATAACATAGAAGTTGACCACTTTTCAAGCCGTTACTTTCGATATATATGTGACTATTTTTATTTAAAATTGTAATTTGTTCACGTTGAATCGTATTAGACATTATATTTTTATATACGTCAGCTCTGTAAACACGAGCTACGGCTTGCCAACTTTTGTTTACCCGGAAGGGGAAATCCCCTTTTAAGTTCGAAACGTTGTGTAGTTGTTGTTCGATGAATTTATACTTCGCAGTATCGACCGACAGTTTTTCTATTAATTGTATTTATAGATAAGACACTGACGATGGAAGCATCATATTATATACATTTTTGTTCAGTGCATTAGTATCTACGAATCTTTTAGATTTTTTCAATTCACTTTGCTGTTATTATTCTGCAGCTTTTCATACCTCTGTGTATTTTAAAATTGTTCAATATTTAAATAATCCGGGATTTTCATACGCGCGTAAGTGAAAGAGATTTCATGAAAAATTCGACATTTTCTAAAATTTTATTTATCAGAAAATTGTATTGTATACTGATTTTTGAACCTCCCGTGAGAATTGTATTCAGATAATTTTGGGAGGGCGAGTCGGTAAATAATGACAAGACACAGGCATCTTTTGAAGATAATACTAAAAGTGCAAAGAATAAAAACACATTTTTAAGCCAAAGTTGAGGTTATATACGGTAGCAAGGAGACATTTTTATAAAAATTTTTAATCAATTAATTAAAGAAGGATTTGTACGCTTTTCCAACGTACTTGAGTTTGATAAAACATCCTCTCCTTCCGCTGGGGCCTTCTGATGCAATAAGTAAATTCAACGAATACGACAATGTCAAAATACGATCGATCATAAATATTTGAGGAAATTCAAAGACATGCGAAAAGGCAGGATCTATATCAGAATAATTATTGACATTTTTTTTTTGTAAAAAAGTTCGATACTAATATTTAGTAATAGTTCCGAAAAGTGGTGTTTTTTTTTTGTTTTAGGCATCGATAAAGAAGCCTAATATAAGATATGACTTATTAGTCTGTATTTTGACAACTTCTAGATAACTTCTACTGGAATCAATGCAAATCCCGGCCGTCTTATCATATACTTATCTCAACGTAGTGAAAACCGAGGTGGAAACTGCGCTTTGCTCACATTATTATTATTCGACCTATTTGACGCAGCATCACTCTCCCCGGACTACGGCGTGTTTTATTGACTCCTGCGTTCAGCGGGTTGCCGCGAACGCGGGGCAATGGGGGCGCCGGCCGCTCGTTGGTCGCGCGCGCGGGTGCGCGCTTTCGAAAATTACCCGTACAACCCGTCCATTATATAGACTTCTTTTGCAAGCGCGCCTATATATAATAAGACGACTATATATAATACACGTATATGCAGGCAATTACGAGACCGAGCGAATGTTCCTCGACGGGCGGCTGCGGCGGCGGCGGCGGTGGCCTTTGTCCGTTCGGCGGGGTTGGGTTTTTCTTTTTTGCTTTTCTCATTTCATCGGGACTGCGCGACGATAATAATAAGGATCGAAGCGTATCTACGTGAATTCGTAACGACGAGCAATCGATTGATTTTGTTGACGAACGCCTCGGCGCCCTGTCACGGGGTTTTACTTAATTGTACCTACGAGCGGACGTGCGAAAATTCCTATTTGCGTATTCCTATAATAGAATAATATGGCGCGCTCGGCTTCGCATTCCGCACGCTCGAGTCAAAAACTAGTTTTTCGAAAATAAAAGATATATATATATATATATATATATATATATATATATATATTTGTTTAATGCAGTTTCGCAAAAATATAAAATTTAATCGCGAAGAAAATTTATTTACCATCGTAATTAACGGTGAATTTTATATTTATTTTATAGCGAGTCGTAAGAGAATGTTTAATTTCTCGGTGCAGTTTTTTTTTCAGAAAACCAGTCGCATAAAAAATGTCCTCGTAATTCAAAAGTAACTGTCCCAAGCCTCGCGTGTACAAAGAATCTTAGCAATTTTGTTTTCGCGGCACAGCAAGTTATCAAGTTTGATTTTATTACGCACAGCTCAATTTCTGCTTCAAAAAAGTCTATAAAGCAGTTTATTTTATTTGCTTGTTTGTGCTTATATATATATTTAGTATACGTACACGCATAAAAATTTCGTCGAAAATAAATCATCCAGCTTTGTAATTTGATCGCGACTCGCGTATTATAACGCATACTTTCTAATACCGTAACATTATAAATCGCGTCCTGCCTCATTTTCTGCATTTTGTATTTTTATGCACTTCTTATATATATATATATATATATATATATATATATATATATATATATATATATATCTGTCCAGTGAATCGCGCTGAAAAGAACTTGTTGCTTCCATCTGTCTCGCGAATAGGAGGCTCAACGTCTCGCGTATATATATATATATATATATATATATATATATATATATATATATATATAAAGCATAAAAAATTATGCTAATTTCAGGATTAATGCCGGGATTGCCTTCGAGAGCGGCAGCGAGCCGCGCTCATACTTTACCGTTCCATTACCGGCGTACTACAGATTCATCAGCTTCTTAATATTAAATTTGGGCTCTAAAGCGTATTTATCCCCCCTCACCTTCCTTGCCTCAGTCGGCAGCATGTATGTATATATTATATCGTTTTAAAATTCCTGAATACGTTCGTTCTGCATTCGCCCGCGCTTCTCTCGTCCACTTATCACCCCCCTCCCTCCCCCTAAACGGTCTGTTATAGAAATATTCTCCTAATTTATCATACTGTCTTGTTCCAAGCATTGCTCATAATTCATATCCAGCAAAGCCAGAGCCGACTGATTTTTCTTTTGCTCTCTGCTGCACTCGTTTGGCTAAATTCAGGGTGCTTCTGTTTATTAGTCGGCCAGTTTACCTTTTGTTTTGATACACTTTCGTTTTTTTCTTGGGAGGAAAGTGAAAAATAAGCTTGGCGGCAATTAGACGAGAGGACAATTGATGTATTCGATATTTAAAGACAAATCTAGCCTAGATCGTTCTAATATTCGAAGTATAAACAGCTTATTCTGTATCTAATATTTTGTAAGAAATGAATTCTATGTAAAAGAAAAAAGCTACATATGTATGAGCATCTAGAAAATCAAGAAAATTAATTACCTTAAAAAATACGTCTTTCTCAAAGTACTTTTAGTTTTATTTTGTACTTGTATTTCTTAGTTTAGTTTTGTCCAGGAAAAGCGTCTAAAATTTTAAAGAAAAATCGATTTTAGTAAAATTGGTCCTTTTTTCGACACGAATTATCCAAAAATATTGTATCTGCCACAAAGTTGAACGTTGACGATTCCTAAAAATTTTATTAGTTAAAGAAATTGCTTACATTCTATTATTAAAAAAGGCAGAGCCTTGTCTAACAATAAAAAGTGGATTCTTTTCTTCTTTTGTTGTAACCATACATTTTGAATCGGAAGTCTCGTCGAAAAATACAACGAAGATGAATATAAATTAAGATTAACATGGATTATCGAGTTTAAGATGTCCGTTTTCGAAAAATACTAGAATAATTTTTTTGAAAAAAGAAATTGTAAAATTAAATTTATTTACCTGAAAACAATTTATGTCCGTGAATTTTCCCACGAGGCATCCATTCTTAAATAATGTTAGAAAAAGAAGACCACTGTATCCGTTACTGTTGCACTTATTTTAAATGCTAAGCACAATTTTTCAACAAAATTAAAAAAAAAATGAAAAACCATTTATTTTGCGCTAACTTTTGCGGTAACTTTGCAAAAATTGCATTTTTCCATTATGAATCGATCTTTTTTTCCGAATTCCTTGTTTTCAAAGATGCCCACATGTATAATAAATTATAAAGTCAACTATCTACAGGAAGGATAAGAATCTGCCGACGAATTTTCGAACAGTCCAAAATCTGAGAGGCATAAATACGTAATTCGCCGACGGTCGAGGGCGGCCGTCTGTCGATTAATCGAAAAACTCGCCGACAAACGGAGGCCCGCGCGGAAAGTTCGAGCCCTCGGGTAATACACGTAGGACGGCATAGTAGCCTCCCATGAATTTCCGTTCGCCCCGCGTCCATAGGCCGTTTTATCCCCCTCCCCTCGCCGCCCACCACACGCCACAACGCGACCAACTCGCACGCATCCCACAAATGATGCATATCTTTACCCAACGATCTTGGCAACTGTCCGCGCTGCGGTTGTGGACACGTAGAATATATATATATATATATATATATATATATATATATATATATATATATATAGTTCGGGTTCCAAAACCAGTTTCTATACAGCACCTTCTTCAACTCCTCCGCGAGAAACAGGAGGGAAGAGCGAAAAAGAGACAGACAGAGAGAGAGAGAGAGAGATAAGGGGGCGCGGGAGGATCGCATTAATGCGCGCTTAAGTACCTAAGCACTCGCGCCCGCACTGCCTATTTATTCGTATATTAAATTCTAATATATATATATATATATATATATATATATATATATATATATGCGCGACCACGCGAGTTCGCATCTTAGATTTAAATATTCTCGAAGGCGCGTCCTCTCGTTGAGAGATCGGAAATGTGAGAAAGGAGCTCGAAGATTTATGGTTGGTGAGGGTGCGAGATATATAGAGAAAGCGAGGCAGAGGGACTGGGGTGGAGGAATCGTCCGCGAACAGTGCGAAAATAAGAGCGGCTGTCGCGATTCGCGGTCGACGGCCCTCGCTTTTCCAGTTTTCTTCGAATACTGCGCGCGTCTTTCTTCATTTATGTTTTACGCGAGCGACAAGGATATCGAAGATGTGATTGGGGACTAGTTGATGTATATAAACTGGGATTTTGTTTCGTGATCGTCGCGATTCGAGGGACTGTAATAATTATAAGAATAGCACTTTTGCAACTAGTAAGCGGTAAAATTTAATCAAAAGTCTCATCGGGTTCATACGAACACCTTCGGTTTTCTTCCAAACTGAATTTCGAATTGATTGCGCTTCTGTATGTTTTTGTATATGTGGAAATGAAAGCTCGTCAAAACTTTAAATGCAAATATTAGAGCAATAGAGAATTTTTTAGAATATCGTATTAGATTTTTTATGAAAAAAATACTAATAGTATTGATGTACCAATAGAAAAAATACGAAATTTTATTCGATGATTATCAGTTAGTAAACAAGTACAATTTCCATTACTATAATAATTGAATAATCCACTGTTTACACAATTGATTTCGAAACCACACATTGCGTGAACAGTGATACATTCATTAATTTAATATTAAAAATTTTATTATATTTAGAAGTAGGCTGACTTGTACTTTTTTTTTTTACAGAAGAGTAGAAGTAAAAAAACATTATATTGAAAAGAAGATACATACATGGATTATCTTTATTAATAAGTTGTTTACTCTCATGCAGCTCTCGTACCGCCCGAACTTTCAGCTGCTACTGAATCTCGAGCTCGACCACAATCATTCGGGCATAAGTCAAAAGTTCGCCGAATTTAACTACAATAAGGACAGTCGAGTTCTTCGCGTATGCAATAGTTTTATTAATCGTATCCGTACACCCCCTACAGATCGTAGATACAAGAAATTTTCAAAATGTCAAGCCATTAAGTCTTAATTCATTGTGTCGTCACTTTATCAGCACTTTATAAGCGCGCGATCCTTTATTTATTCGCAGCTCGAGACTTCCTTTTCCAATTCTGGTATACACGGTTGAAAACGGCAAACCTATAATCTTACGCTCGACTGCGCAGCTATCTCGAGCGTTCGCGGTACTTAGGTTTAAAATACGTTCAAGATACATGGAAATATTTTCTATATATAATAACGGCGCGTTTCCCTTTCGCGCGAGCCTGCCTATAGATTTGCCGACAATAAAATATCCTCACCCCCGCGCGCAGAACCGATCGGGCGTTGATTGCGCTTAGTCGAGCGTTGCTTATTCGTCGGTCGGTCGGTCGATCGGCCGCTTTAAGTGCGCCAGCGCGCGCGCGCGATTCTGGCCGCACGAATATATATCTTCGCGGCCACACGCATATCAACCTGTTGATTATTTCATACCTAGAGTGCGAGCGAAAGAGAGAGAGAGAGAGAGAGAGAGAGAGATGTTGAGAGGGCGGATATGTATATATATAGTACGCAAAAACGTTTTGTTCTTCGTTGCGAGTATAGACGTGAGTACGCAATACTTTTTCCTTCTTTTTCTCTCTCTCTCTCTCTCTCTCTCTATCTCTCTCTTCGTCTCTCCCCCTCCCTTTCTCTCCCGAGATCGCGTCAAGAGAAGATCCGTGCATGTTCGCACCTCGGTCCTCTTTTGGAACGTGTACATTTGCCAAGGCCCGCCTCCCCGATCAAGGTAGAAATGATGCTGCGTTTTGTTATACGTGGGAAGCGCGCGCGTGCTCGCTCGCGTTGCTTTATTGTTGGCTGATGTATATATATTATCTCGGCGCGGGCGTACGTTCCTTTTCTTCTTCTTTTTTTTTTTATTTTTTCTTCACTTTTAGATTTTTTTATACGCCATGTATTTGGAATAAGGCTGCAAAGAGCAAATTAGAATTAATATAAGCTTAGAGGGAAGTCTTCATTGTTCGTAATTAATACGTGAGTAAAATTACGAATAATATCAGCAATGATCAGCAAGAAATTACAACTGAGGTGATGATAATTATCTTAAAAAAACTTTTTTTTACTGTTTAAACATCAAGTTTATGAAGTTACGCTACTTGAAAAGTTTGTTGAAACATATATAACACCTGGATGGCAAGTGTTGCGTAGATGAACCGCCTAGTACAGTATACATTGAAAATATTTTCTTTGCAAAATTTTCACTCAAAAATTCCAGCGCATCAGAGATTGACAGAATAGCATATGTCCTTGTTTCCAGCTCCCAAAAAAACACTCTCGTTCGACACTTTGCAAAATGCTGCGTCTATTCAAGCTCGCAGAATAATCGTTTTGCAGCTGCACATCCGACGGAAATAGTTATACAACGTTCTGGTTCTTTAAAAAATATTTCGACTATTTTCTACTATAGCAATATTATTCAATTGATCCTTTTAGCGCGCTAAAAGGTTTCTAGCCTTCTGAAATATCCCAAGTTTATTGCATCACCGATTGAAAATTTCAAGTTTAACATCGTCGA
The DNA here is from genome assembly GCA_018907035.1 of Sycobia sp. Sy_11. Taxonomy (NCBI): domain Eukaryota; kingdom Metazoa; phylum Arthropoda; class Insecta; order Hymenoptera; family Epichrysomallidae; genus Sycobia; species Sycobia sp. Sy_11. The sequence goes on along the minus strand of JACCIC010000045.1, from coordinate 669,954 downwards.
TGGTAATTCTCGATGATTTGACTATAATGGATAATGCGTCAACCCTTGTGTTTAAAAATTCTCATAGGAAGATCTGAGTTCGAGAAAAAATTACGAACGTGTATGACTCTGTTGTACAAGATAACCTTCATCGGTCAATTAAGAGCATTTTTGAAGTTTCAAATTTATATGGATACTTATAACGTAAGCGTGATGAACAAAGTAACGAAAACACGTGGATGGAAGACTGATAATAGCTAATGGATTCAAAAAAAATCCATATTGAAACAGAGAACCACTCAAAAATGTTTTTAATTATTAAAAATCAAAAAAACATTATCTTTCGCAATCATTTCTCATCTTTGCTCGCAATTTTCATACATCAAAAATTAAATCATAAAATGTGCTTACCGAATCCATCAAAGCTACGAACATGAAAGTTTGCGAAAGCATCGTTAGCAATCCGCTACTTCCGCCCACATGTGTAATACAGCTATATAGCAAAAAAAAAATCCATTAAATTTTCGACACACCTCGTCCTCAGTCCCTCGCTACCGTACATTTCCGAAATGCGTATACGCGCGATAATAATAATTAATTTTGCGCCCGATCGTCCATCCGGCTTTCGATCAGTTTCTCATCTCTCGCGGGCTGGCTACGTTACGACACTTCCGCCGACGTGGCCGGTAGCTCAAATACAGCGTGTTATGTAATTAGCTTGACCTCCGCACTTATACACGCAATTAATCTCTCTCTCTCTCTCTCTCTCTGTCTGTCTCGCTCGGACGTTATACATCAAACGCGTGGGGAATCTTTAATGACGACCTGCGATCGCCATCAATTTCTTTGCACGTACCGCGTATAGAAAGAATCTCCGAAAGAGTCTTTAGATCGAACGACAGCAAGAGCTTAGAGTTTAGTCCCCCCCCCCCCTCAGTCTTAGTCGTCTCCAGATGTTTCCACGATCTGTCATCGCTAATAGCCGCCGAATGGAGATGGCAAGGGATGGAGAACGTTAGCGACGAGGGAGAAGCGGCCAGGTTGGTTTAATCCGAGTTCCTCAAGTGACCCATTAAACCGGCGAAGCCGGTGTAGTCACGCGGTTGAATTTCCACTCTGACGTATTAGAGCGAGGACGGGTGATAAAGAGAGAGAGAGAGAGAGAGAGAGAGAGAGAGAGAATGAGGTAATGAGGAGGGGGAGGTGGAGCAGTTCCGCGGTGCTCTCAGGCTGTACGGGACTCAGTTTCGACCGATTTAACCTCCCTCACCCTTACGTTCTTCTTCTAGCTCTTCTTCTTCTTGCTCTTCGTCATCTTCTTCTTCTTCTTAAATTATACAACGGTCGTGTTTACCTCTGGCTCGCGACGAGGAGCAAATTAGCGTCGCGTTCGCGGATCTTTACCTTCCCTCGCGGGGGTGGGGGCAAGGAGAAGCAAAGGGGGTCGGAGTTTTTATCTCGCGCTCGACCGACGCGACGAGACGACGGCATTCTCGACGCGCGCACCAGAGTGTTATCTTATATTCTTGGCATTACGACACAACGGATTTATACGCGAAGATTCAGCGAGCTCAGCGGAATTCCTTCGAAATTTGGTGCACAACGACGCAGCGCAAGAATTTGCCTTTCAGACCGTTGCTTTGTTATAAGCTTTGTTATATATATATATATATATATATATATATATATATATATATATATATATATATATATAGAAAGAGAGGATTTCTTTGCGAGTTTACGTTTGCAATTATCGTATTTCATGTAAATATAAAGCGCCTGAGGCAGGAATACCATATATGTTGTTTACTAAAAATAGTGTAGATCTTTGTATGTAATATATAAATATATATATACATATATATATATATATATACATATATATATATATATATATATATATATATACATATATATATATATATATATACATATATATATATATATATATATATATATAATATTTTTCTATTATATTTGAATTTTGAATTTTTGTCGGAATTTTAATTGCCCACAGTCAAATAAATTGATATTTCTTATATTTATTGATATTTAAATCTATAGAACGTAGTGGGTAAAAGAATTCAAAGATAAAAAGTCATAATTAACTTTAAGAGCTTCGGAAAAAAAATCTTGAGATCTCGAGTAGTAGGTTATTTGTGGAATTTCAAGTGGTCATTTAATTGAGGCGAAATACGTAGGGATCTAAATAGATATAGCTATGGCCTTAGATAATTTGCATATTGGCGATACTTGTATTGATATGAATTATTTTTAATTTGACGGCGTAATTATATTTTAAGTCGCTTTCCTCCTTCCTTTGATATTAAAGCGACAATAGTACAGCTTCTTTCGGAAGAAATTTTTGATTCAACAAAATAACTTGGAAGGTTTGACATTAATTAATTTTAATTAAGTTATAAAAATATGCGCAATGTAAAATGTAATGTAATTAATATATACTAAATAACACTGTGATAAGGACAGCTATAGCACAGTGTTTAGCCGTAAATAAAAATTGCAAATTTTATTTATTGATTAATTAGTAAATGTTGAATTCATTGCCCTCAACTAATATGACACAAATATTTTCTCGTGAAGTAAACCATATAGAATTTACCAATTAAATAATTAATTTTATACAAATTTTATGGTTGATCGCTCACTGAAAAATTAAAATCCATCTATTGTTGCATCTAATAATCGTGTCGTAACAATTTAATCCAGCTAGTGTGTCTCCAAAGAGCTAAAAAACCGAGAAAAATGAATGGTCACTATTAACTATCTACAATTTTCGTTATCTCTATGTATACATATTTGCTAATAATTTACAGCATTAATTTGTTAAGACTTTATTTGTCTAAAATTCTTTTAAATAAAAGACGCACCTTTGAATTATTTAAGCGTTCTTGGAACACTTTATGTTAAATAAGTTTTTCATAATTGCTACAAATTCCCTGTGCGTCCTAGGACGATAAAAAGGACACGTCTCAAGTATTTTGACAAACAAAAAAGATACGATCTTTTTGTTTATAAATCAAAAACAAAATATTTTATTGTTTATATTATGTAAACATTCGTTTTACATATTGAATGAAATGTATCGAACGAATAGACCTCGTTATTTTAAAGAAACTCTATTTGATCGACAATCTACGTTATGGACTCAACTAGAACATACTTCTCAATAATTGCAATTTGAGATAGATCAAGGCATAAATAACTTTTTTCGATAAGTACACGTATGTAAGTTTTCGCTTGAATTCCAGAAGATAGGCTGGATTTCCCACTTCCCAATCCAAAGCACAGTCGATGAGCTATATAAAATCTCTGCGCTATATAGCAAGACCTGCCGCGCATACTTGTAACACGGAATCCCATCCGCGCGGGCGCGGCTTTGTATAGGGTCCACCGGTCCCGACCGCGCGCAGACAGCTCGAACTGAGAATCGGTGGATAGGAGGAGAGAGACAGACAGAGAGATAGGAGAACCTAATCACGCGCGAACACAGGGCCGAGGGAAGGGATGCGCGGGGACGCGAAGGACGGCGCATTGTAATCGATTAGCCGCGCCCGGGAGCGACATATCACCCAGACGGTGGGCATTCCTCTCTTCCCCTCTACCCCATCCCCACCGTGCCCAGCACGCAATTATGCGAACGCAAACCCTGGCGTGCGTACATCCCCACCCCACCCCCCCCCCCACCCGAACCCCAACTGCCCGAATAGTCACGCAGGTATTTGCGGTCGTGTCGTTGCTTATGTGGTACACGCGCACTGATCCGCACGGGTCGATGTACTATCGATATATATCTATATATAACTGAAGATTCGTATACACGTGTATCTATACGCGCCTGTACGTAAGCGCGTGCGTATATCTCTATATGTGTATACGCGCGCTGAATCGCTGAGCGAGCGGTGATAGGGGAGGGGGATCTTTGGATATATATATATATATATATATATATATATATATATGAGGACGGTCCCGGCATAATTATCGTCGCGCTGTCGTTCCTGGACTTCCCCTCCTCCTGCCCTCCGCTCGACTTCCTCCACCTATTACCGATACCCTTATGCGCGCGCAAAAGGATCGGATTTCCATATCGGACCGCCTACCTTTTGTTGCCCCCGCACCCGGTCCCACTACTCGACCTGTTATCTCCGGTCTCTATACGTATATATGTAGAGTCGATACCTACCCCCCCCCACTCCCGCTCTCTAACTCTCACTCTCATTCTCTCTGTATCTATCTGTCTTTGTATGGTGCATACCGGCGCTTGCTTATTTTATCCCTGTTTATCTACTCAATATATATGTATATATATATATATATATATATATATATATATATATATTATTATTCTTCTGAACCGTGCTGTTATTTACCTGCGTGTAGGCCATTTATTCTTCTCTCGTACGCAGCTGCGTTTCTGATTTCGGTATAAAACGATGCCTTCCTCGTCGACTTTTTAAACGCCAACTTATTGTCCTTTAATCCATTCTCTTTTGTTGTACTTTAATGTTACTCCAGATGGTTCACGTATAAATAATCCTCTTTTTTACATTACATTTTTATATTCCCCGGATTATTGTTCCATTTGATTATTGACGATTTCTTTGCTGACTTATTCGAGGATTATTATGCACATTATCAGACATTCATTATATATATATATCTAATACCGGATTATTATTATTCATATTAATAATTCATGTTTTAATAAATAATGTTTATAAGTTTTCTGACATTTTTCTTAAAGAGCGAGCGATTTTCACAGATCTAGCAAAAAGTTAGTACTCCAGTTTAAACAGTAATCAATGTAATTAAATTAATCGTATTCTCAATTTTTGTGTCCTTTATCGGACTTACAGTCCTTATTGAATAATATAATTATAATGGCAGTCGGTCTTAGTTTGTTTATAATCATCCACTAGGATCTGAAAACTAATATCTACTACTAAAAAGTAATAAAAAATATAATATTATTAACAATGAATAATCTGACTTCATCATCAAAATCACCAAATATATGCATTAGCTTCGTTCAACATTTCGAACCGCTTCAGCTCATCATCAGGGACCAAACTAAAAACTCATAAAACAGTTATATTTAACACAAAACCCACTTAACTTTTAATATAAAGCACCAATTTATATTGATAAAGATGATAAAGCCTTATCTAACTTACTTGATTCCAAGATTAAATTCAATTTCTTGCGAATTACGCAATTATTTTTTATATAAAGTCAACTGAATATAAAAGACAAAGAGAGTAAACAAAAATTTATAATAATTGTTGAGAAAAAAATGTTGTAGATAAAAGTAGAAAAAATACAGTTCTTGTTCCGCAATATGTGTTATAAAAGGTTTATCGCAAAAAATTAGCACAATCTAGTTTATTATTATATATATTTTTTTTTGTTTTTAGTAGTAGTTTTTTTATTTGACATTCTACGGGGTTTGTTATAAACATAAAACATTATATTATATAATTATAACGGTATTATTTTAGAAAAGTGCAAGACCAATAAGTAATATTAATTAGTTTAGTTTACACCAGTCGACTTTAATGTACAATTAAAATTTTTTAATTTCTTTATTTTTTGCTTAAACCTTCTTAGCCAAAGTAAGAAAGGTGCCCAGAATTGCACAATTTCATCGGATCTCTAAGGTTCGTCATCAAATGCCTCTATTCTCCTTTCTCGAATAGTCGTCTCCTTCACTTTTCCCATGCGACGTCACTTCGCCCAAAACTTTTCCCAGAAAAGCAATGAGGGCATAACTGAGGAATCATAAGATTCCTCTCTTTCCCTTGTTCCATCCATCTCTCTCTCCCTCCCTCTCTCCCCCCTCTCTCTCACTCTCTCTCTCTCTCTCTCTCTCTCTCTCTCTCTCTCTCTCTCTTACACAGTGGGCTTGTCGCTCAGCTTTTTCCTATGTCGGCCGTCGTGCTACACCGCCTCTGTCTCCTGCAGACACCCAGTCACCACTTCGGGCTATCCTCGCGTTTTTGCTCGGCAAAGAGAGAGAGAGAGAGAGAGAGAGAGACAAAGAGAAACTTTCGGCAAGTCTTCTTGCTTGGAATTCTCGAGGGCGCGGGGACGATAACGAGAGAAGGAGGCGGTGGGGGGCTTGGAACCAGCTCGGCTCTCCGCTCGTTTCGGAAGGCTATCCGTTCCGCGGCTGACCAGTGATAATTTTCGATTTTCTTGCTGTGTCCTCGAGTGTGCGCGATTGTGGGTACAGAGAGAGAGAGAGAGAGAGAGAGAGAGAGACAAAGAGCAATGCAAGTGGCTGGCATCTGCTTGAGTTGACGTCGTACAAGCTGCTCGATTAATTACACGTTCGAGAGAGCATAAATAGAAAATGAATTAAGATTTTTTAGATATATTCAAAAATAGAGATATTTATAATAACTTTCTGTGAATATAAAGGACAGTTTAGAGGAAATATATTAAGATAAATTGATAATATTCTTGTACTCGTCAATTCTGCTCGGCATTTTTCTCATGAATATACAATTGAGAATGAATATACAATTTTGTCAAACAGTCAGATAATTTAAAACTAATATAAAACAAGTTTTTTAACTTGAAAAGAAAATTTTATTCAGTAAGAAGATCAATGACTAATCCTTAAAAAATTGAAATAGTAGAATCCGCATGGATATGTCTCTATTTTTCCTTTAAAAACATCAATCTAGCTTCATGAATTACTTAATCGAGATTTTCGAGATATTTCCTACCAAAAGTACTAAAGTAGTTGTTTTATAGTTCATAAGTCATAAAGATCATTGTTTAAAGTCCAAGACTTCTCTTTCAAATAAAACTATAATTTTCTTAAATAGCAAATTAGCAAATTTAGATAAATAAATCGAAACGACAATAAATAAATTCAAAGATTAAAGGGAGAAAAATTATTAACGTTCATTTCTTAAAAAGTATTACTAAAAAGAGCAACGGGATTGACACATTATGTACTGATACGCCTACTTACTGCGCACTTATTTGTTACCTTTAATCAGAATTTAATGAAATTTACGTTCCTTGCATAAGTTAACCAAAAAGAAGTTTCCACATAAGCAAATTTTATACAAAAAAGTGCAGCGATACTAGTAGTTTTTTTTCTTAACTACTTTAAGTAGCTTCTTTAAGTTCAAAAAAGTTTTCATAAATAAATCATTAAAGCTTAGCATGCAAGTAGCAAGGACATGAATTAAAAAGCAATCGTTTTTCAGAGTTTATGTTTCAAGATTAACGGATTAGAACATCCATGTCGCTGAAGTAGAGAAATATTAATAATACTTAGATAAGAAAAACAAGATGCAAAAAAATTACATTTTGATTAATTTCTTGCTGAAAAAATTGAAAACAGCATTTATTACAAAAAGTGTCAAATTTCATATTTTGCTTAATAATACCAAAAGTATTAATAGAAAGCAAATGGATAACTCATTTCCGATTGCAATTATCTATTGATCTTTCCCAATTACTCGCATTATGCACGTCATCGTCGGAGGAAAAATCCAAATTATAGAAATGTCTGTAGAGGACAGAAAATCAATCACAGAAGCAATAATATTGCATATTGAATATTGCGTATTGAATTTGAATATTAAGATGAGTCATGCTACTTGTTGGAATGTTAATTCTAAAAATTTTCACATGTTCCTGAATATTAGCTGAATCATAAATTAGTAGAGATAATAAAATCTCTAAAAAGAAATAGGAATTATATCAATATTATTTTAAAAAATTATCTTAATCTTTATGGTATGTAAGCTAAATACAAACATACGAGGTACATACTTGTTATTTATAGAAATTTCCATCCCCTTCATTTTAGTATAAACAATATATAAGTACAACGTATTTAAGCTACGAATTTGCATTGAACGATTTTTCAAAACGTCTGGATTTATCTTCACGTAAGTTCAAATTACTTCAGGTTCTATTTTTCTCATTTCATATTTTCGTGTAATTGTAAAAATTTACTCATGGCCTATATTTTCCAATGCTTCACGTTTTCTTAGATATATTGATATATACGAATAATTGTAAATTCTGTGAATTCAAGAAACACATTTCTTAGTTGTCTACGTGTTTACTGACTGTTACGGACTAATTTATATTTGTTATATTTAGATTTAATTTTAACATTTATAATTAAAATATAAGCTTTAGGTTTAAGTTTTCTCAAGGCGAAATTTAATATAATTTCGTCGAATAGTTATAATTACTGATAAAGTTAAGATTTTGTAACTGCTTTATTTATTTTAAATGGAAGTGCATATTACTACAATACGATATGAAATATAATCTTAAGATACGTATGTATGTAGTGTTAAGATTGTATTATTATAATAAAATCAATTCGTGAAATTAAAATTGAGATTGGTATATTATAAGAACTGTTTGTATTAGAATAATGTTACTCGGCGCGACTAAAATTATGAACAAAGATGACTGATAATTATGGGATATTAGTCACAAACAGATCATATAATATAATTTTATTAAACGTTAAAAATAAATTTCTATAATTTATTATAGTTTTTATTTAAGAATTTATTTAGATCTATATAGTTAAAGCAAAACTACGCATTCGAATTTAGTAAGTATTTTTTAAGTATCTGAAATAAAATAACATCTCGAGTGGCTTTGTAATAACCAGTGCTGTGACTGGAAAATTTCATATTTTCTGCAATAAATGGATGTATGTAATTGAGAGATTCGGTGCCGTGCCCGGAAAACGTAGGTTTTCGAAATCTGTACTTTCTTTGGCATGCATTCGTTTGGTGGAAAATATGATTATTTTCGAAAGCTGTTGAACTCTATCAAAACATAGAGATACATTCTACAAAATGTAGAAATAAAATTGTCCACAAAGATTGGATTTTCTTTCCGGGCCTTATGGCTGCGAGACAAAGCTGTTCGAGATTGTCGCGTAACGTTACACCCTTTATCGCTAAGTTCACGAAACCTACGTCGATTAGTGGGGGCCGAGGCTATAAAAATACGAGCGTGTTTATTCGATTCATTATTATTTCGCTGGCTTCGCTAAGGTGCGTTATATATTTTATATTTTCACCATCATTAAAAATAGTTCTTTATAGAAAAGTTTGAATTTTTATTTCATAGTCCATTAGTTGATAATACTGACATTTTCGTTTTTTGCCTAAAATGAATTTTAACTTCAACCATAACAATCTTTTGCAATAACTTAAAAATCGCTTCATAACATTCTCACATACTGCACAGAGTTTGAAAGCAATATTATCGGAAATTTACCAAAATAATGAATAGAATATGCCAATTTTTAACGAAAGTAATCTTAAAGTATAAAATTCTTCTTTTGAAAATCTGTGTTTAATTTTATGCATCTTTGTATTAGAAATTCTTTAGCGATAAAAAATTTTTCGCTTCATGACATACGCATGATAATATAACTACATATTTGAATAACATCAGATAATTACAGATTCTCGGATGTCTATTAGTCTAGAAGTTTAAAGTTTAGTTATTTAGGCTCAATAATGTCAAGTTTTTGCATAGGTTCCTATCTCTGATTTTCTACACTCTCAGTTTAGCTATGTGTAATTTTACCAAGCGACCAGCTGTCTGTCGACGTGTGTATAGGAATATATGTGAATAACAAATTTACGTATATCCTAGAATCATCAAGTAAATACCTACGTGTATATATATATATATATATATATATATATATATATATATATATATATATATTGTATCACATACAAGATATATGTCGTTGTAGGAATTTTTTCCGAAATAATTATTACGAAAAGAGGGAATTCTGGAAGGAATAGGGAATAATTTTAGTCTACATTGTCTGAGCAAACATAGTGGAAGGATATATCTGGAAAGTTTTGTTTTTGTTTATATTTTCTTATAAGAAATATATATATATATATATATATATATATATATATATATTTAAGTTTCTTTATTATCTAGTATTCGGATTCAGTACTCCTTTTACTAGTGCTTATAGATTAACGAACTTAATTTCCGACTCCGAAAAATGGAAAAATACTGTTTTGTAAAGCAAACTCGAACCAATAAGCAACCTTGACCTGACGAGTAAAGTCTGATCTTTTACGATAATAAAAAATCCGATGTATTTACTGCCTAAGCTAACGATTGGTCTATATATAATATATATATATACTTATATGCATATACATAATTTTTGTTTAAGCTATTTCGACAATTCTTGGCTCAAAATGAAGGCAGCAGTGTTCCTGATCGCATTAGTTCTCTTAACTTTCGAGTTACATACCGTAATAGGTCAACATTCTTGCATGTCATATAATCTTGGAAGCTGTCACTCAGTAAGCGAATCAATTGCTTGCAACAAAATCTCTACATGTGGATGTGTGGGTACAATTTGCAAATGTAATCCATGCTAAATTATTTCTCTTCAGAAAACAAGTCATAAATATATTGTAGCACCTAATAAAAATTGCGTTAAAAAATTATTCCCAATTGTAAATATATGTACTTTTATATTAACGTTCTTTTTGTATCAATTTTTGTCTCAAAACCACAGTCAATAAATAAATCATAATATAAAATGGTACAATCGATACCTGCATATAATTATATTCTGAAAAATAATCGCAATGAAAGATTATTTCAATGGATTAAAATATCAAGAAATTTTGAAGAAGAAAAGGTAAGAATTAATAAATGAGAGATACAAAGTGACATGTAAAAATCTGTTGGTACTAGAACAACCAAGTATATACCATTTACTTTGTTGCATGATATAATTAACAATGAGTATGCCTAAAAGAATAATATTTCTGAATATTTGGAATTTTCAATAATAACACTGAGATCTTGTAAAATCCTCCGATTACGAAAGTAAGGTGTTAAAAATGGTAAAATAATATTCGAGTAATGCAAGAAACCCAATTCGTGAATTTTATAGGAAAGAAAAAAAATGAAAATTCTACTCGCTTCGTGCACAAATGCTAACTCTATGCAGACATTTTTTAAAGTTTTTACAATGAAGCTCGGTACTGGCAATATAACATATTGAACCTAAAGTTGGTGAAATAGTAAAATTAATAGTTAGTGAAATAAAAATAGACAGGTATAATGCTCGCATAGACTTAGCATTCGCGTACAAAGCGAATAGAATTTGAATTTTTTTTATGTAATATTCACGAATTAGTCTGTATATACCAATACTTTATTAATTCATTGTACAATTCATAGTATATTACTTTTTATTAGTTACCTATGATTTTTTTAAAGTATTGGTATATACAGACTAATTCGTGTTATAAAACGTTATTTGATTGCGCCATTATACATATATTATATTATAATAAAATATATATTTCTAGAATTTATTTTATAATAATATATATATTTGTAGAAAAAAAATATGAATAAAATTTTTTCTCTGTATAATATATACTTCTTTCTTATAATTTCTAATATAAATATATTAGAAGTTTCGTGAGTGACAGCTTCAAAAGCAGACTTCAATACTGTATCCACTCTTGATGAGTGGATTTATCTTTTATCAAAACATACAAGAAAAGCATTATGATTTCATATGAATTTATATTTTCATAAAACATTACTTTTGATAGGCAGTTATATTTTTATCTAATTATATGATATAAAGAGTTCGCTTAAAAAAATAATGCTTACCATCCGGACCTAATTAATATTAAATATATTAACATTAATTTTAAATATTAATCACAGGCCTATACTACTGTGTACAAATATGAGTAAGACTTTTCAATTCAAACTTCCCGAGTTTATCGATTCGGACAAATACTTTTATTTTTAAGTTGGTAGTATTGTCAGAGTAAGCTGGGCCAAATTTCACGAATTTATCTTCATTTCTCATATAGTTACGCTTGTGTTTTACGAACAAAGAAAAGTTGTCTCCTCGGTTTTTATAATGTCTGAAATTATTTATATATACAAAGAAGTAGCAGTAACTTTTGTTCGCGAAATGAAATATCGGTCGCCGAAACGTTCAGATTGTTGCAGAAGGCCTTTGGGGAGAAATCAATGTCAAGAGCAATTGTTTTTAATTGTTTATATTTTGGTACAAATTGTTCAAAGAAGGTCGAGAGCGTATTGAAGACGAACCACATCAAAGACGACCAAGAACATCTACTGATGGGATACACGTCGACAAAATCAAAGAACTGCTTCTGCAAAATCATCGATCGACTACTAGAGCGTTTGCTGATATTGTTGGAATTTCAAATGGTTCAGTCAACACCATTTTGAAAAACTCAACTTTTTGAAAAAAAACAGCGTCGCATGGAGGTCTGTGAAACGATGCTTTCGAACTATCAGACTTGGGTATGTGCTTGCGATTCAGAAACAACCAATCAATCGAGCGAATATTGTGGGAAAGGAGAGCGGAAACCGAAAAAATCACGCCAAAGTCGTTCAAAAATCAAGGTTATGCTTATGTTTTCTTCGATTATTGTGGTGTGGTGCATTATGAATTCCTGCCAACCGGCCAAACGATTAACAAACAATATTATTTGAGTATTATGGGTCATTTCCGTGAAGCTATTCGTCTCAACAGGCTAGATTTATGGAAAGACAACTCTTAGTTTTTGCATCATGTTAATGCACCAGCTCGTACTCTATTGATTTTACGTGAACATTTCGCCAAACATTCAAGCATTATTGTTCCGCAACCACCGTACTCATCTGATTTAGCATCGTGTGACTTTTGGCTGTTCAGCAAACTCAAAAGTCCACTTCGGAGATACCATTTTTGATTCGATTGAAGAAATAAAATCCGAATCGAAGAAGGAACTGATGGCCATTCCGGAATACGAGTATAAAATATGTTTTGAAAATGGGAAAAAGCGTTGGCATAGTTGCATTGCATCCGGGGAGGATTATTTTGAGGGAGACGAATTAGATTTCGAAGAATAAATAAATATTTCAAAAGGTATAAAGAAAGTCTTACTCATATTTGTACATAGTAGTACAAGTGCAAGCTAGCGTATTTATTTTCTACGCACTAAATTCTTTTACCCAATAAAAAGTCAAATGACAAAATAACATTTATTGTCGTATTTTCGAAATAGTATAAATATTAAAGCTCAGGTTTTCGAAGATAAACAGTACAGAATCTATAAGCTATTATACGCGTAAGTAAACATGTGTACACTATTAGCATTTTATTGTGATTTAAAACTGTTACGAATTGCACTAATTTTGTTGTTTCCCTTATTTTTTACTTTTTATTTTTGCTGCTACACGGTTTGTTAAGCAGAGGAATTTATTTGAACTTATGAGAAATTGAAATTAGAACATATCGATCTTAAAAAAAAATCGTAGTAAGAAATCCTCAGAATTGAGAAAATAGTAAAAAAAATTTACTGTTTACGTGTACCGGTAGAGCAACGGGTCCTGTAAAATTAGTTGCACGGAGTAATTAATTGGACAAAAGGTGATTGATTGCTATATTTAAATTTTTTAATTTCAAATGATTTTGCTTTTTTTACGATTTCATTGACGATTTCATTGACGAAAGCCTTTGAATTATTTTAATTGAAGGTCTCTTCATTTTATTTTATTACAATTCATCACAACGTCTTTTCTATTAAAAAAATGGAATATTCGTTATCATTTCTGATGATTATTTTCCATTTTTAAGAATGAAATCATGACCTAATATGTTAATTTGATTTTGATTGAGATTTTAATAGTTTTTTCTTCGTTTTAACACAATAAAAAACATTTTAAGCGTTACTTTACTTATGTTTACGTTATGTCGCTGCCATAAATTTACAGCGTGCGATTTGTACAGTACGAATCAACTCATTTTTACGGAAAGATATTTGAAAAATTGTTGTGCAATTATACGCAATCGGATTTATTATTATCGCATATAAAGTTTTTTTATTGAGCTTTTTAATTATCATTCGGAAGTTACTGGCTTGAAGAAATCTGATAGTACTATTGTACAGTAACGGCTTAGTTTTTTTGGTTACTAACCAGCGCAAAGAGATAAATACATTCGGGCCTTTGTTCATATCTTGATTAATACTACTCATTGGACGTTGCGTTGGTATTATATGGTTGAACGAGCATTGGGATAATATATGGTTTAAGACTTGGTGTGTATCATCATAGGGGTATCAGAGATTATCAATTATCAATTATATTTACTCTTTCAGCAGAGGCTGCTAACTAACTTGCTTTTTTGTTAAACCATGGATCGTCCTTCGTTTTTCTCAAGCGTCACGACTCACGTAAAGCTCTAATTTTTTCGAGATGCCTCTTTGAATATATTTCGTAAGTTCGAGAAGGGCACAAGTAAGGACTTATCATGAGGGCGTTTGATTGCCTCTTTTGATTCAAAGTCAGCACTCTGATTCTCAATTATCCTTATAAGCGAAGGTATCCAAATAAGCTCAATTTTTACTTTCACCTGCTTAAATTTTCAGATTAAAAAATTTTGTTATGGCATGATCTAGAATAATAGGGTATGTTGCCGTTGTGCATTATTTTATAACTATATCGTCTATTTTTATATGTCTATTTTCTGGTTCAATTCCGTGTTCATTAATATGTATGTATTCCGGGTTGGTTGTAACCCATTCTGGTGAAGTTTTCTCCATTTTCGTAAACTTAAAATTTTTTTTCCAATCAGAGAATATGTATATATACCTGTCAAATTTCAGTGATTTGGAATGGAATTTTTATTCCTTTGCATAGTAGAGGCTCCTCAATTAAATAATTTATTATTACTGACAGTAATTGGATGTAACAATTCTTTTATTGTTGCTGATAAGTGGTCTAATTTTTAGTGCATAGTTATTTATTGTAATTATCTTGTTCTTAGCCTTTGCTAGTTTAAGTAATCTAGATAATCGTCGATAGTTGATCACTCCATACCGTCAATTATTGTTGCCTGATCTCGTTTTGGAAGTGTACTACTTGCAATAACACTGTAATATGTTTCGGTTGTATTGAAGAGTGAAAAATTTTTATGAAAGATAGTACTTGGTTCCATTATAGAGACCATGACTGCTGCGCCACCACCATACCTACAGGAGTGGTACAGCTGGGATTAACACTAATTTTTATTAAATATTTACGAATAGTCACTGAAGTATATTTCACTCATATACTGGCCTCTGACTTTACAATTCAATTTAAACACGTCTGCTCTATAGGACTGCTCAAATCGAACTCACGGTAAACAATTATCTTTCATAAAAATAATTAATCTAAATTGTATAACGAAAATCCCGCCTGTATTTTTAGATACACTTCTATTATAGCTTACATGTATCAAAGAAACACTTGATTTGTAAATACCAAGAGCTCGTAGACAACTCTTATTTTAATATTACACCGTCTTTTCACTAAGAGTGATATTTCTAAAACCTCAACGACATTCATTCGGATATTATGAACACTAACATATGAAATGTTACTTTTTATTTGATCATAAAACAATTATTACTAGTTCTTTTGCAAATTTCGTGAACAATTGATGTGCTATTTTAAATTCAAGTGTAATGAATATTATTCAATCATGAAATAAATGTAGTGTTTTTTCCATATACTGCGATTTTTAAAAAATGATTTTACAACTTAAAAAAAGATTTTATATTATAAGCTAGAATAAATAAAATAACAGTTTTTTAACAGTTAAGTTTCCGAAGTTTTCTCATACATATTTATATAATTTTTTGAAGGTATTACGACATATATTGAATCAACATGAAGACAGCACTCTTTCTATTTGCATTCGTTCTTTGTTGTCTCAAGATCGACACAGTAATATCTCAGCCGGATTGCAGTCCATTTTCATTTGGAAACTGTATAAATAAAGAAAATAGAGACTTTTGTCAATCAATCGAGAATTGTAGATGTGAAGGTGCAGTATGCACCTGTCATCCATGCAAAGGTCAGTGATGGAAATTTTCGAGATTTTCGTTTGAACCAATTGGGATAGATAATATTTGTGGACTCTCTGATAAAAAAAAATATAAAAATATTGTAACATGTAATAAAAATATTGTTCAAAAATATATTATAATTTTAAAAGCATCTGTGTCATTATATTATGATATAATTCTTTTGAAGTTTTTTTACTTTTAAGTTTTTTGTATTTGTACATATTCGTTATTTTGTCTTCAGAATAATAATGACGTATAATTAATTATATTAAAAAAAATAATACTGTAGTGTCGATCTCAATATACTTCCAATTTCTTCGAATGATTCAATCAAGTAGTTAATTAGAGTATATAAAAACTAACTATTAAAGAGTTCAAGTCGCACCTTTGTCGAACTTCGAACATACTAAGCCAAGATGACTTCTTCTAACAGAGCAAACATGACAGGTCTCACGGTCTCAAGAAGTATCCGAAGTGCAAGTAAAACTACGCAAAAAAGCTAACTTCAGTAAAAAAAAACTATACTGCAGTTGCAGAAACAAATTTTTTACTTAACAACGACCAAACAATAATTTTACAATGTAAAGAAAATTTAAAACTAAGTGACTACAGTAGATAATGTTCAGCCCACGCACGTCCAATTTGCTTTGCGAATCTTCAATGAAAAAATATATTTTTTCTTAGCGACCAAAGAATTAACTCGAAAATCTTTAAACAATGTTTCATAAGTACAAGTAGATAATATAGTATTAAATCCATCAAAGAAATGTTACTTCCATTCATAAAGAAATTGATATAATTAGAAAAAATGTAGACACTTTACTCGTTTACGTAATAAATTATGTAAATACAATGAAATGGTGATGAGTTGGTGTCTGCTACACTAGATTTTTTTTCATGTAGCTAGTTGATGATAAAAAATAAAACAGCGTTTAAGGTATAACGATAAATAATTCTTTAATAACACGAAAAGTATACAGATAGAAGTGTTCTCCTGAAAGTACGCAGGACGACTGACTCTGGCAGATTTGAAGTAAAACAAATCAATTTCGGTAATCATTTCATGCTCTCAAGTTGAAACAAGTTAGTTGTGAAGGGTCTACTGCACCATTCTGGCGAGTCCCGTTATAATCCCTTAATGAGTATAATTCCCCGGGTCTAGAGAAACGCCAAATGACCCAGTAAATATGAAATAATTATAATTACAAATACATTTATAATAATCATTCACTACGCATAAAAATTTAGACGTGCGGAAGTGATCGACTTCCATTCTTATTTTAAAAATAAAGAAGTCTTTTTTCGGTACAGAACAATAACACTGCTTGTGTAGGCAATTAGAAAGTAAAACCACAGAATCATCTGAAGTCAAATTTACAGTAATGGGAAAGATTAAAATGAACTAAAAACTCACTAATGTGATAGTAGATTAGAAATACATTTGGTATTTCTTGAAAAGCTTATAAAGGACAAAAAATCAATCAAAATCTTCTATATAACAAAGAACTAACTTCAATAATAAGTTTTTTAAAACATTAGGAATACTATGTGAACAATTGAAATTTTTCAATGGAAAATAGAGATTTGATAAAACTACCAGCCTTATGGAAATAACTACGGAGTTAGTATAACTAATCTAAAAGAAATAATAAAAATAATAACATGAGTAGCAAAAACCAAAACCAAACATTTGAGCAACGATCCTTTCAAAACGAACTTTTTGAAAACCTTTAATCATGATATAGAAAAAAAAGTGTAATCCTAAAAGAATGATGTATAATTTATAATTGAGCAAGTAAAAATCACGAAATTATATACACCAATGAGATAATCACACTAAATGCATGTCAAAATGCCAGCCCAGTGCTCAATGAATTATTAATTTAGTATAATCTAGAGATTCAGTAATATCGTTTTCTGTACATAATGTTTATAAGCTTGACGATCTATCTTGAGACATCGTTGATCTTAAATAAGTTTTGATAAGTTTTAATTTTGAAATGTTTCGTTCACAACTTACCACGGTAAGTGAAGTAGTTAATAAACTTCGCAGAGTGTTCCTATGTTTGGATATACAGGTGTAGGTCGCACAAATATTTTTATTGGACAAATATTTTTATTGAATATTTTAAGGCGATTTAATACTAACTAACTCATTGCACAGTATAATACCATTGACATAAGATTTGGAATTTGCTGTCAAAAGGCTTATCGTTTCTAGTCAACCGCCTAAATTGTATGGAAAACATCAAGTATACGAGTAATTATTTAACATTTGAAATCGTTCATTAATCCATGCGATGATTTATTCGCCTTAACCGTTTGGTGGATTTAAATATTGGTGCAATACTTTTTCTGTAGTTCTTTATATATTCGCTACAATCTATTATAAAATCTGTACATGTACAAGTAACCCTTGATTAGTGTCTTTTACTTCTAATATTAATATGAAAAAGAAGATTATTCTATAGAACTAAGGAAACAAAAGGCTAAAATCTGTCAATTCATCTATTAAAGTATTGGCTTCATGAGCGACACTAGGATCATATATATGGCATTTACATAAAGCAATTAAAGCAGCGTAAAATTCAAGAAGTTGATCACGAATGTCTTGGATACTATTTATTTTAACTTCCCAACAATGTTGTAAACTCTTTGTAATGTCAGAGTTGTAGCATTATCTTTTCCGATTGGCAATCGATTGTTAGAAGCAGAGAACAAAGTAAATAATCTTTTGCTAAATACGAGGTGTGTTAAAAAATAACAAGAATTTTCGTTTTATGAAAAAAATATTTATTTATTCATCAATATCTATTTTGTGCCCTTCAAAGTAATCCCCCTCGGATATAATGCATTCGTGCCAACGCTTTTTCCAATCCTCGAAACACTTTTGAAACTCGATCTTTGTAATAGCTTTTAGCTCTTTCAGCAATTCACTTTTAATGTCATCTATGTTTGAAGAACAACGACCTTTTAATGTTCTCTTTATATTTGAAAATAGAAAAAAGTCACATGAAGCCATATCTGGCGAATATGGAGGCTGAAGCATCGTTAAAGTTTTGTTTTTGGCCAAAAATCCTCGAACAAGCATTGAACTATGAGCAGGTGTATTATCGTGGTGCAAAAGCCATGAATTGTTTTGCCAAAAATCCAAGCGGTTTTTCGGATTGCTTCACGGAAACGACGTTGAACTTGTAGGTAGTACTCCTTATTGATTGTTTGATCTTGTGGTAAAAATTCATGATGCATTATGCCATTAAAATCGAAGAACACAGTGAGCATAACCTTCACATTCGACCGCCGAGCCTTTTTCGTCTTGGCGATCCAGAATGCCTCCACTGGAATGATCGAGCCTTAGTGTCTATGTCATATCCGTAAGCCCATGTTTCATCACTTGTTATAACACGTTTTGGTAGTTCTGGATCGTTATTAATTTCATTTAGCGACTCCTGAGCAACTTCCATTCGCCGCTGTTATTGTTCGAAATTCAACAATTTTGGAACAAATTTTGCTGCCACACATTTCATATCCAAAACATCCGAAAAAATTCCATGGCATGAATCAACTGATATACCAACATCATCAGCGACTTCTCTGATTGTGATTCGGCGATCGTTCATAACCATTTCTTTCACTTTTTTCACGTTTTCATCGGTTATTGATGTGCTTGGGCGTCTGAGTCGTTCGTCATCTTCAACGTTTTCGCGGCCATCTTGGAAACGCTTATATTACTCGTAAAGCCTTGCTTTACTCATAGCAGACTCACCATATGCCTTTGTTAACATTCTACAAAGTTTACTACACTTTATTTCATTTTTTACACAAAATTGAATACAACTTCTTTGCTCCATTTTTTTTCACAAACAAAAATCGCAGAGCTCGAAAAAAAACGTCTAACGTTAGTGGCTCCCACTTAAAAAGTAAGCAATGCATATTGCTGAAAATTTTATCGTACTTCAGCGGCATGGGTACCAACATAATAAAAAAAAGTTTATACAGGCGGACTCTCCAAACCCGCGAAATTTGAAAATTCTCGTTAATTTTCGAACACACCTCGTACATATATCTATGAAAAGTCTAAGGACAAACACATTAGTACTATAAGCTATAATGCCTTAGTTGATACATGGACAATTCTTGAAAGGAACGAATTTTATTATTGAAAATATATAGTTATATCTTGAACATATGCCTAAAATATTGAATATACTTCATAGTGAAAATTATGATAAATCCATATAAGCCATGGTTTTTTGAATTTTCGAATAATGAATATTCGAAATAATGAAAAATGATAATATATTATGTATTAAATGTTTAAATAGGACAATGCATACACTCAAAAGAAATCGGTGCACAAGCGAAGCAAAAACGTTATTCCTCAGTGCCTGCTTATATGTCTATTGTACTGTCTTGGAGCATTATATATATATATATATATATATATATATATATATATATATATATATATATATATAATAAATTTTTCCTTATGCAAATGCATATTTGATTTATTCATAAGCAACGCTAAAATCAGTTATGTACGTTTTGTATTTCTTGGTACCTGCATTATCTGGCGCACTATATTGCTTAATGTCTTACACTGGCTGGGCGCCTATACGTGGTGACCAAGTTCACGCCCCCCCCCCTAAAACAGCTTTGACTCTATTTTTAAACAAAGTAATTTTTTATTTGTTCTAAAAATGTTCACTTTTGTGCCAAATACGGTGAAAATTAATGAGTGCATTAATTTATTGTCTTTTTTATGATTTTTAATACAGACATGAATTTATTTTTTGTTTTTTAGGAAAACTACTGTTTCCTGTAGTAAATAAGTTTTAAAAATTATTTATCATTTACGAACATATTAAGACTTTAAAAATTGATACTTACAATCTAATTCTTATAATTAACAGACAAATGATTTTACTCAAATGAACTTTTTTTTATATTACGTTTCTCTGCAATTTAAAAATCCAATTTAAGTATACAATTTTCACTATATGCAAAAATTATCAAATATAATAAGTCTTTTTAAATACCAGCTAGTTATCTAATTATAGAGAAAATTTAAGAAATTAGCTTTTCTTCAATCGATTAAATAGTTTAATTTATATGTTTAATTATAGTAGTATAGTGTTGTAAAACAAATATAACTTCGCACTAAGAAATGAAATAGTCACTTTAACATTTTTTTGATACACATTTCTAATAGTAGTTTTATGTCCTTCTCTCCGTAAATTTTTAGACACAGAAGACAGTTTTGCCCTGTGCGAGGCAAATAGAAAATTACTGTATAATTGTTTTATCACTCTGTCTCACAAAAGCCGTAATTTATCGATTACATCATGCAAGTATACAGAACAAAGAATAGTAATTATAGACAAAAGATAGAAATGCGATAAACTACATTTACCCTTCCTTCTGTCTCTCTCCTATCGTAAGGGACTTTTCGTTCGCTTTTTAACACCATATGTTGCGTTCGGGTTTATATATTCCAAGCAATTTACCTATTGTCTATACATATGAACTATTTTTTTCCTTTATTTATTAAAAAAATAAGTACAGAATTTGTCGAAATAACAACAAAGAAATACAGAGTCGCCTCTATACATCTGCCAAGAAGCAAGTATCTATCTTCATTTATTGAATTATATAAATAAAAATTAGTATGTCTAAAAGAATAATATCTCTCTATACTCCAAATTTTCTTCCAAAATTCAGAGATTATGTAAACGAGATGTTGGAAAATGGCAAAAGAATGAAAAAGAATGAAAATCTATATTGTTCCAACTTATTCGAATTTATAATGTAAAAAAGGAAGCTACGAGTAGGTAAATGAAAGGAATGGTCATACAATATACTTCTGTATACGAATATACCTTTTCACTATTCTTCTAGCCAATAAAAAGTAAAATGCCAAGATAAAAGTTCAAGTCGTCTTTAAGAAATAGCATAACCATTCAAGCTCAGGTTTCCGAAGACAAACAGTTCAGAATCTATAAACTGTTATTCGGGTAAGTTAATTGTACACTGTCCGTATTTTATTGTGGTTTAAAAGTGTTGACGTATTGCACTAACTTTGTTATTTCCCTTATTTATTACTTTTTTTTTAGTTTTACTGCTTTAACACGAAGTCTTTCCTAATAATAAAATTCGATTTCTGGTGTCTTTTCTGATGATTCTTTTCCATTGTTATGAATGAAGACGATTTAATATTTTAATTTGCTTTCAAACAAGATTTAAATAGTTTATTTGTTATTTTGAGATGATGGTAAATATTTTCCATTGAACTTGTGTGATTTGCCACATGACTGTTACAATATGAATCGACTCATTTTTGCGCAAATATATAATGTAAAAAATTATTTGCCCACGCAATCACATTAATTATAGCGGACTCTTTATCTCTTATTTACAGTATATAGTTATTATTGATAAAAATATACTAAAAACGCGATGTGTAAATACAAAAAGTTGGTAGATAACTCGTATTTTAAAATTACACCGTCCTTTTACTACAAGTGAGATTTCGAAAAGCTCAACGACATTTTTTCGGATATCATAAACACTAACATACGAAATGTTAAAATTTTTATTAATACAAAACTTATTTTAGAAATTTTGAAATCTATTAAACTTTTTCATTTTTTTTAAAACTTCCACTTCAATTTCAAATTAGAACATTTTTGTAAAAAATTTTGAAAGCGACTTCTATTTTATTTGGTCTTAAGAATGTCGTGAACAATTGATATGCTATTTCTAATTCAGAGATGCTATGTTATAAGCTAGAACCAATAAAATAACAATTTTCTAAAAGTTAAGTTTCCAAGTTTTTCTCCTTTCTACATATATAATTTTTTTTAAATTACTATGACATATCTCAGCTCAACATGAAGGCAGTACTGTTCTAGTTGCATTAATTATTTTTTGTTTAGATCTGGATAAGGTAAAAGCTCAACAAAATTGTACTCCATTTCCATTTAAACCATGTAAGTCAAGTGATAAAAAGCTAATTTGTGATGGTCTCCAGAATTGTAAATGTGATAGTAATGATGTATACAAGTGTCATCCATGCCAAGTTCATTGATGGAATCTTTAGAGATTTTCATTTGGACCAATTCAAATGGAGATAGCATTTGATCTTGAAAGCAAACTAACTAGTTAAAATGTATATAGTACTTTTCGCTTTAGACTTTTCGAAAACTGGTAAACACATCCTTGAACAGAAGAAAATATCTCGAACTTTGCAAAGACCGCACGTATCGATGTGAATTTTCTCACCAGACTGAAATGTCCATCAATGCTTTGACGATATACGCCACTTCTGCATTTGCTGAAATACAAACAACATTTTAAATTACAGGACTTACTCTTTTAAATGTCATTAGAAATCTCAAATTAGTTATGTTTCAAATAACGTATTTTTTATACGTATCTATCATTATTAAATTTACAAGATTGCGGATTATTTATACATTGAAATCTATTCATCTTGGCATTGCATAGAAGCGATATAGTAGATCAGTTTCTTGAATAGGCAACGCAAGTATTATTCAAAAATAGAATGCCTCTGCCATTACATTATCTTTTTTAGTGGTATATTTCAATTCAGCAGACAAAAAAACTATCGAGAATGTATAGTCACGTTTCTTTCACTAACGTCAGTAAAATTCTGTTCGCTTGTGAGCATTGCAATATTATGTAAATATAATATTAATATAAATAAACATGGTAAACGCAGAACATTAATTTATTATTGTTTTTAGAAAAATAATATTTCCCTTAGTAAATAATCTTTAAAAAGCATTTATCATTAATAAACATATAAAGAATTACTAAAAATAAATATAATAAACATATAAAGATTTGCTCCCCCTCAGATTTAGCCCCCAGCGACTACTGGCTCTATGCAGATCTCAAAAAAAAATGCTCCAGGGAAGAAAATTTGATTCAAATGAGGAGATTATTGACGAAACTGAAGCCTATTTTGAAGCAAAGGATAAATCCTTTTATAAACATGGTATAGAAAAGTTGGAGTGGGGTTGAAACGAATGTATCACTCTAAAAGGAGATTATATTGATGAATAAAAATGATTTTTGAAAAAAAAGTTAAAGTTGTTTTCGTTGTTAATCTCGGGACTTATTGAACGACGTGTTACATCTGGACTAACGGTGCAGAGATACATATTTCAATAAGTACGTCATGGACTGACGACGAGACAGATCCATGGCACGCTATTCAACCATCTTTCGACGTCGAGTATTGGAACATCAACCGTCGGGGTGAATGCAGATCAGAGAATCATCTAGCAGCTACTGAGATCGCATTGCCAGGAAAAAAATGAATGGTCCGAAAATATCTTTTGAAGACGAAGCTGATGCCTTAGAGAAATTTTTCGGTGAAGATGATACACAACCTATCAGTGCTTGGATTGCAATGATCGAAGAGATAGCTCTCATAAACGAGTGGACAGAAAAGGAAATATGCCTGGCAGAAAAAATTTCGGTGTCAAGTAACCAACAGGACTTGTTTCTTATTATTGTTACTTGTTTCCAAGGTATTAGATGAATAAAAAAGAGTCAGAGAGTCCAAAATTGCCGCTTACAGTACATACAAGGAGCATGAAAGTCCAGTAAATGAGAGCAATCGTCATTTCCATACTAAATGATCTAAATGATGACATATTGTTTCCACACCATTCATTTCGTCCATAAGCCCGCTGCTTGCAACGAATAAGCTATATAAACACATATTCGTTGCAGTAAATGACTAATTAAAGTTACGTGTATTTTGCCAGCAAATTAATGACATCGTCGTTGTGGCGCGTATCAACGCCGTGGAGCAGGCGTGATGTCTAAAATATCTTCCGACGGAATAGGTAAATGGTTTCAACTTTCAACTGACAATGTCGATACGCACGAGCCCGTTCGAGCTATTGTTCGGATGAACAATGCGCTACGCAGAAGACGTGCAACTAAAACAAGCCATCCCTAAGCTATTTCATGAAAAGCGCGATGAAGCGCAAGTTGCTGCAGGAAGAGAGGACGTTACAATCCAAGAAGAAAATAGGAAGCAGTGCAATAAGAAATGTAAACCTACTACCTTGTCCCGACCCGGTGACATTGTCGCCGTCAAAAGAAGACAATTGGGTCCTGGATTAAAGATGACTTAACATGTATGGTAGTGATACCCTCAGTCGTAGTCAGGTGCCTTGGTGGCATGCCGATTTAAAAAAAAGGCCGTGACCGAAGATTTCGCCATGAGAAAGCTGTGCGCGAACATGGTAACAAAGAACCTTTCAGATGAGCAAAAAGTCCACCGAATGAACATCGCTGAAGCTTGTCTCGAGCAGGTTGAAAATAATCCTACTCTTCTTAATCGAGTTATTACTGGTAATCAAAGTTGGTTCTTTCAATATGACCCCTGAAACTAAACAAGGCCAATAGTGGCTGTCCCCTGGAGCGCCAAGGTCAAAGAAAGCGAGAATGAGCAAGTCCAAAGTGAAAACCATGTTCATTTACTTCTTCGACAGCAAAGGGAGAGTTCACAAAGAGTTTCTACCAACTGCACAAACTGTAAATCAAGTATTCTACCGCAATGTGATCGAAAAATTACGAAAACGGGTGCTCAGATTGCGTCCAGAGATCGCGAAGACTTGGGTTCTGCATAACGACAATGCTCACTGTCACAGTGCGTTTAGTCTCTCTCAGTTTTTGGCGTCTAAAGGCCGTTACCTTAAATCGCAACGTTACCACAACCACCCTATCCACCGGACATATCACCTTGCGATTTTTTCCTATTCCCCCATTTGGAAAAATTCGTCACAGGTGGACATTTTGACTGCGTTGAAGATATCTAAGAATGTGTGACGAGGGTACTCGGAGAAGTCCCACAAGAAGTGTTCCAGAATTGTTACGAAAACTGGAAAACTCGGTGGAATAAGTGTAGATGCCGCAGGGAACTACTTTGAAGGGGGTCGCAGCGATGTACCTTAATTTTTAAATATACTCGATTTTTAAATTTTGTCATATTACTTAATTGATTGACTTCGTATGTATAAAAGCTAAATATAAGAGTTCTTTATTTATCGCAAAGAAAGTTCTTTGATCTGTATCGTTTCATTGTTACCCGGATTGCTCCATTTATGAGAAAAATAAGTATAGTAATTTCTTATCTAGTATATTATTGAATTAGATAATTAGCAACGAGTCTAAAAGAATAATATCTCTCTATAATCATAATTTTTTTATAAAATTCACACATTACGTAAGTGATGTATACGAAAATGGCAAAAGAGATACTATAAAAGAGAAAAAAAAATCAAAATTCTTCGATGAAAATTTTTCATTAAAATGTAAAAATGAAAGCTAAAAATAGATAAGTGAAATGACTGTTCATAGAATATACTTCTGCATACGAATATACCTTTGCACTATTAGATAATAACAAGTAAAATGCCAACATAAAAGTTTTTCTAGATAATAACAAGTACAATGCCAACATAAAAGTTAAAGTCGTGTTTACGAAATAGCATAAATATACAAGCTTAGGTTTTCGAAGACAAATAGTTCAGAATCTATAAGCTGTTATTTCGGGTAAGTTAATTGTAGACTGTTCGTATTTTATTACGATTTAAAAGTGTTTACAAATTGCGTTAACTTTGTTATTTCCCTTATTTTTTACTTTTTCTTTATTTTTACTGCTTTATGATTATAGAGCCTAGATATGTTTGAATTTCATATGCTTTATATAGTTAGAATGAATTAAACTTAAATTAAATATCTGAATATGTTTTTTGTTTTTCAATACGAACTTAACAATATGTTTAGATTTAATTCAGGAGGAGGTTGCAATTAGAACGTATAATTTTTAAAAGACAATCGATTGCAGAATATTTTGAGTTCATAAATTATTAAAAAATTTCTACTTTCTACACGTACCCGATAAAGGGTAAGTCGTCTAAAACTAAATGTACTGAGTAGTAATTTAGAAAAATCAAAACAATTACTGTTCTTAAATTTTATAATTTATAATGCTCTTGTGTTTACGGCTTTATTAGAGAATTTTAAAGTC
Source organism: Sycobia sp. Sy_11 (assembly GCA_018907035.1). Lineage (NCBI taxonomy): Eukaryota > Metazoa > Arthropoda > Insecta > Hymenoptera > Epichrysomallidae > Sycobia > Sycobia sp. Sy_11. The sequence goes on along the minus strand of JACCIC010000045.1, from coordinate 642,951 downwards.
AATTTGTAATTTATACACACCGTCAGTTATCTTTGTTAAGTATTCAATAATATATGAACCTTCGTTTTCATTCACAGTTTATAACTTCTCTATTAATCAAATTTAATGTCCAGTATCTTGTCTCTTGATTCTTTTCCATTGTTATAAATAAAGACATGATTTAATATTTTAATTTACTTTCAAATGAGATTTAAATAGTTTGTCATTTTGAAATGATGGAAAATATTTTAAACTTTACTCTAGAATATTTACATTACATCGACACCAGAAATTCAGTACGTGTTATTTGCAATATTACTGTTATATTACAATATGAATCCCCTCATTTTTGTGCCAATATACAATGAAAAAATTTGTTCGCCCGCGTAATTATATTTATTAGAACAGCGCCTTTATGTCTTCCTGGCAGTGAATAGTTATTCTTCATCAAAATGATCAATCTTAATTATATGACGAAATTTTTAAGTACATTTCTACAATAGTTTAAATGTATCAAAGAAACACTTGATTTGTAAATACCAAGAGCTCGTAGACAGTTCATATTTTAATATTACACAGTCTTTTTACTAAGAGTGATGTTTTTAAAACCTCAACGACATTCATTCGGTATGAACACTAACATATGAAATGTTAAAATTATCGTCAATACAAAGCTTATATGAGCTATTTTGAAATTTATTAATCTTTGTCATTTTTTGAAAAACTTCCATTGTAATTTCAAATTCTTATATGTTTTAAAATAAAATTTTAAAGCAACTTTTTTTGGTCTTAATAAAAAGAATAATTGCTTGTTCTTTTCGAATTTCGTGAACAATTGATATGCTATTTTAAATTTAGGAGTAATGAATATCATTGAATCATAAAATAAATGTGATGTCTTCTTCTATATACTACGATTTTTTAAAATGATTTTACAAATTAAAAAGAGATTCTATGTTATAAGCTAGAATAAATAAAATAACAGTTTTCTAAATGTTAAGCTTCCAGGATTTTCTCATTTATACATATATATATTTTTTAAGGTATTACTTCATTTCTTGGCTCAACATGAAGGCAGTACTGTTCCTATTTGGATTAATTATTTTTTGTTTAGAGCTTCATACAGCTCGAACTTGTGGCGACTTTTCATTTGGAACATGTCACTCAAGTAGTAAAAGAGACTATTGTAATAATCTCGTGAATTGTAAATGTAGTAAGGAGGGCAATTGCTTCTGTAATGACTGCCAAATTCCTGGAGGGAGTGGTTAGAGATTTTCATTTGGACCAATTCAAATGGAGATACCATTAACATTTTTGGACTCACTGTTCAGAGGAATTATAAAATTATTGTAACACGTAATAAAAATATTGGTAAAAAATGTATTATTATTTTAAAACATAATATGTTGTCATTATACAATTGATTTTTCAAACGAACTAACAAGCTAAAATGTATCTGGTACTTTCCACTTTAAACTTTTCGAAAACTGGTACACACATTCCTGAACATAAGAAAATATGTCGAACCTTACAAAGATCACACGTATCGATGTGAATTTTCTCACCAGACTGAAATGTGCAACAAGATTTTGAAGCTAGGCGCGACTTGTGCGTTTTCTGAATAATAACACAGATTTCACGAAAAAATTCATTAACTTTATACATTTTAAACATTTTACTATCTCGAATTTTACAGATGTTCATTACTACCCGTATATTTACATGCTCTAATATTTCATACAACAATTTCAGCACGTTGAGATATTTTGTTTCTACAATTTTACATTTCTCTTGATGTTGCACTTCAAATAACATCTTGCAGAATCTTCGATTCCTTTTGACATAAAAAATAAGTAAAAAATATAGATATTTCTCATGGAGAAATAGTTAATCTTGGAGAAATACACTAAATCTATAAAACTATATAAAGAGTTGAAAAAAGAGCTCCAATAATAAATAAATGTCTGTCCTTATTTTGCTGTTTCTGCTAAATGACAATATTTAATAATAGGTAATAATGAAAAAAAATTTATTTCAAGTATATTGATTAGCTTTATTAAAAGTAATAATAGTTTAATTGTTGCGATCACAATAATAATATTAAATCCTTGAATAAATTCGCGCTGCTTCTTCGAAGATGTCGGTGGCAGTACTGCGAGCATGGATTTTCGATTGTAACGCACATGCAAGGAAGTACTCTATCTAACCTTAAATGTTAGTGTATGGTAGTTTTTACAAAGTAATTTTGCATTAGTTCTGAAAATGTCTACTTGTGTGCTAAAGACAATGTATTCCTTAGGAATTTTATTGCACTACTTTATTGAAAAGAAATCTGTAGCTGAAGCACATAGAATTGTTGTTTAGACTTATGCTGACAATGCTATCACTTAAGAACGATCTAGAAGCAAGGATATTGAACGCTGTATGAACTGAAGCCAAGATACATCGAACAGTATTTTGTCACGTGTAAACAAATGTTTCAACGGCAGAAAAGATTTCTTGTTCATGGGTTTAACCAGCCCATTCATTAGCATTATCCACAAAAGTTAATATCCATGGTTTGAAGCTTCTCTGTATTTGAAGAGATCAGCAGAGCGTTATTAATTATGTGTTTCTTAAACCGAATCGGACTATCGCCAGGTTGTGCTATCGAGTTCAATTGATATGTTTGAGCGGAGTCCAAAACAGCTGCTATACGGGCAGACGCGATAAACTAATATTGTTTCACGAAACTGCTTGGACTTATGTCGCAAAACCTACCTGCAAACGCTTCAATGGAAAGTTTTACCTTTCAGGTTTATAAAGAAGCTTGAAATTGAATCAATTTATAGCTTTAAATTGAATCTAGAAAGAATTAAATTGAAGCTAGAAATTGAATCGATCGACAGCTTTAAAATACATGACGTTCTTATCCACCAGAATTCCTACACTGCCACAAAATGGGATAAGACTATATGTAGTGATGAACAAAACTTTCCATGAAATATTTTTGTTCCTTAAATTTAAATAAAACATTTATTTTGTAGAAAAACAACGAGCCCATATTCATGATCCAAATAGTTTTGAACAAGTGTTAATTAGAAAAACGTTATTGTACTTTTTCTGGCAATTTAGTTTGCTTTATAAGAGGCTAACTCAATCTGACATCAAAATATATAATGTAAACCAAACGTATAAGTTTTTTGGTGGATTTTTCAGATATTATAATATGATAGTACTAAAGATCCTGTTTTATAATTCACTTTCCAGGTTATGTACTTTGCTGCAAAAATTGATTGCCTTAAAATACAAATATTACAAGAATTACTCTTAATGTCTCTTTTATATCCCATTAGAATTCTCAAATTAGTTATGTTTCAAATAACGCATTTTTTACACATATCTATCATTTGTAAATTTCCAAGATTGCGGATTTTTTATACATCGAAATCTATTCATCTTGACATTCCATAAGAACGATATAGTAGATTACTCTCTTGAATAGGCAATACAAGCATTGTTTAAAAATGGAATGTCTACCATTAGTTTCTCTTTTTTAGTGATATATTTACTTTTAGTAGGTATAAAAACTATCGAGAATGTATAGTCATGTTCTGTAGCTAATATGACTAAAATTTTATTGTATCGTTAAAATTGTAATATTATGTAAATATAACATTAACATAAATAATCGTAATAAGCGGAAACTATTAATGAATGATTATTTTTGGAAACTTGCTATTTCCCTTAGTAAGTAATTTTTAAAATTGTATTATATTTATCATTAATAAACAAATGATGAACTAGCATCCCTCGTCTCGGCTTCGTCCCAGATAATAATTTAGATTAATTTATAAAATAATTCAATAATATCCATGTGAACAAGACTCTATATTTATATCTATCTTCGCTTGAAAGATAATATTTCGCAGACCATTTTATAAATCAGTAGATTCATAAATCAACGCGTGGTTAGATTATTCTCCTGATGGAATTATTCTTAATAAAAAAGATTCCCATTTGTTGGAAAGGATAAAAGTATAGAAGATACTTTATTTAATAGATTTTTTAGAGAAATTTTACAGGTTAAAAAATAAACATAGGTACCACAGATGAAGTTAGGAATGTTAATAATATGTCATTCTTTGAGATAGAAACACTTAAATCAACTACTGCATATAAAATTTAAATTTGAGGAGTGTATTTTTGACTACAGCATCCAAAACAGAACAATAAATTTTACACTTTGGTTCTTGTTCTTTGCACGCGTCTTTCAGCTCCATTCTCTTTTATAATTTAATTACATTCGCTTTGACATTCAAATTCCATATCTTCAAATAATATTTACCCTACTCTGAGCGCCATCTTGGCTATTATGACGTCACACTCAACAATTACAATATATTTTTATGTTATTTAAAAGCGGAAAAAGATTGTTTCAGTTAATATAATCGTAAAAACGATATCAAATCAAGCGAAGTAAATTCTTACGATTTTAATGTAAGAAGTGTAAACTCTGGTAGTTTGACTGTAAAGATAGCAGATAAAAGTAATATTATTAATATAAATTTTTTAGAATTAGTTTCGTTTTTCCTTTTTGAATTAAATTTAATTTATATTGTTTTCATAATGAAGTTTATAATTCGTCCCCTTTATAATATTAATCGTTATTATATAATTTATTGTATAATAATTATATTTTATATATTAATTCTTATATATATATATATATATATATATATATATATATATATATATATATATGTAATATAATAATATAAAGCAATGAAGCTAACGGAGAGATGCGAATGTCAAGGAACAAATAATTGACATTATAAATCAAAGTTAAGTATAATTAACATTAAGGATAAAAAACCTCCTGCAAATCAATAGGAAATAAAGCTTTTAAATAAAATATAAAATATATAATTGTGGAACGTACAATTTATTTTACTATTTAGAAAATGCATCTTCACCTTAGTATTCGCTTCTGCCTAACAGTAATGGGAATGGTGCGGTAGAGTACCAGTGCAGCCACGACGTCTCGAATAGGTAAGACCGCCTCCCGATGTCCAAAGGGGGATGTGTGTTTCACTTCTTTTACGAGGCAATTGCGAACGTGCGCTGCTCGCACAGGATTTTATCGCGCTAAGTTATACTTGATGCGCTCGGTCACTTCTCTACGAGAGAAGTGATCGGTCCGTCGATAGTTTTGTTCTCGAGAGCCAGTTCAAATCCTAAGCTTTTAGGATTTGTTTAAAAAGACACATAAGTCATCTATGTACATGTATGTACGTTTTTATGCTAAATGCCGAGAATCCGATAGCAGAGGGAAGGCGAATCTATAAAAATTGAAGTGCACCCGCTTATGATTAATTCTTTTACTGATTATCCTAGAAGGTGTATTGTAATATCTTTAAGATTATTAAAAGTTTTATTACAGTATTTCAAGACTTACTATTTTTATTGTTGACTTGGTTATTATTTTTTTATTTTTTATTTTTTATTAATATTAATCTCATTTAATTCATTGATAACACTTTAGAATCTGTAGTGTCCTGAAGATGCATTACAAGAGGAATAATATTACCATCTGAATGGTACTGACATTGAATATTAAGATGAGTCATGGTACTTGTTGTGGCATTACTTTTAAAAACTTTTACATATTCCTGAATATTAGTTGAATCATAAATTAGTACAGATGAAATAGAAGTTCCATAACTGTAATATTAAAAAAATTATCTTAATTTTTATTACATGAATGTAAGCCAAATACAAACAAGCAAGATAGATACTGGTTAAGTATAGAGATTTCCCGCTCCTTCACTTTAGTGCAAACAATATATAAGTAGGATGCTTGTAATATCTAAATTTGTATTCATCGAGTCTTCAGACCGTATACTTTCATATTAACGTAAGTTAAAATTTATCTTGGTTCTTTCATCTCTAATTTCAAGTTTGGAACTTCTGCTAAGTTTTTTTATACATTTAGCACTTTTACAAATTAGCTATATGGTCTATATTTTCGATTGATGTACGTTATCTTACATACGTTCACCGGATATTTTCAACATTGCGAATCCGAAAGAACCAATGTCTTTTTATTCATAATCATTTGCTGAGACTTTTCTATTTCGCTAAAAACAATTTTCAAATCCAAAGATATTGAGTTTCTCGTATTAAATCCGATTTTTGCTTCTTTTAACCGCCGTCTCAGAAATCACTTTATAAGGTGATTTTTTTGTTCCTGATATAATTTCAGACCACTCGTTATTAACCAATAGATAGGTTTGCTTTTTAATAAAATGCATTCTGTAGAATAATAACTATTTTAACGCCATCGATCCTTGACGAATTTGTCAACTATTTAAACGATTTCTATTTTTCTGAACGTGGTTCACAAAAAGAATATAAAAAGTGATGTTCAACGTAATATACGTGCTAACATTAATATACTACGTATGTAATATCTATGTATACAAATATATCTAAATATATACCTAGTCATAGCTTCTAAATAAGGAGAAATTTGAATTTAACTATTAATACAAATTCATATTATTGTAGTATTTTTACGTTGATAAGATTTATATAGCAATTTATAAAGCCATCAGTAGGCAGAATTATAATATTTCTGTAAAACAACAGCAGCTTTTAAGTTTTACATAGTTTACTCTTTTAATTTTACACTAACTTTCATAGTAATGCAAAAAGTTCATCGTGAACTACAATTAAATTTATTTGGTTATAATATCTATCCGTGAAGAAATCTGGCGATTGTCGAATATCTGTTTTAACGTTTGTCATGAACTTTAATTGACCACATTTTATCAAAATACTCTTAATTTTAATGAAATCAAATTATAATAATTTATTAAATCAATAATTAATTAAATAATTTATTAAAACAAACTTAATAATTAATTAAATCAAAGTACTTTTTTGTATTGTTTTTAAAAAATTTATTAAACAGTATCTAAAATTGCGGTCCTCCATAGAACCCTATTCATAGTCGTCTATATATATATATATTTGGATTTTCATAAAATTTTTTCTCAACACGAATTCTGCGACTATTTAATCCTTTTTTATCACTTACTTTTATCTGGAAAACTTTTTATGTAAATAATTCTATAATATCTATTTTGGACAAGATTTAAATGTAGAAAAAATGTCGGGAGACCCCCGTAATATTCTTATGAAAGAAAATATTTCGAGTGTCACTTTAGCATTTTTATATTACATCGCTGCCATATATCCAATACATGTGATATGCGATATGATTTTTGCGCAGATATATTTTAAAATTTGCTTTAATGCTTGCAATCGTATTTATTAGAACAGTTTCTTTGTATCTTTTTGACCATGCACATGCGATCGCTTATAATAAGGATCAATCTAAATTTGACTATATATCAAATACTAGTGATAATGAGCCACTTTTATATTAAAAATTGATAATTTACAATGTTATATTATGAATACGTGCACTATAATGCTAATATAATATAAGTAATGCTTATATAAAATATAAGAAACCACTTCTAAATCTTATGCTATAGGCAGCTATAGGGCTACAGGCTCCTCTATCAACAGTTACAATAACATTTTACGAAACGCTCTACTGAAATAGTATCACATGCAACACATTCTCAGCGAATCTTCTTTATCTGAAATTCATTATATCGATAGCATTGTATGAAAATTGAGTTTGAAATCGCATCGTATTGCACACGCCTCAAAGTTAGCATTATGTTGCATCAAGCTTGGAAATCTTATTTCATATTATCTCGTTCATTTTTTAAATGGTATGATGTCAATAGGATTCGTCGAACTGTAATAAATTAGAGTTTCGATATTAAATATACATATGTATAAAATTTGTTCTTTAAGGTTTACCGACATCCCTCGGCTCAAAATGAAGGCAGCAGTGTTCCTGATCGCATTAGTTCTCTTTGCTTTCGAGTTGCATACCGTAATTAGTCAGCGCATTTGCATTCCATTTGATTATGCATGTTGTAACACACACGAGGAAATACAGACTTGCAATATTTTAGATAAATGTCAATGTGTAGGATCCATTTGCAAATGTTCATCCTGCTAAATGATTATATGGAAAATACAGATTTTCTTTTGGATCCATCGGACTATATCTACCATTAAAATTTCTGAACATTCTGTAGCGAGAAACTTATATAGCAATTTCATGATACCTAATAAAAAATTTGATAAATAGAAATTATTATGATTTTTTAAACATATATCCTTTTACATTAATGTTCTTTTTGTATCGAATTTTGTCCTACAACTACAGTCAATAAATAAATCATGATATAAGAGATCATCGTGAGATCACCAGATAAATCATGAAAATCTAAGACAATTTTCTTGAAACTAATTGAAATAAAAATAAATAATAAATCATCAAAATTCGTAGACATTGCTCACTGAATGAACTTACAAAAATTTTGTAACACATAATACCAATTTTGCTAAAAGAATTATTAGGATTTTTGGAATATATGGAATTTTATCTTACAAATCGTTTGGTATCAAATTTTATGTCAAAACTATAGTCACTAAATAAATCATAATATGAGTAAATATTATCATGCATGTAATTATTTTCTAAGAAAGGATGCCAAGAAAATATTATGATTTCAATCTTCTTTATTTCTGATATAAAGAAGATGGAAATAACGAAACAGTTTTGAGAAGAAAACTAAACCAGTTTTTGTTGCACATTCAATATTTTTTCGTTAGATTAATAATCACTTATAATTAATTATCTGAAAAAATAAAATTTTGAATTACATTCCACAAATTGGCCAAATACATTTCCATACGATGTATCCACCCTTATATAAACGCGTAGCTGCACAATACAAATACGTATCATTACATACAAATACGTATCATTACATACAAGACGCGCAAGCTTCCGCAAAATGTCCGCTAATCCCCTGTAAGGGCACTCTCAAGCTGAAAAGGCAGCCCGTTGTCGCCCTCTTGGGCAAATTTTCTTCATGTCTTCTTGGCAAATACGTAGGCTCGCGTATTTCCTATATATTTGTTGTGCTGTCTCAGTTATTGTAGTCAATGACGAAGAATCTGCGAGTTTTCTTCTCAAGGGCAGAGAGAGAGAGAGAGAGAGAGAGAGAGAGAGCGAGAGAGGGGGGAAGGCGGGGAGAATGTAGAAAGAGTCAGGAAGTATGAAAATGATGACGCATGCAGCGTTAATCGAATATCTGGCCCCAATAACAGAAATACTTGGCGAAAAGATTTTTCACCAATACCTCCATACCATATAGCTTGCCCGGATCTTGGAGTTTCTGTTTTGAACCGTCTCATTGAAATTTGAATGCGCTCTTACGAAGATGAACCTGAAATTGATTTTCGTCTGTTCGTCTATTCTGTAACAGGCGGAATAAATTTTACATAATGGAAAATCGTTAGAGCTTTTGAATTAATTGTCTGTAAGTGACAAACTGCTAATCAACCCCTGATCAACAACATCTTTTGAAGTCGCTACAAATTTTCATCATAAATAAAAGTCAGTAAAAGAGTTTTTCAATTAAAAAATGAAAAAAAAACATTTTTACAGGGTCTGATATAAATTATGACGATTTCATTGAAAGCATTATATTTTTGAAACAACATTATCTTTTTTACATTCGGACTATTTTCGGAAAAGAATGCATTCATGCATCAATTTCATTACGATTTATTTAAATGAACAAAATTTTTAAAGAAAAGACACCAATTGACTGATAAAATTATGGTAAAAGAATTTTTAAATTTTATAAAAATTGCACTATAAAATAATTGATAGAATTTATATTAAAATAATAGAATAACCAAAATATCGTCGATTTTAAGCAACTGGACTAAAAATAATTCACACATGGTATAAAAATAACTAATCAGTTTATAAAGCTTGATGAATATTTTAAATAATTATTTTTAATAAATAATCTAATAAACACATAGATGATCGCATAATCTTGCTCTTCATGAATTCGAAAGAGATGCCTGCTTCAGAATTAAAAACAAATTTTATATTAATGGTAATTCGTAAATCTAAAAAGTTATTCGTTCGAAGAAGTTACAGCTGTTTATTATATTTCTAGAGATTTATTTAAAATCAAGAAAGTTTCGATCTCTACGTGACAATCCAAGAATATTAAATATTTACAATGATATTTATTTGATATGGACTGGGTATCGATAATTTATCAAAAATATTTATTAACAAGCATAACGACAAATGGTCACTGTATAAATAAAGGAAATTAGTTATTATTAAAAAAATTATCAATTATGACTGGATAGATGTGAATGTTGGTCATTATACGTATAAGATTCTGAATATTGAATCTTGGACGTTTGCACATAGCGTAGTCCGAGTTCTGAAATTTGTTGGCTATAGGCCTAAGTTGATTTAGAAGCTCATGGACTGGCACACAGACAAAGGAACTAGATGGAGGTAATGGCACTTGTTGATATGGTGCTTGTCGATTTTGAGAATTTAGAATACGGGCAAAAGATTATCTGCTGCTATATAAATATCTAGATAATTATATTTACAGAGCTCTGTAAAGGATTATCAGATTATAATCAATCGGTTTAGTACATCAATCGTGAATAGCTTACTGGAATAAAATCATCTGCATCGACGCAAGACAATATTCAATAACATATCGATGCGATTTCTAAGCTTACTTCTTACTTCTATATTGTATTAATATCGAAGTAACCGTTATACAATTTAATCCTTCACCAGAATTTCCAAAATTCGTTCGCCTCACTGAAATAGAATTTCACTGAAATATTCTTATTAAGCTTCTAAATCGTGCATGAATATTGTCGAGTGGATCTTGTCCATCGCCCTCTCTCGAACAAATCGATCCCATCGATACGCCACAACTTCTTCGACGATTTATACGCTTAGCTCAAACGGGTAACGAGCACTTTTTTCTCGCTTTCGCTCGAGAACTCCCATCCTCTTTCGCAAACTTCGCATCGCACGCAGAGTCTCTCTCTCTCTCTCTCTCTCTCTCTCTCTCTCTCTCTCTCTCTCTCTCTGTCTCCACCTCTCATTCGGGGCCCCGAGCTGCTTCTGCCTCAAATTATTTACCCGTGTCTTAACAAGCACTTTTTGTCAAAAACCCATCGAGCGGGCCGAAAGAGAGGAACTGAGGCAGCGCATCGGCAGCACGGTATATTGGTTAGCGGTAGCGACAGCGGCGCAGCAGCAGCAGCAGCAGCAGCAGCAGAAGAGAGAGCATAGTACCAAAGAAGACGATATCGGCGAGCCATAAAACGGCTGCGGTGAGAGAGCCTCGCGTCGTCGTCGTCGCCCTCCCCCTCTCCTCCTGATCCAATCCCTCCCCCTGCGAGGCGCACCGCGAACTCGTAAGCGAGCGCATATCGAGATTCTCTTGCGAGTGCAACGCGCGAGCGCGCGCGCGTAGCAAGAGAGAGAGAGAGAGAGAGAGAGAGAGAGAGAGAGAGAGCAAGAGAGAAGGACGCAAGCCCCTCTTTCATTCCCGAGCTCGGCGCTCCAGCTCATTACGGCATGCAAATACGCCCGGATATGGACCTGAGGACCGGTCGCTTCCCCTCATCCACTCTTCGCTCTCAGATTCTGCCGAAGACAAAAAGTACGAAAATCGTGGCGCTCGAAAAATCTCCAGTCCCCGCACTCCTTCTTCACATCTTCGACTCCTCCCCCTCCCCATCGACGTTTTGCCACGCGAATCGCTTCTCCCTGAACCTATACCCCGCCCTCCCCCGCTCCCTCTCGCGCCGCAGTTCGTTTCACCCGATGCTCGAGATATTTCTGCACCCTCCCTCTTTCTGTCTCTCTTTCTTTCTTTCTTTCTTTCTCACTCTCGTGTTCGAGCGAGCGGGCAATTAATTATCTCGTCCAACAGTCTAGAGACGCTTCTTCTCTGCTCATCCGCACCCTTCTGGCTCCCCTCTTTTTTTCGTCTTTCTTTCTTTTCTTCCACGGGGTTAAGCGCGCGATATGCAAATTATGCAAATTGTAACAAGCTCGATAATGCCGCCTTTTATACATACCGGCACTGCACAGAGTGTATGTGTGAGAGAAAGAGATAGGGAGAACGACAGAGAGAGAGAGAGAGAGAGAGGAGGGTATAGCGAATTTTCACCGGCGCACCGCCGCGCCATGGGAATGGAGATTGATAATCCAGCGATTTTCTCTCCCTTCCCTCGTTTATGCGCCGTGCAAACCTCTCGGGCTTATACCATGAAGGAATTCCGTTGTTTGAGCGGATAGAGCGCCACGAGAGTTTGCGATTCCGATTGAAATCATTTCTGAGATTCCGATTCTGCGCGCTCGCAAATCCGGGGTAATTTATGCGCTTATAACAGATGAGAATTCGAAGGTAATTTGATTCGGGATATTTTGCGTTTGCTATTAGCATAAGCGACGCGGCTGGCGTCCTAATAATTGAATCCTCGCGATTGTCTATGTACAGTTTAAAGATTTGAGCGATGCGTATAACTTTTAAAGATCCTATGTTTCATGCATCGCGTTATAGTAAAGTATATCAAACACATCGAATCTTTTAAAAAATTTATTATAACTAAAAGTTTCTACATATTTATATTGAATTCATTATCCTCAATTAACAAATGGCTTTCCAAATTTTTTTAATATATATTATGAATGAAAAAATACAATTCTGGAATAAAATATTTATTTTTAATATATATTTTAATATAAAACAATGTAAAAGACTTTAGCGAACAGACATTTTTGTTATACCTTCTGAATATCTATCCAATATCAATACCTCTTGCGATAAATTTATGGTTGATTATGGTTGACGTTCTGTTGATCATATATTTATCTGGCAGTACTTCAAATACAGCAGAGCTGTTCCATTCTAATTGTCAAATCGACCAAAAAAATGCTGCGCCGGACAGAAAAACGATCCTTTATTTCGAAAAAGTACTCACGCAAAACAGCCATAACGCGCGCCGAAATATTTTGCATGCAAATACGTTATCCTAGCACATTAGGCTTCCTGTTCGCGGACGAGGCATTACAGTCGCTATGCGAGCAGTTTACGAATAGGCTGAAATGAATCGGATACCGTTTAAGCGATGAATAGATAAATAGATAGATCGTTTATTTTATACAAGTTATGTCAGATAATTTAAAAATTATAATAGCAATTCTATATTAACACTGAGATTAACAATGTCTGATGTTAAATTTTTCAAAAAATTTACTGTGAGTGTGAGTGAAATGAATAATGCGAACAGATAAAACAAATATATCACCAGAACAGAGATCATCTACTAGACAAACGTTTATGATATAGACCCTATACGCCAATACATAATATATAAAAATATCAAGACATAAAATTTCCACACCGAATAAAAATTACAAGTAAAAGCACTCAATATCGACACTTCGGTTGCTTTAAGAAAATAAAAGATAGTAATTTGTCTAAGTAAATCTAAATTTCTATAAAAATTCAATTCTATCTTTGGCTTACTCAGCTTGAAATATCTATAGTCCTAAATGGCTTAAGATTGAGCTCTTCGATAGCATCTGTCGTCGTGGGTTAAGACTTCGGATGAAAATGAGGAGAGGAATGACAGTCTGATGTAGAAATAGCAATTTAACAAAATAGCCATTTAATATTTATTATTTTATATTTAGATTATTTATATCAATCAGATAATTGACTGATTCTCTTCTAGTAATAAGAATTCTAGCCAAATTTATAAATTTCTTCTATAGATTTTAAAGATTCTAGGCATATAAAGATGTTGAAAAGATAGATCTATTAAAAATGTCATTTTTATCAAAATATTTGAAGAAGCATGTGCGCGCACTTACATGTATGATAGCGAGAGAAAGAGAAATAGAGAGTGAGAGAACTGCTCAACTGGTCACCTAAATCAATCTCTTTCTCTCTCTCTCTCTCTCTCTCCCTGTCTCTCTTAAAGAGGACGCATCGAAGCACGGGGGTTTCGTACCGAGAAAATGCGGAGCGTAATGAGCACGGAATACTCCAGCCGCGGCATTAAGAATTTAAACAATCGCGAGGTACATAAAGCCTGCGAGGGAGAACGGGAGAGGGAATGAGACGCGGACATTTCAGTTTTACGTTCAACCTCGTTAAACGTCTTCCCTGCCGGGACGTTTTGCACGAAGGCGATACACGATCGCGGGGACAGCATAGCGAAATAAATTGGGGGTGACGCTCGGGCGTCGCCGCGTAATTAATGCCGAGCGCATCTTTGTAATGAAGAAGAATTCGGGGATCGTGCTCGCTCGACGCGTATATAGAGCCGATTTTGAGGATCCGGGGGATCGCGTCAATTTATAGCTACATTTATCTATTGACAAAATTTCCAATTTTTAACCTTGAGTGCCAATGGACTTTGTACTTAAGTCATTAATTTATTATTTAATTCTTGGATGTCATTGGCTGTATAGTTAAATCATTAATTAGTTATTTTATGCTCTGATTTATATAGCCGGCGCATTTGTAGCCTAGATCAATTTGAATCGAAAAACCCAGCTTTTTGGTAGCCGTTACACAATGCGGCCGGCAGAATGCGAAGTTTTAAGTGCAAGAATAAAAATTCTTAAATTAAGGGTTCAACCACTCAAGACGCGAATTACGGTAATTTATAAGTAGCAGTCCAGATACGAAGACTTTAATGAGAGAAATCGCTTAACGAAGTAAGAAACTTTCTGCTGGCAAGGGTTCTTCTATTATATTTATTTTATTTTCTTTTTTTCAATCTCTTTTCTATAAATTTAAAAGTATAAACAATGTCGGTCTTTCCGTTTTTTTCGATAGAATGAATTAAAGCATATAACAGAAACTTTTAAAAATTTATGGAACGTGTGTAACGATTGAAAAAACAGTTATATCTTCACTCATTCAGAACAAGAAGATAAGCTTTGTAATTTTCTCTTTACGAACGGTGTATAGAAATCATCCTCATTAATGTAATCTTTGGGTACATGCAGATAAATTTATCTGCTGTACTTCGCTGTAATCGAATAAGTTTTCGCTTCAGAAACTTCGCACTACACCGTTGTAACACACATTGGAAATCTCATTAACATTATTCCAATCTAATCGTCCGTTTCTCCATGTTTACTTTGGCTGCACTTGGCTGCTCCGTATAAAAGTAAAAACTGCCTTATTCTCAAAACTCTTTTCCTTGCATTACAACCTTACCCCCCCTCTCTCTCTCTCTCTCTCTCTCTCTCTCTCCCGCGTTCTATGCCCAACGATGCTTATTGTAAGCCTGCGGCGCTCTTGAATTTTGCAGCGCACACGACCGTTTCGCGCTATAGTCCACCAGTTTATTGCCCAACATTCGCCGGGATATGCGCGCGATTTCTCGCTCCGCTTGTATTCTTTGAATTTTTCACGCTTCGCCAAGGGTATGTAGCGAAGCCAAATTTGTTCCCCCCCCCCCACTTCGTCCCTTCGCCCATCCTCATATTACACGCCTGTATAACACCTGAAGCTCTCTGTAAACTTTTGCCATTGTTTAAGTTGCGTTCTTGTTTATAACACCGGTCCCGCTCTTTCGCTTTCTTCGCCTTCGATTCCGTTGGATATACCGCTCGTACCATCGACTATTTGCCCGTGCTCGCGCAGTCGTCTTTTCGGTTTCATTTATGTATTTATTATTATTATTTTTTTTTTTTTTTTTTGTTAAACTTCCCCTTTCCCCTAAACTCCTTTTTTGCGCATCGTCCATAAATGCTCGGAGGGAGCGCTGTAAATACCGCGGGCGAGCGAAGCAGTAAAAGTTTTTCAACTCTAAGGCGCAGGCACGACGAACCGCGGAGAGAAGCGAAGCTTCCTCCACTGGACGTATCAATTTTTATGTAGGCGAATAAAAAAGGCACCCGGCTCGTTTTGGATGAATTAGCTCGTCATTACCGGGGACGTAAAATTAATGGACCAAGGCAGAAACGCTTCAACAACTGACCCAGAAAAATTGCCGGTGCTTGCTCTGCTCATTTTCAAGAAGAATAATTACCATCATTTTAAGGCGCTTTTTGATAATCTTTTTATTCTCCACGTGCAGGCTAAATTTTTACATAATTCGTTTATCTAATAGCTAATGGTGCGCTACAAGTTTTATCTGATCAAAAAAATCAGACTTCAATAATTGAATAGTCACGCTATATCTACTTGGTAAAACTAATTTAAATAATATAAGATAATATATTTTCTTAATACATGTCCGCGAGCGATTAAGCAATTCTATAAGACTTTTATATTATAAGGAGCAGGCGCGAAAAAATCCTTTTATGCTAAAATAAAAATAAATTGAAAATTGAGAGTCGGAAAACGCCTAGAGGTGTAGAAAAGTTTTCACGTTATTTTTCATCTAATTCACTTGGAAATGCATGTGTAGCGGTTATCGAACTCTCCTAATAGTTGAAAGCGGAAGACTCCCTCTATAATATTTTCCAAACGCTAATAATACAAAGCAACTTTATTTGACCAAATAAAATGTTAACAATGCTGAAAACAAAAACAATGTGCAATTGAATGTTTGTAATTTTGAAAATTAGAAAATAGCATTTGGCCTTACTGTACCGGTCTGGCATATTCGTCTAGGAGTAAGGAGTTCGACGCGCCAACATCTTCTTAGTTTGGCCCTCGCTTAGGACCAATTTTAGACTACATTTCGTTCATCTAATATTAGACCATCCATCATCTTACCGACGAGCTTCGTATTTGGTCTAGATTGATACGTGTAACATAAAGGTCATTGTTCAGTCAAAAAAAAATTATTGGACTTTTATTTTTCTTCCAACATACAAAGATTTATTCTCGCATTAATTCTTATAAATAACAACTCTTATAAAATGGCTTCATTGACGGAAGATGTATCGATATAAAAAATATATCATCTATTGTGAAACAACTCATGTGTTACAAAGAAAATATTAAATCATTAAATCGAAGTATGAAATAGGCTCGAAAATATTTTTTATCTTCTAGAATCTAAAATTATTTATAACTATCATCCAAAAAGTCAGAATATACAGTCGAGAATAAAATTAGCTTAATCTTCATCTGTATACTCTTCAGCAATGCCTTTGCCAGGCAATTTAATTTGATATAGTTTTGATTGAATTTGGATGGCTTACTGAAGTGAGCGGAGTGAGCACACCATGTGTACAATAATTAGAAAAACAATAAATTCGTTTTCATCCGAATTGTGGATGAAACAATATTTTCATTATTGTAGTTAAAAATATAATGGATTTATTATGATGAATATAAAATTCGTAATCAAATATATTTAATATTACAATTTAATGACTGTAGTTTATTTATTTTATAATTAATCTATTATTATTTGATAATAAATTTAATAAAATCTTGTTAAATGTGATGAATACGTTATTAACAAATAGAAATATATAATCGACTAATTGTACATTTATAACAATAAATAGGGATAATATTTCTTTCGATTATTTCGATTATATGTTTTGACCAAAACAGCGTTCTTTGCACATTTGATCTTTATATTAAATTTGTTAATTATCTCTTGAGTTATTTTCTTATTTATATGTTTACTATTGAAGTGATTCCTTTTCAGTTCTAAAATATCTCTAGGGAATCAAGTCTTGTTCTCTGCGCTAGAATATTCAAATGAGAATTTAACCAGAGAATAGAAAACAATACGAATCGTACAAATAAAATAGGTATTATATATAGACATTTATAATCTATTTTAACTCGTAGAATTTCTATAATATGTTATATATATATATGTTCCTCAAGTAGGCCCGATAACAAATATTTGTTCCGGGCCCATGATTCAAAACGATGTTACCTACTATAATGTAAAACGATTATAAATTTGATTCTTATTAGATATTATTATATTGAAAAAATTTATTACAGGCTCAAAGCGTGTGCATAGTTAAAAAATCATTCATGATATCAAAATTCTTAGTAATTCCGCTTACTTCATTGTGGTATCCGAACAAAAGATCATGCACAATAATTGGGATACAGAGTTTTGAAATCGTATATTATGTATTACATTTATAATTTTGTCTGCTCCAGTTCCACTAATCACATTGTAGTTTTATATTTTTCGTTGTTACCTCGTGTATTCAGGATAAATGTACGAAGACGGCTGCATTTGTGCTTGAACATATATTAAGATTATTTTTTATACGAACGAAATACATTAAAACTGTAGAATATATCAATACTTTGTTCATGAATGAAAAAAAGTGTAATATATTTAAGCGAGAATAGAGAAACAAGCAATTTCGAATAATATAATTAACAATGAGAGATGACACGAGAAAATATCTGTGCTCTAAATGCTTATTCCAGAATGTGACCTATATACGCGACTTTTAATAAACTTATTCTACAACTTTATTCCAGCTTCATAGCTTTATTTAGAATTTCGATATGAATTCGGGAAAGAAGAATATCTTCTTAAGTAACAGTTGCACACTTTTACTGACATTTAGAAACGAGGTTGTTTTGAAAGATTGTCATTCTATTTTTTTACAATAAATCATGGCAATCAATTTTACTCAAAATGAAAACTACAGCAAATGAAGTAGTTTATCTTCTGTTAATTATTAGTTGTAATGAGATTTCTAAATTGACATTGGTATATATGATGGATATTATGTCATCAAAAGAAAAAGTCTGCAAATTGAATTTAGACAATTATAATGCGTTAATGTATCTATTAAAGAAATCAATGAGGGAGACATTTTATCACTTGTAAGTAGCGAGTATTTAAATTACCATTTCTCTGCTGATAGAGACAGTTTGACTCGCGCTTAATTTACATTCCTAAAAGGGGCCAGAGTAATAATCAATAAATTAATCGCTTAATTTTAAATGCGATATAATAAATAATACGATTACTATTACAAACACGTACGTTTCTTTCGAATATTTATAAAAGTAACGCTGAAATTCGAAACTCGAATTCAGGATTCCGAGAGAAAATTAATCCTGGATGGAATACTCTAAATTTACGGCTCATTCGACCGCTGTGCGAGAGACTGCATAAAGTAACGTTATGCGAGAAACATATTTTACGTTACTTTTAGTATCCGTGTTATTAGCCCAATAAATTTAGGATAATTGTCTGTTTTATTTTTCATTAAATCTGGAGTATTCGTTGCATCGTATATAAAATTAATTCCCTCAACGCGCTTCATTTTAAACCTCATGGGCATTACTTAACGAAAAATTATTTTTTCCGTTTATTTTTATTATTTAAAGTTTATATAAGCTTAACGTTTGTTCTGTTTTATAATTTTTTAATTGATTTACTTTAGACCAGTAGTTTTAACATTTCAAGTGAAATATATGTTAATAAACATGTGTTTAAAACGATGTACGCAAATGTTAGGTAATTCAAATTTTAGCATTATATCATCAATCATTAACGACAATAGAGGCTTGAAAATTTGAGTTATGTCATTCTCATGAGAGCCCGAGAAGAACTTACTATCAACAATATATCAAACCAAAATCGTAACAAAGGCAATCGTTTGTTATTTGATTTTAACATTATTTTTTAATTCTTTCTCTTATAAATTTAGATAAATTAAAAATAAATTAATTAACTTTAATTACTTTAATATTAAAATGAATATTAACGTATAATTTACCAGTAAGATAGTTTGTCCCATAAGATAGTTTGCTCGCAAGTTAAGCAACGGAGATAAATCTCGCGACGCAACAAAGATTTGATTGTGTTTTGCACCACCATATCGCAAAAATTACGTTAAAGTTTTGATTTCGAAGTTAAATTGGTACAAGTACAATAACAATATATTCTTACCAGTATTCGCAGCCTAATTTTCTTCTTCAGTAAATTTAAAATTCGAGGTATCTTTTCTCTCCTTTGTATATAAAAGATAGAGTTGCTGTAAATTTTGAGAATCGAAATGATTAGGAATAACAAATGTAAAGAAAGAATTCTAATTTGAATTTTCTAAGTTTATTTGTTTTCGTAAGTGATTGCTGTTTTGTAGATTATTTCATATATACGATTATTTTTAACCGACTATACTGTTTATTATTCAAATTTTATCCAGAAGTTTCCTACAAGACTTCCCTTTAATATCGACGAAAAGTTTCCTTGTAAATTACTTGTTAAGCTGTTAGATTGGATTTTTTTTATTTATTTTCCTAAGGTTAAATATGACCCTCGTGAAATATACTAAAATATTAAGTGATCGCTTCGACTCTTAGCTTAGCATACAAATTTTAAAGTTCGAATCTTGTGTTATTATGAGAATTCTGTATTGTTAAAAGTTTTTGATCGAAAGCGACGGAGAATTTATTTATTGAAGACAGTATTCTCAATCATGATTTATTCTAATGTATTATAAACTTTCTTATTGAGTTAATAATATCTTTTTAAAAAAATTTTAATTTATATAAGCTATTAAAGAGTCGTTTTATCGCTACTTGAATATATAATGCATCCTAGACCTTCTTCTTAATTTTATCGCTGGTTGAAGAAAGCGAACGGTGCCGGTGAAATTTATGATTTTACATTGTGCTACTTTTAGAAATTATTCCATTGTCCGAGGCTCATTTTCTACTGGCTCGAACCACTTTACGTTGTATATAACTACCGCTTGTCGAGATTCGTGCTGTATGCTAAAAACTAAATCATCCAATGTTATCCAGCGTTATTCGTGTAAGTATATGGAAGTTCTTGCATTTACATCTGTAATGACTACTAAATTCGGTAGTTGACACTTGCACTTATATAGCTATGAGCGAGTATGTTACTTTAATATAATTGCTCTGTAATAGAGTCGTTCGTGGGAGGTGAGATCAATGAACTTCGTGAACAATTTTCTTCCTTTGTCGTAAATATATTAGCACAGAAGATGGCCGTGGATGATAAATCGGCAACAATAAATTGATTAAATAGTCAATACAAATTTTGATATGTTCCAAAAATTGTAAGCGTCGTTATTGTGAATCATGAGTGATGATACTTTCTCATAATTGCTGGGGACTTATTAGAACAATTAATTCTAACTACTGAATGTCAAGGATTCAACTGAAGTCACGTACCACATGAGAAAATACAACCTATTTGTTTTCCACAAAATGAAAAAAATCTATTCTATGATCAAGTAAATATTTTCTTGAATTTTAATAAAATGCCCGTGTTTCCTTAAATTAATAAAATTTTATCTATTATTTTATAAACTATATGTACTGAAATTCTTATATAATATATACGTAGATACATAGAATCGAAAAGTTATAAATATTATTAAATAAATTAAGATTCGCAAGGTGAACAAGAGCACGTAAAAAAATTCTTACTGGTAAAAGAAATCATTAATTTATTTTTTAAGATCCACAAATTCGCCTCTACTGTAATGTAAATTTAGTCAAGGTAATTTAGTATATACATAGAAACCGATTCATTTTTTTAAAATATGATTTATAAATAGCATCAGTCTTTCTTTACTCCGTATTAGAACAATTATTTGTGGTAATGTATCTGTAAAAACCTGGAAATTTGGACGATTTGACAGAAATCGATATCACAATGGCTATACTGATTAATTGCGTTAATGATAAGAGAGAATATATTAAGAGAAGTACAAATTCGATATTGAAATTAGTGCTCATTTATCCTTTTCGAATTAAACTCGAAATTTGTCTACCTACCTAATCACTAAGCAATGATTAAATCAATTGTCTCTATCTTAGTATGCGGTGAGTATATTTAATTCAATTATTTAAAGTCGTGAAGCGCTTTTTACAAAATTCACTTAACTTCATAAAATAGAGATTATTTAATATTTTTTTTTAACTGTGTACACGTATATATTAGTATTTTTAGCGTATGCGGTTGTCCATTCCAATGCAGGATGCATTTGTTCCAAAGAAGTAAATGATCCCAATGATCCTCCAGCGAATAATCGAAAGATTGATGAAACATCAATATATGACCCTATTTGCGGATCAGACGGGAATACCTATTTTAATATATTTGTCTTGGAATTGACGAACGATCTTTTGAATAAGAGTAAGAAATTCATATTTTAATTGGCATGCTATAGATTAAAGACACTAACTGAATATTTCAAAGGGTTAGATTTAATTAAAAATACTTTCGCAAATTGACTTTTGAATAACCGCTAAAGTCAAATATTAGATCCGTATTAGATTCTCCATTTTATTTTCATTTCAGTTTTTAGAAAACTTTTGCTTTATAGATAAAAAATTTTAATTTTAATTTTTTGGACATGATCGTTTTTCTCTGCATATTTTTAAATGTGAGCAGTCACTGTTATCGCAGAAATATAAGAAATATCTACATTTTTAATAATTTCTACTTAAATTACATTAAAAAAACTTTTTGAAATTAAGAACATATTTATGTGTTGAAATTATTCTGTTTTAATACTTTAAAGTATTTGATAATGTGTTTTTCGAATACGACGGGATTTTCAATTTTGCGAACTCGACATGATAGGTTATAATTTTACAAAGCAGGAAATTTGAATTATAATTTAAAAAACCATCTGAAAATTTGATTCATATTTTATGTAAATGTCTGTATTATTTATTATCGCCAATTCCGTAACAACAGGTGATAATACTCTAGCTGTATATTATTTCACTTACAGTATAGTGCTGCTATCTGTGGCCATATATGAAACTGTCGTGATACTTTAGGTTAACCACAGTCGGTAACTGAAACTTGGACCGTCCTATATATCTATGTTCTTTTTCTATCTAACGGTCACTATATATTTTTAGAGTACAATTACTTTTTGATGTATTGGTCCATTAAGTATGGTGCGATAATAAATGCTCTTATAAATAGCTCAGCTTGGCCACATACATTTTCTGAATAAAATATGTTATTTGCATTATGCACAACAATGTAATTTAGATATGTCGTTGCTCGTAAAACTATGTTTAACAAGAAATACAAAATGTTGTTCAGTTCAACTGCAATTATTTTAAATGTTCATATTTTTTTCAGCTGTTTCAGTAGCTAAAAAAGGCTTGTGTTAAGAGATCAAGTAACGAATGTTCAAAGAATACTAGAGTTAAAAGAAATTTCTACAAACATCGTAAATTCTTTTTGCTCTGAGGATTACAGCTCTATATATATATCAAATTGTATAAAGCTGAATATAATTTAATCATAAGTAGACTATTTGTAATTATAAATACAATAAATAACCCTACTATATCTTTATTATTTGATTTTGTAATTTTTTTGTCGACGCTCCATCAACAAATGTCGATATATCTAATTAATTAAAAGTTCATCATGCAGCTTGTCAAGGCTAATTAATAATTATTAATAATAGGTGTTTGAACAACTGCCAAACGATAGACGAACAAAATTATTTAAAATACCGAAAGAGGAATATTTGAAAATCGCAATAGCTCATATTTTTTATATTATGTATACAATTTACATCATATTTCTGATATAACTTAGAATATAAATCCAGCTTATAATATAGTATATATATTATAAATAATTTATTATTTGTGTATATAAAAAAGCGTGCACCTGAGCACGGACGTTCACATGTGTGTGACAGTGTCAGTGAGTAATGATTTCAATAGATTTTTAAAATTAGAAATCAATATAAATACGACTAGTATTTTAAAGAAACTATTAGGAAAAAATAATGAAGAAGTTGTATAACTAATAATTCCATAAAAATTATTCCAGATGATTTTAATCTTTATCACAGTTCGCCTCGATGAATTATTAACGAAAGAAATAAATATTTTCAAGCTAAAAAACTCACATATAAATATAAGAATATTATTTTTTTTTATATAATTTGAATTATATTTAATTTAAAGATAGCAATACCAAACTATTTTAACAATACCAAACACTATTCGTTATATTCTCGGAATTTTATTTTAACTCGTATTGCAATACATATATTAAGCATACCTCCTATTTTATTGTATAACTATTAATTTTCCAAAGACGTTTCAAAGCTATAGATCGTATATTTGAAATATCATAATTCTTGTTTGAATTTGCATGATATCTAATGGAAATTATTAGCTTATAGTTTATTGAAACATAGAATGATAAATTAATACGATAATCTAAAAAATGATGAGAAATCGAAAAATTTAATTATTCAAAACTTGTTATCGTGTTATTGTATTTGTGTCTATACATTCAGAAATACTCGTAGATAAAATTTTCTGCGTTGAACTATAATATTCTTGTTCCAATTCAAATAAAAACCTATATTTCTCATCATTTTTAATTCAATATTAAAGTTAAAAGAACATTTTTATCTTCGTAATTTCCATTTTCAAAATCCTTCGCCACTTTAAATATGTCTTCGGTATATAGTTCATTAATAAACTTACATTTCAGATGTAAGTTTATTCATTATGCTACGTTTTTTAGTATTTTTTACAGAATTTATCGTAGCAAAAATAATTCGTAATTTTAAGTTATTTATCCCTGATTTCTACGCAATAATTATGACGCTCTACTTATAGGAATACAATTCAGAAGCAGTTGTGTTATTTATCTCTTATTTATCTCTCCAAAGGAGATAATGTTGAAAATATTCGTTAAATTCCTATATCATACGCCTTTATACTGGGCATTGACCGACATGTACAATTTTATAGAGCTTCTAATAGAAATAGATTAGAGGTCGGTGCTTTAGTCGTTACTTGCATTTGATTTGTTGTTGTAAAATAGTAATATCAATTTTTAGCTTCTAATGGTTCTACCGTCTAAGCAATTTCGTTTCAAAATACAAATAAATTTAATTAAATGTCTGCCAATGTTTTGGGCGATTTTAAGATTCTCGCTCCATCTCAAAGCAACAATATCAATGAAAAGTCAAATTATAAATAGTTATACAGGCGAACTATTGATCAATTCTAATAACTTTTTTTTATTCAGAAACAAATTACTTAGACAGCAGAACCTTTAGAAGCTCAAATTCATGCTCGACGTACATTTTACAAGCTATCAATAAATTCAAATATAAATTAAATAATATAAAAAATATAAAAATTTATTGCTTGACAAATTGCATCGAAACTCGATTATCACTGCACGTCTAAAATCAGGTTATCTATTATCTCATCAATGAGCCCAAATAGTAGCTTTAAGAAAAACTATAGTTTATACAAATAATTTATTTCATTTTCATTTAATTTAAATATTAAATAATTTTTGGAAAAGTTTTTTTCGAAAAGGTGTCCAAAGTTACGAAACTTAATTACATTATATCAAATAGAAAATTAATTTACTTCCTATTTCTTATATTTCTATCGCTATGAAACTTAAAAATATTTTTCATATCATCAATGATTGTAAAAATACATTTTGTATTTTCCCAATCGCTTTAAACAACAAACGTTTACTCACGTTTACATGTTTCCCACTACATGTTTCCGTTGCTAATTGACAACCTTGAGATAAGTATAACAGGAGCAATACGAGAGGAATATATTTATATTATTCACAGTCAAGAATATTTATTGCCATTGATTTAAGAAAATTGTTAATTTGATTTTATAATGTATACAATGTAGGCATGAACATTAAAAAATGCACAATATTATACTTTAAGATATTGACGAGTTAACGAAATGCAAGATAATATTTGTGTCATTATTATAATTATAAGTTTACGAAGGTTACGTAACAAGACGAGGTAATTATAAATTTAATTTTAATATCCTAAAACTACCTTCATTCGCTTCATTTTCTCATCAAATTGTATATAGATAAATTAGTCACGATTGGGAATCACTTTTATTTTTTTAGTTGCTTGTCAAGTATAATTGTATTGATATAATATGATTATACGCATGCATTATGTTGCTTTTGTAATGTAATTGTAATGTTTTTATAATATGCAGTAATGTCCGCCCGGTTTTAAGTCCCGGTTAAGAGAGGGGGAGGATTCCGCAAAGGGTTAGATTAATTTGAATTTCTAATTAACCTTTTTGGACCGTAAGATCCTCCGTGATATTTCACGAACTTATCTCTTTTTCCCTAGATTCCTTTTGTTTTTTTGTATAAAAATAATCTAAATAAAGAAAATTTTGATAGGAGGGAACCGGCAGTTGAATATTGCGGGAAAGAAAACGAATATATTTATATCTATTCTTTTATAATGAATAATAAAATTAAAATAATTTTTTTGTTACATATAAAATTGATTTATTAATTATAAATAATTATAATAATTATTAAATACTACCCCTAACTAGCAGTACCCGCGATCGGTTAACACTCGCTATCCATACACACAGGGGTGCTAGGGAATCGTATGCGTAAAGAGTCGTGTAACGAACAAAGTATTGGAGCGCCACCTTGCGGACGATTCAAGAGGCACAAAAGTACACGGTCTCTTATAATGATTTTTTGTTCTTTAATAAATAAAAATAATTCAGGATCAAATAAAGATCATCGATCTTGATTGAAAACAATTCTAGAAAAAGTTCAACTCAACGAAGAAAGAAAGAAAAAACGCCTTTCTGGTTCTCACTAATTTGAGCTGTTTGAAGTTCACTCTCCGATATTCAAATTCTCCAATTCGCAGATGTACTTGAAATCGTGTTATGAATCTATTTCATCACAAATCTCAAGACACGTGCGGAATAATTTCGAGTAATTAAATCTAAAATAAAATTATTTAATAAATAAAGATTTTGAAAACAAGATCTGTGCACACGTGAGTTGATTAATAAAACGTTATTATCTATATAATTATATATTTTACTATACCTCATGTCCTTTTTCTCTCCCTTTTTCTCTTTTTCCCTTCTTTTCCAATTTCTGAAATTATAATTTATTAATACCAATTTCGCAATAACATATATATATATATATATATATATATATATATATATATATATATGTATATAATTTTTTAAGTTGATTTAATAAGAAAAATGGAAAAAACATATTATATGTGTATATACGGTGCTCGTATATGATATGCTCATTCACGCTTCTTTCATTTACAATAAGTTTCCATATATGATACATATATGTACAAGAAAAGGGTGATTATATTTAGGGGAGTGTGGGTCTAATATCCGATTATTCATATCAGTCTTGAGCAAACAACATCAGCTTTTTTATATATACAACAATATCCATAAATTATAAGTGATATTTTTATATACAATAATATTCACGAACGTTTATATTTTTCTTATTAAACCAACTTAAAAAATTACTCCACAAAACTCTTCTCAAAGTCGACACTCAATTCAAAAGTAAAAAAGTACTTTGCTAAGGAATATAATATAGATTTTTAGAATATCGCATTGTTTAGATTCCGTTTAAGCAGATAATATTTTCAATTTGTTGTCCACTTCGAGGGAAAATTTGTAGAATAATTATTTAAAATTAGTTTGAATTAGTGATAAATATTAAAAAAATTAATTAATATTCTGGAAATTGTCACAGTATTTGTGAAGTATTTTATAACTTTTTTTTTCAATCAATCATTGCTGATTTTTTTTTACAATTATTATTTATTAATAATAATAATTTATTAGTTCTATCGTACAAGGTATTTTTATATAAATATTCCAATGTATAATTCATTGCAAGATAAATTACAGTTGATTTATAAAAGTATGTGTTTATGTAAAAATAAAATAGAATACTATGACGATTAAGTACATACTCCCATGTATTTGCGTTTTTATCATAAAAAGAATCACGGTAATTCTATAATGAAAGCATTGAAATGAATCATCATGCGATAGAAACATTGGATTTTTTGAATGAAAATATTATTGATTCGTTATAATTATTCGATTCTTCATTTACATCTATCAACGATAACAAGAACATCTTTATTATTTTTAAGTGTTTTATTTTCAATTACGTTTCAATAATTGTGCAGCAAATTTTCAATTGTTTTTACATTCGCTTATACTTCTCTTTGCATTAATTATACTTTTAAGAAGTTTTTTGCCCCACAAATAAAAATTATCAGACTCATTAGAAAGCGAAATTATTTATATAGATATTTCTACCGTGTACCACAGATACGATTTTTGATTATTGTATACCTTTTTTAACAAAAAAAAAAAACCCTTATATAAATAAAAAAACTTAATCTTCTCTTGTCTCATAAGAAACTGCGTCTAAAAGAAAACCTGTAAATAATGATTTTTGACATTATTAAAAAAAACGAAATAAATCATTTTTTATACTAGAATACATAATTGAAATGAAGAGTATTTATGTAAATTGTCGATTACCATTTTAAAGAATGCCTACTCAGTGTGTTTTGCCTAGGATTACCATATGATTAC
Source organism: Sycobia sp. Sy_11 (assembly GCA_018907035.1). Classification (NCBI taxonomy): domain Eukaryota; kingdom Metazoa; phylum Arthropoda; class Insecta; order Hymenoptera; family Epichrysomallidae; genus Sycobia; species Sycobia sp. Sy_11. The sequence continues at coordinate 614,611 of JACCIC010000045.1, read as the reverse complement.
ATACCATGCATTGGTGATATACTTTTACGGCCTTGTGCCGAAAAAATATTACCCAACTATCTTACATGGACGTTCTATAATCATATAGGTATCCAGCTTTCTTTTGCATCTACGATTGACAGTGGTTGTACACGACGATATCTCTCTCCCCACTATGATATAATTTCCCGAAACACGTAAATAAAAGACATCCGATTCGCGCATGTGTAGTTACATGAATTGTCTGAATTTCGATATTATTATTGATAAACAGTTTTTAAAACGATATAAAAGATAAAGTTTATTGAGCTGTAACAGTACTTCGTATCCGCCGTTCTCGAAAAGCATACAAGCACTGAAGTAAAACTATCTGTCGGTTGGATTCGATTCGTCGGCAACATTCGAAAATGTTCAAATTACTCGTCTGCATGTTATTATGCGGTAAGAATTTCTTGAAATGTCGCTGCAAAGCATGATTTCATCATATACACAATTTATTAGAAAACTACCTTACAATATAATTAGTTCAGAGTAATTTATTTCTGAAATATATTTTACAGTGAATTTAGTATCAGGTCTATTTAGTTCGCAACTTAAAAATGTTATTAAGCATAAGAATATAAAGGAACTGTTCAGAAGAGAGTGTGAACCAAAAGTGAAAAAAGCTGGTTACAATCCAGTTTGCGGATCGGACGGACACACTTATTACAATAAGGTTGCTATAAAGTGTTACAATCGATATCTCACGGAAAGTAAGAACAATAATTAATTATGTACACATATTGGATAGAAAATTCGGTCATATTTTGGAATATTTATATTTACATCCAAGCGGGTGTCGAAATAAATTTTTACGGATCGAGCAAAAAATATTACGTTCTTAAAAATTAATCTTATAAAATCTTATAAACTTATTTCTAATCGATCAAGTAATTGTTCTAAGGGGTAAAGTAGGCGCCTTCGAAATCAGCTCAGAATTGTTTTTTCTCTTAATATTCACGAACCTTAAAAGATATATAATAATCCCGGCAGCAATATTACGCTATATCACATGAAAATATTGCAAGCATATTACTGCAATAGTACACTAATATTAACGTAATATATTGAAGTAATAGAAATATCAAGAACTTTTTGATGAATCTGTATTATTGCTGCAATATTGCGAAAATATTATTAAATATTATCGAGGTATTAGAAAAATATTGCTGAAATATTCTTATGCTAAGTAGATAAATTATATTTCATATTAGATACATATTTAAACGAATAGCAGATATCGAGGACAAGTCGCATATAATAAGTCATAAATATGAAAACTTACGCGGTCCCACATTAAACTCGAGGAATTTTTGTCTTTTATGGAAGAAACCATCATAGTTATTGAAATTTTATAATTACTTGTGTTATTCATTTGTGAATGAGAATTATTGATTACGAAAGAAATTATATGTTCTATACATCTACATTAATTTTATTGTTTCGATACTTATTTGCAGACTTTCAAAACCTATCTTTCTTCAAAGTAAATATCTTACTTTCTTTTAATAATCATCATTTAAGGAAGAACTCAGATTCGTTATCCAAAAATTTATAATTTTTTCTAAAAATATTATTTTCAAATATAAATTCGACTTCCGATTTAACATCTCATTCATTGTTCATATTAATGATGAAAAAAAGATTAGATTTACATTGCATCCAGTGCTTTTCAATTTTTTTTATGTACGAAATATTTAATGGTAATATTTTTAGGCCAATTTACATTTAATGCGCAAATGACATAAAAGAATAAATATTTCCCAATGATTGTGCCCGATAGTATTTTTCGCATTTTAAATTAATATAATAAATCAGAATCATTCATAATCTATTAACTGTTTTTTCCGATGAGCAACTGTTTTCATTGAATTCTGTCTAATTAAAAAATCAAGAGTTTTGGAATTTTCGTTTTAATAATTCTATTTTAATTTGCAAGTCTTTCAATATTTTTTATCACTTAATTCTTGTTCACATTTCTAATATTTATATTTTCTAATTATAAATTTTGTTTTCATTTGATTTTTTTTTTTTTTATTTATTATATATTTTGTTACACTTTCGACTTCAGCTGATGTCTATTGGTACAGGCTGAGATAAATTATCTTTTGTTTGAATTGATTTTTAAATTAAAAAATTATGATTCTAAAATGCGTTTATCTCGTTTTACCGAATAATTTTTATATATGAATTATTTTTTATTTTCAGAGATTACAATGGTTAAGGATGTACCTTGCTAGAAAATCGGATTACCAATACTAACCATCTATAATTTATCATTAATTGTTTTTAGATTATTATAGTATAACCTTGTTTGATTTGTTGATACTTTATACTTTATACATATTTTATACGTTAATTATTTTTATAATTTACAACTATGTAGAAAAATAAAATAATTTATATAATTAAAATTTACTTTTATATGTCCTATTTTCTGTTAGCGTTTAATTTTTAACTACTATATTAGGTTGGAATACTTATCTGCGAAATGATAATTAGAGTATATTTTAAAAAAAAATACGCTATAAATTTCAATATTAGTTTAATGGAACATTTTTTTATTCACATCTATTATGTAATTGTTTGTTATTCCATGAAACAAAACGACATTTCGTTCTCATATATGATTAAGAATATTATTCTGTCTAATGAAATGCAAAAAAATATTTTTAGGTACAAAATAAATGCGTATAATTTAGAATAGTTGCACTCAAAAATTAGATTTCTGATGTTCACAGCTTGTTTCTGGTTAATTTGCATCCATAATACGTTAAACATTGCTATGGATGTTAAGCTCTTCTATATAGAAAAGACGAGTTTTCTTCTTCTGCAATGGTTGTTCTAAGAATTAATCAATACTGTTATATTTATATTTTCAATATTTCATATTATCGTGCTAAGGATTATTTAAGAATGTATTAAAGTTTCACGAAAATGGTCCTTGGTCTGACAAAAGTGGATATGTTATTTACAACACGCAAACAATAATTCATGTGCATAATTACAGAAAGGTTTATGGGGTATTTTAAAAGTTATAGTCATTTTGATTTAGTACAGGTTCCTATGGAAAGACTACTGATCTGACGATTTTTTAAACTTCGTTTAAAAACAAAGTATAGTATAGTTTTGATATAACCTCCCTTAAAGTTTATTTAGTACTAAATAGATATCTTAGGGATAGATATGTCTTTTAATATTAAACACTCGTAGGATATTAATTTGTAATATTTAGTAAAATTTAAATTAGAAATATGATTTATTCAATAGCACCTCTGTACGGAGAATTCTTTTGTAGCAAGTAACTTGTGCTCGGTTATTCCGAGTATATCGCTTATTGTAACCGACAGAAATATTTGAGTTTGAGATTTCAATACGTTTTGAAGGCCGCTACAGTTGAAATAAACGAATCACAAGGAGGAGCGTTTTCATACAAAAATGATGAGTTCTAAAAGGAAATCACAGATAAAACCTGGTACTATTGTGACCAAATCCTTTTGATAAGTTAAAATTTTAGCAATTCTATTCAGAAATTCAAAATTTTATAATTGAAAAATGGAAAGATTGCGGCATTTAATAATTATAAATAAGAAAATCTTATTTTCAAAAGCAAATAAACCAGCCGTCAGCCATTTATTCGCAACCAATAAAAACTTCAAAAGCAACGTTCGGTAAATAGAAATAAGTAAATGAAAGAAACGAAAGAAAATGCTGAATAAAACTCGCGGCGAGAAAGACAGCGGTGGCACCATCTATGATATGATATATGCTAAATTAACTTTATCGATCAAGCAGATCGAGAAAACTAGAAAGCTTTCATGTTTCGTTATTTTCATGACTTTTCATTGTGCACGGTATTTAGCATTTTCATAGCAGTGATATAGGCAGTTAGAGAATATAATTATTAAGGAAATAAATTTCCATTCCAGTACAGTTTGACGACTTTACTTTCAACCTTTACAGCAATGTATCATAGGCTTAAACGTAGGTCACGATTAATTTTGTTCAGTAATAATTTATAAATTAAAAAATTTTTTTTAAAACAGAAAGCTATTGTGACTCAGTCGGTCAAAATTGACTCGGTCCTAGCCATTTCAATATATTAATTTTTATTAATATTATTCTAAAAAATATTTTACAATATTGGGAATATCAATATTTATGTATTTAAGGATATATAAAAATAAAAATGCATAAAAAAGATTATAAATTAGATCATAGACAAATTTACGGATTAGATGGAGCCACATATTACAATCAGTATTCCATGGATTCCATAAATACATAGCTAGCCAATATATAAATATTCATTGAAATCTTGAAGTGCTTTATTATCTAAAAATATAAACTTTATATAAAATACATGCAGTAAAAAATATTTAATTATATATGATATATATATATATATATATATATATATATATATATATATATATGTATATATTGTAGACATAGAATTGTCAATTCAGGGGGAAATAGGCAATTAGGCAGGGAAAAACCCCGAAGGACAAGAGGTGCATCGAAAGTACCGTTAGCCGTCCCGAACAGCTGAAACAGTAAGCTAGCGGACATATATAATAGGGCGATCGAAGAATTTCGGCATTCCTTCAGAAACTTCGATTATTGTAGGTGTCGAAAGTCTTCCGATTCCGTTTGTATTGTATTGATTACTGTTTGGAGTACTTGTATTAAATTCATCTAGTTTCATTGATAATAAATATCAGTAATATTCAGTTTTTTCCTTTTTTTTAAAAACATTTATATATATATATATATATATATATATATATATATATATATAAACATAACTCTTAAAAAGTTCATAATATAACCACTGTATTATTATATATACATAATATGTAATAACGTGTGATGTTACGGACGTCCTTATTATGTGCAGATTCGAAATGTGTTCCATATCTTCTGATTCTTTCTACCTAATATTACATATTGAACTACATATTTTTAAAATACAATATTATACATCAAGTGTGCAATATTTTTAAACCTTCATATTGTAACACAGAAATGTCTTGTAAACAACTATATTACTATATAAGAATACATGAAAATAATTTCAAAATTATTTATATTCAGAAAAATAATGTGCTCTAAAACGTAAATGTCAGTTTAACAAATGAAATTAGTCATAGAAAAATTTACACCTTTGTCTATGACTTATTACATAATAAAAAAATACTAAAATATAAAAGAGTTGACTTGTTTAAAAGTTATTAGTCTTTGTTTTGCTTTGAAAATTGTATAGCTTAATTTAATAAAATATGATGAGATTACCAATCTACCTTTTATTATCGTGTAATAAGTATTAATTTTAATTTATCAACAAATAATTTATATATTATCAAACATTTTCATAATAAAATACATTTCCTGATTGTCAATTGAAATCTCAATTCTTCTAGTGCTTTTATCAACCATAATTTCATGTAAGCAGCTTACAGAAATTCTTCCTTGCTATTGTCCTTTTGGTGTAGAAGCCAAAGTTTGTGGCTCAGATGGATATACATATCGTAATAAAGATTATCTATATTGTATACAAGCCTGCCGACAAAGCAGTAAGTAATTAATACGTTTAAAAAAAATCTTAAGGAAATCGTAATACAGAGCGTGAGCTGATTATTCAATTCTATTTTTGTAAACCAGTACTTTCCTTCTACATATTTTAATATCTAGAAATTTCTTTCAATTTTTAACATTCATTTATTGCAAAATTTAGATTTTTTCAATAAATTTGATTCTGAGAACGGAATAATACATTATGTCGAAAGATTATGTTAGCGATAAGAATATATTATTTTTTATCATCATTTTTTTCAGACGTTACTTATGTATCCGATGGTCCTTGCAAGGAAAAGGCGCCACAAATTATGAACTAATTAAATAAGAAAAACTGAATTATGAAATGTATTTAAAACTAATATTTTCGACGTCTTAATATAAAAATTTACTTACTATAAGTTTACATTTCTTTATTAATTCATTGATCTTGAATCCGAAACCAAATAAATAACATTTATTCTTCAAATATTTAAAAATCATAATAGATTAATAGGTATGCAGATTTAAAAAAAAAGTTTATTGTTCTCAAATTAATGTTTTAATACCATTAATGCCTATTGCTTTGATTTAATTAAAACACCAGATGATTCAATATTTTGAAACATGAATTCTCATGAATTTCATGTCATTAACTATTATAATTTATAAAAAATGACGCTGCCCGATAAAGTCCCGATTGAAATAGATCTAATTTTACTTTTATCCGGCGATAAATAAAATTTCTAATACTATTGCACGTTAAAATACTATTTGAAATAAATGTATGATCGAATATTGGGATATACTACTCCCGTGAAGATGAAACTCATTTAGAACAACAGTCAAGATTAATGCCTACGACTGCATACCGCGTATCTTTCAGAATTCATCAATAAATAAAAAGTTTAAAATTTAATAATTATATTGGTCTTATTTATACTGAAAATTTAACAATTTGAAGTTGAAGATAAATTGACGATCATCCCTTTATGATAATGCGTAATATTACAAGAATCTTGTTGTATAATAGATACGCATTTATATCGCTTATTATATAATCCGAATAAATATTCGATCAATTTTAGAAAAGAAATATATTTTTTTAATATGAGTTAATTTTAGTACTGTCGTTGATTCAGCATATAAATGGCCAACAAGCGTGTCGATACAATAAAAGAAACTATATTGAATAACTGTAAAACTATGCTAACAAAAGACTATCTATTAAGTATAGACTCGTGAAGCAATTGAAAAATGTAATTTACGTAATTTAAAAAATACTGTTAACATAGACACTAAAATAATATCTCAAATTCGTCGTGAATAACTATACCCTATAAACCTACAGCTTCATAAGACTATTTAAAAAATTGTAAACAGACTTCATATGCAGTCACTAAGACCCTAATCTGAGGGATGTAACAATGTATTTTGAATAATAAAAATTAAAATAATAATACAATTGGAAAAATACTCAAGATATTTCTATAAATATTTATTTACTGAAGAATTTTTGCAGAAAAATGATGTAACTTAAAATATTTGTGAAATAAATTATAAGAAATAATATTTTTAGCGAAGATGGAAATTTACGATTTGAGAGTTATCTAGCCATACACCCCTTTCATTGAAATATTTATTCTATACAAATACTTAATATGAAACATTAAGTATAGTATTTTATTATATCATCTTTTATTATTGTTTTATAAATTTTTTTTTTCATTCTAACACTTAAACCGTGCGATGTTCATTTGGGCTAATACGAGGTCAGACAATTAAGTAATGCGATCTATTTTATTTCCCGGCCTGTGGTAACGCTCCGAACCTGTAACTCCACCACCGTAATAGTATATATCCCTACTCTCTCGATTGAGACTTTGACGACCCTTGTACGATCATTTCTCCGGCAGCTGTTTAGTGTTTTATAACAACGCGCGAGTAGTGCATGTAACGAAAATGGAACAGAGAAATTTAGTGCTCTAAATTTGGTGCGCGATAAAATTTTATGCAAAACTCGGCGATACCGCGACAGAAACTTATGAAAAAGTACTTAAAGTGTATGCTAGTGGTGCCCTGAGTCGTAGTCAGGTACTTCGGTGGCATGCCGATTTTAAAAAAGGCCGTGAGAGCATCAAAAACGAGGCGCAGAGCGAAAGGTCAATTCATGTGCGAACCGACGCGAATGCGCAGCGCGTCCGCGCCCTTGTTCGTCAGGACCGGCGACTAATCGTTCGAGTGTTGGCTGAGGAGTTGAATATTAACGGGGAAACAGTTAGAAAGATTTTAACTGAAGATTTCGCCATGAGAAAGCTGTGCGCGAAGATGGCACCGAAGAACCATTCAGATGAGCAAAAAGCCCACTGAATGAGCATCGCTCAAGATTGTCTCAAGCAGATTGAAAGTGATCCTACTCTTCTCGATCGAGTTATTACTGGTGATCATAGTTGGTTCTTTCAATATGACCCTGATACCAAACAACAAGGCCTAAGAAGGCGAGAATAAGCAAGTCCAAAGTGAAAACCACGTTCGTTTGCTTCTTCGGCAGCAAAGGGATGGGATACAAACTCACAAGAGTTTGTACCACCTGCACAAACCATAAATCAAGTGCTCTGCCGCAATGTGCTTGAAAAATTACGAAAAATCACGACAATTCCCCCTGTCACAGTGCGAAAATTTGAAAAAAAATAGTTATAGGTCGACATTTTGACTCCGTTGAAGACATCCAAGAATCTGTGATGAGGTTACTCGGAGAGGTCCCACAACAAGTGTTCCTCGTATAATGAATTAAGCTATTAATATTAAATTTATTTTTTAAACGTCACTCGAATATATATTTAATCGAATTAAAGCATAAAATAAATTTAAATACAATTAAATACTACAAATTAATTCTCGCAATCGAACCAAAATTGGAACGAATTGATTCAATACCTTTCAATAAGTTTTTTGTTAATTTAGATTATTAATTGCTCTTAAGGAATCTCAAAACATCCGTTAAAATTTATAGACATTTAAAGGCACTCTGCGCACTGAGACTAATCGCCCAACGTGCGAAGCTGTAGAAGTTTAGGTTCTCGTTGAAAATTGAAAAAGTTTAAATTACATCAGATCAGGTCAGATTATGTAATATGTATATATATATTGCCTATATAGGTAATACTCTGGGTGACTGAGCACAGAGCCTTTTGAGAAAACAAAATACAACCGAGGGAAGGAGGGTGCTAGTATGACAAAAACAGTATGTCGGCAGCCTCAGACCAAACCTTATTGCTCATATAGAAAAATTTTAACTTTTTTTTTAAATTATGCAGCTTGAAACAAAAAATGTTGACGGTGACGCTAGAGAAATTTTGCAGATTTTTAAAGGAGTGACTGGAACATCGCTAAACACGCGCGAAGATCAGGTGGTTATTAATGCTGCTCTGTTATGTATGCATGGAATATGCAGCATCAACTACTAAGACATAGAATTTTATTATTTATGTTTAGAAACAAGTAAAATATTCCTATGACAGCACCGACGTCTGTCCAAAATTACGGCTCTGTACTCTTTAGTTCGTTAAATATTCGCTAATGTCGCATGCTGATTTGGGAATGTCCATACGAGTTAAATGTTTAGAAAAGCAACATTTTGAAACATGTAACATGTTTAAAAATATATACATACATAAATACATACGCATACACGCATAATGAGTAGACGTAATAGTAGACTCAAGTGCTACTGTGCCATGTACTAATCGTTCATTTCTATGAAATGAAATCTATTGTAATTCTGAAATACCTCTTTTGTCCTTCCCGTTATTGGAATATTTAAAACACTTTCGCTATACATGTACCCCACATTAAAATTTGATCGACCGCCGAATTGATCGTGTCGTTTGGATTCAGGTAAGTATATGTGACGCAATGTAACGTATTGCAATTACTCGAAAGTATATTGTTAAATTATGGATTCGATCCATCGTAATTTTTCCTCAAGGAAATTTCTCAATCTTTAAAAACCATAAAACGAGGCATCTACATGATTTTTTTAACAATATTTATTTATTAATTGTATCTTTTATAAAATCAATAGTACATATTAGTCGAGTATCTACAAAATGTTTGTAAAACAAAAGAGAAACATCAAATTTTTCTGTTAATATGCATAAATTATTCAACTGATAATTTGGTAAAAGAAAAATGACTGTTAATTTTCATAATTATCTCATTCCTAAGTTTGGATCAGTGATAATTGTTGCATCTCAGCGAAAACCCACTGTGTTACAGTGCTTTTTACTCATTAAAACTTAGAGTAGTATATAATTCCCAGCGACGTAGACATTAATCTACAATAAAAATTTTCCAATTTTTGGAACAATAAGTTATGATAAATTTATTAATTTTATGAAGCATGCAATGTATTTAATTTGAATATATATTTTTCTACTGTGTAGTTTTTATGCTCTGTTATATACAATATACTTTTTCTAAAAAAAAGTTTGTGTGATGCTCGTTTTATAAAAGAGGCATACAAAAGTACAACAGATAATGTATCTAAGCTTTCGCTTTGACAAATAGTATAGTGTTAATTATTAATATTTTCTATATTTTTCCGATAGTATTTCAAGTGATCGGTTTACTGATTTTACATTCAGTTAAACTAATAAATTATCGACCAGAAAAATGATTAAAGGGACAATCTATATTGCAGTTTGCGGTAGGTAATTAACTTTAACTGAAAATTAGCTAAAAGTGTCTTTTAATATCGAAGAATGATATATAGATACAAAATAAATGATCAAATCAGTAAGAGTAAAATGATTCTTTCAGTGATTTTAGCATTTCTGGCTATAGATGGATACGCAAATGTTGTACCCCCATGTCCGTGCGATCTTACGCCTGAATTCGATCCGATCTGCGGGACCGATGAAATAACATATTACAATGAAAACGATCTGAAGTGCAGAAATAAATGTTATAATACAGGTAACTAAACAAATTTTCTGTAAAAGTGATGACCTTCTTCGGAATAGTCTTAGATTTTTTAGAAGCACTTTTTTGCAATTAAATTTTATCATTTGTATATGTTTATTGTAAATTTCAAAATTTACTTTTTATTTTGATTTCTATATTATTTCAGATTTTACAGTAAAGCATCGTTCTGGCTGTCCATTACCCGAAACAGTAATCCATTACGTTCCCGAGCATCAGTAATCAAGAATCGCCATCAATATTGGAAATTCATATTATCTACAATTAAAATTAAAATTACTTCATTTATTGTTTAAATTAACATGTAAAAATGCAATTTTTATATAGCCTAGTGATCGCTTTTGTTGTATTTATAGCTTTTTCAATATACAATTCAAGAATAAAAAAATTGAGATGATCTACTGATTTTAATTATTGTATTCGTATGTAAGTATTAAGTATATGATAATTGTAAAAGTTTAAATACGTGAGATTGCGTATATATAAAGAAGAGATCAAAAGACAAAGAAAAAAAAAAGAATAGAAGAGATAAACACACACAGACTTTTGAAAAAGAATATGCGCTGTAAGTATGGCTTAGTTATTGTCTCAAGCTGTATAATAGTCTATTCTATACTTTATCATCTACGTGTAATCTCCATATTCATCTGCAAGTATAAACCTGATATAACATATATGATATCGATACTTGTTGGACAGGTGGATCTTTTATATAATATATATAGATAATTTAATACTATTTTATTTAAGTAATTTATTTAAGACAGTTTAATTAATCGATTACGTTTTTTTTTATAGTTGTGTCATTTCATTTACATGCAAAATTTTGATAAAATCGAATTCGAAAGTGCGCCCAAAAAAATTACAACCAAAAGTATCTTTTATGATGCAAAAAAAGGTGTTTACGAATACAATACTAATTTTTTACAAACAGCTAAATTTTTTCTTTTAGACGATAGTTTTCAAGTTACTTAAGTAAACTCTTGTGTAATCGGAGCACTTATAAATTCTCATACACTTCTCTAACCATTTCAGAAATATACGTTTAAATTCTTTCTTGATTTTAAGCCCAAATTTACGCATTAATTTTGAACGTCATTTTTTTATTAACTTTTGACCACTAACAGTGGAAGAAACCTTCTTAAATAAGCTTATAAATTGCGCCACTAGGTGGAGAGCTTATGCCTTAACTCCTAAGGATATTTCATTCCTCAATAACACAAGAAATTTAATCAGTTAAGTAGGGAAGTCATAGAGTTTGAAAAAGTAACTTTATCTAATAAATAAAAATATAAAGTTTGCAATAAAACTGTACATTATAATTAATTTTTTAAACTTAACATTAAAATTACATGTGAATTTTTAAAATTATCTTTGTTTAGAAACTTTAATTTTGTTTTCAATGCGAAATGAATCTATCTACCATTCATTTTTATTAAAGGAATTAAGGATAAGGAAATTTTTCCTAGGAAGTCAACACATAATCGATAGGAATCGATAACAGAATAAACTGAAAGTATTCGAACTTTTTAAGTTATTCGAATGAATAGATTTCAGTACTTGTTAAACACTTATAGTGTACAGAAATATTTTTCAGATTTTAAATCTGTTCACACAAACTATTTTTATATTCAAAGAATATTTTTTAATTCTTCATTAATATTTTATATATTAAATTATTACAAGCATTAGAGAATTCTTACAGAATTGTTTTTCAAAAACGTGTAGTTAAAGGGTAGCTACATTGTGTTCTTCATACACAAATGTGTCATAACCGAATTGAGCTGGTAATGAGGTAAAAATATAAAGTGAAAATGCAGTTTTTCGTCGACTGCAGACTAACTCGACTTTAAAGAAAAAGAATATAAATTTTAATTTTTAATTTTATCAATATTTACATGTAATCTATTTTATATTATACAGCATAATATTCTTTTAATAGATGCTTAATGTTCTTTGATAAGAGTATTCGTGAGTTATCAAAACTGAGTTTATAGATAATAATAATAATAATAATAGCGAAATATAACAAAACATAATATTTTTTTCATAAGTATCATCTGTCAATATAAATTATGTCTATGACTGTTAGTTTATATAATATTTATGGTTGCATAGGGCATATATTCATAGTGTATAATTTAACTTAATAATAGTAGTAACAGTGATTACATCAACTTAGTTATAACATACATGAGCAATTTGCTTTCAGAAAATCGTAATAGTTATTTACTAAAAATGTTCAAGTTAGTAATGTGGATTCAAGCTAGTAATATAATTGTCGGTAAAGTATTTGCCAGAACTCATTCTAAATATTTAGCATTTCTTAAAAGGAAAAATATAACTAAATATAATTATTAAAATTTTAAATTTATAAATCTGAAGTGCAAATAAAATTTGTTTGTTATTTTCATGAAATACTCTTCGGCACAAACAATTTTTTAACTCAATAGTTAATAAATTAAACTCAATAACAAAAAGGATTCGAATATTATTATACATGTTTAAGTTTATATATTTATCAAATACTTAAAGTTTTTAAAATAATGTTTTAGTACTTCTTACAAGTTTCTTTGTCAATGTAAGTTCACTTTGTCAGTGTGATCTAGAAAAAATCATGAAAACTACTCAACCATTTTGTGCGAACAACGGAGTTACGTATCGAAATCAAGCAGACTTAGATTGCACAAACATATGTCAACATACAAGTAGGTTCTAAAAAATTATAGACATTATAACGTAAATTATAAATTAAATAATATAAAAGTGTTACAAGATTAACATAACTAATAAAAGAAAAGTATCTATAATAAGCTTTATTCTTCCAATAACGTTAAATTTATGAATACTGATTTCAATAATTAATCTAACTTACAGTTTACATAAAATTACAATTTACATTATAATTCTCACATAAGTATACAGTAAAATAAAGGAAATCAAAATATTATTTAGTATTTAAATTATTATACAATACATGATTAACTTGATCTGATATGAATTATCATTGTCTACAGGTTATAAATTCAGCTACGCAGGAAAATGTATAAAATTTTAAGTTAAATGCGAAAATGCGTACAAAGCTTTTTGTTAGAACGCGATCAATTAATTCTGGAAAAAGGAAATATTGAAGAAACTAAAAAAATATTATCAATTTTTCTTCAAAAATCTTAAAACCAAATGATTACTTGTGATATATGTAACAATAATTATAACAATAACAATGAAAATAAAATAAAAACACTGTTCAATAAATTCATCTACTTATCTTGCTTGCCCTGTCCTATAACTTGAAGCCAAACTTTAATTCATAATAATACAAATCTGCGCAGCTCTAATCATAGATACATTCAGAGACGGAACGAGCAAGGGTTCCGATTTTCCAGATAGCAAAAACACCTGTATTACAACGATAATTAAATTAAATTAAATTAAATTAAATGCGCTACTAATTAACTCACTAAGTAAAATAATACATAAATATATTTATTTGGCTCAATCTCTGATTTCTGAATACTATTTATATTTGATAGGTATTAAATAGTGAAACATATTATTAATAATTATAAATAATATATGTAATATATATATATATATATATATATATATATATATACGATGTTCATTACACATTGAATATTTATTAACATTTCCTAACCGTTCCATCCCTGTGTGAATTTGAATTTTCTATTATGTAATATCACTCTCTGTATATTTAAAATTAAATGTGGTCTTATTATCTACCATATAAATTATATCGTAGATAATTTAGATTCGCATTATTAAACGCGAATTATTCAAATATTATAAATATTTTGAACGTTGGACTTCAATACATATATTTTAAATGTTTTTGATAATATTCTTAACATTATTGCAAGGATTTGCAGTTCTAATTCACCTTTTATTCAATTTTTTCAATGACAGTTTCAAAGTTTCTACAAGGTTAAAAGCTGTTATACAGTTATGACAATGTATGTAGGCTTGAGTAATACATTAAGCTCTAAATTAAAAAAATTATAACGGAAGCTAATTTTACCATTACTCCACTTAGTACATTTCATTTTAAATGCTATATAGGATTTCACAAAAATATGTTTTATAATCTCAAATACTAAATAAAGCCCATCTTCTAATTGCGATTATTATTTAAGTTTTGAAAATGTATAAAAAATTTTTAAACATGTTACAATGTTTTCAAACTCTTCGTTTTTAGGAATATTTGAAAATATTATACATACCAAACTATTCATTGAAGAATTAACGAATTGTAAAAAAGTTGATTATAGAAATCATGCAATAATCAAAGTATTCTTTTTATATCAGTGTTTGATAATAAAATTTCGCTTCATTTATGCGTGCAAAAGCATAAGTAATCTACGAATTATATATATCAGAGTGAAGAAAAAAAGTGTAATATATAAGAGATACGTCTCAGTAATAGCCATTAGTCTTGCTTCGTCGTTCTTTTAAAATAAATCGCATTTTTCCCGTGTATTTACTTCAGTAATTTACTGGAAAAAAATGTTTAAGTTACAAGCATGCATCTGTTTTACAATTTGTCGTAAGTATACTTTTGGACAAAATTGAAATATATTATTTGAAACAATTTTATATTGCAAATTTTTACGTATAAAAAAAAATTAATTTACAGAATAAATTTTGTTATTACACAATTATTCAGGTAACTGTCATTTCTGAAAAATTATAATTTATTAAATGCCTGAATTTTCTAGAGTAAATTTTAATATCACCTTTTAAAACAAAATTTATTTAATAATTACTATCTTTAATATTATATAATATATTATAATATAATTTCTAATACGTTTAATAAGTTTACGAATTGAAATATAAAAAAAATCACACGATAATTATAAAAAATATAATATTTTCAGTTCTCTTAGCATGCATAATTTCGAATACAAATGCAGATAACGAGCAATGCCCTTGCCTAATTACCCGAAATTCACAACCAATCTGCGGTAGCGATGGAGTTACTTACGATAATTTGAGTAGATTGATGTGTAAAAACAAATGCGAAGGATTACGTAAGCATGAAAAATTTCGTGATTTATTAGATTATTACTATACAGATACTGAAGTGAAATATTTATTTTTAAGATTTAGATATTCAATTTTGCTGTTATAGATATTTTATTCCTCTCGCTATTTTACTAGAATTCATAAAATAATAATATAGCAGACGACAAATTTTAAACATGAATTAAGTTTCTTGAACACGTATATTTGTTTTTTTTTTCAGAAATCGTATTACGTCATCGGGGCGAATGTATGTCCTGAGGACATGGCTCAAATGCAATTATATTTAAACCATTTCTAAAAGCAACCAAGGAAAAATGCAATCTGTAATTTGAAAATTTCAAATCAAACTTTGAATTATATTTGCTAAATGATAGCTAAGAATTTTTCAGTCTAGTTCTCTAGAACTATAAATATGTGTGACATACTTACTGAATAGAGTGAACACTTTTATAACATGCGGAAATTTATAATATAATCAAAAACATAGTGATGTTATTTTTATTAATGATTTTTTTCTTAAAAGAATTTGAATTATCCAAGACTAATAATTAGCGCAATCTTGATAAAAAATGCAAAATTAAGTCGTGCTAATCAAAAAGCTTGCCCAACAGAGATTGAAAAATTAACGGTTTGTAACATTTTCAGATTAAAATTAAAATTATATGAAAATTGGTAATTTCGTAATTATATTAGAGAATATTTTGCTATTAAAAATTATATTTCATGTTTCTAATAAGTTGCTTGAAAATTATGAAACTCTCGATTGGTTGATGTTTCGATTAATTTAGTTTTCAATCAATTCTACCGAAAGCCAATTTTAATAAGATAGATTTCATATATTTTTTATATAATTTTTGTATTAAAAATATGTTTCTTTACTACACCTAATTAAAAAAAGAAAGAGAATTATTTACTTCCTGTTTTTCTGTACTTTTTGCTTTATTTACTCATCGTACATTTTATCGAATTTTATTATAAGGAAATATTTCTAAAATATAATTCAAATTATTGTTGAATAAAATGTTTAATTATACCAATAAAAGATATGATATTATTACAATTAATTTCAAATAATATGTGTTTATTAAAAATAAATAAATAAAATACAATTAAGATCAATATTTATTTTATTTTTCACAACCTCCTTACCTTGCATAGTTATTAAGTTAATGTATATAAGAGATATAAGGTATAATAAGGGAAATGAACCTATAAATGAAAGAATATTTAATTATTTTTACAGTTAAATCCTTTAAACGATTTCTAGCCTTATATGGTTTAGTTATGAAAATGTATACAATTGAATATAATTATTTTCTATTATGAGTTTTATTACATATACTTCATCTGTAATTGAATCCTTTAGAGTTACATATATATTGACATATACGTACATATATATAATTGCTTAGAATACACTCCAGATTATCTAAAAACTTAAAATCTGATTAACAGTCCATTTCAAATGTTCCTACGAACAGAAATAACTTTTTCGAACGTATTATTGGATCTAATATTCTAAAAAGCTAAGCTCATGATCATGAAACCTTATGAATTTATACTTGTAGGCAAAGCAGTAGCAGTAGTTGATTACATTATTGGTTATCAAATTATTTTCGATAAAATTATAATTTATTAATTTTACTATTTTTTTAAAATAATGTAATATGGCACATAATTGTTATTTCAAATCCACATACAAGTTAAAACATTGTGTTAAAAAATCTTCTCTTTCGTTTTTTTTTCAGTACATTTTTGTGGTTATGGCCGTACTCGTATTGGAAGCCGGGGTCGGTGCCTTGGCCCGTTTATACGAGGAACAGGTGGGACTGGAGCTTCGAATGAATTTGAATCGCACTTTCTTAGAAACTTATTCCTTGAAATCCAGAGAAACGGACGCCATTGATCAAATGCAGAAAGAAGTAAGTGTATATCTACATTCTGTACTTTTTTTAAAAATAACTTTAATTTAATATTATAGATTAGAAAAGGAAAATTCAAACGTTGTATTCTATGGAAAAATTTTTATGAACAAATGTATATAAATGAAAAAAATTTTCATGGTTATGTTCTTATTGCTCGTGAAAATCATTATATCTGGTAATCATTAAATTCTAAATTTTTAAAAATTTAATAGAATCACGCATTGAAAGTTTTTGATAATTTTTACAAATTATTTACATTAGAACCAACTCCTTATAGGTACATAATAATTTATGAAGATAATTGACACGATAATAATTTGAAATATAATTTCAATTGAAATGTTCATACATTATAAATTAGACAATTATTGCCTAAATCGCTCTTGTCTTGTTAAATATTCACAATTTAATACAAATCTCTTACTATTTTATCTGCCGTTTTATATACTTGTTATGTGTAACTCAACGTTGCTAAAAAAATTTATAGAATATTACGTTTTTATTTGATCAAATACTGAGACGATTTTAATTTATCAGTGGGTTCTTTAAAATTCCGACAATATTTTGATACCATTACGATGTAGAGCAAAAAGGAACCTTTCTAAAGAAATTTTTTAAAGAAAATTTATAGTGATCTATATAAAAACGGTAAAAAAATTCAATTATGTTCTTTTTTTTTTCAATATTTCCAGCGTGAAATTCGAGACAGAATTAGATTCCTCGTGCACCTTTTTATCCTGGGCGAAATAATAGATTCTGGGCGTTCTATATAACACGAAATTCGTTCAGGCTCTCCATAAAGATAGTCAATAAAAGCGCTCTTTCACACACTTCTATTCCATCTTGCCGCAAATTTAAAATTTAGTTATCTCTACCTCCCTACTGTGGTTCTTAACTTAGTATAATTATATGTTATTTCATTCTTCATACACTAAAATTGTTTCTTTAGATGATACTAATATATTTTGTAATAATAGTAAAAATTTCACAAATATTATAAACTTATATGTAAATAAAGTTAAAAATAATTTATATTTAGATATTAAATCCATGTTAATTATATACTAAATTCGAAGTGGTTTTATATATGGATAAGTTTTTACATAAGAAATATTTTACAACCTCATTTTATGTTTCAAGTTTTCTTTGAACATTGAAGAAGTCAAATAAATATACATCTATTATTATTAATAATAATTTAATAAAATTATTAAATTATACTAAATAAAAACTCTTATAGTTCGTGTAGAAAAGTAATTTGAAAACGCTTCTAAGCTTCCTTCGTTCCTCCGTTTCGTCTTCAACTATATATATATATATATATTTACAAAAGTCTTCATTAAATTTTGCAGCGGCGATCGGCTTAGCGCTCAACATATAAAATCCGATCTAATCCTGTTTCGCACTCTTTGTATTATATATATATATATATATATATATATATATATATATATATATATATATATATATATGAGGGAAAATGGAAAATATAAAGAATAAAGCGGGTCGGGCGGACTGAAATCCTCTTTGATCGCCTCGCACGTGCTCTTGACGCCGAGACTTGTATACTCTCCTTCGCCCTCTCAACGGCTGCACTTCTCCCCCGCCTCCCCCCGCCCTACGCCACGCCATTCGCGAGCTCGCCACCGTATTTTTGTCACTCTCCGGGAATTTCTCAAAGCCACGAGGGGGAGATTGCGAGAGAAAGGCGGAGGGGGAGACGGAAAAGAGAGAGAGAGAGAGAGAGCCCGAACATTTTCGAAACAACGCAACGCAATGTACGTGCGGTGATCGCTCGAGGAGAGTGCGCGCGATGCATCTCTCACACCGTCGTATAACCGTAATGGTCCTTGAGGTGGTTTTTCCTGTGCCTCCCTTCTCTCTCTCTCTCTCTCTCTCTCTCTTTGTCTTTCCATCTCGCCCTTTCTTCCTTGATTTTTCAAACGATATATGTTCCGTGAACGGACAGTTTCGTTTTCAATGTGTAACATAAACTGTTTTAGATGTTTATATAAATATTGTATGGGGCGCTCGGACTGCGGACACAGGAGAGCTAAATCATAACGGTGCATAATCATTGCGCGATTGTTCAGCCTATCGCGATACGTTGTCGGGTGCGAACGCCCCTTTTCCATCATAATCGTATTAAAATCTTCTAAATTAATTAGTTTCATTTCATTTTAATTCATAGTCACCATTCTCACCATTCATCTAATTATACAACACAAATTCATATCTTTGCATAATCATATATGCAATAAAACGCAATCAAATACTACAATTAATATACGGAATAAGAAAACCTCTGCATGTTGGCGAGTTTTTCAACGCAACGATATATATATTGTAGGACAGAAGTAAGAAAATCAAAATGTAATTTACTTTGATCTATATTTCTGAAAATCTCATAGCTAAATGTATATATATATATATATATATATATATATATATATATATATATATATATATATAATATAAAGGTGTCAGGTGATTGGAAAAAATGAAATGCTATAAGGCGCGTAGACCGGACAAGTGTAGCTCGCGCGCGCTCTAATGTATAAATCTGCCTAATTTCTAATTCTCTCGACTTATATATACGCCGAAAGGTAGCGGTGACGCCGCCGCTGATGGCAACGAGCAGGGCTGCTGCGGTCGCGATCAGCCCGTACTTCAGAAAGAAGGGGAAGGTTTTCGTGCTTTCGAAGGTCGACTGTCTTCCCCGACATCCCGAGAAGTGCAACCGTCATAGCTTTCCGTTACACTTCACAGAAATATAATTCTTAGTAACTTATATTATATTATAAAAAAAAATCGTCTACAATATATATATATATATATATATATATATATATATATATATATATCGACGGTATGGCAAGCTTACGTCCAATACTGTCATCGCACGCGCGGCGCAGGTGCTGTTGATGGCTGTGAAGAGCCTCGGATCGCGCACAGTGCCGCTGTGGCAGGGCTTCGCGCGCACGGATAAAGCTACGTATACAGTGCTTTGTGGGACGTTGCGCGAGCCGAGTACGTGTATGTCCTGTTCGCCGGGTCCGCGCGATCGCGATATAGCTATTAATGTCGAGGGTGGCAAACTACCGTTTCTTTATACAGCGATCGTCGCAGAACCCCAGTCGACGCGCGACTTTGTACCCTTTCTCCATCCCTCGAGACAGCAATGTAAATTTTCAGAATTCGCCCTGGGCGCGAAAAATTATCGTATGGCGCGAGCGAGCGTTCGTCTGCCCGGTATCGTAATACATTACCATTCCCCCTTTCTCCGAACTCGGCCGTGACGATATTTCAACGTATATTCACCAGAACTCGGGATATTCAATTTTAAAAATCCGTTCTGGCGTTTACGTGGAATGTGGAAAGTGTAATGGCGAGATGCGCGAAAGCTCTGCGTGTATCTTATCTGTGTATATCAAGACGGACGGCGTTATACTTGGATAATTCAAAATGTTCAAACGACGATTACGAGCGGAAACAATGAAAATGAAACGTAATTTATCAACTAATTCATGTTCGTTACGCTTCTTAATATCTCGAATTTTAAAAAATATTTCTGGATTTTACATATATATATATATATATATATATATATATATATATATATATATATATATGTACGCACAAAAGCAAAAAGTTTGATATCAAGAATGGCGCACGTCTTTGTAACATGTGAATGTATAAATACATACATGTCGAGTACAATGCTATACGTGTACCGGCAAATATAAGATTGCCGGATTCGAATTTTCGCGCCGACCAGCCGAATAAAGCTCACCTCCTTCAAAGAGAATTTCTTTCACGTCTATTACACACACACGCGCGCACACACACACACACACACACACACGCGCGCGCGCGCGCGCACACAATAGTCACATTTCTCTCTATATTCCAGTGATACATCTCGACGCTAGCTGCTCATCCGCCCCAACTCTTTCTATGCTGTTACCCGCGTGTACAAAAAAAATGGAAACCCCCTCTTTCTGTTTTTCTGGCTTTATGAAACTATTGAGCATCGCACTCTCGATCCCCTCCTCTCTCTTCCATTTTTCTTTGTCCGCCACTTCTCTACCACTTTTCTCGGTCTTTGTATTTTTAGTTTTATTTCACTGCGCATAATATACCTATATTCACTTTTTTTTTACCTCTCATTCTGTCTATTTCACGCGTTATAACTTGAAGCCGAAGCTTTCGAGCGCTACTCTACGTATACGCCAACACACGCTCGCGCGCGAATGCACATATACACAAACATAGGGGGAGGGAAAGAGAGAAAGAGAGAGAAAGAGAGAGAGAGAGAGAGTAGAGAGAGAGAGAGAGAGAGAGAGAGAGAGAGAGAGAGAGAGAGAGAGAGAGAGAGAAATAGACATGTTCACCTGCAGTCTTTGAAATGACTGCGGGAAAGACAAAAAAGAAGAAATATATGAGAGGGAACAAGAAAGATGTGAAAGAGCATGATAGGGGCTGCTGGCTAGGGAAAACTGCCGTCATTTTGTACTTGCAAGAGTTGGACTTTCCTTTTATTCTGACATACATACACACACATGCGCGCGCGCATACATGTGTATATATACTTTATCCCCCCCCCGCATGAATAATTTTCCTCTAGTACTGCTAATTTATTAATGATCAAGTCACCAGACCAGGCCATGGATTCCGTGATCTCAGATTTGGGTTTTGGTTTATTATTTATATGCGCGAACTCTGTCTCTGAATGGATTTCTCGATTTTCAGAGTGTGTGTACTTTTTAAAAGGAACTTAAACTGGAAATAAAACTTTTATTTAATGCAATATAAAGGCTTTTGTAAAATCCAAAAATTATCATTGGGACAGTTTTCAAATCCAATATTATGCAGCCAGCTGAGGGCGCGTTCAATTTATATGGAAAAAATTAAAATTTAAATAATTGAATTGATAAATATTTTGAAAATGTATTACGACAAATGGTAAAGTTGATCTGTTACTTAATGCGAAGTCGCAGGTTTACACATATATGTGTGCGTGATTTATTTATGTTAGTGCTTTTTCTCCTTATTTTGCAATAGAAATAATTTTTTGCATAAATTCTAATAATTAATCCGAGTATCGAAAAAATATAGCAGTGACCGTCTTTTTTTTATTAATATAGATCATCTCAATCGGCTAACTTTACTGGTTCTCGAAGAGACGAAGGTAAAAGGTATTTCATAAACAGCGGGTAAAAAGAAAAAGATGCATCTTATAGGTCCTTAATATCCGTCTTTAATCTTATCCCATGTATTTTGATGTAGCTACACTTATTCTCGAAAATGCTAAAAATATGTTATATTCATTATTAATATAAAAAAAAAATTAAATAAATACTTTTATATTACGAATTTATCAATTTATGTACAATACATAAAAGAATATTTTTTAAATCCCAACTATTATCACTGAAATAATAATGAACAACGCAACGAAATACTTCCCAGAGAATATCGATGAATTCCTTATGATTGATTATTTATAGTTATTTCGTATTCCTGTAAAATAAAACCCGTTAAAACAAAATTCCGCAATTTTTGTGAGTAAATAAATTTAATACGTTCTTCCTTGTTTTTTTTTTTTTATTATTCATCGTTCTATTATAAAATGAGTATTTTTATTTCAAAACGTATAGATGATGTATAGAATGAAATGTCAATCTGCATTCTGTATGGGACAAAATTTTTACCGAACGACAAGCATCGGCCCATGGAATGCGCAGTAGATTTATATTCAATGATTTATTTTATCTCATAACGTTGTTCGTTCAAATAAATTCTGAATAAATAGATTCGAGGTGGATACTCGCCACTTTCAGGATAATGAAAACGTTTTAGACTGGATCAAATCCTGAATGGTCGGCAAAAATTTTACATTCTGCCATTACAAGTTAATTAAGCCCTTTATTCTTTCCTTTGCAATCGCCAATATGCTTTACCGTTATGACTGTAAAATATTGGAAAACAGAACTATGTACAATACTTTTTAAATATATATATATATTATATATATATATATATATATATATATATATATATATATATATATGTATATATATATAAAACGATGTAGTAAAAAAAATTTTTGAACATTGATTTTTCTTGCACGTATTGAAAAGTATCTAAGAAAATTATTGATGTAATTAATGTATGAAATAATAATTTTCAATCGCTTACCTTTCTTCTTACATACACTGTAACATTCCATTTCAGCCGGATTTTTGTACGTATATCCATCCGAGCCGCAGACTTTTACTTTGGGTTCTTTATTTTTACAAAAGCAAGGCATTATACCTCTTGTCTCGTCACTGTTTCGACTCGAGACCACAGTTATAAAGAATACTGATCAGAGATGCAATTTTTAATTTAAGAAAACCAAAAGAATCAAAGACTTAAATATAAGTTTTATCAAGAATTTACAATAAATTGAAAATAATACTTGCCACACAGTAAAAGACAAATCGATAACCTTAACATATTCGAAATAAATGTTTTTTTACCAACTTTTTAATACAATAATCTAAATCTAGAAACGATAGATACTAATTGTGTTTAGAACAGTTGCGTCTTTTATAATCTTTTGCCTTTTTTATATTAAGACACAAAATTTTGGTTATAAATGAATCGTATACGTTAAGCTCACAATTTGCTTCAAATGTATCAGATATCTATTTTCTCTTATCAAGCTGTAAACTATTTTTATCTACGCCAATCTAGAGAGTGAGTAGAGCATGGGATTAATGCGAAATACTTTTGTGGATCTATAATATGATTCTAAAAATGCTACAGACTATAAATTATGCTTATACCGTAGCAGTGTCTTTTATTATTAATTTTGTAAAATTTATTAAATTCATAATTTAAATATATCATTGTCTAGTACGAAAATTTGAGAAATGAACGATCTCCTTTAGTTCTGTTATAATATATTAAATTTGAACAAGCAATAGCAAAATAAAATCATTTATGCATAATTCTATGGTATATTTGAATAATAACAAAGGGCGTGGACAGTCAAAGCGAAACAGGAATATATCAGAAAGTTATATTTATTGTTGAGAAAATTAATTGGCAGATACGATGAAGACTATATAATTTCTATAACTTTTTACGGCTAGCTTTTATCTTTTATGATATTACAATATTGCGGAAAGATTAGCTACACGAAATTTTATGCTAAAACGTTCATCAGTTTGTATAGCACAGTGTCAGCTGTATAAGATTACAATATCTCGATTCCTATGTGTATATATACGAACTAATTTCTTCTTTTATATGTATTATATAATCATTTAGACGTGTATTTCTACTGGGCTATTGTGTCGCCAACTCAAAATTAAAGCTTCAATACTTTTGGAGTAAACTCGGCATTTTATAATAGAAAATTAGAATTTCTACCAATTAAAATGCAACCTCTAGTATAGTTTCATTTTTGACATTTCATACAGTCGTATATATATTTTTTAAAAGAAATAAACGTTTCTCATCAATTTCTTCATATATCAAATTAATATATCAATATCTCAGTAGTTGGTTTTTTTATCATAAAAGACAATCGATATTTAAGGTACAAAAAAATAAAAAATAAATTTACAATAAAAATAAAAGGAAAAAATGTAATGTACGTGTCTTCCTAATTCATTTGTTTAGCTTCTCAGTAGGATGACAAATGCGCTATTCTTATATATACGACATACAATATAACGTATGTCGTGTATATATATATATATATATATATATATATATATATATATATATATATATGTATATATAAAATAAGTTCAAATTAATTAAAACGTCAACTGAATTAAGTCACTTGAAATAGTGGCTATAAAATAAAATTATTAATTTAAGTAAATATGAAAGATTGATAAAAGCACATTTCCATTTATTCAATCTGTATATTTATGAATTCAAACGAAATGCGCATCCTAATTATAATAGTTCTTTTTAAACTCTTTTATCAACCTCTATACATATTCACTTCGTGAAAAGTCAATAATTTTATACTTTCATAATATAGAAAACCAGTCATTTTTGTCGTAAATTATTTTATACGATGTAAAGCAGCATGAATAAAGTTAATATCTTTAAAAATTTCGATAAAATACTTTTTGTTGGGCTGATTACCTTTTAATGAGATTTTCTTTGTTACCGAACTTTGGCAACTTAAAAAGGGATTTACGGATGAATTTAGAACGTTGACTTGACACTCTTTAATAATATTTTTCCAGAAATTAAACGTATTTATAAACAGTATATAAAAATCTTCTTGTAATCTGTACTATTAATTATTACAATGAAAAATGGATTAGTCTCTCACTTTAATGAACATAATGATTATTAAATTCAAAATGAAATACCGATCAGTTTTTACATTAAATATTTTACCATAAGGATTGAAAAAATGATTAAAAGATTTAATATATATATATATATATATATATATATATATATATATATATATATATTGATTGATTGATTGCATAACATGTTTGTAATTTTTATTGATTCTTTTTGAATAAAACTTACAAAAATTAATTCGTTATCAATTAAAAATGAAATTCAAATCAACGATTGCTGAAAATCCAAATTCTAAAAAAAATATCGTAATTCTCAATATCTTTTTGGTTCTTTTTTACAACATTATCAGTAATAGAATCAAAAAATTACCATCCACATAACTAATGACTTTATACGAAATTGACTTAATAAATGCGCACCTGAGAGTAATTTTCCTGTCGCTACAGTTAAGCACGGAATTTTCTTTAAAAAGTTCCATTTATATTATAAAGCTTTGCGGATCGCTGCGAGTGGATTAATGACTTCAAGCGCGTCGTCTTTTCTTCATTACACTTAGCGACGGCTATTCTCTTCTCGCCCCATTTTCTCTCGTGTTAAATAGTAATTTCAACGATGTCGTAATTCAATGCACATGGTGGTAGTTCTCTCTCATCGCTTTAAAGCCATTATAATTAGAATATATATATATATATATATATATATATATATATATATATATATATATATCGTGAAACTCGCCGTAACAACGTGGAAACATATATATTTTGAACAGTGGACTTTACCTGAGCCACAACCGCCACCGCAAGTCGAAGATAAGCCAGACGACTTTCACTTTCATGTTTTTTTTGTGTTTGTTTTTCGTTTGAATAAAAATTTTCCGTAATCTAAAGGCAGAGCTTATAAGCGATATTCTCCGCAAGTCATCCAACTTTTCATCGAGGATTTGCGTTGGAAAGGAGCAGATTTCCTGAAGTTTTCCCGTGTCACGAGAGATGAATCCACGTTCGTTTGACATATCTTTTTGTATGTTTTTTTAGATTTCAGCGTCGTTGTCGCAATGCTATCAGATACGCCCTGTTTTCAGTTTCATATAAGTGATATAAAAAATTTCGATTCTCTAAGAAGACTAAATATTTCTTATCATCTATGATATGATTATGTGTAAAAAACAACTATCTAGTATGACATAGATTTTGATATAACTTAAATATTAGAAAAAAGTAATCAAATATAAAAGATTTTTTTCTCGTACTGATTTATGTCGATAAGTGACAAAAACAAAATCGTATTGATAATTGTTATTATACTCTAAATACAAACATTTTTAAAAAAAGATTCGATAATATTGGATCTAACTTGCGTAATATTATTATTACGTTCTCATTATGTTCTTTAAATGTGAATGATAGTTTATCGGCATTTATGTACAAAACAAAATCAGCAAAAATATTTTAAAGAGTAAAAAAGTTTTTTCGACGAATTTTAGCAATTACAAACTAAACACTAATTATAATGAAACATTGATGGACAAAGAGTATCCTGCGCGATGATGAGTGAAATATCCTAATTTTTTAAGCTTTATCATTATTGTATCAATAGAAATTCCTAATGTGTTAACCCTCGTAACGCCTAGTTAGTGTCAAGTTGGTCATCGATGATTCGTAGAATACGTCTCATTGGACGTGTCTGTTGACTAAGCCAATTATACTATTTCCACTTTAATTATGCTTACGTTTGAGTCTGTACTAATTACTATTTGGATTTTGTTCAGTTGCAGAAATAAAAATTTGTTCAAACGAGATCAAAAGATTGAACCAAAAAAACAATAACAAGAACATTTCTTTCTTATAATTTAAATCCAGCATACAATTTTATTCACTGACGAAACAAATCTTGTTTATTTACAGTTCAAATGCTGCGGTGCCGTGAGGTTTGAGGACTGGTTACTGAGTGAATGGTTCAAGGACGAGGAAGTGCAAAAAGTCGGAAGTTTAGTACCAGACAGTTGCTGTAAAACGCCTAGCTTCTTGTGCGGAAAACGTGACCATCCATCAAATATCCAGTACACGGTAATTAATAAGTCCCGTAACTAACCAGTAAAAACACGCACTTTTAATTTCAATTAGACGTATTCATTTATACAGTCACGTTTCATAGCGATATAATCATTCCAACAATGTTTTTTTGAACTTCGGATTCCTTACTTTATAAAACGATTTATCTTTGGCTTGAAAATCTTCTTCACTGTGAGCAAACGTAGCAATAACTTGAAAAAAAAAAGATTTTTCCATGCTCATATTTTTCTGCACAAGTATGAAAACGATACCTTTACATTTAGAATTTCTGATATCTTTTTCAGCCTCGTTTATAAAACAAAATACATTTCAAGATGATTTAAATGTTTTCGGCAATTGCTACCTCAATTGGACGACTTCAGCAAAGCGCGCCTTCGGTCGTCGACCGCATTTAGCATCAACAGTTGATTTCAATGTAGATTTTTTTACTTATTCCTTTTAAGCCATTGCTTCAACGGTTTTTTTTTTTTTTAAATAAAAACCAAACTTATTTAATTCACAATAAATGTTTATATGCATTGCTTAAAAAATAATAAAAGCCGCGTTACTTAAGATTCAATATCTCAGGACATATTAAACCAAATGTCATACAATTCTTACACGTTACATTTGAAATTTTGCACCATGTTTGTATTAAAATAAAAACTTTATGTCATTCGCGTCATCACCTATGCGCCAGTCTCTGAACTTAAGAATCCTTGTATTATCTATATATATTTTCATTCTTTAGACATCATAAGTATCATTCTACTATCAGCAATTTAGTATGTAATCCTTTTTCGATACCTAAATCTATCATCTTCCCACCAGTTTTTACCTTCAATCTCTACCAAATTTTATTTCTCTTAAAATACGATTACATACATAATAACTGTGCAAAGCCGATTAGAGTACCGCCTACATAGTAAATTTACAAGTTTATTTCTATATGTTGAATATATATACACACACATACATGTATATAATGATGATGATGAATTTAATATGTAATAATAATATTAAGAGTGTTAATGATGCAAAGCATCACACAAAATAATTTATAAATTTTAAAGCTTATTTCTTTGCCAACGTTTTGACAATTTCCACAAAATCTTTATGCTCTTTATTAAGATAAATCTATATGGATTTCATAATTTATAATAGTTTCAATAATTTCTTAATATGCCGAACAATAATCATTTCTTGTTGATTGATTTTTTATGATTTCGACATGTGATTTAAAATTTGTTTTAATAATTATTGTTCAACATAACAAGAAATTATTGGAACTATTATACTTATTAATTTCATATAAATGTGTCTTGACGAGAATTATAAAGATTTGATAAAAATATTCGAAATATTGATAAATATATAAAATTAAAAATTTCTACATTGGCTTGTGCGGTTCTTTAAACTCTATCTAGATAATCCAACGTAATTTATACTTATCGAATGAAGACGACTTGCGTAACCTGATACCTTGAGCAGTTGTCACTTTGCGCGGTGGCTATAAAGATATACACTGCGCTTGAATCGATCATTTACCGACAATCCCCATTCGATCGACGAGCCTGTCTCACTCTTCTTTCCGTGCTTATAGGGCTGCATCTACAAATTCATGGAGACGACCAAGGATCACCTGATCATCCTCGGCGCGGTCGGCCTCGGCCTCTCCGTCCTCGAAGTGTTCGGCATCGTCCTCGGCTCCTGCCTCTACATCAAGCTCAGGCACGACTTCGACGACTGAGACTTGCTTTACGTCGAGGCGAACAACAACGGGCACTCTTGGTGCCGCTACGCCCAGGATCCCGCCTGATAGGAGGCCGGGTAGTAGCGCGACTCCTCTCGGTCCCTTTAAAAATTGTAGACCGCGGGCGATGACGATCGCCCGCGCCACCCGCGGCTCGATTATAAACGTCGCGGGCGCCAATTTTAAAGGGGTTCCGAGGCACGAAAGGAAGTCAGTAATAACTCGCGCTACTACGCCTGCATTATGGTTATTATATATATATATATATATATATATATATATATATATATATATACATATAGATATATATATTCATATATACGCGACGATGCTTATATATTGCGGCCTTCGATGCGAAAACGAAATATTTACGAATGAGAGAGAGAGAGAGAGAGAGAGAGAGAGAGAGAGAGAGAGAGAGAGAGAGAGAGAGAGAGAGAGGGAGAGAGAGAATATAATAAAACGATTAGAACGAAGAAACGCGATTATGGAATACCGATACTGATGGTCGAGGAAAAAGATCGCGATACTTTATTGAAATTTTTTATTTATTTATTTTTTTTTAATTAAAGAAAGATAGTGAATAAGTACGCTTTGTTATATTTATGTAATTGCGATGTTTTTCTAATTAGACTACACTTTTCCTTTGCGTTTCTTCTATATATAATTATGAAAAAAAAATACTGCTCGCACCAATAAATATACGTAAAGTTTTTTGGAATTCGAAATTATAAGCAGCGATGTATCAATGACTCTCGTATAACGTAGACGGAATCATTTGATTCGCCGCACGTACTGGATTCACATATACACGGCAATCCTGCATACTGCGCCAAGTGTATATACACTGCGTGTGTTATCCTATATACCTTTTTTAAAAAAGGGGGGAGGGAAATTATCTGTACATATAATTATGCAGAATTTTATTTAATGAGAGATACGTCAGTTTTAAGAGGGAGAGAAAGAGACCAAAGTAAAAATTTCTAAAGTTTGCGACTATTTTTTTTAAGTCAAATCAGTACGATTGTAAATTTTGCTATATATTTGTAACATAAAGAGGAAGTTATACGGAGTTATGAAAAAAAAAAATAAAAAAATTCACTTATGCTCGCTGCCGATTAACTTTAATGCTATTAGTAAACAATAAATGAATGAATAATAACTAATTAAGAATCTATTGATGTGCGAAAAATAGAATCTCTTTAAGAGTAATTTAATTCGACATTTAATTTAATACGAGGAATTTTTTCGCTGAAAAAATCGAGAGTACACGAAAACTGATAAGTCAAAACATGCATGGAATTAGCATTTTTTTTTTGTTTATTGGATGATGTCAAAAGCTTCGGCTTTTTGAATATATATTTAATCAAAATGTAAATTTGTGATAAAATTACAAGGAACTTGATTATATAGGCATTGTAAATTTTTCAACAGTCTACTTTGATGATGTATAATAACTATGTTACTGACGAACCTTATAAGTGTTACCTGGATTTGCCGAAATAATCCACGGCTCAATATATATTTATATCGCGTATACGAAATCGTAGGTTCATAAACTTGTATGATTTTAACATGAATGGAAAATCACAATTATATCTGCAC
Organism: Sycobia sp. Sy_11; assembly: GCA_018907035.1. Classification (NCBI taxonomy): domain Eukaryota; kingdom Metazoa; phylum Arthropoda; class Insecta; order Hymenoptera; family Epichrysomallidae; genus Sycobia; species Sycobia sp. Sy_11. Next base: position 583,343 of record JACCIC010000045.1, on the reverse strand, counting down.
GCGCCGTCAAAGGTTCTAGCTATTATATAATTTACATAACTACAAATTACATCTATAAGTAACTTGCCAGAAGAAATATTTTATTTAAATTTGCTTAATATGCTTATATAGATATAGAGTTTTTAATAGATTCCGCGATGTATAAGTGTTTACGAACCAAAATTATGCACGAAGCTATAGTAAAGTATTTATTAATCAGCAAATCCACGAATTTTTCATATATATATATATATATATATATATATATATATATATATATATATATATATATATATATATATGAATAAGTATTTAAAGCCCCGTAAAACTGTAGTAAGTACTGACCACGTGCGGGCGAAATATACGAGGCGAAATTTTCGCAATTTTCGCAGAGGCCCATACTAGTCAATAAAAAAAATAATTTAGCGAAAATTACTATTAGATTTCAGCATTATGAAATCTATAGAATATAACAAACATGGCATTAATGTATATTCAGCCATTGTTTTACCTATCTTTCACAAACTACAAATATTTTGTTAATGCGAAATAAAATTTTTTTACTAATACGAACTTCATTTGTAAGCGATTCGTGTAAAGACATAGCTTATTTTGATATTGAATTATTGAAATATCCACTATAATTTCATACTGAAAGAAATAATCTGACTAATTCAAAATGATTTAATAATGAATGTAAGAAAATGTTTGCGGCAGAATAACACAAAGTGTGATTACAATTTTAAATGGGAAAAAGCAAATACATAATTAAATAAATAAATAGCAACTTTGGCTATTAGAGAACTGGATACAGTGCCTTCATTAACTATAAGCGAATAATAATTTTAATCTTTGTAAATAGTCGTAATTGACGATTCACTGTAATGTAATATTTAGCGATCTATGCGTGACAAAATCGAAAAATAAAGCTCCTTAATACCTCAGTATTTATTTAAAGTACATATATTTAGCACAATAAAAACAATGCACGCCTTATTAAAATGCATTCGATTTTGAATTACTCTGACTTTGTCGCATTTTCGTCGTTAATTGCCGAAAAGCAAGCTTTCGCAAGTTTTTAAAACTAATAAAGAGATAATCGCTGCGAATAAAACAGCATACCTAATAACTTATAAAGAAGAGAAAATTATAATCCCTTTTAGTATTTTGTTATTATCACTATAAATATTATTGTAATAATAAATATTATTCGTTCTGATAATTATTATATACAAATACGAAATATATAGATATGTATTTAGTACTTAGCAGATCTTATAAATATTGTACATATCAATTAATATTCTGTTATGAATAAAATGACAAGAAAATCATAAGTTTTTTATTCCATATTCATATAGATATTTTATGTAACTGTAACATATATTTTACAGAAAATTAATTTTTGCAAAAAGGTAGTTTTGGTTTCAAAAATTTATATTCAACTATATTCGTTATAAAAAAATTTTGAGATAAGTTGTTTATAAAAACACAACTTTCTTCTAAACCTCCATACTCTTTGTTAATTCGGAACGATCATATTTTTCAATTTTTGAATTACGCCCTCGTACCCGCGCTGCAGACTTTAGTCCAATAGTTTATATGATGAATGATTAAATTTAACTTAAATTTAATTGGTTTCAGTGAAAAATATTTTAACAAATTTAGTCTAAATAAACTTTTTCAGTTTTGTTCTTGTAACATTTACACATGATGCGCAAAGCTTGAAAATATGTTTTTATCTGAAAACGATAATATCCTGACTTGGATTATAATAATATTTAAAATTAAAAAAAATTTTTAATTAATATTACAAATTTAAAAAAAACAATATTTTTAGATTTATCGTTTTTTCAGGATAAAGATTTTCTTTCGACAACCTTTCACTATGATATGTAAGGTACCACTCCATAAAACATAGTACACAATTTTTCAACATAGTCGACAATAACTCTTAATCAAAATCTACAAATGCAGCTAGAATGTTACGTACGCCTATTTCTCATAGGAAAATAGATTTCCTATCAGTAATAAAACATAATTAGCAGAAAAAATGCACTGTCAAACATTGTATATAATAACAGTTTTCTGAAAACCCTAATTTGGGGCATTGTAGTAAAAAATGGTGAATTGTATAAAAATTAAAAAATATTTTAAATAATTTAAAATAAATAATTAAAATTAGTTTTAAAAAATTATTCCAAGAAACACTTCTCGAGATCCAAGCCGAATTGAAAAAGTACCAAGATATTTTACTGAAGCATCCCATTTAGAACTATAACGAATCTCGAAAAAATGTAGGATATAGATTAAGTTAGGTTAGGTTGTAAGGGCTTGTGCTCTGTCTTAGTCGGGCATTCCATTTACACTCGGTCGCCTTAGGCCCATTGCAATGCCCGATATTTCCTGAAGGATGGAGCCATAACCTATTTCTTCTCAAAGAAACATTTCCAGTTTCTCGCAAATTTAGTTAATATTCCAATATTTAAACTTGATGCCTCTTCCAGATCCTCCATGAAGTTTTATCTTAACATCGTAAGCCTTTTGCTTGCTAGGGCTGAACATCGGCATAGTTACTGTTTCCTCCTCCGTATGGCATTCTCTACAGGAATCAGACGTCTTACTCTATCTTTTGAGATTGACGCCTGTTGCACACTGTCCCGTGATTATTCCTGTAATTATACCAACGGTTACTTATCTGTACCTTAAAACGTCACTAGTTCTTGTTTCATTAATCGCAAGCCATAGCTTCTTGGATGTGATGTATAATATATACAAATATTGATTTACCATTTAAAGCCTTTACAATATTTGTAACTAGCCGACCAACTGTATATAAGAATAAACATAAGTATACAGAGTTTCAGAAAAAAAGAGTGAAGGACTAACTAAATAGAGCCACATCAGTATGGATGCTACCGGAAGACGCCTAGACAGAATTGATTATTTTTAATTTTTCTACAAAAATTTTATTTCAATAATAATTTTAAAACAAGTTCATTAATATTTATTATAACAAAATTTATTTACATTGACCCTACCTTGTGCCTACTCTGCATCCATAACACAGCATATCTTATGTCAGTTTTACCTGAGTTATTGATGTGGTCGACTAATAGAAAGGTTAAGTAATATTTCTTCTTCTATAATATAATAGATAGCATTAGATAATAGATTACATAATAGATAATATTAAATAATAGATAGTATTACATCATAAGGTAACTAGAACCTTCAAATATTTGAAACCAAAATAAAAGTATATTTCATAGTTGAATCGTAATAGCTTAATGAATAATTTAATAAATTAATTTAATGTATTACATTTCATTTAGTAATTTCTTTAACTAGATCAATTAAATAAATTCAATTGTAACAACGTCTCGGATCGCATAAAAAATTAACTTAGCATTAAAACAATCTTAATGGCCAGTGTTAACATTTCATCTATTTATACGAATTCAATAGACATGAAAAAATCTGCTAATTGTGGACTATAAACCTCTATCAAAAGTTACTTAATTGTATTTCATATTTTTAGAACATCCTATATAATCATACTTGACATATAACAACCTTTTATGGAGCAAAGAGACGAGAGAGAGAGAGAGAGAAAGAGAGAGAAAGACATCCATATATTTATTTATGCGTATATATATATATATATATATATATATATATATATATATATATATATATTCTAACGGGGCGCTGTGAAAATTTCTCTGACAGCACTAATTGTAACAGTCAACTATTCCCGCAATTGAACCCGGCTGAGTAAATCGAACCGCAAAAAACGGTTACAAACGCGCTGGCTCTGCGCATACCTTCTCATACGCTCACACACGTCACGAAAATTTCGCGGGTCTGAGTAAAAATCTTCATTTGGGTGACGATTTTGTGACGTGGTATTTGTTAAAAGAATACAAGAACAATTATATGTAATTTTTCTCCCGTTTATTCAAGAACTTACTCTACACAGAATTCGTTAATGAATTGATTATTGAACAAGCCACCACAGGCCGACTAAATGTACACGCATGCCTGACCTTACAGTTGGTTTTATAATTTCAATAAAAATATTTTTTTTCCTAGTAAAATGCAATTATGAACAAGGAAGCCCGGAAGATCCACCATTTATAGATCGGTTTTGCGACTTGATACCAAAAAAATTATGTTTAGAAAGCGTAGGTCAGAAATTGGCAGCAGTGGATAATGGATAATAGCAAATCGAAAAATAAAACGTTGCTCTATTTTAGAACAAAGGCTTGCTATTAGCTTGTACAATAATATCAGGAGAGTCGAAAGTCATCATGCTCGCAGTGCTTGTTGCGAATAACTGCAGGGCACGGTTAAAAAACACTTAAAACCGATTTTACATCGCACAGCGAAGAGCTCATTGCCTTTGCCACATAATAGAATATAAAGAAAGTTGACAAATAACTACAGCAGCCTGAATCCTGAAAAACTCCCAAGCAAACATCTCTCTCACCATTAAATCGACTAGCCTCGACGTAGGGAACAAGAGTAAAAACGCGAATTTTCTTACACTTACCATTGTATTGCACATACACTGCTGGGAAAATTTGGGCTAAAATAGAAGTATATACGATTATTAGGTTTACTTTCGAATTATATACAGAAATCTTATTCAAACAAGGATCTCTTCGCCAAACAGCTCACGTCCCATACGACATAATAGTATCGAATAACAGATCTTTACTATAGCCACTTCATCGATGCTCGACAGAAAAATTCAATCATAAGAGGGTGAATTATACTCGTATATGGTATAATAAAGTCATATCCCTTGATTTTCGTGCCGCTATCTAGTTTCCACTCCGACGGGATCAGATTATCATTCTAATAATATTAATAGTATTAGTCGCATCTATGTATTCAATGGTTCAGTAAAGACTACTCTTATTTACACAGCAAGCTTAAAAATGATATTTAATGTTTTAGTTATTTATACATTATTAGATTTATGAACCTTATATCAATAGAAAAGAACCAGAAATATACAAATGGATTAATACAGTTAAGTTCGATTGGAAAATTATACAGCCATAATTTATAACCTAAAACAGTATGTACGTAATCCTTTAGGTAATAATGATGATTCTTTTGAAGAAGTCGAGATCAAGAATCTAAATACTTGAATATAATATCTATCATTTTTCTCTAAACAGTTCACATAAAACCAATTCAGAAGTTTAAAATCTGTAAGTTATTGCCTATTGTTATATCGTTTCTATAAATATAATAATAAAATTATCAGAAATATATGTTTAAGAATTCAATTCTTATGATCTTACGTGATTTAATATTAGTATATCATCAAGCTGCAAAATTGGTAGCATACAATAGGTTTTCTAAATCCCATCATTTTTCATCTTTCATCTTTTCGATTAGTGTTAAACTGAATTGAAAGAATTTTGCATCTTCAAAAAATAATTCAACAACGTCCTGATGAAACGTATGACTATATTGACGCAGAAATCATAAAAAAGCTTTATACTATATAATAACAGTATATGTAATATTCATCGTTTACATGTGGGCCGCTTATCCCTTAATAATCAGCATATTTAGATTATCATATCATGTAATCTTCAGTAATTAATTAAGCATACAAATCAGATTAAAAATCGATATTATATATTCTGGAATTCTTAAAAATACAGAACAAATAGTAAAAATAAGCAGTTAATGGTTTGTTTTTCAATTACTTTTATTAAAGCCAATATTTGAAATTATCTTTTAAGGCACTAAAAATAAGTGAACGCTTTGTTACTCTAAAATATTAAACAAGTGTATGCTTCATTAATACCAGTTTGACTTCAGTGTATATATTATAATTTAAGTATATATTATAAATATGGGTGAAAACATAAATATAAAAGTGAAATTTTCAAAACATTTTTGTTTTACTTACTTTTAATTGATTCCACGCGTTGTCGAATTATCGAAGAATACTTAATTACATATAAGTATATGATATACTGAAGATATTAGAACAATGTTATATCGAAGATAGATGAAACTAAACTAAAAACTTTTTTCTGTCTCAATGTAAAATGACAAACTGCGCAGTCGCAGTTTCGCATCATGTACGTTGATGAATTCTATTATAATTACATTGGATCGGAACTCTTCATTAGTTAATTGATGTAGAATTAAAAATTTAATGTGAAGGGATAGCTGGTGCGTCAATACGTGGGAGAGAATCCGTGTAAATTTGCAGGGGGTACGTGAAATTAGACTTCAACTACGTCTAATTTTCCAGTTTAAACTGCTCATTTCACTTATATTATTAATAGAAATCTTAATAGGTGCCGTAAGTAATGTTTCCAATACCTAAGAGTGGGGGCATAAGAGATTTCACTTAGGGAATAACTGCCAGCAGGTTAATATCAATTTAATACGTTTTTATTTTAAGTCTTTTTTCAAAAATAGTTAAGCACATTTCTGAAATTTTAATTAATTTTACAATAAGCTCGTGAAAATTGAGTTTTAAAGTATGCGATGAAGTTTCTAAATAACACTGAATATCAAATTTTGCCTATACCATTCATTGTGCTCACCTTATGTGGAACATGGTGTCCAGAGAACTACTCTGACAAAGAAAAGCGCGTTTACAAATTTTTCACAATAATCGTACTCATCCTCGGTATTATTCTTTTTATGGAAATGTTGGTCATGATCATTATAACAAGTGGTACCGATAAGTTCAATTTGGAAAATGTATTTGCTACGATAGTATTTGTCGCTGGACTTTACAAGAAAATTAATATATTGTATTGTCGACCAAAAATAATATATTTTATTCGACTGCATGCAAATAATGAATGGTATCAACCGGAAAATATTACCGAGGCTCTTATTAACTTAAAAATTCAGTTGGAAATCAGGTTTGAAAATTAAATCTGAATTTTAGAGTGTTGGCTTACTAATATGTATAATTATAATTGTTCAGATGGGTGACGATCCTTTATGCAATTTTTATCGGCGTGTCTATTCTCCTTCGAGCGAGTATGCCAATAATTGAGTCTCGCACATTACTAGTATTACCATTAGACGCATGGTATCCGTATAATGTGAACAATGTATTTGCATTTCTGTTAACGTATTGCCATCAAATGGTAAGTGGAGTAACATTATCCTGTATGCATCTTAGCACGGATACTTTATTTGTCGGACTGCTGTTGCAAATTATCCGCCAGCTGCATATTCTGAAATACAGATTAACGAAATTTGGAAGCTTATTGACTGAAAATTATAAAATCGAATTAAATGAACGAAATAAACTGATACTTAATACTACCATTCGGCAGCGTATTCGTGAACACGAGAGTATTTATCGGTAATATTTATTACAATGCATTATTCGAAGCTTAATACTATATATATGATTTTATTTTTGTTATAAGGTTTGCATATGAGTTACAGAAAACTTTTAAACCATTACTCATGGGTCAAATGGTGGTAGTAATACCAAGTCTTATTATAAATATATATTTTCTGTCTGTATATTCTGACAGACTAAATTCCAAATATTTTATGACCATATTTTTTTCCATGGTATCACTCATGCAAATTTATATGTTTTGTTGGTACGGGAATGAAATTCTTCTAGGTGTAAGCATTCATTCATTAACTAAGAATTTCTCATGAAAGTAGAAATATTAAAAAATAAACTCCTTTATATAAAAATATTTGTATAAATACTCTATTTTACGTTACAATATTGTTATTGTAATGGCATTAATTTTCCAGAGTAGAGATGTTGGTAATGCCTTGTATGAATGTAATTGGGTATCTCTTAACGAATGCACAAGAAAGACAATTTTAACAATAATTACTCGAACATCAAAGATAATTTTAATATCAGCTGGCGCCATAATTCCATTGAACATAGATTCATATATTAAAGTAAGTATAATTAAACCTGCAATACATAAACAATATAAATAATAAAAAATATTCCTAGATAATGAAAGCATCGTATTCAGCATTTAATCTTCTCCAAAGAACTGCATATTAATATATTGGATAATTATGATTTTTATACCTCATAATACATATTATAATTATTTATATAATAATTTATAAAACAAAATAAAATTCGTAAGACTATAACTATATTGAAGGTGAGATTGAAATATGTAATATTTCACAGTATGATTTGAAATATTTCCGAATGTGTGTAGTATATTAATATCTTGTTTTTATATACATATAGATTTTTAAATAGAAAGATAAAATACTGCAGAGTAATAAACTTAAATAATAAAACCTCCTCATATGAGTTCTGCTAGTTATTATAAATAAATAATCTTCTTTCGTTATATAAGTTAATTCAATTTGATATTTTTGAAAGTCTATTTTTAATTTATTATAATGTATATATTCAATTTTTATTTTTATGAAAAATCTTGGGGTGCATCCTAAAGGTTTCTATTTTAATTTGAATATGATAAAAAATTATTTAAATGTTTTTATTAGGACATGCACCAATGATATGTACTACTGTGTATAAATATGAGTAACATTTTTCAATTCAAACCTCCTGGTTTTATAGATTCGGATAAATATTTGTGTTTTTAACTTGGTAGTACTGCCAGAGATATCTGTACCAAATGTCGAGCAATTATCTTCATCTATCATATAGTTTCAGCTTGTGTTTTGTGAAAAAAGAAAAGTTATCTTTTAGGTTTTTATAATGTCTGAAATTATTCAACAAAGAAGTAGCAGTAACTTTTGTTCGCGAAATGAAATATCGGTCGCCGAAACGTTCAGAATGTTGCAGAAGACCTCTGATGAGAAGTCAATGTCAAGAGCAAGTGTTTTTGATTGTTTAGATTTTGGTACAAATTGTTCAAAGAAGGTCGAGATCGCGTTGAAGACGAACCACATCAAAGACGACCAAGAACATCTACTGATGGGATACACGTCGACAAAATCAAAGAATTGATTCTGCAAAATCATCGATTGGCTACTAGAGCACTTGTTGATATTGTTGCAATTTCAAGTATGTCAGTCAACACCATTTTGAAAGACATTTCGTGCCTGAAAAGAGTGAAATCTCGATTGGTGCCAAAAATACTCAACTTTAAACACTTAATTTTAAACTCTTTCAACGTCGCATGGAGGTCTGTGAAACGATGCTTTCGAACTATCAGACTTGGGTATGTGCTTGCGATCCAGAATCAACCGATCAATCGAGCGAATATTGTGGGAAAGGAGAGCGGAAACCGAGTTCAAAAATCAAGGTTATGCTCACTGTTTTCTTCAATTATCGTGGCCGAACGGTTAACAAAGAATATGATTTGAGTTTTATGCGTCGTTAGCGTGAAGCTATTCATCTCAACGTGCCAGATTTATGGAAAGACAACTCTTGATTTTTACATCACGATAAAGCACCAGCTCAGACTGTATTGATTTTACGTGAAGATTTCGACAAAAATTCGAGCATTATCGTTCCGCAACCATCGTATTCACCTGATTTAGCATCGTGTGACTTCTAGCTGTTCAGTAAACACAGAAGACCACTTCGGAGACACGGTTTTGATTCAATTGAAGAAATAAAATCCGAATCGAAGAAGGAACTGATGGCCATTCTGGAAAACGAGTATAAAAATGTTTTGAAAATTGGAAAAAGCATTGGCATAGTTACATTACATCCGGGGGGGGGGAAGATTATTTTAAGGGGGCTGAATTAAATTTAGAAGAATAAATAAAGATTTCGAAAATTATAAATAAAGTTTTACTTATATTTGTACACAATAGTAAATATATTTATAATTAGAACGCTGCATATAGAAACCATTTTCAGATATACTCGAAAAATCAATTCAAATAAAATTTAAAAGTTTAATAATTCTAATCCTATTGTGATTTGATGGTAGAATACCATTCGTATCTAATAACAAATGGAACAAACTAACTGTTGAAATTAATTTAAATATACTTTGCACTAAAATTCATATGAGTTAATGGTTCAAAATAATGTGAGAATTAATATTCTTCTCAGTACGTTGAATTCATTCGTATAAATAAGTTTCAGACCAAATGACTGTCTGTTTCATTTAAAAGGTTATAAGTTCTATACCTTAGCAAAGTTGTTAATCGTCAAATACCTGGATATATCCGATAATGTATCAATGCAAATTCATCAAGAATTTATTAATTTTTTATGTTATTGTCGTCTTATCAAAATTAAGAACTATAAAATTTTAATTTCGTTTCTGTTACTTTAACGAAATCCCTATAGCTATTTAGTAATATAGATATAGTAACTTCATTCCGAAAGAAAATTCGATAAATGTTAGACGGGTAGAGCATCACTGGAGAAGAATATAACTCAGCAATAATGAATAACAATTACAACAATGCAAAGCGAGTAAGTAATTTATTATGTAATCGTTTAAAATGAAAATTTTTAAAATAATAATAAAATTGACTAATGTATTATAGAATTCTATCACAGTTTTAGAAATGCTAATAAAAATACTCATAATATAGAAAATTCATTTCTTCTAATCTATCGAAAGCTTAGAAAATTAAACATGTTAAAAAGAATTTATATCAAATCTCAATTAATCGAAACAAACTAGATAAATTATCAAAAACTATGTATACACTTATATGCTGTGATTATAACATCAAACGTTCTTCATATATAAAAAATTTTCTATTCGTTAGTTAAAATAGTAATAAACAGCCTATATTAGTGTCTGATTTCATATTTGTCTTAAACGTAGCTTTAGCACTTATTTTTCTAGTGTTAATTAGAAAATTTAATTCAATTTTTATTATTGCATCGTAGAAATGTTTTCTCTGTGAAAAAAGAGTATTTTATAATGTTCAGATTTTACTTAACGCATATTTTTCATAGATAAAGGTACATCAAAATTTTTTAGACATTATTTCATGCGAGTTTAATGAAAAAATTTTTTTTATAACCCAAACGTTACTTTAGAGTGGATATAATACTTAAAATTTGAATTTATACAGAAACTTTCCATCTAATATGCTACATGTAGGTATGTGATGAAAAGCAAATTATCATCAATAAACTGACACTAGTTAATACCTAATACTATAAAATTATTCTATATTTATGAATATAAAATTAAATATCAGAATATTGCCTTGTGTTCAAATTTGAATCATTAAAACAAATACTTATTCTTTAGTAAGAAGGGGAATCTACAATAACCAGGTAACCAATTACTTTCATATGCATTATATTATATCGATCCAAAAAAGATACCTTTATCTTTCTTTTATTCAAATGGAGCTTCATTACATTTGTTTTTTAAAAAATACTGTATAAAATTGTAGAATTTTAATTTACTTTGTAATGACCGTGACATGGTATTTATAAAAAAATAAATACAGAATTTTATTTAATTTTTCTCCCATATCACGACCATATTTTAATCAAAATATTACTCTACACAGGCATCGTTATTTAATTCATTATTGGACAAGCTACCACACGCACGTCTCTCATGGCCAATTTTACAGTTGGATTTCTAATTCTAATAAGGGAATCCTATTCAGGAATCGTGACCAGGAGAAACGCGATCCTTATCGCGACTCGTCTCACACCTCGCCTTGGTCTTGTACACCTCCTTCATTAAGCACAGCGCCACGGAGGAGATGGGAGCCCGGACGCTCGACCACTCTGACAACCCATATGACTTCTTCCATAACCATGACGCTCAATATCTAGTTCGAATTACCTTTCGGCGGTTCCACCTCTTCTTACACAATTGCGAGATATTCGACGCCTTCCTGCATACGAAATTTTCTCATGGCACAAAGGGAAAATGCTAGGCCTGCTCTTTTAGTCATTTCTGATGATCTGAGAACCGGGTCTATATTCATCACTTCTCATTCGTTGTCGACCGCGTAGTCTGGCCAGTCCTCTCTGTTGTCTTTTGGGTATACAGCGACTGGTAGTGGCTTGACCGCTCGCGTTCCTCTCGTCCACTCCAGTGACACTAACTCCTGCAGACGCTTATATAGCATGCATGAACCATGCACCCTCATGTCAATTATTTTTTCTTCTTTTCTCCGTCTGACACTATCTACATTCCGTTATTTCGACGATCGCCTCCACAATATCGGCCGAACTCTATGGACTTTCCACTACGAAAACCGCTCTCTGACTATATAACCTCACTTGCGCATGTAACAACCTATACTGAATGCGCTCATTTGTTTTTGTATTTTGGCATACTTATATGATTTTAGGAAGCGAACTTAGTTTCCAATCTTTTTAAAGGAAAAAGGACATTTATGATGGAAATCGGATACACGTAAGCTTAATAAAGATATTTTTGAACATTTTCTACTACTTTTTCCCATCTTTCTGAAATATGACAATACCATGGCGAAAGAACGATTGTGGTTTCGAGGTAATTTAATCATCTACAAATCCTCGCACTTCTTCAAAATGTCAGAAGTACGTATCAACGAGGTCGTACTGCATCGATATGAAGAAGTGGTCATCAGAAAGCGCTATGTCTGACGAATACGCTGGGCCGATTCATTTGAGCTCCAACAGAGTGTTTTTGACGGCTTTCGCAACATGTGACCGAGTGTTGTCCTTTAAGAGAATGACTTTGCGCCGATTGCTCGCGATTCCTTATCTATGTTTGATTAATTTTGTTGCAAATCATTCAGTTGGTGTTTGTGTACCTCAGTAGCGACGATTTTAGCAGTTCGTAGTACAGCACACCTTGTTGGTCCTACCAAATGCACAGCAATACCTTTGGGCTGTGAATTTTCCGTTTTGGTGACGATGTGGATGGTTGGCTTGAGTCTACCTATGACTTTTTGCGCGTTGGATTGTCATAGTAGATCCATTTTTCATCACCAGTCACAATATGCCACAGAGAACGCTTTTTTTACCTGGCAAGCAAAGACAGTGCGATGCTGTATCGATTCATAATGGCACTTTCGGTCTAATCGTTTGCCATCGATTTTCCTTCTTTATGAATCTCTTCCATCGCATGCAAACGTTGGCCCACTGTTCTGTCACTGACTCCTAACATATTAGCGAGTTATTTCTACGTTTGAACTGAGTTTTCATTCAATAATGCTTGCAATTCTCTGTCTTCCAACTTATCGGTTGTCCAGAACGTTCTTTGTCATTAACATCAGTATCTCCACTTCTAAACCGCCGAAACCACTCTTTACATGTTGTAAGCGATGGAGTTTGTTCGCCATAACATTCTTGAAGCATTTGTTAAGTTTCTGCTACATTTCTTTTTCAAAATAGTGCAAAAGGACATGTCGAAAAAACTATTTATCACGATTCATTTTTCACTGATAAAAAATTATAATATTTACTTAAATGATGGCGCCTGTTAACTGAATGTTATTGGTAAATGCCAAAACTAAAAGATAAGTACTAGATCCGACATATATGACTTTTCGTACTACTTCTATCGCGATCTAAACGTGAAGGTCGGAAACTAAATTCGCCTCCTAATATTTGCACGTGCTTTTTTCGTGTATTGTTGTTGCAAACTGATTCATCTTCTGCTTACTCTTAATTTTAGAGCCTAGATAGCTTGGCTCGTATTTGAATGAGCTTAGGAGATTGAATTCTTGCCTGTTAATACATTGCCAAATATTTCTTCGCTATCTTCTTCAACCTGGCATCAGCGGTAAATTCAGATACAACTGCTGCCATCTGACAGATATCTATACCATCAGCGAATCTACTATGAGTCTATAGACTATTAACGAGAAAGACTTATAGAAATTAGTGATAATTTCACTACCTTGTCTAATGCATATATTAGTGTTTCCGCTATGAATTATTTTTTGAAGTTCTGTAAAACTACATTAGAAACCGATGGTCGCAATATTGATAATACGTCTGCTATTATTAACTTGTAATATATGGGTCTGTTTTGGCAGTGCGACGGACTATGGTTCACCTCACCTCGACCCTTTAGATGCTCAACTCGCACCCAAGAAGCACCCTGCCCTTCCACGTGCACAGATTTTTTTTACTTCCCTACTAATTTTCACTACTACTAATTTTCAGATTTCTTTTACTTCCCCAACTATCGGCTCAGGTTCAGCACACCCTCGCAGCCTAATCAGACTAAGACTTCGGGACGTAAAGCCTTTACTTTCCTATTCTCTCAAATGCAGATGGCTGAAACACGACAGTCTCCGTTCAAAGAGAGAGAGAGAGAGAGAGAGAAGAGAGAGAGAGTAGAGGAGAGTAGAGGGTTAGAGGAAGGAAAAAAACTTTCCTGGTTAATTGGAGAAAATAAGCGAATAAACTTATATATGAAAGAAAAATAATTACAACAAATTTTATTAATAAAATTTTACTAATAAAAAAGAAAAAAAAACTAGTAAATTGAAAATGTAAATAAAGTAATAATTCTCGTGTCAGCCTTTTAAATGTAAATTTTAAAGTCCACTAGACTTCTGACACGAATTTTATACTAAAAAATTATAAAAATTATAAATATTATATAAAATACTAAATTAAGTTTAGAACATATGGCAATCGTTTAGAAAAAATAAGAGAGAAATATAAAAATGTCGTATACAATATAGAATCGTTCTATATCTGTACTCTATAAGAAATTGTAAGACGTGTCGCTGAATTACTAATGAAAAAATTGCCTCCATTTATATATAGACTACATATAGACATCTAGAAAACTTGCTGTGACGAGTCGTGTCGTACGCGATATAGAACGGGATATATTAAAAAAAATTACTCTTGCGTGTCGTGAACGTTTTAAGTATTTTAAAGCAAATTAAAACTACGTCCCCCCAAAGCTCTACTGCGGAAATGTAAATAACGCTATTTTTTATTCATGGAAGCGTAGACGATTAAAGAAATGTCTTTTACTTAGCCGAGCGATATATACCGTTGCAATTACTGATACAAAATGTCGCAATTATCTATAAATAGTGGCGATGTTAAGAGTCTATGTACCCCCTTCTGGAACGAATATATAGTATTTTATAAGTTCGCTAATTATACTGATAATTTTCGAATATTCCCTGTAATTATCTACTCTTTGTATCTGAGACTGATTCTATATGTTTCTCATTTTGTTTCATTTATATATTTGATTGATTCACAGTAATTTTCAAAAATATTTATTTAATTTAACTATTCTTTAAACTGAAAATTTTAAATAATCTAATTAATATAAGATTAATTCAATATTTTCTTTACACTTGATGAATCATATTTAAATAGGGTTAATTTAAACCAGTTTTAATAAACTTGGAAAGTATTTTATTATATTCGACAGTACTGTTTCGGTGGTTAAGTCATTCTCAAGATATTAAACAAAATAATGTGAAAATTATAAGCCATGAAGTATAATACAAAGTATAAGTGATTTTTAATGAGATGCCAGTAATTAAAATGTCGATTCTAAGAAGATCTAAGAAAGAAGAAATATCGAACTTAAATATATCTCATCAACTTAAACATATCTCATTTTTATATCTTTATTATTTTTTATTGCCTTCATAATTTCGACAATTTCCAAACTATCTAATCTTTCACTTTTATTAAGGTTCTACAATAAATTGAAGTTAATTTTATCTAAATTGTAATGATTACTAATACAGTGATCAGCTATACCTTTTGAAACTTTCAAAGTGTGTTAAAGCTTATTTAAATTAAACCTATCTAATCGACTTTTCTTAAATCGTCCGTCAAAATAAAAGGAAAAACTTGGAAATGGTATATCTTATCAATAAATTTTAACGCTTGAAACTATTAGCTAAATTGATTGATATATAATATCTCTCTCTCTCTCTCTCTCTCTCTCTCTCTCTCTCTCTCTCTCTCTCTCTCTCTCTCTTTACAGCCCACAATTTGCTATTTATGATATATTAGTGAAGCTTAATAGTGATAAAATTTGTACCAGCATTCTACTGGTACAAACAGCATTCTTCAAACAAATTCATTACCTTAAAATTCAGTATTTTAAACTCTGTTAATAAGAATTTTGAATTGCAATCTTTCTGGATATCATGAAATAGTCTTCTCATTTATATCAAATTCTAAATACTTCGACAAAAAGTCAATCAAAGAAAAGAAAACGAGCCAAGCCATGAAAGGCGTAAATAGCATTCCTTAGATATCTTTAAATAACTTAAATATCTATAAAGAGAATTAAATTATGGACATTCCATATGATTGGACTTTTAATCCTAAACTGCGAAGAATAATATTACGATCTCATTACTCTAGATATTTTATTCCACTGACTTGTCGCCATGCCTATAAAATGCTTAATATTATGTGCTGCTTCGTGCTTTGCTTTTAGAAAATAAACTGCTGTAAATCTGGAGTAATCGTCTATAATTATGATCATATATACCTTTTTACACCAAACGAGAGTGTTTGCATAGGTTCGAAGATATCTGTATGACAATAAATCCAAATTGGCCTGTCTTTCCATGTCTGCTTGTTTTGGAAAATTCTTTCGAGTAATTTTATTACTTTTTGTACAGCAACCGCATACCTCACAATTGCCACAATCCTTTCTGATTATTTCGATTGCTAAATTCTTTCTATGTAAATATTAATACTACTTGAATCTCGATGTTCATAACGTCTATGCTAGATGTGTAAGCAACTCTTAGTCTGATTAGCTGTTACTACCTGGACTTCAAAGAAATTTGGCGTACCTTTTTATAATATATCAATGATGGTCTCTCAAATGAATATCCTACACCTATGTTGACACTTACAATTATGAGACTTGATTCAAATGATGGCACGAAAAGTACGTTCGTTGACATCAATTAACTTTTCCTAGCAAATTAATTATACTTACAGAGTGTTGAACGTCCTTATTTTATGCACAATTTAACTTTATACGGTTTATATCTAATCTATCTTATACTATTATTCTAGCTTTATGAATTTTACAATTTTAAATTAACAGCATCAGTTTTACCTCATACAAAGGGTCAAATTAGTATCCAATCACTTTCTTCCAAAAATTTGAATAAATTTACTTTAAGTTACTTTAATGTAGGTTTGGCATACCAGCACTTATACAACAAAACAAACTTGTTTCGCCTATAATTTGGTCAGCTTGATCTACTAAAATTTATTGCAACTCTTGAATAGATACAGAGTATTTGAATCTAGAAAAATAAATTTAAAAAATGATAGCTAAAAAACATTCATTTAATTTACTTAATCAAGTTTTAGATAGATGTTTTTATGCATTTTTTATTTACTTATCTATTTTATATTTACAAAAAAGTGTATGTATACTAATTATTATTAGTGCATTACAGAAAGAAATAACATACCGATGCTAGTATTATTTTCATAATTTGAAGAACTAGATAATTTGATAAAAACCAGTATTATGTTACTGACATTATGTTACAAAATTTTATTGAGATAGGGTTCATTAAAATTTGTAATCAGACTTTTATTTCGTTCAATTTTCAACTAGTTCTTACATCACCACTACTAATGCATATTATCCAAAAACTCGAAAGTCAGCCACTCAATAGCATAGATATCTATATAAGAAATCAAACAAATTGCAAATCTTAGTAAAATGAATTATAATAATTTAAATAACTCATACAACTACTTAGAGAGATTTTCTTATCACTAAACTAGCATAAATTAAATTAAAAAATTGTTGATTTATTTATAATACTGAAAATTTTATTTGATTATCCATTAGAAATATTTAAATTAAAAATTTTTCTGTATTCGAAATAAAGAATATGACATTTTTTGAAATTTAAAATAAAATTAAAATTAACGTAAAGGTGGAAATTAAAGTATTAATTAATGTATCAATTAACACGCATAATAAGTTAAAAAAATACTATTTTAGCCTATGTTCTCTGTGTTACTTATCTTTATTAAATTTATTATCTTTATTAATTTACTATTTAGACCAATAACTTATATATATATATATACGAGTAATAATATTAAACACTCATTTTTATAAGATTAATAGAGATTTTCGCTGCGCTCTACGTGAAACATGTTTAAATCTAATTATAATGCTGAAAGAATTGAAATAAAAAACACTTGGTAAAGTTTCACAACATTTTTTTTTGTTTTTTTTTCTTGTATTCAAAATAAATATCAATAACTATTTTGTCGATTAAGTCATTTTCAAGATATACAACAGAGTGAAGGAAAATATGAAATGGAACAGTATAAATAAAAAGTAAAGGTAAATTTGCTTAATGGAAAATCAACAAGTATAAACAGGTATAAAAATGAATTTATAAAGGGATAACAGCAGAAATCTTATAGTTAATACATAGATTATTTATTAGATATACAAACTCATTAAAATTTGGAAGCCAACTGAAATAGAAGGGAAATATCAAAATTAGTCATCTCATTGATAAAATTTTTACGATTTATTGATTTAAAAATTTTCATTATTTAAATAATATATAATCTTTTGCTTTTATTGGAATTATGTAACAATTCACGATTAAGCACATATAAATTATGATGCTTACCAATGCAGTGACCGGAAACTCCAGTGGATTTTTTATTATTAATTATTGATTTTAAATGTTCATTGATTCTAGTTTTTAATGATTGACCAGTTTCACCAATGTATATCGCATCATAATCGCAACACGAAATTTTCTAAATACCGCTTTCACGGAAAGTGTCTCACTTATTTTTATTATTCACCACCATTTTTTTCAAATTATTTTTCTTAACATTTATAGTACGGATTTCTATATGCTTATGTACTTTTTTTTAATTTCACATTTGATCCAATATATATATATAGGTGGAATTTACTGCACTTATGGCTTCCGGAGATGCCTTACTACAAATAATTTACATGTAAGATGACATTATGGTATGTTTTAAATATATTCATCAAACAAAATTAATCATCCAAATTCATAATCGAAACTTTCATGCTTTTTAAAATAATAATTAATATAAGAATTATGATTAAATGAATCATAAAAAAAAACTTTTACAAAATATTATTTTTTATTCTAGCAATTCTCATCAATAAAAATTCAGAAGAAAATAAAATATAATATAAATTTTATTATTAGATTAATGAAATTTGTCAAGTCTGAAAAAATACTGCAGGCGCGCGATAATCGAAAAACTCATACGACACACACCGCGCACTAGTCACTTCCATACTTGATCATGCATTTTAAATTTTATTGGAGGATGTAAATTATTAATGTCGTAATGGTTGAGTCACATACTAAGGGAAAGTAAATACGCTATGGCAATATTGATTATTATCCAAAGCAATTTTACTTCGAGTAATTGTTCTGCAATTTTCTGACTTAAAAATTTGCGATGAATCTGGAGACTTTTTAATGCAAAAAATATGTATTTCATTTGCAAGAAATAAAATGCCAATCCATGTGCGTTTTCATTGAAATAAAGAAACATTTTGGAGTGCATATGTTTAGAAATCAAATTTGTATTTACTTATTAAGAATTCGACAATTTCATGTGCTGCGTTGACATGTAAACATTTCTTGCCTCGGTCAAATAAAAATGATAATATCGGAATGTCTGGAGCATCGTGTGTTGCCAATGCAATTTTGCATTTGTACATTGGCCGGAGTCTGGTGTCCCGAAGATTGGAGACCGGCGACCAAGAGGCTGTATAAATGCTACACGATTATTGTTTTAATGTTTGGAATTTTACTATTGTTATCAGTGATAATAAATACTCTCCTAACGGGCAGTCAGAGTGAAAAGTTTTATGAAAACCTGTTCGCTATCAGTATATTGGTCTATGGCATTTATAAAAGTTTTTTTCTCCTACGCAATCGTAAAAAAATAGTGAAGTTAATCGAAAGATGTTTTGAAGATAAGTGGTACAACCCTCAAGATACATCCGAAACGGAACTTATTAAAAAATATAAACAGGAATCAAGGTTTGATAAAAAACTGATCGTAGATTATTCTTTTTAAAATGTCTTTAGTGAACCGTAAAATTCTATTTCTCACTGTAAGCATTCAATTTATTAAAATTCATATATTTTATAATTGACTATTACATATCGTGTCATGTTGATCTTCCAATTTAAAATTAGCTTTGAGGAAAAATTTATTTCTAATAATATTATCAATAAATAAATAAATATATATATATATATATCTTAGAACTTAAAAATTAATTTAAAGACAGCAAAAAACAGAATTAAATATAATTTTGAGGTCACTCATTCTTACCTCTCACTCTTAGATATAGAATCGCACGCACTTTACGTATTAAGACATTTTCGAGAACATATTTTTCTTAAACGTTTTTTATAGGTGGGCAACTGAAATTTATTGCATTGCTACTTTGTTAGCATTAACAATCAGGGCAACAAGGCCCATGTTAAACACCGAATCAGCATGGATTCTGCCACTAGCAGCCTGGTATCCATATAAAACGAATAATGTTCGTAATTACTTGTTAACTTACATGCAACAGCTGCTAGCAGGAATATCTATAACCATTCTACATGTGGGTGTTGATACTTTATTTGTTGGACTTGTCTTGCAAATGTGCACCCAACTGAGGCTGTTAAAAAATAGACTACCAAGTATTACAATCTCGTCCGATGTACCAACTCAACGCAGAAACTTGGACGTGAGCGACGACTTATCGAATTATGCATATCAGCACGCTTCTATTTTCCAGTAAGTTTTGCTTATTATCAGCTGAAATTGTATCAGATTAGGTGGAGTAGCTAATCGTGTTTTAAAGTTCATTTGATATACAACGCAGGATTGCAAGAGATCTAAATTTAGATTTCATGGGAATTATAACTGGTCAGACATTAACATCTATACCAAACGTATGTGTGAACGTTTATCTTTTATCGCAGTACACGTGTGAAATGACTTTACATGTCATCGACTCTTTAATTTGTTGTACACTTTCTTTTATGCAAATGTTTTTATACTGCTGGTGTGGAAATCAAATCACTCTTCATGTAAGTTCCAATGTGATTAACTATACAAGCCTGCAAATTTATGCTCCTTCTACTATATATATAAATATATATATATATATATATATATATAAATTAGTCTAATCCAATTACCAGTGGCGTCTCATAAAACAGCCTCACGAGTCAAGCGGTCCTATATAAAAGAAGAATGCGCAATCGCAAATAAATTGAAAATTTTATTTTTTTTTTGAAACCGAGGTCGCAATAGGGTAACATAATTTTTTATAACTCAGTTGCATCCAATAACCTTTGATAGTCGAAATAGTTGAATATAATTATAGTGAATATTACCTATCATATTCAAATATACTTTGTTGTCCGTATCTTAGAGTAGTAATGCAGTTGTATTTTTTAAAATTTAAAATGCTTTCCGATGTATATAACTTTTTCAACGAAAACAAAGGAAAATCAAGAATTTTACGCATCCAAAACAAAATAATAAATAACTTAACAGAACAAGATGAACAAATTAGTAACTGTACTATAGATACCAGTACTTCTTAGAATAAAAATTTTGATAAAAATGGTTTGTTACGGTACGCATTGATACAGAATATGTATATAAAAATTATCTAAATAAATAAAAGTATCTAAAATTCTTATGTTAGAACTTACAGTATCAATTGACGCAGAACAGAACTACCAAATATTCATAAAGATGTAAACATATTTTGATGCATCGAATCCTGTCTACATGACAGCGTTAAAGATTCGGACTGCATTTTTGCTCCATGCGTAAAGAACTCAAGAAAAATTGTAAACATTCAACGAAGGGAGTTATTGGAATATTGTTTCGAGGAAATATAACATTTCGTGAAATAAATACAACATATCCACATGAGACAATAGAAATTTGTGAAATTAGCCTCGGATATATAAATATTGGGTGTACAAGTAAGGTTTCAGCGTTTTGTCCAAAATGTGAGGTTTTATTTTTGAAAACATGGTTACATATCCTTTATTCAAAGTAGCTTCCATCGAAAGCTATAACTTTTTCACATCTTTCTGTCAATTTAGGATATCCGGACCAAAAAAATTTAATTTTATCCCAAAAAATTAGAATGCAATAATTTGAAACATTGATAATCAGTACTCAAACATTCTAATTGGTGAATTTTACGCAAATAATCTACAATACAACTGTCTCACTTTGGATAGAAACGATATTAATTTACCGAACATCATTGGAAAATATTATCGACATTTTGATAATAACAACACTATAGCTCGCTCCGATTTTTGCTAAAATATCTATTCTAAGTTAGATTTATTCCTTTATGCAAACAATATTGTACAAATAATTAGCTTCTATATTTATAATACAAATCTGAGTTCTAATCGCTATCGTATTCACGTTTCTAATAACAACAATAAAAATGTATATATACAAAAGAGAGTTTGAAAATTAAATCATTAAAATCGGAGTCGATCAAATTTAATAAATTTTTAGAAAATAATTATAGACGGTTTTCTTCACTCGATTATAAAAATTTAACAAATATATAGAATACTTTTTTGGATATTATTTTAGAAGCACTTAAAAACTGCACCCGTATTAAAAAAATCTGTAAAAATCAAAACAAGATGAAAGTAGCAGATAAAGTGACAAGATTCAAAAACTATGTTAAACTGTCTTTAAAATATTTCAATGTAGTTTAACTCTAGAATACTTTATTACGTATGACGACTTCGTTGCTTTAGCTACGAAAACATTGAAAAAGAATAACATTCTGTTTTCTTTATGACGATGTCAGTGTCTTAATAATGTCAATAGTGATATTCTACTACAAAAATTAGTCGATATTGGATGTTCCAAAACTCTCGTAAACTTTATTAAATTAATTACTCATAGTAGAAATATTTATACAGACTTATTAAAAGAGAACTATAGAGTTATTTATAAGAGAGTGCATCATACAGGAGTTGTAAGTTCTCTGCATTAAATTATTTACGTTAAGGATATTGCTAGAAGTATACCGCAAAGCACACAATATGACCATTCGTTTACGGCATCTGCTTTTAGACTAAAATTTTTCGAATAACAAGATCTAAGAATATTCTTTTAAAAAAGTTGTATCCATAGTAAAAAACAATTTAATTTATTTAGGGGTGGTCGTAGCTCCCGGAAAGATAATACTTATTCATTTTAATATTAAAAATATACTTCCCTGTCCAACTCAAATCGAAATTGACAACTGTACTATAAAATCTTTGATTTCAAGCATTCCTTGTTTCTCGCATAAATAATTTAAATCAAACCTATCTAGACTCAGCTATAGCTATTTTACAAAAAAATAAAGGAATAGAGAGAGAGAGAGAGAGAGAGAGAGAGAGAGAGAGAGAGAGAGATTATAATAAACCCATATTTCATTAGTCCCCTCACACTATGCGAGACTGTCTGCAAATAGAAGTTTGCAAAAATATAAAAATATGAAGAAATAAACATCTACTGGCTATTGGGAAAGTATATAGATATATATTTTTAATTTGCTCATTCATTTTCAATGTTATATTCATCTTCAAATCATAAAAGCAGGCTTGTATTATTTTTCCTTTAATTGAAAGTGCAAGAATATATGTAATTTAAATATAATCATAGAGTTTAGATGTAGCTAATTCAGTCTATCAAATAAACTGGCTATTATTAAATGTTTCTTCAAGAAAGAAAATTTTGACGATTATGGTACGTGCAACGAAATCGATTGAATTGAAATCTGCAACATTTAGAATGAACATTAATTATTTCATTGAGGTAAGTTATTTAGGAATATTTTAATTAGATTCGTTAAAATATTACACTATATTTAATTGTTTAATCAATTTCCTTGTAATATTATGATTTTAACAGATTATAAAAGTCTCATATTCAGCATTCAGAATGTTGCAAACAACATCTTAAATATCTATTTTGTAATATGAATATAACTATGATATATTACTGATAATCAAAAATTTTATAAATATCAAAAGAAATGCTTGATGTAGGCAAAAGTAAAAAACAAAATCTAAAGGTAATATTTGATAATTTTTATATAACCTGTCTTTATTTATAAACTACTATGAGTATCTTACTTATTATACTGATTAATTTTAACTATATAAAATGTATAAATTACTTCTAATAATATGTCACTTACGATACATGCCACTTCGCTACTATAATTGTAATGAATATCCTAAGAAACATAAAAATTGAGTGAGGTCGCTTTTCAGAAGCCCAACTGCGATCTCTGTTATGGTAACAAAGATTTTAAAAAATTGTGCTCATAATTTTTTATAACTTCACCCGGCATTGCACAATATATCTCTTCTCAGGCTTACCTAAATTATTACTGTGGTCAACTAATTGAAAAGTTGAGAAATATTTCATAGACTTTATTTTTATGAAACTAAATATAATACATTCAATTAATTTATACATTAATTTATCATCGTATAAATAAATACGATGTGTGGATTATGCTATTAATGCTATTATATTTCAGAATATGTCCTAGAAAATTCTGAAGTTTTACTTAAAAAAATTACTATTTAATTTACAAAAACTAGAATTCATTCCGCTATTTTATTTATCTTATAATAATTTTGTAAGTTTTACTTTCTAAAATCACTAACTGTATAGAAAAATTAAATAAAAATAGTAGATAGTAAAATAACCTATATTATTCCTTATACAAACGCTAATTTTTATCAGTTGCCAATGCTAATTCTTCTCATTTTATCTTTTTTCGTTGAATATGAAGTCTATTAAGTATATAATTATAAATTAAAAATTACATTTCGAAAATGTATTCTTACTGGCTATTGAGACATTCAAATATTAAATTTAGATAACTATATGCTATTTATTAAATACTAATATTTTATTTTTTCTAGGATAAATTACAACTTTATATTCAATATAATAAAGTTCTACGAATGTGATTAAATATGAATAATTCAAAATTGCTGTCTTGATTCGTTCGAATGCGATATTGCCACTTTTTCCGGCATACTCATAAGATCAAAAAAATCTACTGATTACTTTGCGCCCGCTTCCCTTAAGAAACAATTTAAGAATATAATAGAAAAATATATTTTTTTCTCCTTATTTAACATATTTAGTCCAATATTTTTTGACGGCAACCGCGTACTAAATATTTAATAAAAATTATACAATTTTTTTTATGTCGATGGTAAAGTTATTTACAAGTCAATGGAATCACTTTAAAGATCTGCTTGGTCCATATTCTACGCATTCCACACAGTACAAACGACTTTCACTTGTACTTCTATTAACAAAAATTCATGTCAGTATACAGATGCCTGTATTATTGGTAATTTGCTGTTTTCGATAAATTTTATAATTAGAAGTTAAGATTCGTAAAATACAAAATCAGACGGACTTCTTATTATCAACTTAGCGGCACGCATATTAGAGGTTATTATTCCTTTCATTGCATTTTTAATGAATTGTAAATAGTATGACACGCGTGCATAAACACCTGGTACTTTAGCTTCGCTACATCCACTAGGACCAGAATTTAATACTCCATAAACTATACCGTTATAAACGAGTGGGCTACCACTGTCACCCTAGGAAATGATATATAATTCGATTATACATTAATTCATATTGATAAATAATAGAATTACTTACCACGCATGTGCCTGCAGGTTTGCCCTTATCGCGCTGTACTACTTTAGCACATATACTACTGCGATGATGAATTTCTGAATATGCTTTAATACAGTCAAAATTGGATAAAGTTTTTGCTTCAGCATACCTTAATCTGCCATCGGTAGAATTTCTCATCAATAATTCTTCATATGTTTCAAAATGTTGTGTTCTTTCATAGTTAATTTTGTGGATCCCATAACCAGCTATAATAAAAATCTGTTTCAGTAATGAATTATAGTTGTCAGCAAGTTTCAATTTATTTAGGTTAGAATTTATTTCTAAATTTTCTCCCAGCTAAAATATTAATTAATAAATAAGCTGTTATAAATAATTATGCAAATAAATTTTAAGGAGGTATGTAAATTATTTCTTGAGAAGAATAAGAATGTAATAAGATTGATCATTGGAATTGGAGTGTCTGTGTCAATTCTTCCAACTCACCTTGAGAACTGCTATGTCACCATAATCACTCCAATTTTTATCGGACTGTTTAGTTACATTTTGAAATACCCTGGGCAAAATAATTTCTATTACTTGAAATCTTTTTGTCGATGGTTTTGGATGCAATGCATTAGTAGTCGCAATGGCGGTAAAATTTTTATTTGCTATTTTTCCAGTATCATGGTGTGTTACACAGTGAGCAGCCGTAATTATAAACCATTTCCCAATAATGCCACCACCGCATCTGGGTTTACAATCTATTTGAATAGAAACTTGATAATCAAACTGTCTGTCAGTCGCCAATTTTCCACCAACAAGTCCCTCGCTCAATAAAAAATGTGCTGTGAATTATATTAAATTAAATGAAGCAAGAAGTTAATACGAAGCTGTCAAATACAGATTTATATTTTCGTTAATTATAGAACAGTTTTATGTTAATTTTTCTGTTATTTAGCAGAATTTCTTTTCTTTTCTTTTCTTATCTTAATTCAAAATTTTTCACGTACGTAAAGTTTTAAATCTTGATACCTCTTGCCTTTAAAACTAATAAAGGAAGGCT
Source organism: Sycobia sp. Sy_11 (assembly GCA_018907035.1). NCBI lineage: Eukaryota > Metazoa > Arthropoda > Insecta > Hymenoptera > Epichrysomallidae > Sycobia > Sycobia sp. Sy_11. The sequence continues at coordinate 556,686 of JACCIC010000045.1, read as the reverse complement.
TACATACATAAGCGACAAATTTAGTTCAGAATCGTTGCCTACAAAATAAGCCTTTTAAAGTTAATTTCAGGGCCCAATGCTCTTCCTTTCTCAAGATATCGTATTTCATTGCCTAGATTATATGAATATTATATTTTATTACTTGCATTAAATAATTTTTAAAATGAAATTCTCTTCTTTTGGAGCAATAATCAAAGCAAAAATGTCATTTCAAATAAAAAGTTCTACTAAATCTATGTACTTAAATTAAAAGTTCTTCGGTTATTTTCAATTAAAGTTAAGTTAATAAACACTTTATTTGTATATAAGAAACCTTTGTTAACTTGTCTCAATTTAGCCGACTTGGACTCAATCTAGAACAAACCCATGATCCATATATGTACGAGCCTCTCCTTGTAAAAGGTACATCCGAAAATTTATTGTAATATTAAGCTATTTAGATAATAGTATTTAACTTGATTATTGTCAACTGATATGAGTCAACTGATAATGCTTAAAATTAAAAATTTTCTTTAGAAAATTAAACGAATTAACCAATTAAACGAATAAATGTATTTAAAAAATGAATATTACTATAACTACTAATAAATAGAATAAAACGAAGATTTAAATGCCGTTATATATTTAGTAATTATATACACTGTCAAATATCTATACTTTAGTCTACCTTATTCCTGAATCTAATATATATAAAAAAAATTTCATTGTTTATTATCACTTTATTAGATATTACCTTTTTTATTATATCTATAATAGGAAAATGGTGTATTACTTTCGACAAGACAATTGAAAGTTTATATATCATTGGTTATTTATTTACTTTTCAGAATAATCCATCGGATAATATTATAAAACTATTGATAAATAAATATATTTTAATTTATATTACAGATTTTTCAATACTAATGGCATAAGAGCTATTATAAAATCACTAACAGACTAAATAAAATTTTTGACGAATCAGACAATGACAGACTTCAAGAAATTGTATACTGAAACAAAATCGATTTTACGAGATAAATATTAGTAATCATACAAGAACAAGAGAGCGTAAATGAATCAGAAAATGTACTCTACATTTCTAACAGAGAAAAATTATTAAATCTAGATTAAATCTAGCATTTGTTTTAAAAGTTCTGCAGTAATCTGATTACAGCCTGTTGCTATATAAAATTATTATTTGAAATTCCCGCTACTTACCGTTGGATATGAAGAGTTTTTTGCTTAAAATTATGAAAGATAAAAATATAGTACGATGCATTGTACACTGGTTGATAACTTACAACTCGTTTTTCTACTATTTCAGTAATTGTTACAGTCAAGTTTTAAAAGTAGCTAAAAATTTCTCATTATCATTGTGTTTACTGTGAGATATAAAAATGTTTGTCAAGTATGGTCTACTAAAGTAAATGATTATTCATAGTCGTATATTTCATTTAATACATTTAACATTCATAGTTATTTTAAATTTCTTGATTCATAAGTAAGAAATATCATACATGTTTGACGACAACGCTGCCACACAAAACATTTTCAAAATTACCTATCATCCTAAAATATATCTATCTAGAATCTTTCAAAGCAATATCATGGAATAATATAAAATCCTAGACGTAAAAATTAACCTTTCGTTGCTTCTATATTGAAAATTTATAATTCCAACATTTGTTATTATGTCCGAATACACTATGGTAATTGATTCGACCTAATACACTTAAGTGTATGGAGATACGTGAAATTAGTTCTTTTAAGATACTCATACTACCGATTTACTATCTTCGAATAGTATGATAATTCGATAATTTGTTTGCATCATATGTGATGATACTAAATCGACTTCAACAGAAAAAAAATGTTATATTCTAAATATTTTTATTCCAAATAAGTAAAACTACCTACGTTGTAGCTACCCGCAGCGTGATGTGACGTAATTTAAGCTACGTCTATCCAAACCTTTCTTTTCGTTTTTGAACACCGACATATTACCGTGAGCGTAAAGCGTTTTGTACAGTCATACTCATGCGTATTTGTGTATAGTACTACCACAAAATTAGACGATTATAGAAGAACAATTACAAAATATTAGGTTGTCAAATATCTCCCTTCCGCCTGTTTGTCTTATGAATTTCGCAACTATGTACAAAGCGCTACAGAGCTCGTATCTGGCAATACTATACATCATTTAAAAGGTCTTGACATAGCGTATAAAACGACGCTATGCATGATTAGTTTGGATACTACGTTCAAAAGTTATAGACGTGTAAAAATGGAGTTCACTATCGCCGAAATTCGCGCTATTTTAAAGTTTTCCTTCGTCAAAGGCAAATCCGCTAGAGATCCGTGTTGCCTACTTCTGAGTCTTACCTTCTTCGGAATCTTCGTGCACTTCTCTCCTTCCAGAACGGCTACTCTGGTGGACAACAAGGAATGTTGGGGAAAGCGATAAAAAATGTCAAAATGGTAACTTTCAACTTCCCATATTTTTGTTTACTTTAACGCTAACTACGGCCTTCATATTAAAATTTATAATAATCTACCAAATTATAATTCTAAATTTACGCATCCCACATTGAAACGTAATTACCAAATTATACTTCCAAATTACACATTCGTATTACAAAGAAAAAAAAAACTATGGATTAATTTCTGCGCCTCGCACTACAATTTCAGCAAGAATTTTCCCTGCATGCTATTCGTTTCCATTCTACGTCGTGCCGAAAATCAATTGTTCTCTTTTCCTTCCCTTATTTGTCGTGGTATGGCGGCCGTCATGACACTTATACTTCCCGGCAAAATTATTCGAATCTCCTACGTGACTGCCCGCTTATATATACGCCTTCGCATGTAAATTTTAGCTGTGGGTCCGTATTGACATGCGTGCCACTCCTTTTGCTCCATTTCTTTCCCGTTTCCGCGTCACAAGTTTCTGATAATTGCGTAAAGCGCATGTCCACTCACCGGTGCCGCTAATGGTAGTAAAAGCGTCCCTTCACCCGCTTGCTTTTCGTCGCAGTTTAGGCAGTTAACCCGAACAGGCCGGCACAAAGGAATACCCAAAGCAAAGACTTCAGAAAAGCAGTATAAATGACGAGATAAATGTTTGGACGTCCATGCACCGCATCTCTAATATATCTTACTTATTCTGCTTGTGTTTTCTAGCTCCTCGTGATTTCATTGACGGCTATGTGCTTATCCCCGTGAGCTGACTCTCTGTTTCCGAATTCTTCGAGTGCCGTGATCGCAATCTTAGGAAACGCGTGTACTTTCGCTGCATTTCTATGATCATAGTTTCTGCTTTACATCAAGAACCGGAGCCGTTGCGTATGCGTAGCTTTTTTTGTTTTCATTTATATCCTACCCTTTCTATTGCAATATCTAACTTTATTGCATGTTTCTGCCACGTGCGAAATCCTATTTGAGACCATGGTCATATCTTTATTCTCTCCCTCTCTCTATCCTTCTCTCTGGTTTCACCATGTTATCAAACTTATGGTATTATTTTCTTTATTTAACTTCACCACTCTTCCCTATATGGTACACGTTTGGAGGTCCTTAATTGTATAACTACACTTTTATGTGTTTCTTTAATGCACTGGCAGTTGTTTTCATTTCTCTTTATACAGAGCTACTGTATTACTGTAGGGATACATTTCTATTTATACTAATACTTTTTTTCTTGCTTCTTTCTCTCTTGCTAACAATCTCCCTACTCGTGTTGTTTATAATTTTTTTTCTCCGTCTATCTCGCTTCATACTAAAGTACTCGCACTTTTGTTTATGCATCCCTCTCAACACTTCTCGCTTATCAATTTCTTCTGGCTGCTATCTTCCTTTCTCCTATTTTATTTTCTATTCTTGTTTAATGCCTCACTCTTTCCTCCGTTTTTATTTTCTATGCTGTAAGATTAAGATAACATTTACTTAGTTGACTGGTTACTATCAATTAACTTAATTAGTTACTATCTATGTACAGTTATCTCCAAAGTACGGAACATCCTGAAGGCTCTTAGTTAGGGCAATTTCAAACTACATCGTCAGTATACACTACCAGTACCAATCCACCTTGAAGCGGCTGCATTAGTAGGCCGCCGTATAATATATCCCAAAGAAGAGGTCCGATAACCAAGCTCTACAGGCTCGTCTCTCATATTTTTATAAGATAGCCTACCTTTACTGGTGTTACAACTGTACAGAAAACAATCACCAAATATTGTTAGAAATAAAATGTTTTTTATTCACATAACGCATAGGACAAATATTGCAAATTTTGCAAAAATTGCAAAAAATTGCAATCATCTATATAAATCAAATTAATTATATAATTATTAGAGTTTTAAAGTCTTAGTGATCAACTTATTGAATCAGATATAGGTAACGGTTGGTAGCCTTTTGGACATACAAGATCATAAAATTAACTAACGGCACCGATTTTATTTCTCGACCTTTGGTAACACTGCGAACCTGTAACTCCGCCTCCGTAATAGTAGATCACTACTCTCTCGATTGAGACTTGAACGACCATTGTACGATCATTTCTTCGCCAGCTGTTTAGTGTTTTGTAACAACGCGCGAGTAATGCATGTCACGAAAATGGAACAAAGAAATTTAGAGCAACGATGTGCGATAAAATTTTGTACAAAACTCGGTGAAGCCGCGACAGAATTATTATAGAATATAAGAAAACTTATGAAAATGTGCTTAAAGTGTGTGGTAATGATGCTCTGAGTCATACTCAGGTGCTTCAATGGCATGCCGATTTTAAATAAGACCATGAGAGCGTCAAAGACGAGGACGTTGAGCGTAAGGCCAATTCAAGTGTGAAGCGACGCGAATACGTAGCGCGTCCGCGCCCTTGTTCATCAAGAGAGGTGACTAACCATTTGAATGTTGGCTGACGTGTTGAATATTAATCGGGAAATAGTTAGAAAGATTTTAACCGAAGGTTTCACCATGAAAAAGCTGTGCGCGAAGATGATACCGAAGAACCGGATGAGCAAAAAGCCCACTAAATGAGTATCACTCAAGATTGTCTCGAGCAGGTTGACAGTGATCCTAGTCTTCTCGATCGAGTTATTACTGGTGATGAAAGTTGGTTCTTTCAATATGACCCCGAAACCAAAGAAAAAAGCCAACAGTGACTGTCCCCTGAAGCACCAAGGCCAAAGAAGGCGAGAATGAGCAAACCATGTTCGTTTGCTTCTTCGGCAGCAAAGGGATGGCTTACAAGAGTTTGTACCACCTGTAAATCGAAAGTTTGTACAAACCGTAAATCGCATATTCTACCGCAATGTGCTCGAAAAATTACGAAAAAAGGTACTCAGAGTGTATACAGAGATCGCGAAGTCTTGGGTTCTGTGTCACGACAATGCTCTCTGTCACAGTGCGTTCAGTGTCTCTCAATTTTTGGCGTCTAAAGGCATCGCAACGTTACTACAACCGCCCTATTGACCGGACATGTCACTCTGTGACTTTTTCCTATTCCCCCATTTGAAAAAGTTTGTCAAAAGTTGACGTTTTGACTCCGTTGAAGACATCCAAGAATTTGTGACGAGGGTACTCAGAGGGGTCTCACAAAAAGTGTTCCAGAATTATTAAGAAAACTGGAAAACTCGTTGGAAGAAGTGTATAGATGCGGGAAGGGACTACTTTTAAGATTTCTACATTTTGTCGCATTACTTAAATGTCTGAACTCGTATAGAGATATCCCAAGATGCACTAGAAATAGCACGTACCATAATAACACCAATCTGGTTGAGTTAAACACATTCCAAATAGCTAGGGCGATTATAGCACATATTCACTTAGTATTCGTACTACTTTGCTATGTATCGTGGGCAATACTCATTACTCTATCAATTGTATTTCTCAACAATCAGTTGCTCTATTGTTACATTGATCATTTTTGCGACAAAACAAAAAAAAACAGCTCTTATACAAAGGAAGGTCAATGCTAGACTAATTTGTCTACAGACACTATAGGCATCGCATTCGAAAGAATAAGGTTCAGGCTGTACCGATTACAATCGTTAACCTTTGGAGCATGCACATTTCTTCTGTAACAGCAGCAGTCGAGTTATTTAATAATTGCATCTCGTACATGCTCAATTATGCACTATTCTAAACTAGTAAAATTACGCGCGTAGTTCGTCGTTGATCAAATTTAGTATAACACTTCTACGTATACTCGAGTAAAGCCCATAGCGATGGCATTTTACTTTAGACTTATGATAGCTGATCTAGACAGCATGTTTCCAATAAGGCTTGCTTATGATAGCCTATACATATTCACGTGAGAAAATCTAAAATTCTCCACACTATATAGCTTTTACATTTATCAAGGCGTACTCGCTCAAGTGAGACACATATAATAAAATGTCCATAATACCATCAGGCTTATGCAGCACTTAGCATACTATGTTGAAATATCTATTCGCATATATATCGCGAACACGTTTTTATTAAGTATATATAGAAAAATACAGTAGCGCGGAACATTGAGGTTAAGGTGGTATATTTCTATCCGAGGCCCATTCGTAAAAAATTTACATTCTATAGTAATAATACCTTAGAACTCGCCATAACTGATTAAATCAACAATGTTTATAATAGGTAAACCTATTTTTATTCTTTAAATTTACAATAAATAGATATAATAACTTCAATATTCGATAGATTTCTCGTCCTTTGAAAAACTACTCATTGTTTTCATTGTTTGTACTTATTGTACATTTCAAGACTCTTCGAATTGAACGATGGACGGTTCTATTTTGACTAACGTAGCAATTCGCATACTAGAGGTTTTTATGCCACGCATGGCATTTTTAATAAATTGTAAATAGTATGATACGCGTGTATAAACGCCAGGTACATTTATTTCATTGCATCGACTGGGACCAGAATTTAATACTCCAAAAACGATGCCATTATAAACGAGTGGACTGCCACTATCACCCTAAGAAATTATAATTATAAAACATGAAAACGTAGTTAAACAATACAACATCATAATTTACATTATTCAATATGGACTTATTTACCAAACATGTCCCCGCAGGTTTGGTTCTATGACGTTGTACTATTTTGGCGCATATGTTAGTATGATGAAGAAATTCTGCATATGCTTTGTTACACTCATTATTAGGTAAACTCTTGGCTTCGGCGTATCTCAATCTACCATCAAAATTTCTTAATTTTTCAAGTCCATCAACCTCTGTAGGTATCTCATAATTAAATTTATGGAGTCCGTAACCAGCTACAATAAAAGTCTTGCGAAGATGTGAAGTAAATTTGTCAACAAGTAATAATTTATGCAGTTCAGAATTTATTTCTAAATTTCCATTAATCTGAAATATTAATAAATGTTAGTATCAGTGATTAGAATATTAATCTAAATGTCCGATTTCGATTCTCGTCAAACGAATTTTTTGGAGGCACTTTCTAAAAATATATAAAAAAAGTATATATAAATAATTATTAAGGAGATAGTTACAAAATAATGTAATTTATTACAACAAATATATGGTAATGCTTTATAACAACTATTTTATTTGTAAGTAATTTTAATCGAACTTAATTAGTTTAATCGAACTAGTGACATATTATAAGGAATCATAAATTACTTGTTATGAATCGCGTATTCAATAGATTATATAATTCTATAAATAATTATAATGAATAAAAATAATTATAATTATATAAAATTATATAATTATTGGCATATCTACTTAATATTTTAAATATGTTCGAAACTCGATAATCAGTATAAAATTCTTCTGGACTATATTGCCCCATTAGAAATTTATATTTCTCAAGTATTTTTACGAATTTCAGCTTCTCTCGTTTAAGACCTCCAACATCTACATTATCTCTACCACAACTGCAGGGACTTCCCTACACTACCAGGTTAAACAATTATAATCCCTTTCAGCCAATCACAAATCTGTAGATATATACTTAAATGATTGAGACCCACGAGGCCAAAACCATTATTCCCGATCATAGACATTTTTAAATTCAATTTATACATAATTATTTATTTAATATTTGTTTTAAATAGAAAAGTAATTTTCTATTCAGCAGGGCCCAGGTATTGCCTCTCGCTCTCTCCATCGACGAACCGTCATCGACGCGAGAGTTCGTATTTTTAAAGAGAACACTTCGCGTTCGAACCTCGACTAGCAAGAACGAGTTTTCCTTGAGAATCACTTTACGTTTTTAGATTATATAGTTGTTTTCGTATGCATTATCCGTAACTCCTTGCCTGTGTTTATATTTTTGTTTTAGAGTAACTTATCTAGAATTCTCTGCGTGCCTTTTATATCTCTAACGTTGTATGTGTTATATATATATATATATATATATATATATATATATATATATATATATTTCCCCTATATTTGTGTGCGTTAGCATTAGGTCATTTTCATGGCTCTACGCGACGCGTGATCGTGCAAGTGTGTGATTCGGCATTATTAGTGCGTTCGAGTCGCGTCCCTCCGGGCCAAGGCACTTGGACTTGGAGCGATCGCTGGTACCGCGATCACTGAGGTTGCTCCCGGCGGCATTCGTGCCCGGTGGCTGCCGTGACGGCAAGGGCTATTCCCGTGCTCAGGATCTTGAGGTTTTGCTCAGGCTCTATCGTATTTAATTATTGTTAAATAAATCTCTTTGTTTATTTATACGCCCATTCATCTTCCTTGTTCGAACTCGATTTTTATATTTATTCAACACACTCTTGAAAATCGACATGTTCTGAAGATGCTGGTCGATTTAATATAACATTCATTCTTTTATAATTTCAATATCAAAAAAATCGCTTGCATATTCAGGCTTTGTATAAAAAATATATGCTATCATGGTATTTCTATATATTCAATACTATATATATAACAAGCACAGTTACCTGTAGATAATAATTTTACTTATTTAAAACTTATGAATCTCTCATTCAATTTTAAAGAAAACTTATATTTTCACTGATCTTTATGTATTTATTTATATATAAATATATATATATATATATATATATATATATATATATATATATAGTTATATTAGTAAGTATTAAAGTAATAATTACTAAATTATTGTAGGTGTGTTTAAGCAGAAATCATTAGAAAAATTAGAACTTACTGGTTGGTGGAAAAAACAATAATTAATGATAATAATCATCGAAAGTCAAAGAAAATTGATAAAATAATAAATATGTAATTTCTTTGAATATTTCTGATTTTGTATATTATTATTTAAATAATAAAGTGATATATAGCGCATTACTATTGCGAATTTATAACACAATTCGTTTATTAATAAATGCGTTTGGGAACAGGTTGTATGCGGTAATGTCACGGAGGCTCCCCCTAATTAAGTAGATATTTTTATGATGCTTGCTATTCACAGGCTTATTCACAGGACAATAGACAAAGGTAAGAAAAAAATAGCACAGAAACATACTTTATAGTAAACAACTATCATATATAATATTTATATGAAAAAATAGAATCATATACAAAAAAGTATTGGCTATCCCATACTAAAATTTAAATAAAAGCTAATATTTCAGATGATATTCCAATTGTAGATAATGGTAGAATGTATGCTACTACTCAAAAATAATGTTAATACTGTTTTCGTTAAAATTGTAAAAAATATAATCTAGAATATATATTTTAATTTCCATATATTTGCAAAAACTAGATTTTGGGACAAATGGACGAACGAGCTTTGGAAAAAAAACGGATTGGGATCACTAAGCATCCAGCTACCTGGCATCTCAGGAGAGCCGAACGTTTTATGACGCCCAAAACATTAATATCTAATACAAATGTTTTGTAAATTGCATCATAATTTATCATTGCTTTTCCGTTAATAGAGTAATTGAAAAGATTTATCTGTTATCTACTAACTAGTTTCTCAAATAGGCTTGTTAAATGGTAGAAAGTTACCATAAAGTCTTCCAATTTACCTTAAGAACCGCTATATCGGCATCCACGGTCGAATTATCAATGGACTGCTGACTCGTTTTGGGAAAAATAATTTGTTCAACTTGAAACCTTTTGTTTGATGGTTTTGGATGTAATGCATTAATGGTTGCAATTACAGTGAAATTTCTATTTGCTACTTTTCTAGTGTTTTTGTATATTACACAGTGCAGAACGGTGATTATAAACTGCTTTCCAATAATACCCCCTCCACATCTGGGTTTAGACCCCACTTGAATAGAAACTTGATAATTGAACGAATTTGCAGTTGCTAATCTTCCACCAACAAGCCCCTCGCTTGATAAAAAATGCCCTGCAATTTGTAGTAAATTTAATCAACTCCGATTTGACTTTAATAGTATCTCATTGTAATGCCTATAAGAAATTCAATTTTATTGAACCAGAAATTTCAAATGATTTGTAGTACTGTAAGCAAGTACTTTTCTTCCATAAATAGTTTCTGCAATGTCATAATAGACTGTATGAAAAAAGTATTAAGACATTGTTGTAAGTTTGTAAAAAGGCAGTGAAAATTTTTGAAAAAAATCTTTAATTATAAAAGCTGCTTGGCTCAAACTTACGTTACTTCGCAATCACTGTAGCTTTGATTTTATATTTTCACTTTTTACGATCTTTAAATGAAATCATTCTTTAAATTCTTTTGAAGCCAATACTCACATTTACCTCTTTGAAAGGAAGAACTTTTGTTATTTTTTCACACAGATATCGTTATCGAGGAAACAAATTTAACTAATCAAGGTGTATTCTTTATATTTCTTGTACCTCTCTAAGAGTACAACAATTTAGTACAGTATATAATTTCTATGAAATTTCGAGTTAATATAACAATGATGCGTCAACTGCAGTCGCAGTTGGAGCCTATATTAGCATATGAATTATTATTTTAAATTCTTACTGCTCACCGTTTGCTCTAAAAAATTTTATACTGAAAATTATAAAAAATAAAAATCTACAAAAAGTCATAACGAAATATTTTAACTTATAACTGAGGATTCGTTCTACTATTTCAGTTCTTCTTAGTAACTTTGTAGAAATATTAGGCAAAAATTCTTCATTATCTTGCAAGATTACCTTAATAAATAGTGTGGATATATAGGTTTTCAATATAGTGTACATAAGTAAATTCCTATTCATTATTATTACATCAATCAACTATCAACATATTTGGAATGCGTATAGCTATTCTAAAGTTCTATAAACACAGGAGGTTATTTTTTTAGTACAAGTTTTCCAATTATTTTTTTAACATGTTTTTGTATAATATTCGAAAAACATTTTTTTTCTTAAAATTTTTTTCTCAAACTCAAGACTGTAAATCTAAAACATTTACATTGAAGTCTTTATATGATACTACTCTGGTAATACAATTATTTTTTAATGTAAATCAAAATTACAATAAAAAAAATTAATCAATTAGTTTTATCATTACTACCGAGGAACTAATTTTCATTGTCGTTATTTTTTTCACTGATTATAAAATACAATATCATAAAATAAGCAAATAAATTTCATATTCAAGAATTTTTGTGTAATCGACAAGTTATATGTTGCCTTTTTAATGTTGTTGAAAGGGCTTTTGAAACTACATAATGTTAAGAATGAATTTTATTCAATGCTTTTTTTGTAAAGTTATCTATATAAATATTTAAATATGTAAATCGTTAAAGAGAATTAGAATTTTTTCAATATTGATTGATATAATTCCATTAATAATGCATTTCAAATGGAAATTCTTTAACTAAACAACTGAGTAAATTTTAGATAAATCATTATATATATTTGACAAATCAGTAATAAAGAACTCCACAATTAATTCATCCTTAAAGTTTTTATCGTACAATTTATTATTAATAAATATCAAGATTTCTAATGAAAATAAAAATTAAATTAATAATATCTTAAAAAAAGGATAAATTTAGATGACAATTTAGATGAAACATTGTTTTTTATTTTTTTCGTAAGCTGAATTTTCATGGTGAAATCCAGAAAAATCCATAAAAATGATGATTATTAGAATTTATTGCAGAATACATGAAAAAAAATTTTTTAATATCTCCAACAAAAATTGTAGTGTTTATAATAATTTTATTTTTTTCCGATGTAAGTGATATTTCTGCAAAAAAAAAAAAAGTTACGCCTCGAGAACCCCTGAAGCAACGGGGTGAATCGCTGAATTGTGAATAATCAGAAACTGTCTGTATACATAAACGCAAATTTTAACAAAAAAACTGCTTTGAAAGAAAAATGCATTGACAATAATTATTTGAAATAAATTTAATAATTATTAATATAATAATATTAGAAATAGTTTCTAAATTTTGACATTTTGACATTTTTCTTATTTTTCGAGATAAATTGAGAAAACTATTATTGTTGTGATTTTCGACATAAAAATTCAATGTGCGCCAAAAGCTACTACGCTATTAATTATCAGCGCTTAACAAACAACTATTTTATAAACTTTCATAAAAATAAGGCGTGTGCTTTTTTCAAGTACAGCCATAAACCGCCGATATGCAAAGAAACTCGAGGAGTAATTATGTAGAACAATTTTTGTTTGAATTTTTCTTTGACATTTTTCGTACCGTCTGAAATAAATTTCAAAAACCATAATTTTTATAAGTTTTTATGGATTTTGCCATTAAAGTTCAATTTCTGCCAAAAACTACCAGGATGCTCATAATTAGCGCCCCAAAAACATGATACATATTTAAATTCAAAATGAGGCGGTTGTTTTTCAAAGGTTTACCGAAATACTTTCTATTTGTTTTATACAGAAAGAAGGAAGGCGGAAGAGTGAGAGAATGAGAGAGAGAATTGGAATTTGGATTGAATTGATATTTATTTACAATCTAAGGACTTGTGATCCTTCTTAGACAGAGAGAGAGAGAGAGAGAGAGAGAGAGAGAGAGAGAGAGGCGTTATGTTAATTTTAAAAATTCTGATCGTGCAATAGATTAAAAATGAACGAGAAAAGTATAGTGCTTTAATGCTATTTACTATAAATAATAATAAATATCCTTAGAACCTTAGAGCTGAACTTTTAGCGTATGTATGTATATAGTTATGTACAAGTTATATGCTCATAACCGGATTCAAGAATTGATCACGATAGCAAACATCCTAAGCGTTGCTAAGGACGCCGATAGTGCCACAACATGGGAGCACTCACGTTGCATTGTATGTACACGACTTGTCACTGTTTAAGAGAATGCCGAAGAATAAAGCGTTACTTTGAAATAAAATAGTAATTTAACTATCAATATACGCTACTGTAATCATTTTACACATTTTAATGATTCAATATCGTTAAGTATATTTTTGTATACGCCCAGATACAGGAAAGCAAAATCTTTTAAATAGTATACGGTATGTAAATATATAACCCCGTTACAATTCTGAGGACAAGTATGAAAAAAAATAAGCTCGGAAGAAAAGGTAATGATTTATTTTAATGTATTATAAAAGTGTATTTTTAATAAATTTTAAAATATTATTATGATAAAAATTTTTTTAAGTTTAAATCTAAATGTATATTTTAATTAAAATTTTTCATATAAGTATGAAAATAAGTAAGAGAAATAATCATTGTTCTAAAAATTTAATGATTTATTATAAAAATTTTTACTAAAATAGTCTTAGTAATCAAAAATTATTAAATCATTTATAAATAACCTCAATTCCATTCAATAAAGATATAAGGGAAAGATACTTTTGTATAAGGATAAGGCTTATCCCTACAGTTCAATTAAAAAATTATGCGTTTCTTATCAAACCGATATGGGCTGATTTATTTAAACAATTATTTATAATACATTCAATATACATTCAGAAAAATGAGTTGGATAAAATTAATTTTCATCTAATTATATATTTTTATTCAACAATTAATTCAACTATTTAAAATATAAAGAATTTTGAATAATTATCGTTAATTTGAAATTAATCAAAAAATAATATACTTAATATTAATAGATGAAGATTCCAAAAAATCATCACATGATTGGCGAAAGGGACGTGCAATCCAAAAATCTGAGAACGAGTCAAATGATAATGAAGAAGGATCTAGTCAAAGTGTTATAGGAAATTCTGATAGCTATTCATATAAATTTCATAAGGTATTTTTAAAAAGCTTCAAGATATTTAACTATTGTAATTATGAGTTATGATTTTAATAATAATTATTTTAAAAAAAAATTAAGAATTCTTCCTTAAAATAAGTCAAAAATATATTATTTCCACATGTATTGATCTTTTTTTATTAAATTTAGATTTTCGTTATTTTTATTACTCGTTTTGTCAATACTCATTAGTTTTACATTATTGATGGACGATATTTTATATTTAGATAAAGCAGGAATCATCCACTTCGTCTACAAAAGAACGGAGAACAGATGATGAAACTGACAATTACTCTTTCGATCTCTTACGACACAAAAAGAATACAAACAAAAATAAGAATGATTCAGACCTCAGAGAAAGTATTAAGGAGCTTTTGTCAGAAAATGGGCATAGTGAGGACGATGAAGAGTTTTCATTACAGAAAATTGATGGCAAACGTCGAAAATCAGCCATTAAAATCGATGATCACTCTCATAATAGCGCGGTTGAAAAGAGCTCACCGATGAAAAAGAGCGAGAGAAAGAATCGTAAGAAAAAAGCAGTTTGGGAAAGGTATGTACATAATCGAACAATTTATTTCAACTCATAATCACTTGATGAAGCAGCTCTAGGAAAATAAAATTAAAAGTATACTTTATTACGGACGATATGTTGGAATATAAAGCTGGCGTTTGCAAAATGAAATCTCCAAGACGCTAAATTATAAAACTGTTGGAATTGCGCAGCACATATTCTTTATTATAAATAATCAAAATTTTATAAACCACTCACGTAGATTTAATAAATATATTTAAGCTAAATGTACAAATTTTAGTTACATAATAGTTACATAATATCGCTTTGTAATTTGTGCAAATTATTTTGAATTTTTTCTTTTTGAATTTTATATAATAGGTCTATTATAAGCTCGTCAAATAATTCGGAAATAAAAAAAAAACGTAAGATATAATAAACATATGCAGGTTTTATTCTTAGATAAATAATAAGTGAACTTATTATTTAATGCCTTTAGTTTATAAACTGAGGCTGCCGATGGGCCAGGGATGTGCGGCTACGAATCCCTGCCCTGTTAAATTTCACGAAAGCGAGCTTTGTCCCGTCGCCTGTATCTGGCATCTTTTAAAAGAGTTTTACCAGTCCATTAAAATTAAAAACATGAATTTCATTTTATATTATTCACAGCAATATTGTTTTAAACTCTTTAAAATCAATAAATATTTGAACTTAATAAACACGTTACACGTTTCAGCTGAAATTTTAATCGTACCCATTACATATGTTTCTAAAAAAAATACGTAATTTAAAACGAGTTGTAAAAAGTAACTTAACGAAAATCTTAACTTCCAGAACTTCCTGAAAATCCTACTGAGCTCCCAATTACGCAGATTTTAAAGAAAGCTCAAGAAACTCATACGAAATACGAAGATCCCATTCCTCTACCGGAACTCACGACCAACACGATTTACGTCCAAGGCAGGAATGGTTTCAGTGCCATGAAAATTGCTAGAAATAGCAAAAATTCGAGGCGAAATTTTGATGAAGGCGCGCCGACTCCGTTGTCAAACTCACGGCCGATAAAAGTAGCAATAATCTTTCAAAGGATTTGGTGCTCTATTGGATTTATTGTACAAGGTCTACTTGGCGGCATAGGCTTATTGCACATTATTTTAGTATGTAGCTTTTAGTAAATAATTTAAGAAATAAATTAACTATATATATGCAGTTCTATTTGAATCACTTAAATTAAAAAAAGAAGTAAATATAGAGTTGTTAAGTTGACATCTAAAGTAAGTCGATTCTGTTATAATTTATAACGGAAAGTGTATATAGAGACATATTTTTATTATAAATGTATTAATACGTTACGATTCGTATATACGAAAATTCTTATTTATTTTATATACAAAACATAGATTATATATAATAAAAAAATAAGCTCCCCCTACTTAAAATTATGTAATAAATTTTAAAGTAAATAAAGCAAATTCTTTTTATTGTTCGGTACATTCATATCTATCACATTTTTATAAAATTATTAATTTAACAAAATTTTAAAAGATAAAAGTTTCTTAATCACTTTCCACATTTCACATTTTATAGATGGAAATGTACTTTGATAATTCATCGGAGTTCGTTAGCAGTTATTCAACTTTGTCAGAAATTTATACAAGCATTTTTTCATTTTTGGTCGCTATCTGTATAATTGCATCTTTCGATAAGTAAGTTTTCACCTATTCAAAAAAATAATTATCACGTTTTGTAATAAATTATTTTTATTTACTTATAGCTTGTTCTAGATATTTTTTTACTTAAAATATATATGTATACACAAATGAATTGGCTACATGCTAAACATTTACATGGTTATCAGTATGACGATAAAAAATTAATTGGCCTTAAAATCGTCAAATATATTATAAAATTTTTTCATGTTTCCGATTTTTTAATGATAACTTAGAAAATAGATTGAACGGGAACTTACCTACTGAATGAATAAAAACTCTTTTGTTTTAAGAAATATTATTCATAAAACATTAAAGTATCAAATTTTAGTTAATCTTGTTCTTAATTTACAATATCATTAACTAAAAGTTGTGATAATTTTATATATATATATATAGTATATTACAAATTTTTCTTACTCTTTTACCAAAAGTACAACCATATCAATAATCCAAATTATTGGAGTTCAAATATTTAGAGTAGTATTGATATCGTTCACAGGACTTTTTTTACAAAATTTTTTTACGAAGCCGAGATTATCCTGCTCGGGGCGGACATCAAAAAGACATCTACATATTAAAAAAGAAAGAGCAAAAAGTAGTTAGGCAAAAATATTTAATCACAAATATAAATAAAGTGAAAATGTACAATATAAAGTGTATAATATAAAAGAATTACAAAATCATAAATTTTACAAAAAAAATATTTTTTTCAAACAACTTTTTGCTCGATCGGTAAAAATTTATATCACAGTCAATTATATATACTACATACAAATATATAGATGAAACTGTACATTAAAAGAATTCTTGAATAATTTACAACATTATTTATTTAACTTAACTTATAATTTGACATATAAAAATGTAAAAACAGTCAATAATTTTTTTAGGTATGATTTGGCTCATATGGGAAAAGAACACTTGAGTGAAATATTTCAAGATCATTACAAATCAATTTTATCAGTTCCATTGTATATAACAGCATTTTTTTTGCATCAAATAGCTGCAAAAATGGATAACAAATTGACTCTAAATCATTACAATTCTAGCAGTGTTATTTATAATTCAACTGGATTTAATGTAAGTTATTAACATGCACATTTATCATTTTTAAACAGTTCTATTTGCAAGTGATTACCTAATAATATTATAGTTTAATTCCTAAGGTATATAATTCATCGATGTAAAAATTTCAATATACTTTTATTTTCAAACAATCTCGATTTTTCACACTGAATATACCTTAATTAATTAAATATAGAATTTGGAATAGAGCGGTTTTATACGATATCATTTAAATAATTTTTATCATAATTTACTGAAAAAGTTATTTACAACTTTTTTCATATACATGCTCATTTATTCTTCAATAATTGGTGATTTATTACTAAGAGTATAGATGTTACCATTTTTATTTTGTAAAAAAAACAATGAAAGTTTTTATTAATTTGATGAATATTCACAGGACACCGAGGATAATTTAGATTTCCAAGAACTTCAAACCTGGCGACGATTAACATTAGCAAAGGATTCTCTAGTTGTATTGGCTTGGATCTTTATCTCGTTTAGCAATCGCAAGGATATGCTTTTAGCATATCTAGAAACTATGAACAAATATGTAGATAACCTGAATCCACAAGCATGACTGATGATATATTATTTATACATTGAAACATTCTGTAATAAAATCGTTAAAAAGCATTCTTTTGCATTAATTTTTTAGATAGATAATGGTTTTAAAAAAGAGATTTTATCTATTATATGAATATGATTTTTTTTTAAAAATTTAAAATAATACTGGATAATGAAGTATGTAATGAAAAATAACATGAAACTGAAATTATATATTGAATTTTGGTCAGAATTAAATTAACATGGACAGGATTTTTAATTACTTTATGTGCAACAGCTTTTCAATTAGATAAATTTTTTCGATTCAATATAAGTCCATTCAATTGTTATGCACCTTTATCATTTTTATGTTCTAATGATGACACCAAATGAATTTTCTATTCCTTTTTATAAAAACCGTTAATCACAATTAAATTAGATGATCAATTATCTAATTAAAAAGTCAATGGTTTATTATTAAATTTAATTTATTTGGCCATGTAAGATTAATAATGAAACTGTTTTCTTAACTAACTTTTCGTAAAATTAAAATACTTTTTTCTAAGTGAGATATTTTATTCAATGATTCCTTATTTAACATAATCTAATTTAAAGATTACTTCTAAAAATCGCTGTACTTATTACTTAAAAACCAAAAGCGCTATGAGTTGCTAATCACATTTAAATGGCTTCGAATAAATCATTTCAGCAACAGCAATCTTTGTTTTGTTTTGTTTGTTTTGTTTGTTTTGTTGATAAATTACCTGAAATACCTCCATCAATTTTAAATAATTTTACTATGGTGAAATAAAAAATTACATTAGCTAATTTATTATAATTTTCTTAGATATTGCCCACAAGAAAACGTTTTGCAAAATATTTTTTATATTTGGAAAATGAAAGTTAGAATTACATAAAAGTATATTAACTCCTTTGTTTAAATACCTGAACAAAATAGACTCCAAATTAACATTGCAATTGGTTTATGCCTTCATCTGTCGTTTCCTATATACTGTAACCGCGTAATTACCGGTTTTAATTACCCCCTTTTTGCCTACACTCTCGTGTACTAGCAGGGATAGGGTTGGATAAACGATACTCGCGACGCGGATTTTACGATCCCAAAACGAATTTTCTTTACGAAATTCGTTACCAAGATCGGAGTGTAGGGGCCAAAATGATTGGATTCCGTCAGGAGTGATACTGGTATCTTACCGCGTAAGCGCTTAGATAACAGTCAGTACCTTACCCAGAATCCAATCATGCCATGGACACCCCGAACACTGAATAGAGAATTAGTTATAAATAATATAGACAATAATACTCACTTTTGAATTTATTTAACGTTTCCTTTTACAGTAAATATTCTATTAATATAAGGCGCGGACCGAACTGGCGGTAGTAGAAGTGCTCAGCACGCGGTGAGACGACTAAGTAAACATTAAGAAGAGGAAAAGCGCGATTGAAAACGGCTCCTCGTATAGTGAGAGCGTATTAATAAAAAAAACTCAAACGCGAAGGATCAATGAGTACCGCTGGCCTAACGCCGATGGGTAGGTCAGTTTTCGCTTCCTGTAATATATACTTCGGGTTACCGCTGAGAGCGCTCACCCGACGTCTAGTATATTAGGGGAAGGCGAATGGTCGCAGCGCCGAACTGACAGACCGCTCAGGGCGCCTTGTCAGTTACTGGGGCCTTCCGCACAGCCGTATACTGGGGTACAGCCTAAAGCTTTCCTCAATATACCACGGATGCGGCGGAATGGCACGCGGAGTCGCGATGTTTCAATTGTACTATATGTCGGTATATCGCTATAAGTGCATTTTACTCAACATACCGAGTACGCTCCAGAATACCACTGCGTCAGATATACCGCTAATGCTTTCTCTGAGACAGTGCTTCTCTGGAGGGACCCCGAAACTGGGATGCTCGTTGCGTTTTTCCACCTCCCTATATACGAAAAATCTAACGTTGCGCTTATGGAAAAGTCGTAAAAGATAGTTTTGGACCAATAAGCTCATGATATCTCATCTACTCGTCCTCCTTCAAAACGTAGTTGCATTAGTCCTATGCAAGCCTTGCAGCGGTGGGGGAGAGATTACGACTTTTCCAAAGCATATGGGAAATAAGTACCGCGCGAGCTCGTATCGTTAATTTTTCTAGCTCGATTTTTCGTTATACAATAATAAACATATTTACATGTTTATCATGAGTATGTTATATTATTAATTGGGTTCACTAAAAATTATGATTCATTTTCCTTTTTGAATTGTAACTATACCTTAAAAATTAAGGAAGTTACGGCATTTATTTATAACATACTCATGTTTTACAATGTTTACATTACCTTAGTTTATAGACGCTTGCATATTTTTGTTTAAATATTTATTTCAAAAAGTATTTTCAATTTTAATTGCGATTATTTTTATATAGTCATAAGTTAGTTAACATATATTATTTATTAAATAATTACTGTTAGTAATTCGTATAATAATTAATTGATTAATATAATTTTTAATGATTACAAGCTTCAAATTTCTAATTGTTTGAAAATATTAATTATGTAATATAATTGTTAATAATAATAATGTAAAACCAAATAGGTTGTTTATTTATATTAGATTCTTAGATTTTTATTAAACAACTCTTTTGATTACTAGTTAACTATAGTAAGAATATTATTATAATATTATGATATCGTAATATTATTAATTATCGTTATAAGAAAAACGAGTAAAACAATAATTATTTTATTATTATTAATATAATTATTATACTGTAAGACCGATAAGATTATTTATTAATTTAATATCATTTATTACGAATTATTATATTATTTCAATAATATTCCTTTTATTTTCCGTTAGAAATTTAATGTAACTTATATGAATATATACTTGTATGCCGATATATACACACATACGCATATATACCCGTACATACATATACGTATATATATTAGATTATATATATATATATATATATATATATATATATATATATATATATATATTGTGACGAGCGTCACAAGGCGCCCGCGCCGACTTGTCCAGGGAAGAACGACGACGCGCGCGCCATTTCGCGGACCCGCAGACATTAAGGCGCTCGCGCGCGACGTCGCGCCTTGTGCTCGGCACTGGTCCCCCTCCTCTCTGTTCGTCTCGTACACGAACCAAGAGCAAGGCATCGGATTGTGGCGTACCAACATTGTTGAAGAAATCAGGAATTATTGAACTCACCATTAAAGAAATGTTTACCTGAGAAGACAGCGAGAAGTTCTAACGGCGTTTCTTCATAATAAAAATAATAAAAATTCACCCGTTTTCAATAAAAAATTACTTTTTCCTATGATAAGAAAGCTATAGCGGCTTATAAATAGACACAGTTACATCTAAAAGCAATTTGGAAGATTTTTAGTCTGCCTAAATTTGTTGTTTATATTTTGGGTAGTAGTAAAATAAAGGGTTGAAATGCCTTAAATATTCATTATATTCAGAAAGTGTATAATAAGAAATATATTTTTTTTTACATTCTTGTATTATGTTTATACTTATAATCATTATTAAAATCGTTATATCTATTATAATTTGTTGTACATCACTATATGAGATTAAGACAAACGAATTGTTCGATAATCTTTATTTACAGTTGGAACTTGAATTACTTACATTCGACGGAGCACTTTCTGTATACGCTATACCATTTTGTTTAAATTTATACTTGAAAGTTACTATTTTATTATACATTATTTTAATGTAGAGTTTAAAAGGTATATTATCTCAATAATAGTTATTGTTTGAAAATATTTTAATGACAAAGTGGCTTTATGTAAATATGTATTGCAAGTAGGATAATTTTAAATATTGAGGCTTATTTGGCACTATGTAAACTATGAATTGTTTTGATAAAAGAATCTTGAAAAAAATTGATTTTTTTTTCATACATCTTATATTAAATTATTCAACTTATGTATAACCATACTTAGTTACAATCTAATTATAAGTGACTAGTACTGTGTGCCATAGTTTTCTAATTAAAAATTTTTGCTTAATTAGATTGAAAGCTAATTTTTTTTTCAAGCTTCCAAATGTTTATAAATAAAAAAAAAAAACTATTATTTTTTTTTAAGTTAAAAATTGGGTATAAAAATAATCATCGGATTTTCAAAGAACAAAGTACCAAGTGCTTGTTTTTTTTTTAAATCTCTGTAAAAAAAATATCGATTATTTTAAGATTTTTAAGTAAATTTTTATATTGTGTAACATAAATAAAACATTTAAATATTTACAAAATGAATGATTTCAGTTTTGGGCATTGCCCCAAAAAAAAAAAATTGTATTAAAGATGTCTTAATGATTTAAGACGGAAAAAAAAACAGAAAAATTTGTTAAAAATTATGTTAACATTTATGTACATTTCTCCAAATGCATTTTGCATAAATAACTAAGGTAGAAAAATAGTAAGTATAAATAAAAAAAAATTGAAGGATGTTACGTAAAATTTGTATTATTGATAACGTACAGATATAAGTAAATAAATGAGAATTTTCTCCAAAATAATAAAAAAAAAGGGGGGGGAGAAAGGTGTTAAAGGCGTCAACCGACTTTCTTGTAAGCGCGTGTTCGGCACGTCACGACCGCGGTCGGCCGTCGCCGGCAGCCGCCGAACTTCCCCCCCCCCTTCCCTCCTTCTTCCCTGTGAGCAACGAGACGCGAGGACTCCGCGCACGACCGCCTAGTCGGAAAGAAGAAGAGAAAGAGAACGAGTGAGTAGTGCGTCGCTGGCCGCCTAACCGGGAGGTGAGAGAAAAAGTAAGAGAAAAGTGAGAGAAGTACGAGAAAGTAAGCGTAAAAAGTAAGAGAAGTACGAGAAAGTAAGGGAAAAAGGTGAGAGAAGAAAGTGCGAGAGAGGTACGAGAAAGTAAGAGAAAAAGGTGAGAGAAGAAAGTGCGAGACAAGTACAAGAAAAAGTAAGAGAAAGGTGTGAGAGAAGAAGTAAGAGATAAAGAAGAGAAAGTAAGAGAAGAAGCAAGGTAGAGGTAGAGAAAAGGGCAGAAGAGAGAGAGAGAGAGGGTGAAGCAAGAAGAAGCAGAACGGGCCGAGCCGAGGAAGCCCAGCAGACAAAGGGGCAACCACCACCGCCGAGAAGGTGAGCTGGAGAGAGAGAGAGAGAGAGAGACAGCAGGAGGGACATCAGCACCCTGGTGAGCGGCGAGCATCCGCCGCGTGTGTTTCTCCCCGTTTCTCCCTTGTGTCCCCTGTCCCCTCTTCACATCCCTCGAACATCCTCCTCCAAATTCGGCAAGTGCGTCGGGACGCGGGTCGCGGTCGGGGTGTGCCGAGCACGTGGACCGGGAGCGTAGTATGTGCTCTGACTAGAGGGAGGATACGGTATGTGAGTTGCGACAAATAAAATTCGATTGAATACAGTTCTTGTGGTAATGCGACCAGTTTCTTTTCCCGAGATTCCCTTTTATTTTCAGGCCGGCTGGACCTCCTCTGAGGTAAGTGAATGAGTGAAGTTATAATTGTTTTTTTTGTGAACGCGAACAAATTGAATCACATTTAATTTATTTTTTTTTGTGTGTCGAAATCGTCGCCGCATCACAATATATATATGCTTGTGTGGCGTGCGTCGTATACAAGTGCTTATACATTCTTCCCTTCATATTCGTATACGTTTAGAAGAAAGTAAGAAAAGGAAACGAGTCAAGGGCTTCTAGCGCGCACGTATATATATATATATATATATATATATATATATATATATATATATATATACACGTATTTTTACGACTTGCACATGTGTCCTTACTCGCCCCGCGCTCTCACTTTTTCTGTAGACGGACTGTGTGTACTACGCAGTTCGTCACAATACTCATACAAGTATATTTGATAGATTTACATTGAAAAATATTGCTTTTACAAATATGTTTCGAAGAAAATTCATATAATTTTCTTGAAAGTTTGACCTTTTTGTGAAACGCTGTGAAACGCTGGAATATGGACGCAGTTCACTCCAGGATGAGTTCCGTGAAGGTCATCTAAAATTGATTGTTATGCTACAAAACATTGATGCTGTGCGCGAACTAATAAAACAAAATCGTCGTACGATATCCCGTGAGATTGAAGTATCTTGGGGCATTAGTATGACCAGCATCAATAAGATATTATGTGAGCATTTAGGTGTTAAAAAGATTTGTTCACATTGGATCCCGCATAATTTGACAAAAGCTCGTGTTGATGACAATGATGATAAATAATGATGATCCTGACGCTGCTCGTGTTAATTAGTGTTAAGAATGCTCAAGAAATACATTCGATATACAATCTCGGTACATCAAAAGCTATATATAATATCTACACAATAACGAATCTTGGATCTATGCGTATAGAGCAACGTAGAACGGTGAATTCTGAATTACGCATAATGGGTCATCCACGCATCAAAAATAAATTGCGTGGTCAATATTTTTCGGCACCTGAAGAAGCCATTGATGTATTCAAAAACTATGTTTTGGAGGTACCTCAATCAGAGTGGAAAAAGGGTTACGAAAATTGGTTCGAGCACTTGTAAAAGTGTATTGATCATCATGGAGAATACTTCGAAAAACAATAAAGCCAATTTTCAATAATAAATTACTATCTTTTCATTATTAGGCTCAATAAAATATAAATAGCAGGCTATGTAGTACGTAATATCGTGATAATTTCCTTCTCGCCATGCTAATGTACCCTTGGTAACCACGGACAGACACTTTGAAGAATGAAAAAATACTCTGAAATAACCACACCAGGAGAGGGAGATATGGCGTTTCCTCTGCTTTGCATTATAGGGCACATCACGGTAGAGACTGCGTCAATAACGTCACAAACGTCAAAACAGTAACTTGAATTATTAACAACTATTTATCAGACGCAGCTCGTACAACTACAGAGATTTTGAATTGATTTAAAGAAGGATGGTCGTTAGGATGAAAGCGCAGAATACTAACGGCTCTATAGATTGTATGCAGGCTCTATTGGTATATCTAGCCGCCCTTTCCTGAGTTTCACGGAAGAAACTATGATGATTTAGCAGGTTATTTGGGACGCTGTAAGGAATATATCATAAATATTACGCTATCTGATCAAGAAAAAATGCGGAGCTTAAAGAAGAGCTTCAAAGAAGAAACGGAACAGTAACAACAATGTTGCAAATTCATAGTCATAAACTGAAAGAACCCGCATTAACATATCGATATATTTTCAACTTTATAGTCTAAAGAAAGCATTGCACTCCTATAGGCTCACGGATTTCTCAAATTACTCTCCAAGATTTTGAAAGTCAAGAAGGCCCAGAACGAAGATCAGTATCCTATTAACGCTAGAGATATTAATGAGAAACCCGACGAAAAGGTTAAAGTGGTAAATAAGTTAACACAAGATAAAAACCTAAATGAAGGGATTACCCAGAACATGACTTCGATTGGAACATATCAGGTTGCTACAGCCCATTGCAAAACTGATCGGTAATCAATAGTATTACGGAAAAAAATGCGTAAGCTTCCATCCAAGGTAATAATTCTTATTTGCAGTTCTCAGTGCGCCGCACTTTTGGATGCCCTTGATCTTAGGACAACTGTGAGGAAAAAAGAAGCAATCATTAACTTCACAAGTTAATTATAGTATTGAATATAAACCAAAATTTATTTTTCATTACTCAAAACATAATAAATACCAAATGTTAAAATGTCTTGTAAAAAATTTACAGTGTTTTAAATTGCAGATTAAAATATTATGAATAAGAATTTCATTTCATTCATGTATACAATACGGATTTAAAATTTTCACTAGAACTAACTCATGTTATAAGAAAATCAAATAGACTGAGCTGGAGAAATCTGTCTTCGCCGATCTTTTCTCGATAAGTTCGAGAAGCGTGGCAGCGAGTATAATATATTAAGACAGTATTCTACTTTACAACTTTGAAAAAAAATGTTTTATTTTTTTAGGTTTTTCGAAAGTAAATATATTCAAGAATTTTAACTCAAAATTTTAGAAAGATTCAGGTAATCTAACTATACTTTTTCACCTTTCGAACGCACTTACCTGAGCACGCTATTCCGACCCGCCCAGCGCGCGCGCCGGATAATCCATCTACCTGGCCTTGTTCACTGCAGCAGCTGTTCCCCTATTGTAAATCATTACACCCATATATATTCTCATCAAAATATATACCTTTGCTTCTCACTATTGCTTTCCCTTTATAATTTTGCTTCTGTATTTCAGTTCTGTATTTCAGTAGTGGAGAATCAGTCGTGATTCGAAGTTCAAAAGTGAAGCATCTATCTATTCGCAATGGATACGAAGAAAGTGTATCGTGCACAGAAAACTTCTAGTCGTCCATCTAGAACTAGAAAACATTCTTTTCACGGAAACAGATTCACTGACGAAGGAGGTACTAATAACACGAGTACTGAAAAAGCAGCAAAACTGAAAAAGTCTAACGATCCGAGTTTTGATGTGAAAGTTGATAATACTGGTGGTTAATCTTTTATTCATTTTTTTTACTGTGTTTTCAATGCTCTTGCAGTGGGCAGTGTGTTCTGTTTCTATCTATGAATATCTAACAAAAACGGAATACTGGAGAGATGTTTGGGCAGAAACACTTAAAATAACAATGAGTGTTTCAACTCAACAGTTTGGGCTATGGCACCGAAGCATGCCTATAATGGAAAAAAAATCGTTAAAATTACATGCCTCACTGCTGCCTGCATTTTTAATGAAGGATTCAGCCCACTTTTGAAAATAATGGAAATTATGGGCCTGAAAATCGGCCAAACCGCCATGCAGTTCGCCAATATACGCAACCAACAGCGCATTGTTCGAGAGAACCGCCGCTCGACTGAGGCTTCTAAGGAGAGCAGAACTAAAAAAAAGCAGGCTAAATGAGATGAAAATACTCGCTGGGAATAATTTAAAGGCATTTTGTGTGGCCCAGGCATCGCTGATTAAGCGTAAGATAATTTTTTCTACGACTTTTTCACTTACAAAAACTTTAATCGCGTTTTTCTCAAAACAGCGTTTTCAAGTACCGTGGTCGTGAAAATTAAAAAATTATGGAACCGATCCTTATAAAAATTTGAACACATATTCTATATGTTTGTATCAACCGTTCTAACTACAATCAACTTAAAATTTTAATTCTAACTATATTTTTATTGCAAAAAAAAGACGGAAAAAAGCAATTTTTTTTCTTTCGTATTTTAGCCGTCATTTTGTTGATTTTGCACGTACATAAAATATTATAGTTAGATCGGTTTCTGGAGTCATACTAAACATACAACTATTTGATTTTTTGTTTCCGACCATCCGTCGGCAAGATTTTACGACCACAACGTTACCTACTTTTTGAGGTGTTGGTTTTGATCATACTTTACATGTATAAAAAATGTATAAAATAAATAAAAAAATTTTTTTATGTACTTCAAGAGTGTATTTATCAAGCATTTCAAATCCTACATCCATATCTTCAATAGCATTCTCAGAAACATTGCACAAAAATAGCGTTTTTTTCGAGGGTCGAAAGTAGAATACTGCCTTAAAGTAAAATATATTCATACATATACGTAGAAATCTAAGCATGTATTATAATTATTTAAATATTGTAGCAACAAATATACTTTATCCATATATATATATATATATATATATATATATATATATATATCACCTTCCATATATTACTAGAACATCTACATAGATTAATTTTATGAAAAATTCATTAAGATGAACTGAAGTATAATCTGTTATAAGTACAAAAAAATGAAAAATTGAAGAGTAATTGTGATAGATCATAGTTATTCTCATACTTTATCACATATTTCTCTTCATTGCATATAAAGGTGAAACTATTTTCTTCGGATACTAATGTTTCAGTCCTTGTATTAAAAAACAAC
Source organism: Sycobia sp. Sy_11 (assembly GCA_018907035.1). Taxonomy (NCBI): domain Eukaryota; kingdom Metazoa; phylum Arthropoda; class Insecta; order Hymenoptera; family Epichrysomallidae; genus Sycobia; species Sycobia sp. Sy_11. Next base: position 528,786 of record JACCIC010000045.1, on the reverse strand, counting down.
ATATATATTGTTTTCAGAATTACTGGTGATTTTGATGAAAAAATGACAACAATTGTGCCATTCTACGTGTTCCTTTTCCCAAATTTTTGGCAATATTTTTATTCGGAAAAAGACTCATAGGTTTAAGAATAATAGAACACATTTTAATTCACTTCGCTTTCAGGAATCAGGGATGCATTATTACAGAATTACATGTATTATAGATTATAATTGTCAGTTGACCTTGAACCTCTCCATAGAGTAAATTTCTCTATTCCTTTAGCGCACAGATAAAGGAAGAGCAAGAATCGTTAACTAATACAGAGCCTTTGAGGATCTTGCATATACTAGTGTTTGAGCGGTAATTAATAGAATAAAAACAGCTCAATCATATCTAGTCCGTTAAATACAAGTGCAAAAATAAGTTAAGGAATAAATACAAATAAAGAGAATACATTCATGAGTAAACTCACGATAATAATGAAAAACCCACAAAAGAAAGGCAGTAAACATAGAAAATCTAGTTTTTAATTTAAATGATACTAAATTAATAAAAAATGCATTCATAAAAAAGATCGAAAGTTCATCAAATCATACAAAGAAAAAAAAATAAAGAAGAAAACTACACAGCGGACACTGAAGATAGAAATAGGACTGACAATTTAAAATATGTCAGATGGATTTTCGAAAAACTTGAGAAATGAAGTTACGATAATACCATACAGTTTAACTACATCAAACGTTTTTCGACGTAGGAATTTGATTGATTTTATTCCGATAATAGGAATTTGATTGATTTTAACGTTTCTTTAGGTGGCTAAAAAATTATCGAAAATTGTATGGATGCGCATTGTGACAGACTTTATGGTGCTTTACAAGACCTCAACATATCTATCTTCTTATCTAAAAACAAATTCGATGTTTTTCAAGTAAAAAATACACTCACTGATTTACCTTTTTGGCATGCAAAAGAAAACGCTTCGGAAGATTCGGATGTCATTAAACTTGTATAAAACGAAATAAATCGCAAAAATTCATTCAGATCTTTAAATCTAAATACATGTGAATCCCCAATACAAAATAAGATATCAATTAAACAGCCTGGCTTATCTGACAGCAATAAATCTGCCCAATGGCCAACACGCTCAACGTACTTCACCGAGGTCTTTTCACGGGCTCGATACCGAGAGAAGAGCATGTCGCGGAGCAAGCCAACGAAACATCAACGGCCATAAATAAAGCTAATTTATTTTCTATTTCCAACCATTGAGGGTCGATCGCTGCATCGTTTTTTTTTGTTTTCAAATTCCACTTTGTGTCATTTTTTATATTTTATCAAATATTTTTAAGTCTGAGTGTCGACTACAAACTGCATATTACTAGACTAAAGGCAGGGCTGCAACTAATCATTAATCTAACCTTCAGAGACATAATCATTGAAAGTTACAGTAATGAAAGAAAATAACGTTTCACAAATACAAATATTCAAATAGAATTAAGGGAAGTAACTCCTTTACAATTTTCAAAAAATCGAATTTTTTTTTATAACAAATTAGTTTATCCCTTCAAGAATATCGTGCAAAAGTTTCAAAGTGAAATTCAAAGTCCTATGAGAGCTACAGTCTATGAGCGTGAGGCGGAGCGATACGGAGGCGATACGGAGCGCTAGAGGCAGGTCAACGCCTCTTTCATAATCCTTTTTGTGTACATCGGTCCTACCTTTAATTGTATTGGAGCAGATGTTTCGAGTGAAAAGACCGTTACAGAGTAGATATATAAAAGTATACCGAATTACAGAAAATAAACACTGTGTCAGTTACTCAATCAGCCTCGATCAAACGTTCGGTGCATATAGTTGAATTGTCAATTTATCCAAAAGGCGAGAAAAGCAGCACTTGTCGAGCATCAAATCCTCGAAAAAAAACGTTTTCACGGCAATCAATTTACGGCTGCGGACGAGGAGAGACCAGAAACCAATGCGAGTGCAAATAAACTTCTCACTGCAGACATCGAAGATATTCGCACGAATCCGATGCATTCATACCGAATTATTGAATTTGCAACTGTTTTTCTAGCTATTCTATCTATTTGATGAAGCTGAAGGAATATTGTATGCGCCAGGGATCGCAGATTAATCGGTAAGTCATTAAAATCAGTAGTTTTCATGTGTAAAAACTTTAAACGCGTTTTTCTAAAAACTACATTTTTTGAATTGGCGTAAGTTCTCATTTAAAAACTAAACGACAGAAATTGCTCAAACTTTTCCAAAGTTACTTTATAGTATTGTTGTCTATTAATTCGTAAGGGTTTAAATATTTCTTATTAAAAAAGTAATTTTTTAAACAAAAATATAACAAAAAAGTGGTGAAAAATTGTACTTTTTTTAAAAAAAGATGTGGAATTTACAATTTTATAATTTTTTATGCATTTGTAGGTAAGGATAGAGCGAAATTACACTACTAATCGAAAACTGTTTCTGTTTTTTGTTTCAGATCACCCAAAAAATGTGAAAAAATTACGTCAATTACAAGTTGGCTCGTCACGTTGTGAACTACAGCGTCGCATAATACCGTCATTTTGTTTGTTTTGTTAAAATAAAAATTCACTTGAAGTATATTAATAGTGTGTAAACATATTATTAAAATTTTGGAAATAATAAATGTTTTGGTCTATTCAAAAAAATTCTTAAAAAACCCATCAGTTTTTCGTTTCTAAAGGAGTTGCCCCCCTTAAATAATAAAAATAATTAATTGTTAATGCCGTACAATGATATTCTATAGAAGTCGATATAACATTGAATGAAATGACAACACACATAAGAATTGTAAAATCAATGGTTTTTATTAAAAAATGCATGGGGCTAATTTAATACATAAGTTAGAATTGCATAGAATAAACAAGTTTTCAGATTCCTGTTTTAAATAGACTATTCGCAGCCCAAATATACTATATTACTAATTTAAACCAATGATAACATTTTCATAAAAACAAGAATTGTATATTTCCATAATTAACTTGAAATTATTACTACAAGTAATGCGAAAGCGGTACTCCGAGCGGCATATATTTTACTGGCATTATACTATAAATTATGACAATTTAGCTGCCACCTCTCCTCGCCAAATCGCGAGATGTGTGAATTATGTGACCGAATTGACCACTAATATAAGGACTCACTCATGCCACGACTCGCACTCTCTCTAGAGACAGGGTCCGCATTCCGTAGTAGCGTTTGCGACAAGTTCATAAATCATTCAGAAATATCTAATTTAAAGTAAGCTAGAATACTTCAAGGTCAAAGTCAGAGTATTCAGAAATCTACAAATACATATATACGAGAATTGGAAAGAGAACCGTGCACGAACGCACATCTATTCGCAAATAAGAAATAAGGTACGTTTTATAATTATATATCAAACCTTGTTAAACCCATTCTATCGACTTCCTTATTCAAAGAATTTTACTGGCAGAGCATCCCTGTTATTCGGAGAGCTCCGAGACCAAAAGGTTCATAGAAAAGCAAATTGCTTGTTTAATAATTTATGGTCATCCTCCCGGATGTCATATAAAAATTTGGACCTAATTATCCACTTCCAAGTGAATGTTTGAACCAGAATTTAAATTAAAAGTAGATAGAACTCTGTATACGATTTGGACCTCTTGTCTACCACCATATTTAATATTAAATTCGAGTAAAAGGAAATTGACTAGCTATTGCAGGAACCTACAGGCAATAAAGTACCATTCAAAAAAATACTTCTTCATGTAAGCTAAGGATAGAAATGAATCAATTTATTCGGATATAGTTTCATCCAGACGTTACATATCACCAAAGTAAGGCTAAGAAACCTGACCCGAACGTTACATTTGGTTTTATTATAAACCGATACTCTGACTAAAACCATTTACAAATCCAAACCAGTAAACTCAGTCAAGCAAAAAAACTTCCTAACTGAGCGTTCATAGACGAAATCCGAGATTCAAAAGTTCGAAATAAACTTTTACATGTTCGATCATCTAGAATACAGTAAATATGATAAAATTTCAATAATTTTAATTGATTCAAATAGATCATTATTAGCAAGGTTGATTTCCACATTGGTGATCCTTGATGGAACTAAACATTGGCTCCAGAAGCACCCCAAAACAATATGATAGGAAAAGAGATTAAAAAATCAACAGGAACAAAGAAAGAAATATTACGTTATCAATACCACTAAAAGAATTGCTCACAATCTTCTTTATAATATTTCGTACAGTATAAAGTAATAAGATAAAGGGAGATTTGTAACAGCGTGGCTATTATCATAAATAGCAATATCTTGTCATAGGAGATCGCATATGGCAACTTTAATTAGAATATTCGGATTCATAAAGTGCATCAGCCCAGATCAGCAGTGACCATGAATCCAGCAAGCAAAATGAAAATGCTAACATCGAGAGATAACTTTTACATAAATCGTAAGTATAACAAAAAATTCATAACTATAAAGATAAAAATTGTTGATTAGAATAAGTAATGTAGAAACCAGTTTTTGTTGCTATACCAGAAACTGGTTAACATAGACTTTCACCACCATAAATTACACAAAAAAATAAATATAGCATTAACAATGAAGTTTTTTCGGAGAGTTAAAAATTATCACTTGACAGCACATTTGTTACAGTCATAAATACAGAAACTAAAATATAATCTCCCATGATAAAATGCACAATACAGAGAACTTACAGACAACTTTAACGGACTCCGAAGCTTTTTGTAAGGCTCTAAGAATTCTTATTTAACAGTATCATTGTTAAATTTAATACTATAGAAATCAGATCTTGATTTTGCATGAGAAAATAGACAACATAGACTCAATATAAAGGAATACACCATACACACATTACAAAGAAAAACGTAGAAATAGCACTAAAGGCACCAAAATTTATTTAAAGATTTGCCAAGAATTACCATTTAACAACAGATTCGTTAAAACTAACAGTGTAGAAATGAGATTTTCATTTCAGACAGTGAAATGAGAAATAACTTCACGATCACAACTTACAAACTAAAATTCTGAAATAGTATTAAAGGTACCGAAAAAATTTTGAAAAGTTTCCAAGAATTTTTAGTAGTAGCAGATTTAGTAGAGTCAATAAAGCAGAAACCATATTTTGGTCTGCGTAGGAAATAGTTGATATTTAATATCAACCTTATAATTAACAGAAAGACGGAATTTGAAAAGTTAAAATTGATCATTTTTCACAGTTTGCCAAGAAACTTTTGAAAATGAATTTGTGCCATAATTGAAAAAACCTTTTACATAAGTAGAAATCAGATTTTTGTATATTTCAAGAACACTCGTAGCTAAGTTTTGCTTTATATTCTGAAATAATAAGGTGCGCGAGAGGATGAATGTATGGTTTAAATATCCTGACAAGTTCATATCTGATTTTTATAAATGATTAGTTAAAATCATTATTGGAATATTATTCATGATGTTTTTATTAGAACATATAGATCGCACTTATTGGTATGTTGTTCTATGAATTGATGAGTAGATATAGTTTATCTGAACTCTGTACAATGCATTTATGCAATATTTAAAGACCAAATAATCCCATATCTGTATTATTTAAATGAATTTTTGTCAATAATCATGTAATGCATTCCGTTCAATAAAGATGGCGTATAATGTAATGCTTGAGCATTGCATTATAATGTACCGTTAGACCTTCAGGAACTTACAGTATTAACGTATAGCTTATCTTATAGCTAGCTCAGTCAGATATACCATCGCCAGTGTCAAACGTGATAGCAGATGGACGACTTGGTCTACTAAGTAAGATATATTTAGATATTTAATTCACATATAATTTAGCATGTAATTTATATATATATATATATATATATATATATATATATATATATATCTTACAAAGCAGTTATATTTTTATCATATAACCAAAATGAATATGTCGTGTTTCAAAAAGTTCGTTTTCTGATATTCGTGTTTACGTGCTGCACGAGATACTTGATCTTTGTTCATTTGTAACTTCTCCGCATAATTGTTTAAGCTTTTCGGCTAATTTGCGAGCCTATCATTTTAATTAAGTATTCATTTAAGTTTTCGTTAAATTTTTTTTAAGTAATAAGAAGACGTAAAAATTTATAATTTTTTATACATACATTTTCGAATTTCTAGATTTTTGTGCTACATGCACTAACCAAGCATTGCTTTTTGAGAAAGCTTATTTATTAGCCGTCCTAACTTTAAAGCCGGTGAAATCTTGTAACATTTCATCAAATCGATGCCTACTTTTATTCAATAGAGGAATAAATTAGAGGAATAGTTTTTCATCATATTCTACGCGTATCTGTTATAATCGCAATTCTTAATTGCAAATTACTAACGCATAAATTCTGTCAAAACGAGTATAATTTTTATTTCGTAAAACACCTGAGGCATTCTGTAATTTTGAATTCTTGTGCGATATACATACGCTTTCGAGGATCTTATTGTATGATCATTATTGTACCTACTTAGAACATTTCAAAAGATGATCTTTTTCTAATCATATATACTAACTTCACTTTCTACTTGATACAGATTATTTAAACGTACTATTGATTAACTGTTTGTCATTTCTATCACTTTTGTATATTAATGTTGAGCTTACATGCACTACGTTCGGTACACACAGATACTTAATAAAGTGCTGCTCCTTCTTCATATAATTAATTAAAAGACTTAGCCTTGCTCGTATAAAATACGTGGGCTCTGCTTTATCGTCATTTATAGTAAGATATTACCTGAAATGTTTCGTATAATTACACAATTCCAATAAGATCACGTACTATGCTGAATAAAAAAAACATATGTATTACTAAAAGTAAAACATATGTATTAGTTAATTAATTTAATTATTAGTTAATTATTACTCAATTCAAATTCCTAATTTAAGTTTTGAGTATACTATAGAATATATAGGAATACTACCCTGATAGAAATTTTATCAATTTTAATGGTCTGAAGACCAAATATTGGACAGTTTGAATGCTCAAAAAATGTTGACATGAAAAATGACCAAACTATAAGATCACTTTTTGCATTAGTAATAAATGGCCAAAATTTGGAGATGAAAAATAGTGAGCATTTTTACGTCAAATTAATGCCCAAAAAATGCTATTAGACATTACATTAACTGATTTATGTATAATTTATAACATTTATATGATTGGAAAATTTTTTCTTCTCGAAACGATCTTCTTATATTTATACTAAATAAGCTTTTATTTTCTTCGGGTATATGGTAGAATGGCAGGCAAGACTTTTAATAATAATTAGAAAAAATGTATAATTGTAGCCAAGCCTACAAAATTAATCATACGATTTTTGTACTGCGCAATTCCGCAAAAAATGAGCGCTTTCGGGCTTCTGTTTTTGAGGTTAGGCCTATTAATAACGCGTGCACAAGACAATGATATGGAGCAAGCTGCCTGTTTCTTCGTTGTGCCTTGATAATAGCAAATAAAAACCGCCAAAAGCACACCCATGAATAGAGAGCTAGTTGTACCTTGTTGTTTTTTCTTATTCTGCAATATTTCTTTTCACGAATTACCATTTTTTGTGCCATTAATAAAAATAATGAACCAATTTAGCGTTATGAAAGGTAAATTCAAATATATCAATTATTATATAAATCATCATAAATATCTTTGGAAGCAATTGTTAAGATTTTATGAAATTTTTTATATGCAACTGATATTTATTTACATTGAACGGTTCATCATTGATCACTTCATTATTTGGAGTATGTAATTAATAAAATAAATAATAATAAAAATTATAAACTTTCGTTCATTAAATTTTATTTATTGTACAGATAAACATAACCTAATAATATTATTGCAGTTTTTTAACAATACTTCGAATTTCAAAACAATTATACGAGAACGTGGTTATAAATACAATAAAAAATATCCGATTATATAACCAGTACTAAACGAGTACGTAAACATCGTTTGCGAAAGAACAATGAAGAATATTCTAAAAGATTAAAACTTGTTGAATCGTCACGAATAAGACCAGTATATAGTCTAGCAAAAGAAAAGAAAGTTTATACATTTGGTAACATTCACTCTAATGAACATGAAAGTGAGAATGCAGCATTAGATGAATCATGTGCAAAGAATGAAAACAATGTAGGTAAGAAAAGTCTGAGTTTAGATCATATAATTGAAAATTCTAGTAACGATGGAAGTAGCACCGATTACAATAATACGATTTTTAAATCACATAATTGAAGGTTCTAATGTTTTCAACAATGAAAGCAATACAAATAGAAATAATACAATTTCATCTTATATAATTGATAATTTTAATATCCTGAGTAGTAGAAGTAACAATTTAAATTATCATAATGATTATTTATTAGGTGAAAGTGAAGATTTTGAAAATTTTAATTCTTCCTGTTACCACCGAGACAAAAGTTGATTAGACAAAAGCTTCGTGTTTGGTCCATAATTTCTAGGATTCCTAATAACCATTTTGATTCTCTATTAAATATTTTAAGAGAGGATTTGATACCGGAACTCCAAAAAGCTTCTAAAATTTTTCTTTATACTAATGAAGTTCAGTACAATATTAAATGTATGACTTCCAGTAATAATTCACAAGATGAATATATATATATATATATATATATATATATATATATATATATATATTTGACCATAAAGAAGGGATTGGAATTATGCATTAATATGAAGTTACATTCAAACAATAATATAAAACTAAATTTTAATATAGATGGTGTCAAATTACACCATGCGAGTAATTCTTTGTGGCCTATTTTATGCAAAGCTTATTGTCAAAATGATATATATATATATACAAACCTTTTCCAGTCGCCCTTTTTTACGGTGTAGACAAACCTAAAAGTAGTGAGGAATTTCTAGAAGATTTTCTAAAAGAACTAAATGATATATTAATAATTGGTATTATTCAATAAATGCGAAATTCATTATCCAAGTACGGTGTTTTTTTATGTGATTCCCCTGCTCGAGCATTTGTAAAAGAATGCAAAGGACATACTTCATTTCATGGCTGTGAAAGATGCGCGGTCAAGAAATATAAAATTAATACCATTACAGTATTTCTTGGGTTGAACTGTCGAAATTTCAGCCATGTTCATCATCATAATAATACCCTTACTCGCAGTAGAGCCAGCACTAGATTTAGTCACTCAAATTGTACTTTATCCCATGCATCTGTTGTACTTAGGAATGATGTCTAGACTCTTTGAATGTTGGAAACTCTTTGAATGTTCTCGAAAATTTGAGACAAGAGTTAATGCTTCTCAAAAAAAAATGAAATGAATAAAAGAAGGGAAATCATTATAAACCATATTCCAATGGAATTCAAAAGAAAATGTGGACCTGCACGTTATTATCACAAAGATAGAGTTGTAGAGTTAAGATTTTTCTTGCTTTACAGTTCTCCAATTGTTTTAAAAAAAATACTTAATACTAATCTGTACAATCACTTTTTGCTGTTGCACACTGCGTGCAGAATATTATCAAGTAATAATTCTGTTAAATATGTATCTACAGCAAGGCATCTTTTAAAATAATGTGTAAAAGAAGCAATAGAATTATATGGGCCTACTTTTGTGTCATGAAACGTTCAGAATCTTATACATTTGCCTGATGATATTGAAAATGAATTAGGAGAAATAAAAAAATTATTATTTTCTCCTTATAGAAAAGATGAAAGTACTGTCGAAGAATATATACAAAAAGAAAAGTTATAAATGAAAAACGTAGAGAAAAAAAGAGAACTTTTATTTTAAAATCAAATACCAAAAATATAATTAATCAAGTTCATCATACACTGAAAAAAGGGTTGGTCATTTTTACCAAATATTTATTGGTTAAGTACAAAATGATAGCTTTAATGAATAAGTTGGTTCTTTTACGAATCACCACCTGATATATTTTACCATCTCGAGTTGGTAAAAAATGTTACCAATAAAATTATTCATACAACTATACTCGATTATAGAAATCCATTTAAATCTAGATGTTGGCTATTACCAACTTTATTTGTATTTGTAATAAACAGAAATGTGTAATATGACCTGTAAGTACGTTAATCATGACAGCTTCCCGCTTACCGCAGTCTTATAGGTTATGTTAAAAAGTTATAGATTGAAAAAAATATAGCATGAAATATTGTGTTTGGTCAGGAATGAAGGAGAGAGAAAGAGAAAGAGATAGAGAGAAAAATAGAGAGAGAGAAAGAGAGAGATCATGGATGTTAGCAGAGATAATGAGAGATTTCCGATGCCATATACGAAAGGCTCGACGATTTTCGAGCGCCGGGAAAGTGCGCCCACAGTAGGCCCAACTGCTACGTCAGCAAAAATTAGTGTACGCATTAGTGTACGTCACGAGCTGTGACGTAGGCAATAAATATATATAGATATAGCTGTACGCTTCTGTTCAATGCGACGTTGCTGTTTTCCTTTGAATCATACAGAGGCTAAGCCAAAACATATCTAATATACGCACGAATATCAGAAAGTAATTCAGACTCGAACTCCAATACCAGTTTCATAATGCAGACGAATTTTTGATTCTGCAAAAAATCAAGACTTTCTGCCATTGTAGAAATTTTAAATTGAGTTTTATGATTTTGTGCTAAAATGGATATTCCATAATTAGTTTAAAAAATTTATTTTTAATATTATATGCTTATATAATATTGTAGGAACAGAAAGAGAAAACTCATTAATTGTTTCAAATATTAAAAATATAAATAATCATATAAACCAAAAATTTTATTTTTTAATTTTTAACAGTTATACGTTTTTTCAATTATAACTACAAGATATAACATTTACATTGTATAACGTTATACAATAGGATATAATTTGAAGTTTTGTATTTTCTACAATATGCATTATCAATAAAAAAATGTATAAGTATTTTAAATAATTATAAGTAATGACACGAGCTTAAACATATTTTCAAAAAATACGAGTATGACGTAGATTTTAATGTTAACATAGTTTACTACCCATATTTCTGATACTACATATTAAATATAATTCATAAATCATATACATTATTCCTAGTTTCGTTCACATTCAAACAGCATCCTTTTCATTTATATTTATTATAATCTACTCTATATTGTTACTTATTGATATTTTAAACATTTCGTGTAATTCCGATTTAACACAAAGATTGATCTGAGGAATAGAATCATTTTCTGTATAAACTAATAATGAAATGATACTGTTTGTTTATTTATAATATTGCAGTGATTGTTGACATAACCTCACTTATGATAAAATTATCTATTGAAGAAATTGTTAAAAATAGATTATCTGAATTACTTATGTATATTATAAAGTAATTACAATAATTTATTTAATTCTGAAAATTATAGTATACAATTTTAAAGACCATATAATAAATCATGTATAATCTTAAATATATATTATTTATTATACGTAATTGAATACAAAGCTGTTTCGAAAAAATGTTCAGAAGTACGTAACAATTGATAAAATTTTTAATAAATTACGTTTAGATTTCGATTCGCTTGATTACAAATATTATAGAAATTGATAACAAAAAAGTTTTTGGAAAAAATTGAATAAAAAATTATAGATGAGATCAAAATATAACACTTATTTTCCATGCAATTTTTCTCTAAAAGAAAAAAATAAAACCGAATACAAAAAGATCGATTAAAAAAAGAAATTGCAGGGAAACATTTGGTGAAAAAAAAATTTGTGAAATAAACAAAAGTTTGAAACAAAAATTAGTTCAAAAAAAGGTAAAAAGAAAAGTACGAAATATCAATAGACTATTACTGTAGCGCCAACAGGGGGAAAATAATTTTTCGAGAAATAATATACCATTGATATTATCACACTCAAATGCCCTTAGTGACAATATCCAAGACATTTCACCTGAAGAATCAATTTGATTTTTCGGAATCAGTGCTAAACATCCCAATTTAATTATATCAATGAACTTCTTTCACGCATTCATGACTTTTTGATTTATAAAGTTCATTAAAAAGGGCTTAATCGGATAATATGGTTGAAAATGCCAGAACAGTATTTGCAATAAGACTGTACCCTCATGTCAAATGTAATAAAAAACTTCTTTTGTCAGATTTTTGTACCCCAAAGTGGACCGGCGATACTTCAAAAAGATCTCCGAACGTTGATTCTAAATATTGTAGCATTCTAAAATAGTTAACGGAACCAGCTGTACATAAAAAATTTTATTTTTAAAAGATCTATCAATCAAAGAATTTTATATAAAACATAAGTTTTCTTCTATTAATTAATGCCGTTTATTACTATTATTTTAACTAAAATTATTTATATATGTAAACTTTTTCGTAGAAAAGCAAAAACAAATGTTCGTATATAAGAACAATATTCATATAAAATATTTTTCGGAAATATTCCGAAATACCTTAATAAAAAATCAATTATATCACGAAATTACAGCTGACAACAATGGACCATTAAAACAAATGGCTATGTACATTTTCTATGTATCCTGAGAAATAACAGCATGTATACGAGTTTTTAGACTCTGAGTTTAGACAGAGATAATAAACAGTTTATTATACCAGACGGCAGTAGTCTATCGATATTTCGTACTTTTTTAAAATTTTTGAAAACTAATGCTATTTCAATCTATTTTGTTAAAATCGGTTTTATTTAAATATTTTTTAAGATTTTTAACTAATTTTTTTTCTGGGATTTTTTTCTTATGCTTTTTAATCTGGTTTGATTTTTATCAATTTTTTTTACCTCACAAATTTTTTTTCACCAATTTTTTTTTCAGCAATTTCTTTTTTATTTGATCTTTTTGTATTCGGTTTTATTTTTTTCTTTTAGAGAAAAATTGCTTGGAAAATAAGTTTTATACATTGATCTCATCTATAATTTTTTATTCAATTTTTTTCAAACCTTTTTTGCTATCAATTTCTATAATATTTGTAATCAAGCGAATCAAATTCAATATATAGATACATCTAAATGTAATCTATCTATCTACAATGTTGATCAGCTTTTTATATAAATTTGACAAGTTTTACGAAACAGCTCTGTATTCAATTATATATATTACATAATATACATTTAAGATTATAAACAATTTATTATATGTTCTTTAAAATTTTATACTATAATTTTCAGAATAAAATAAGTTATTTCAATTACTCTATAATATACATATATAATTCAGATAATCTATTTTTAACAATTTCTTCCATAGATCATTTTATCATAAGTGAGGTTATGTCCACAATTACTGTAATATTATAAATAAACAAACAGAATCATTTCATTATTAGTTTATACAGAAAATGACTGTATTCCTTAGACCAATCTTTGTGTTTAATCGAAATTACACGAATTATTTAAAATATCAATAAGTAACAATACAGAGTAGATTATAATAAATATAAATGAAAAGGATGCTGTTTGAATGTGAAGAAAACTAGGAATAATGTATGTGATTTTCATTTTTAACTTTTTAACTTTTATAGTTTTATTTTATTTTATTTTATTTTAGCATTTAATAGCAAGAATTTCATTTTCTATTTTTGATTTATATTAATATTTATATGTTTAATATTGGAGACAATTAATGGATTTTCTCTTTTTGTTCCAACGCGTTATTTACTACAATATAATATAAGCGTTAAATATTAAAATTAAATTTTTGAAACTAATTAAGGAATATCCATTTTAGCACAAAATCATAAGACTCAATTTAAAATTTCTACAATGGAAGAAAGGAAAGTCTTGATATTCTGCAGAATCAAAAAATCGTCTACATTATATAACTGGCATAGGATTTTGGGTCTGAATTGCTTTCTGATGCTCGTGCGCATATTAGATATGTTTTGACTTAGCCTCTGTAATGATATAAACGAAAACAGCAACGTCGCATTGGACAAAATCGTATAACTTTATCTATATATATTTATTGCCCTACGTCACAGCTCGTGACGTAGGCAAATGCGTACACTAATTTTTGCTGACGTAGCTGTGACATCGCGTTTGCGCGTTAGTGTAGCAGTTGAGCCTGTTGAGGGAGCACGTTCCCGGCGCTCGAAAATCGTCAAGCCTTTCGTATATGGCATCGGCAATCTCTTCTTATTATCTCTGATGTCAGTCACTGTGGTCACAATATATTTTTTATCTTTACATCTATACATCTGTAAACTTTCGACAACCGAAAAGCTACTTGGAACCTGCACGGTTGCAGTATTGTGCGTGTGCTCTATTGTGTACTATCAAAATATATGTAAAGATGGATAATCGGGTTTCCTCGACTTTGGCGAAATGGAATTTCTCAAAATTTATACGCATTTTCTAAAGTAAGTAACGAACATTTTTGAATATATAAAACTAATTTTTTATTATATTAAATCAATTGCTTTTAAGAAAAAATACAGTTAATCATTATAAGTTTTCAAAACAATTAAAACTATATATAAATTAAAATTGAAATTTGTATTAAAATAACATTTTTATTATATTTTAGGAAAGGAAATTAATTACAGCGCCTTTAAGCTATTGACAAAAAATTTATTAAAAAAATTACTGCCAGAAATTAAATTTGGACCATTGACAATTTTTGTAAATAATTTAGAAGATCTAAAACGAACTGAAGCTGCCAGTGTAATTATACATTTAATATTTTTTATATATATTCTTAGTAAAGAGATTTTACGTGCTTTATTATAACATAGAATATTCGATCGTAACTTTTTTCGCGCGAATTTAGTATACACGTGGTAATATACTTTATAGATATTACAGATCGAAATCCCGACTAAATCGATGATTCAAACGCACCGCGTACCGCTTAGTCTTGAAACATCAGTTACTGAAATTAATGATGAAAATAGTGAAGTAATTGATATAGACGTATATTGAATCATTTACAAATAAACAAAATATTAATACTTGCTAATTAATTTGTAATAATATCTTGTAAATGTATTATTTTTATCAAAGAATCCATTTTGCCCAGTGAAACGACTGCCTCGAAGTCGATTCACACGAACTCTCCCCGGAGCTAAAAAAATCATCCAGAGATCAAAATTATCCTGACTTTAAATCCTGCCCGAAAACTACTAGTTTGATCTCTGTTGCAAGGCGCTCCTCAAAAGACAGATGACTAATAGTTTTACCTATCCCCAAGTGAACGTGATCCTGGTTGCGAGGAGCGGCCTTGACAACAATCATCCTATTATTTCTGTAATAACGGAATAATTTCTTCAAACGGAAATTTTAAATTATTTATACAAAAACCGCATTTTTGCGATTTGTGTGAAAAGAGCCTAGTGGCGTGTTGAGCGACTAGGTACTAAGGCGTGTTGAGCCGAAGCACGAAGTAACACATATCGAAATTCCAATAAAATTCACCGTTTTGAAAGTAGAAAACTGAATTAATAGTTTTCTCGTAGAAAAATAAAAGAAATTATTTTTTCCATTCCAGAAAAATGAAAAATATTACACAGTATATTTGTTGCATTTTGTCTCTTCTAATAAAATTAAAATCCTGCTAAAATGGCAAAACCGCGAGTTAGCTGGATTTATAAATTATCAAAAGAACAAATAGAAAACGAACTTGCGAAAAATAATTTGCCAATAGGCGGCACAAGAGCATATTTACGCCAATGCTTCATTGCTGATGTACGAGCTCACCCGGAGCTCTATAGCGATAAACCAGAAGATGAAAAAGACTTCAATTAAGATCTTAACCGCACGCAAGATTTGGCAGAAATCGAAAAGAGTTCAGACAACTTCGTATGCAACTTCTTAATCAACAAACTGACGCTTCGACGTCCAGTCCTGTCATCGCACGTACTGCATCAAATACACCTTGTGGGACTCCGCCTGCTACTGTTTATGTGCAGCAATCAACTGCCGTGCATTCTACATTCTTTTCTCGAAAGGATCCATGAACTACAGAGAGCATATAATTTATCCGATCAACAAATTCTGAACGGATTTCCGGAATTACTAAGAGGTGGTGCTCAGTTGTAGCATAGAAATTATGCATCAAATTTTAAAACTTTCATAGAATTAGACGAAGGACTACGAAAGTTTTACTTGTCGCCTAGTAAACGTCACAATCTAGATAGTCAAATACATAACCGTGTACAGAAACCTAATGAGGATATATGTACATTCGACAACTCACTAATCACACTAATGAGACGTTGAAGAGTTTTTTTAGGAGGGCCGAGCCCTCACCGAATCCAGCTCGGCCCCACAACAACAATTAAACGAAGAGAAAGATAATCGCCATTTCTTGAAGATTATGATCAGCAATTACGGAGTATTAGCACTCCTAGTTCAGTAAGCTCATGCGTAAGCGAGCATCTTAGCAGAACGTGTATGAAATATGGACTATTTTAATATTGTCAGGTTATACTTTACAATATTTTTTCTTTTTATGCAGAATTACACCTCAAAGGTTTTTGGAATTAGCTGCAGCCATACATCCCAGGGCAGCTTCTAGAAAATAAGCACGTATCGATCTATAAAGAAACACAAATCCCACCAAAAATACGCCGGTGTAAAGTTTAAATAATTGACCCGGACGTAACATTTTGCATAACAACTGTATTTTATGGCACCAGTCCAGTAAGAAAGACTAAAATAAAATTTGATATCTCTACTTATAATATCTAAAGGAAATATTTAATTTATTTTGAAAATTACTTAGGAAACATTTTACATTGCAAGAGTCGCTACTGCGGACAAAATTATTCTACCTAAAGGATGTTTATATAATAAATATTGCAATCTAATTAAAAAATATCGTGAAAGAGTCATTCGATCAAGTATTGAAGAAAATAAGAACGTCAATATCGTAGCATGTGTTCGTACTAGTAATATAATTATTATATTTATGGTCACTTTTTGTATATAAATTAGTACCGTAAAATTTCTACTTGAATTTATCGATGATGATTTGGAGAACATTGAATTTTTAAAAAATTATCAAGAACCGTGGTCAACAATATTAGTCAAGTGGAAGACGACTACGCTTAGTAGGATTTGTAATCTTCGAAATTATAATGATAGAATTAAGGCATTATTACGTAGCGCCCTCCGTGCTGTCCGAACGCACGACGTGTAAGTGTATGTATTGCACCGCTCGGCCGCTGCACGCAGCCTCGCGGTCAAGTGTTCTTTGTAGATCAGTCGTGAAGCTAAGACGTGTAATAAATACATGGTGTTTGATCAGTACATAATTACTCTGTTATAATTATTTCTTTTTCTAAGATATGTTTAGTGCTATAATGTTTTTATAATTTTATTATAGATATATAGTTTGTTATCTATCTAAATAATGTTTTTTTTCTTTAAATCTATTGTACGTTTTATTTTGTAGCTGTAAGATATGAAAGATAAATATTTTGAATTTTCATAAGTATTTAACAAAATACATTTTATATGAATAATAATAAGAATATTTAGCCACATCATATGTCTATTTATAATAGAGCATGAATTTTTAAAATAATTATCCATTACTTAAATAAATTAAATAAATTTATACATGTGCGTGCAGAAGCGCGTACACGTATGTGGAGGAGGGGGGGAGATTCTTAATAAAATATTATTTTCCGATTAACTTGGTAGTAACTACAAATAACATTAATAAAAAGTATCTCTATTCTATTTTAAAAAATAGTTCAGTCTAAATAGTTAGAACATACTTAGTTTCAACAAGTTGTTATAGATAGCGTAAGAGACAGTTGATTCACACAAGTTGTGCTAGATATTAAATACCTAAAAAATAGGTTTAGAAACTGTATCTATAAATGGGCTCGAATGACCCGAAAAAACGTTACATGTTAAGCTATTTTCTACCGAAGTGAAATACCTTGTTACTAGGTTTCGTGCTAACCAAATACCTTGTTTATAGCGTAAAAATTTTTAGTATTTCTACCAGGGATTGAATAAGTTATTGTTTGTAAGTATTATGAAATTGATAGATGTTATTAATTTTATTTATTATGCTGACTACTTTTATGTTTATTTTATGCAATAAAAAGAAATATTAAATTAATAAATCCGTACATGTTACAGTTATGAATAAAGTAGTAATCACAATTATTTTTTCTAACCAACTCGAGTTTGTAAAAGTTACCAATTTAATAGTTATTCCCCAGTTTACTAATTTTATTGGTAAAAACAACCAATTACTTGATAACTACAACGCATCTTTTTTTCCAGTGAACTAATTAATTTTCTGATTAATTTTCTTTTAGGTGTCATAAAAGAAGAACGGGCTCGGATAAATGTACCTATAAATGACAAAGATATTTTAGTAGCACTAAGTGGCGTACCAACAAACGTTTCAGGTTAGAAAGCCATCCGGAGTGGCTCAATATTAATGGGAAATGTTAATATAGGAGGTCCACTAGAGATTGTTAATGATGATATTCAGCATACGACAAATAAAACTTTCAATAATCAAGTGGAAAATGAAGTAATAACAGTTTAAGTACATCATGAAGAAAGTGATGATCAATTAATTGGAACATATAAGCTACTACCAGTAATTGGAGAACATGGTTTTGAATTAAATAAGATAGAAAAATTGTAGTTTATAATGAATTTGGAATTATTATTAATAGACTAAAGATAAAATCTGTACCATTACAAGTGTCAATGCTTTTATTAAAATATAAAAAAGGTTTTTAATATTTAGTCAATCATTATTAAAAGCCTTAATTCTAACTCTCTTACATATACAAGAACCAGTTAAGTTCACGAGCTCAGAGAGAGAGAGAGAGAGAGAGAGAGAGAGAGGGAGGGAGAGAAAAAGAGCTGAAACAGAGAGATAAATTAATACAATCAAGTAAACGTTTATTTCCATAACAGCAAATTAATATTTATATAAAGCAAATTATTATTTTACTACTATTTAAATAAATATTTATTTGAGTATACTAATTCTAATAAATATTTATAATAAATAAATATTTTACTCGCGCGCGCACGTACACACACCCACAGGGAGAGAGAGAAAGAGAGAGAGACAGAGAGAGAGAGAGAGAGAGAGAGAGAGAGAGAGCACATACACGCGCACGCACACATAGAACAGACTCATGCACTCATTTTTGAGGTTACTTTAACCAGCTATTGTCCAGTAACTGGGCATTAATTAGACATTTTTTTCTGTTCTAAAACTGGCCAATATATGCTCTAAAACTGTTTTTGATCAACTACTAGACTTGGCCAAAAACTGGACAATTCATTTGTTTGATCATTATTAATGTCCAATAAATACTCTATAACTGGCCATTTTACTGGGCATTTCTCATTGTCATAAATAGATACGAACTAGCCTTTCATGTAAGTAGGAAACTTGGCCAATTTTAGTCGCCATTTTTTGAATATTTAGAGCATTAAACTGGCTATTTTTTGGTCTAAAAATGTTTTAAATTTCCACCAGGATAGTTATATTTTGTGATACAAAATAGGCAAATAATATTCTACTGATTTATTTAGTTTAAAATTTAGATTGAATTTAAGTGTTGTTAATTATTATAAACATTGTGCGCAAAAATATGAAACATAAATATGTTATGTAGAAAGAAAAGTATTTTATAAAGAATAAATTCATGTGAAATTTTTGTAAAGAAAGTCTGAAAAATTATGAATAAGCCATTTATGGATTTATATCATAAGCATATGATATAAAGTTTCGGAAAATCCGATAAATTTGATATGCGACATGACGGAAAAATCCAATATTTTTATTAAAATTACTTTGTTCCGGATCGTGGTCTTTCCTTAAGAGCGAGGAGTTGCTGGAAAGCTTAGGACAATTGGATATATAAAATATACCAAATGTATTAAAAATAAAATCTAAATTCAAAAATAAATATGAATAAATTTTTTAAAAAAATAATTGACATAAAGTCATGATCAATATAAAACGATAATGCAAGAGGTTAAAGATTCATTATGAGCCTGCTCTCTTGAAGGTCTGTACTACTGGTATATCTACGTATTTATTAAACAATTTATAAATTGCATTTGTTTGTTTTACTTCAATCCCAATTGTTTCTGTAGTATTACTATTATTGTTGTAAAAGATTTTAATTTATACTTAATCTTTATTAGCGGATTTAATTTTCATTTCTATCATTTCTACTTCTACGAGCAGACGCATATTGCAAGATATGTGTACTATCTGTACGACCAGATCACCCTTAGAAATACTTTTTTGAGCATTGCGACATTATAGAAATTGGATGTTTTTACGTTCTCTTCGCTGGCACGTATGGCATGAGACACGACACTGCCGAATTCCAAATATTGCATCATTGCGCCGTTGCCGAACGTTTAAGATGGTCGATCGTTGGCTAGTATGAGCTTTGTGCGCGGTTACATTGTAATGGCAAGCGTGCGCCTGGATTAAATAGCCCCGTTTGTTCCGAAGCCCATTTATAGTAGTCGGCACAAAGGCGCTTACTGCGTTGCGCTGAACAATCATTCGTACAATGTACATTCTACATCGCTCGCTCTGATCGCTGTGGATCGTCGTTCGTCGGGAAGCTGGAAAACCAAAGTAAAATGTTCGAATTGGCCACGTATTATCGAGCTGTGAAATTTTTGGACAGAATTAGTTTAATTTATTCGAAACGGTTACCTCTGCAATGAATTCTCCAGTCCTTCAATTCTTTTCTGGTACATTTCCCTCTCGTTTGGCTGGTATTCAAAGAGAGATTTTGATTCCTCTGCAGTTGATGGAATTTTTGCGCAATCACCGTCAAGGGTCACCAATGTGAGAATCAACCATGCCATTTGCAAAGGATTTTTAAGATTCCCAATGGTATGGTTCATCTTTCTCAGAAGATTCGACTCGGCCATAATTCATGTTTTTAAGGATTAACACAAATACCCCTGAATTAACATGAATAATAAGAAAATGGTTTATTTTAGATTATTACATAAAAGCGAAAAGTACCTAACAAAATTTACTCTACAGAGTTATTGTCCGCACGTGGTCGACTCCACTCACTACCGCGGCAACGGTCTCGATACTGCTTCTCTCCATCGTCGGCGATGATCGCTTTCGGCCGGTTCGCGCTCCCCACTCTATATATGTGAGATGAGTGCATGCTGTATGCGTGGATTCTACTCTCATAGTATAAGAAGCATTAAAAATAGCATGTATCTATAGCCGGCGATATAGTGGCGCATTGCAACTTTGCGCTTCTTGGCCTCGACCAACGCAAGATTTGAAACCGGCAAAGAACATCTTGCAATAAAAAAACATTATATTGTACATTTAATATAAACACTTCTGTTAAATACTATTAAATACTATTTAAAAAATAATGTTTGGTTTTATGCATTTTTGATAAATTAAGTTTTTTTGTAATGAATGTTTAATCGAAAAATGTTATATTCAATCAGTAGAAATAAAGTATTTATTTTGTTTATAAAATAACTTACTTAAAATGTTAATGATTTGTATATTAATTCAATTTATTATTTTCAAAATCATTTATATAACGAATAATGGCAATTCGATATTGCAATTGTAATGATCTAGCTGGGTAATTGGCACAGAGTTAGACACGCAATATTTTAATTAAAATTAATTAGACCAGAAATTAAAATAATTGGTCAATAATTAGAAGTAAACAGTTGAGTATGCTACCCCGGAAAAAATAATAATACGCACACCTCGCTCGCGAACTATGACCAGAAAGAGTGGAGACGAACTCTCGCCCATAGTATGGGGGAGAGAGGGGGGGGGAGAGCTGTGACTTCGCGACATTTTGTGGGGAAGATGTCTTGCGCTCCCAGCGCCACTGAACTAAAACTACAGTGAAGACTGAAGCTATTGCATATTTGGAGCTCTTATTTATTAGAACAGCATAAATTTATATACATTTATAAATTGTAAATGTAAAATTATAAATTAGACACCAAGTATGTAATACATAAAGTTTTAAATAAATACTCGAAAAGGAGAAAAGATTTGTTGCGGAAACGTTGTACATTAAATTAAATCATTAATAAAGTATTTTAGTCATTCCTCGTCCAAAAAAGAAGAATTTAAATATGGCCAATTATAAGTGAGAAAAAGACAAAATTATTATTATTATTTGTCGGTGGTTGTAAGCCAAAGTATTAGAATTGCGCCGTAATTAAACGATTGACTAATTTTCCTTATACGAAAAGGAGAGTTTTCCACCAAATCAAGAGTTTTCGCGTCGTGACGACCAAAAAAAAACTTCCCAGCGTGATCCTGAGTCTAAGGCTCTAATTTGATGCCTCCATCCGAAATCCCGAATAGTCGAATCGTCATTCTAGTTGCGTAGTGTTCCGTCAATGACCAGTCGACTCTCTGCTATAATCCCGATAAACTACCCCGTGAAACTTAATACTCGGTGTATGATGCTCCGAAAGTACAGCGGTTTCACTTCTGCAAGAAACGATAGTTTTTTTCCTGGTTACGTGGCGCTGCGTTAATGACAAGTAACGCTTCATTTTCTCCAACTTTTGGACTCTGAAACGTGTTTTATAAAATGCAAAATATCAAAAACTGAAGCGTCCAAAAATGATATATTACGCGATAGTAATATATCAATTATTTATTAATTAATAGTAAATGCTCAGCGTTTTGTCTTTTTTTTTTTACAAAATCAAGCACAGGTAAAGTAATAAGATTATTGTTGTATTTTGATATCTTTTTAATAAGAATATAGTTTTATTTTTTAGTATTGAAGCATAAAAACTGAGTTCAATTTTTCCTGACCTTGTTACATGTCCTGATGAACCCCCTCAAATCCGACCCTAGCACCATTTCAATTGCTATTCCAAGAGAGATAAAAAAATAACGTTAAAAAGTAGTTCCGTAAGGTTTTGTAATAAAAAATTATATTTTTTCTGAATTTTAACGAAGAGGATTTAAAAATTAGCCTAATAATTGTTTGAAGCAATTTTAAATTCTGTCTAATTTCTTCTTAGGCATCTTATAAATATGATTTTTATCAGATTTAGCTTAAAAATCATAATTATACTTACATTTCTGACGAGGATAATTAGAAAGCTTAAAATATGAACTAAAATTTTAGTACCTAATTTTTGTTTATGATTTTCAGTTACTACGTTACATAATTAAATATATCCTTTATAAAATATAATGAAATATCGCACCTAGAGATATATGAGATGCATAAAAGGTACTTTCAAAATGATCTTTATTAAGAATTCAATGGACAACTTAAATTGATTTTTCCCAAAAATCTATACTTTTGTTTTAGAAAACGTTAAAAACTAGTTTCATAAAATTTTCCAGCCTTTGGAATTACGCTCGAACTGTCATAAAAATAAAAGATATATGAGATGCATAAAAGGTACTTTCAAAATGATCTTTATTAAGAATTCAATGGACAACTTAAATTGATTTTTCCCAAAAATCTATACTTTTGTTTTAGAAAACGTTAAAAACTAGTTTCATAAAATTTTCCAGCCTTTGGAATTACGCTCGAACTATCATAAAAATAATGATAAAATTAACGATTACTAAAAAATCAAACTTAATTGATTAAAAATCAACGTAATAGAATATTATTTCTTAAATATTATTCAAGTGTTTATATTAAATCAACAAAAAAATTGTTGAAGCTGCATTCTGTCCTCAGTTTTACATATAGCGCTTATCTATATGGAAAAAGCGAGCATGTTGGGCATAAACGTGTGATATTTTATAAAGAGAGAGATTATTGTTTTGAAGGGAGTTCTCTCTCTAGTCACATAATAGCATTAGGCAAGAAACGCCTGGATTTTGCCGGAGCACACATGTGGCACCCACGTTCACTTATTATATCCCATCCGCTGTGTATACTTATTATGTCTACTTGCATATCCTGTAATAATCGACATAACATATAATATTAAGCTTTGTAGCTGTAATGCACATATTTTCTATTCCAAATCTCTTCAAATTTTTAACAATTTTTCAATAATATATACCTACTGTTACTATCAGTTAAAGCATATAGTTATATCTGTATTATTATTAAGCGCATAGTTTAAATAACACTATTATTGCAGGTCGCAAATGATATCTAATGAAAGATATCTAATCACGAAATACTAACTGATTGCAACTTTTTAAAGCAGAATTCAAATGAAGATTTCTTTAAAAAAGGTATATCTTTATGATAAATATTTTAAAAATATGTTATTACTGAGAATATTAAGCAATATAAAAACTGCTTGTTAATCCGATTTAGTGAATCTACTGGTATAGTTATACAATATTACACAAGTAAAAAAGGAGTCATCAGTTCTTGTAATTAATTATAGAGAACATGTGTTCTTTTATAATTCAATTTTTAAAAATTAGACTTATCTACAAATAATAGAAGTAGGGGTTAGATAAGGACTCATATTTAAACTGCACACGTATTTGACATTACCAGTGATTGCCTTATTCGGTCACGATATTGTAATACTGAAAAATATCAACAATCAGCGATAATAATGGCTAAGGATAAAACTTTATTAGAAAATGTTAGTAAATATTTTACAGAAAATGTACTAAAAGATATTTGTCTTAAAAAATTTAATGAAGATATTAAAAATATAGAAATATTATCATGGGATTTTGGGGATGCAAGCCAAAAAGGTGATAGTTATCTGTCGACAGTTGATAGAATTATTATCAAAAGTAAAGTTAAAAATGAGATAAAGGAAATTAAGGTTGTCGTTAAATCTTTACCAAATAACATAGGTAGAAGAATAACATATAGAAGTGCAGAATTTTTTAAAAATGAAATTGTATTTTATACTGAGGTAATACGTGTTAATATAATAAAATAAATATTCTAGATTTTACTTCATTAATACATTTATTTAAAAAATCGTGCCTTACTTTGTTTATAGGTAGTTACAAAATTTCAAGAATTTTTAAGGTCTAAAAATCAGTTATCTTTATTACTTGTGCCTACTTGTCTAGCTGTTCATTTAGATGGAAATAATGACTTCATTGTACTCGATGATGTTAGTCCTCTCGGATTTGGCCCAGCATCTCGTCAAAGCTGTCTTACACTAGAACAGTGTTCTTATATTTTAAGAGCAATAGCTCGATTTCATGCCGTTTCATTTGCTTATAAAGACCAAAATAAAGAAGATTTTGAAAAGATCGTTTCTAAACTATCTGAGACTTATTTTACTAATGAACTGTATGAGAATTGGTATAAGCGCTTTCATGTAAATGTTGTTGGTTATTTAAACTTCTTGAATGAAACTGAAAATAGCTTACAAGAAATATTTTATTTTAGAATAAATTATTAAGTATTACGAGAGATGCATTAGCAAACGAATATCCCGGTAGCGAAGGAGAAAAGAAATTTAATTCTTATGAACCTGGAATGCTGTATAAAAAAAGCGTTGAATTTTGTTCGCAATGGAATGTTCCAACTTCAGTTGTAAATCAAGGAGATTCCTGGGCCCCTAATTTTCTAGTACGAACAAATGCAAATGGAAAGTTGGAGGTGTTGATGCTCGATTTTCAATTGGCCCGATGTTCGAGTCCAGTATTAGATCTATCATTTTTTATTTATTCGTGTACTGATAAATCATTACGAGATAAACACTTCGATCATTTATTAGATATTTATTACGAAGAATTATCAACCAGTATTGAAAATCTTGGTTCGAATCCAAAGAAAGTCTATTCATTGGAACGATTTTTAGAAGAAGTAAGATAATTTATTACTAGAAACTACTATTAGTTTTATTAACATAATTAAAAAATATATAACATTGATAAATATCATTTTTATAGGTTAGAGAAAAATTCATTCATGGATTGCTATTTGGATTAGAATCTGTAACTTTCAGTATGCTGACTCCAGAAGAATCCTTTGATTTAGATATTATTAAAGATGATAAAGTTGACATTGCAGACGTTTGGAAAGTTCAAAATATAAAATCTACGGAAAATCGACGACGTTTAGCTGATATTGTTTTACATGCTGCAGAAAAAAGATATTTGTAAAATATGTTCATCCAACCTCAAGGTGATTTCTTTCGCGCTAATAGTGTATGAAATTAAATGATCAAATAATGTATACTAATGATATGGATGTATATTTAGTATATTTGATTTTCCTTTTGTTATTAAAAATAACTTCTTTCGTCTTGTCTTGCCTTAATATATTTTAAATTAAACAATTTAACGAAATTAACAGATAGAATGACTTAAAAAACAGTTATAACAAAGAAAAACACATTATTCTTTTCAATCCCTTAAAAATGAATTGGCTAAAATACGGAAATTGATAATTATATATTATTATAAACAAGCTTTTATAATAAAAATTGAATTCATTTACCTTTAGAGCATCCAAAGTTATTAAATAAACCGAAAAAGAATGAAAAAGTGCGACGATTTCTCTTATATCTTCGTAGCGGTGAATTGAGATAAAGTCCAGAAATTGATAGTTATAGATATCATTATAGACAACCTTTATAGAAATAAAAAACGAATACAAAACCGAAAACATGGATTAAGTGATAAAGGAAATGTGTAACTTTTCGTCTTGTTCCTTTTCATCTCCATAAGGATGGAATTCCAAAGTCTCTATTAGTGACTCTATTATTTGATAACAAAGTATCAATTAAATGATATACATTAATTATATACTTAGTTGATAAGGGAATCATATACCTATTTTACATTAAACCAAAACTCACCAAAACTACTAACCATATAAACTAATAGAAATACATTTATGTTTCGGATAATTTTTTTGCTTATTTATATTTTAGTTATAACTAGCTACTGATGGAGCATAATCGATTTCATGAATAATAGAATCGATTATTTCTATAAAAAATTAGCCAATATTCTTGCCCATCACTGTAAGCAATACAATGTAAACTACATGTGCTACTTGATTTGCTGTCACGCCGACTTGTACGATAATCAAATAAGATAATGAATGTGTTTTCAGTATTTGACGTGCTTAGTATTATTCAGTTTTTTTTTCATTTTAACTATAGTGACCTGATAGTTGTTGCTGGTGTTGTAATCTATAAAGAACCTCCTATGATCTACAATTTTTATTAAATCTTACGAATTTTATTTACATATTTCGAGGCTTTGAACTTGACCAGATTCATTTTCGAATTTATTACATGAAAAATATTAAGAATTGCTAATTTTAAGAATATTTCTCCTATTTGTTTGCACAACCATAATATTAGAATGTTATAGTATTACAAACTATTTACAAGTATTATCGTAAATTTTAACATATTTAATTTATATTTCGATTTCTTTTTTTTTTAAGATTTTGCAAATGATAAAGGCATCTTTAAAAATAATTTATAATAGATATATTTTAACATAGGAATTTTATTAAGTATTTATAGATTTATTATTATACGTATTAAATTAAATTATAAAAGTTACTAAGCATAAAATCGAAATTTCTATTAACAAAACTACTGACGCAAAAAAATTAATTATGAAAGATTTATTAATGTTAAACATATTATCCATTACTAAATCCATTCTAAAGTATAATAAATGACGAAGTTATCATTTACTATAATCAAACATAAAATTTAATTATTATTGAACTACATAAGTATTAGCTTCATAAAACTGATCTCTAAAATAAAATGTCTATAATAACAGATAATTTGATATATAGCCATTGTACATACATATTATTCGATATATATGCATTGTTGAAAAAAATCAATTTGTGAAATATTGTTATTACTAAATATTAAAAACTTTAATTTTATAATATAATTTAAAATTACTTTGTAAAACTATTATAAATTTATAACAATGTTTAACTCGTTTAAGAAAATATAATATACCATATATAATTTATGAATATAGAACTATTTGTATATATCTCAGCAGTAATTTGGTGAAATTTTTAACCTTTTACCAAAATCATATTCTAACATTTTAAAAAAATTAAAATTTAGATTAAGTATATACATATATTTTACAAACATATATAACAATAATAAAATATTTTTAAAAATATAAATGAATGCATCGTCTCTTTAGATTCGAATATATTGATTACTCCTAAAATCTTAGCTTCTTCATAATTATTTATCGCGCATTGTGCACAAATGTGCTCGTATTTCAAGCCCATTCGAACGCTCTCGCTTGTCGTAAAGATACAAATCTATACAATATTGTATGATTCATATTATCTGTTTCGCTCTTATGACGTCTCTCTCTCTCTCTCTCTCTCTCTCTCTCTCTCTCTCTCTCTCTCTCTCTCTCTCTCTTCTCTTACTTTCCCTCTCTCTCTCTAGCTTTCAACACACACGTATGCACAAGGTATTCGCCATGCCTGCACTCTGACTTTTTGCAAGATAAGTTTCACTCAGATATAACTATAAGTATACAGTTTTCGAAGCCTCTTCAACATCTCGATTGAGCTCTAAGGTAATAACAAGTATACTTTCACTCATTGTAATTCATTCAGAATCTTTTAATATCATACATATCTTATAACATTTTTATCAAGAGTAAATATTAAATCTTTATAAACAATAATATAATATATATAGCTAAAACAATTTGAGTATTTCTCGTCTTCTTTTTAATTGCTCAGATTTCCTGTGTCAGCAACCTTTATCTTCGTTGCCGATCGAGTACGCGATGAAATGGCCACGAATATATATATATATATATATATATATATATATATATATATATATATATATATACATTATATGTGTATAT
Organism: Sycobia sp. Sy_11; assembly: GCA_018907035.1. Taxonomy (NCBI): domain Eukaryota; kingdom Metazoa; phylum Arthropoda; class Insecta; order Hymenoptera; family Epichrysomallidae; genus Sycobia; species Sycobia sp. Sy_11. The sequence continues at coordinate 499,988 of JACCIC010000045.1, read as the reverse complement.
CCGTAACAGCACAAAAATATTTCTAAAATATTTTGTGTAAAAATGATACATTTCTTTAATCATTGAAGGAATATATTAAATATAGTTTATAAATATCGTAATCTCACAATGGTTCGATGAAATATTTAACAAATATATCTTAAAATGTTGAAAAATCATGTTATAATAATTTTATAAAATATTTGAGAAACATTGGTTTTTAAATATATTTTGTTTGAAAATATTTTTTGAAAGTGGTTTTCAGTAGTTTATGGGTATTTAGAAATACAAAAATATTATTAAATATGTAGAACCTACACAGTTCCAAACAAAAGTATAGTTTCTATCTTTCATCTTGATAAAGTTATTAATGAATATGTAAAAAATCTCTATACTGTTTTCATCACGTCAGCTGGATAATATCCTTTTTTAAACGATTCGTATACTATTAGAAGTTGATTCTCTCCTTAATATATACAATAAATGATCCAACTACGCAAAAGCTATTGATTGTACACTATATATATATTGTGCCTAGCAGTTTTTATTGGTCTATTTTATAATATATAAATATTTTTAAAAAATTTTTTGATTGTCTTAAAATATGTTGCTGAAAATATTTGAGAAAACTACTTTAGCGCAATTTTTTATAACGTATTTTAATAATATTTCTCATAGTATTCATAAATCGTTATAAAACTATATTTAAAAAATAACTCAAAATATTTTTCGAACCTTGTTTATTAGGTAATATTTTATAAATAAATCTTTTAAAATATTATTTAAAAAGATTTGAAAATATAAAAATAAATATTTTTCTAATAATTTAAAATATTTTATCCGAAATATTTAAGTCCAATATTTTGAAATATTATGTACTGTTAGAGATCTATTTTTTCTAAATGCTTTTTTATAGCTAAATAAATAATTGTCTTCCTTTGCTTTCATTAATATCTTATTAATTCATCATTATTAATATATTTTCTTAAAAAAGAAAATATTTAATTTGATCGTTCAATTAAATAAAAAATATTAATTGAATAATTCAAAACATGATTCTCTAATTTATAATTCAATTGTCAGAAAATATTTTTAATTGTTTTTAAAATACTTCTATGCATTCTGCAAACAAAAAGTATGCCCTATCATCTTATTAATCGAATACCTTCCCTATAAAGCAATAAAATATGTGCTCATTTAAAATATATCAGTATTCACATAGTATTCATATAATAAATATTAATAAAAATATATGTCCTTGTAAAATTTACATACAACCATAGATTTCGAGATGAAATCAAACAATACAAAAAACTGTAAATTTTAACACCTTATTACCAAAAAATTGAGATTAATTTTAACTTTTAATCACTTACTTTTCTCGTGTGTAAAACTTTATATTAAAAAAATATTTGGTGTCCTACAATTTCTCTTTAAAAATAATTATAGGAATATATTATTATAATTAATAGGAATTCTAGAATTTGTTCTAAAAATTAAATAAATTTTTTAAGACTTTAAAAAACATTAATTTTCCATAAGAATGTCCAAACAAAAATGTGGATTGTCCAAAAAGATTTTGTACAAAACAGATTGATTAGTATTTTATAGATATAATTGAGGTATAGTTATTGTTTTAAAACCACAATAATTTATAGATTTTAATGCTATTGCGCTTTCTAAAAGCAATTAAAATCAATTATTAGTTTTGATATTTCTTCAGAAAATTCGATTAGTATTCGATATATTTTTTTATTATTAGTTTTGACGAAATAAAGTATCTAGCAGAAGCTATCGTCAGTTACTTCATTTTCTAAAAATGCAATTTTCGCGATTTTGTTCACAAGTATTTATTAATATAAAAAAAGTAAATAAATTTTTTCCCAAATTAATTTTTAAAAATGTAACAGTCAACAAAAAGGATTTATAGGGCGTACACTAAGAACTTTATTATGCATGGAATGAAGATAACCATTGAAGATATATACGTATAAATAACTTTAATTTAATGGATAAGTTTATTATGAAATTCTAAACGTTTTATTTGCATTTAAAATAATAGAAGCCTTACTTATTAATTTTTACCAATAAATAACTAATAAAAATCAAAGTCCTAAATATACTTTATACATTTTTTATGCACAGATACATAAATTGTTTACGTTTTATTAGTTTTACAGAGAAATCAATTAATTTACAATGGCAAATAAAGATTTAAATATATTTAAAAAAATAAGTGCCTTTTTTAATGAAGAAACACTGCAGTCTATCATAGCCAATAAACATGAAACAGATAAAAATAGCATCGAAATTCTTTCTTGGGATTTTGAAGAATTAAGTGGAAAGGGTGACAATTATTTATCAGTGGTTCACAGGATACATTTAAAGAGTCAAATCAAGAACAAAATTGTAGAAACGAGCCTTGTTGTAAAATCTTCGCCAAAAAGTATGTACAGACGTAAAATTTTAAGAAGTGACGAATACTTTCGGAATGAAATTATGTTTTATACGAAGGTAATAATTATTTAATAAGGCGAAATATCCTGATGGGTTAATAAGTAATATAATAAACTATCACTATAAAATAAACTTTATATATTATTCGAGTATTTGTATGTCGATACGATATTTTGTCAATGAAGTAAAAATAATATAACTTTGCAGATCGCCACGAAATTTTACAAATATTTAACAGACAAAGGCCAAACTCAATTACTCAATATACCCAAATGTTTCGGTTATCACCTCGATGGGGAAAACGATTTTATAGCTTTGCAAGATGTGAGCGAAATAGGATACAGTACTATGGCCCGTGAAAGTTTGTTGACTTATGAAGAATGCAAAAATATTCTTGAAACATTGGCCAGATTTCATGCCATATCTTTGGCTTACAAAAACGACTGTAGAGAAGAATTTAATCAAATGGCGTCATTGCTAACAGAAACATTTTATAGAAACGACATATATGAAACTACACTTAAATACTTTTATGTCAGTATCTTGTCTGATAAAATCATTATTTACTATTATGAAAAATATAAGCAGGGTATTGATATAAATTCTCACTAACTAAAATATTTAATATTAAAAGTTTTATATTTTTCTATTTTTCTAAATTTTATGAGTATATATTTCTTTGAACATTAGCGTAAATGTACGTCAAATATTATTTCTAATTTTTTTTTTTAATTGTCCATTAATTTGTATTTATTAATGAAAATATTAATGTTTTTTCAAAGCATATTTAAAAAATTAAAGCTATATTGAATACAATCTAATTTTATTCGGTAAGAATGAAATTATATCTATATGTAATTTTTCAGTTAAAGACAAATATGATTTTATTACTTAACTGAATTAATCAATTATCACAAAATACATCCCATTCATTTTAATTATGAAAATTGAACAAATTTTATTATTTGATAAATAAACAATCAATGATAATGCAGAAAAAATTAATAATTAGATGAAATCAAATTCCATGTCGACCTATAAGCATCGAAAATCGCATTTTTTATACGTAATGAAAATATAATCGGCCTGTGTGTGAAGTAGATTTAGTAAATTGTTAATCAAAAAATAACATAAAATGTCAAAAATTATTATAAAAAAATTTTTTTTAATCGGAAATAATATCAATAGAGTGACAGGTTACCCATTCTTAGCTATACAAACAAATAAAGAAAAATGAAATACTACTTTATTAAATGAATAAAAATGGTAAAATACTACTTTATTAAATGAATAAAAATGGTAAAATATATATAACTCAGTGAATGCGCTACGCATAAGTATAGCTTCACACAACCGATTAAGATTTTTTTCAACAATCCCTATTCATTTCAAATATTCTAAATCTTGATATTTTTTCTTTCAGAACGACTTGTTTAAAATATCTAAAGATGCTTTAAGTAAAGAATATCCTGGTAGTAAAGGCGAGAATGTTTTCAACTCGCATGATCCCAGTAAATTATTTAAGAAAACCGCCGAAATTTGTTTGAAAAGGGATCCAAAAACCTCTGTCATTAGTCAAGGAGATGCGTGGGCACCAAATTTTATGGTTCATAAAGATGCATCTGATAAAAGCAGTATATTAATATTAGATTTTCAGGTAGCTAGATATGCTAGTCCTGTACTGGATGTCGTTTTTTTCATTTACCAATGTACCGATAAATCGATTCGAGATAAATATTACGATCAACTACTGCTTGACTATTATAATGAACTTGCAAATTCAATGGAAATTTTAGGCGCTTGTCCAGAAAAAGAATATTCTTGGAAAATTTTTCAAAATGAGGTAAATTCTAAAAAATAGTTTAACACATTAATTCAATTAATGACTTTAACAAGATGTACAGTTTGCGTTTAAAAATTATTTCGAATTGTTAATATATTTTACATGATAAATGCAAGAAGAAGACATACTTTTTATGAGTATGCTTTGATTTTCACAATGAAAATTTAATTTCTGATAATTGTCATTACGATATTTGTAATAAGAATCCCAAAAAACATATGTATACAAATTTCTATAAAAAAAAAGTTATTTAATTTTCGAAAATACAACTAATAAATTAATTAATATAATACTATAAAGTCAATCTTACTTGTCTAAATCATTAATGAATAACTATATTCACAATCTTTGTTACAAATTTTTTATTCCAATTCATCACAATTGTTACTTTTATTTTATAGCTAAAAGAGCAATCACTATACGGATTAATGTTTGCTATACTTAACATTCCTATAAGTTTATTACCCAAAGATAAAGTAATGGATTTCGATTCAATAGACGAAGAAACTAATTTAGAAGATATTGCTAGACTTTCTAATTTAGAAACTTCTGAAGATCGAAAAAGACTTGCAGATATTATTTTACACGCAGTAGAAAAAGGATTTATTTAAAAAATTTAGTAAATATCTGTTTAATAAAGAATAATTAATGCGTGCTTTTTATGTTGTCCTTAAATAATCACTTATCAATATTTTATCATTATGTTAAAGGTTTATCAACAAATAAATCAACGATGTATAATTAATTTATTTTTATTTTTATAATTTATCGTGTCTAGATAAAAATATTCATTTATTTTATAAATAAATATTTTAAATAAAAATATAATTTTTGTTATATATATATATATATATTTTTTTAAACTAACGTTAAAAAGAACATTGAAATAATTTTTCACTATATGTTAATAAGTGTTAAAAATTAAATTAAGATTTTCTTTAGAGAATAATATAAAATATTATTTACATGGTCATTACAAGATTTAATTGATTTTTAAAATATTTTTTGCCTTAACATTATAAAATTGTCTTACACTCAATGGAATTATTCCACAGTTTTCAATACCTAAATAAAATTATATAATTTTACAAGACATTTTTAATTATAAGTTAAAATTATAATAGAGAATTGGTAAGCTTTATCTTTGAAAAGCTGAAGCTTTACAATGTTGTTATTTGGATTATTGTTCAATAAAATATACATCATCTATGGTCATTTTAATAACTGTATTTTTAATAATTTATTTAATGACTTTTTTGTAACCATCGAACATTAATTAGCATAACTATATAAACTTTTTATATTAATGTATTTAGACTTTACATATATAGATATATCTATGTATCACATGTAGTTATAAAGAGAGAAACTTTACAATCAATACACAATTAAACACCACCTTAAATAGAACTTCAATAAAAGCTTTTTCACAAAATATGATCTCAATGTGTATAACATTTATCACATTATTTTAGACCGTATTCTGTTCTATATTTAAAACTTCGTAGGCATCCATTCTATCAATACTTTCCACTTTAATATACTCAGTCTTACAATTCCATACTTTTTTAGGATATTCATTCACAGTTCACTTTCTCACCTGTTTTTGCCAATTCAATTTCAAAAAATATATTTTATAACCGATCTTTATTTATGAATCATGCAGTTGCATTCTATCTGAGGTAATACTGCTTGCATCGAAAACAGTTGTATCATCTTCGTCATCATCATCCAATGGTAATGGCCTCATTTCAACATCTTGTCTATGGGCAAGAACTCCATATTTTCTAATCATTTGAGCACGTGATTTATTTAACCTATAGTAATAAAAATTAGTTAAGTAGTTATACACAAATATATTTTCAATGTTTTCAGTTCATAAATATAAAAGTATAGAATTTAAATTATCATTTTTACCTGAAACTACGAAATATCATATACAGTATCACTATAACACTAAGTCCCATTATAACAAAAACACCCCTCTTTATGGCTTCAAAATTTATAGATGTTATGTGCGTTTCATTCACATTCTATAAAATATTGTTTAATTAATAATATATATGGTATACATTTTAAACATAGTTTAATTGAAAGTGATTTTATTAAATATATATGAATCGTTTGATGTATAGTCATTTATAAAATAATTGTATGTTCATATTAATATTTTTTTAGTCTATCAGATACCATTATAAATAATTATTCACAAATAGTATAAACTGCACTATGCTACTATAAATATAATTATCAAAAACATCCCTATAAATATTCAATATATATATCAAAACTTATTAAAACTTAATATTATAACATATTACAAAAATTAAATTTATTACACACAATATTTAATATTTTTAATAATTTTTATAAATCTAATTTGATAAAACTGACTTGTATTTAGGTATTTTAAAATTAAAATCACAATATACTTTTTTCATACAAGGAATAATTTAAGAAAATCACAAAATAGAATATAATTACAAATTAATATATAAATTTGTACTTGAGTTGCTGTAGGCGAAATCGTGGTAAAGTCTGATTGAATTACTTTAGAGGTTACGTTTGGGGTAGACACATTATTTACAGAAATTTGTTTATCTTGATTTTTAAATGAATTTTTCTGAATAATCGGCACTTCTTTTCCAATATCTACATTTTTATTTTTATTATCGGAAGGCACAGACTCAACTGCTTGATGTTTTTTTCTCAAAACTCCATCACAAGCAGTTATGTGAAAAAAGAAAAAAATCAAAAGAAAAACGAAAAAACCAATCTTTTGAATTTTTGATAGCCTCATTTTGTTACACATCAATTTGATCTTCGACAATTATTATGGTTTTGTCATTACTATGCTCTTTTGAAGTTATGATTTTTTTATATGTTACAAATGCACCTATACGATGTATTTACCCCCCATTATATTCACACACAATTTAATCAAATCATATTCCACATTTTCAACAAACTACTCGATCAATACTCCAAAACATGAGTCAAAATGTGTCATCCATACAATCCATAACTAAAAATATGGATGGCGCATTCATGCTGTTAAAAACTATCGCATCTGCGATTACATCGTAGATCGTAATCGCATATCTTATCTGATCTTATATTGCATTGTGTGTATTGCATATATATAATATGCATATGCGCAATGTTGGACTACGCGTATTAGAAGACTTCACAGTTCGTTCTGATTGGTTCTCGTCAGCGCGCTTCTGCTATACAAAACTTAAAAAATTACATATTGCTCGAAAGAAAAATATAACATCGGCGTCGGTCTCGGCACTTTTTGTGCTGATATCTGCTGATACTCGTGACATAGAGTTTCTAACCTTTTAAATTACATGTCCGCTGCTCACCTAAACGTAAAAAAATCATACATACCGAAAAAAAAATTGGATAACAATTTTGAAAAAAATCATACGCACGTATTTTTAGACGCTGATTACAAATGTAATTGAGAAAATTGGCAAAAAAAATTTAATTTTGAAAATGATAAAAAAATTATAGAAGCTATTATATCTGGATTAATTTTGTTTCGAAAAAAATTTTTCAAAAAAACAAAAATCATAAATCTTATTGAAATAAATTTTTTATATTCTATTAGTTTTTGCTATTAAACTAATAATTATCGATAAAAACACGAGGAATGATCGTTTCCCAATCCACGAGCATTTTTTAATCAACCCGGCCAAGTCATAATCGATACGTTAGAAATCTACCTACTCGCTCAGATGATGTAGTGTAATAAGCGCGGTTCAAGCTATACACACTTTCTAATTTTACATTTTGCTTTTAAAATAATAGTTTTAGAGGGAAATCATATAGACTACAAAAAAATGATGTCAGTGAGATCTACAAAATTTGTTTAAAACATTTTTTTAAAAACTCAAAATTGTTTTATTTACCATGATTTTTATAATACTATATATGAAGTTCATTACGGTTTTCATCGTGAAATTCTTAATTTGAAAAATTTTGTCTATAACATTCATTTTTCTAATTTGATTATCATACAGATATTTGAATTAGAAAAATAATATACACGACTCTTTAATTTACTCTTTAATCTCCCCAACTATCGGTAATTAGAACGTAAATAAAATTTTAAAATGTCTTTAATTTATTTAATCATCTAGTTTTTCATTACGTAAGCGAAAGGAAGATTTCACACGTATGGAACCCTGTTTGTTAAATAATTTCTGCAAATCTGGTTCTTTACTATTAAACACAATCATGAGTTTCTTTTTCTTTATGTGACAGAATTAGATAAAAGACAATTTTAGACCCAACTTTGATAGAAATAGTAAATTAATTATAGGATAAATTATTGATTGATGATTTTATTGGTGACATAGGGAAGACAGGAATGATAATTGGTATTGTAAATTATGTAATGTATACGTGGTTAAGTTATTTGATATATGATGGCTAAAAAGACATATATATATATATATATATATATATATATATATATATATATATATATATATATATATATATATAATGCTAGAGGATTGATAAAATTGACTGATTTATACGTGTTTGAGACAAGAATAAATCAGAATAAATTGGTACAAATAGATATAAATATATGGTCTTCAGAGTAATCAAAAAATTCACAAAAAATGCTGAAACTTACTGTTATAAAGAAAGAAAGATAATGTAGGATCAATATTCCATAACAATAAAGTAATCAAAAAAAAAAATTAATCAATAGCGGTTAGACAATCTACTAGGCTAAAAAATTTACGCATCTGATTAAATCTATACTTAGCCATCAGGTTAAATAAGATGGAAGAATCGATTTTAGCGCGTACGGTGACCAGCCGACGGAATGAAGTCATGTAATAGTACTTCGTAGTTAATTACATATATAAAAACTTCAATCAACAATTCTTTAAAAAGTGAATTTTTGAATACAGTCCGACTAGAATTATTTTTATCTGTATCTGGATTATCAATTTTAATTAACGTATTCACAATCAATTTTATTACTAAAGATTCTACAAATAAAAAAGTAAGAAATTAATGCTAAAATCGAATTAAAAAAAAGAGTAAAACATTTTTTTGCAAATCTAAACTTTTATAATTCTTCCTGCCGTAGAAGGCTGCCTGATACACTACCCGGATAATGTATAAATTTTTCTAAATTTGTTACTCTAATAATATTTGTATTATATTATTCATCCTTAATCCTTGTTAATTGCTTATGTAATTATAAGTTTAAACGGTAGACTTATTACTTGACTATGGCTACCTATATATACCTGCTTGTATATATAAATTTGAGAATGTAATGTCTTCTTAGAGCCTTATTTCTGTATCATTAAGAATATTTTTATTAAAGTTCAATAAATACACAATTTTGAAAAACCAAAAAAAAATGTCTACGTTTATTAATTTAATAGTAGCAGAGTGAATATGCTCCCTCGTTCATATGCGTTGAAGCCATATTGTATGCAGAATCAACGGTTTCGATAGCCACAATTGATCTTCAATTAAATAAAAGCGACCTATTTGTCATCTACTATTCTTATAATCAAACCGCCCATGATATTACTGAGCCCATGTTGCTATACTTTTAAATTATTTATTTAAATATTTCGCCAAGTTATATTTTTCCGATGAAAAACTTGCTGATTATCAGAAATTTAAAAACGGAATGCGATGCCTAGGGCACTTTGCATGTTATTATGCCTAAATGAATAAATAGTACTTATTATTGACTATGGATCGCTTTACGACCTATAATTACTTACATTTCAATGCTTATTGAGGTAAATTAGACTGTATTCATTTCACACGCGTGCAAGCACATACGTACATATACTAAAAATAAAAGAATTATATTTGTGAACAACAGAAGCTATTCAATATACTTTTTAACGCAAATGAAAAATTGAAAAAATTTGCACTCGAGCCAGTGGCTCAATAGTATATACCTCACATAACTCACTTGATTTTCCAGCATAACTCAAAATAAGTGTTAACTGCAGCAAGTTTGCTCACTCCAAACCCTCAAAGCATAATAATTTTAGTTTATTAAAAAATACATATCATAATTATACAGTCGTCACGCTTTAAAGTACATTACATCGATTTGAACATAAACTTAATTTGCAGTAGGGGATTGGAAATATTTATGTTAAATAGTATTTACCTTGCATTTTTATTACGAATCTTCAGTAATATTATTATGAAACTCTGGAATGATAAAAAATACCTTCAAATGTGCATAAAAATTGTAAGGTTGGCTTAAAATATAATTTTAAATGATTATAAATTCATTTTTTTCTAGCCTTTATTCGCTAAAACTTTTTATACATTGTCAAAGAAATAATAAGCTGCAATATTTATATTAACAAATAAAATTCATGCAAATAAGCTTCCCTCAACTTAATAACATTTTAAAATGTTTAGAATATCGTTGAGAATACCATGGACACCGCGCTTGACATGAGGCTTATAGCCACAGGTAATACATAATTAAATACAGCGCTGAGTATAATAAATGGTAGTCTGCTTGGTAAAGTAGTTATGCTTCCTATATTTTCAACTAATCCAATTATATTTGAAATTGTAAATATTGAATCATCGGCATCTGAAATTAAAAAACAAATTTCTTGTATAAATTTTATTTTTAATTTTTAATTAAAAGTTAATTGAAATGTATAATATATATATCAAATTTCGACTTGGTCAAGTGGCGGAGTCGCATATTGCAGGGTAATCATTAGACTTAGATCACAGACACCGCGACTATTATATTTACGGATGTATAACCACTCGTATGTTTTGACTTTGTTGATCTCCAGGGTGTCTTTTCACGCTCAATAATGCGAATAAGAAGTATGAGAATAACTAATTGAGTGGTCGGGCTTACGAAATGATATACGAGCATCAAGTTTGAGCGGTTTTAATATTGAAGAATACCAATATGTCTTTTCAAGCTAACAGTTTGAATGAAGTTGATATGGAATGTTACTAATTTCTGTCAAAGAAATGTAATTACGCTCATAACAATCCACATCAGCGGAAATTTATAGGATGGGAAAGGCTATACAAATCCAATTTTTCTTATTACATGTGAAAAAAAAACGCAATATCTGAAAGTATATGTACGGTCAGCTTTACAGCTGTTTGTTGTAGGAAAGTAAAATTAATTAATACTATAGTAATTTTTTAAAAAAAATTTTAAATGTACTACAAAGTCTCCAACTTTCATGGAAATAATTTTATAATGAATTTTTCTATGCAATGCGTTGGCCAATTTGAACTCTCAATTTCACCACGAAAGATCTTGGCAATGATTCAAGTCCCTAGCCAATACCGTACACCGACCACTCAGTAGCGGATTTTACGAATCGGCACTTATTCCACTGCGTATGGCCATAGGCTTTGATCTTTCGGCAGATATTACCCTGATGGATAAATGCAAAGTGAAATTGAGATCAACAAGGTTTTTTTTTAATGGAATATATCGTTCAAGAACAGCTAAAATGTTTCAACAGTTCCATCAATTCGAGTACTTCAAACTCGAAGCCTTCAAAACAGTCTTCGAGTTATTACAACATCAAAAGTTTTCCAGGCCTTGATACGAATAATGGCAATATATGGTGTTCATTAAACCTTCTATTACCTTATATACAGTGGAACAATCGCCTTATCTGCATATTGTAACTTTTGCTGCGTCTGCCTTTATTTACTAAGTTCGCGATTTTCACCATTTACGGGGATGTAGTTAAAATGCTCTCGTAATTATCAAAGCATAATCATAAATATAATGAATGTATCTGAATACGATTGGGGAAAAAATTCGAACTGTACACTTTGTCTACTTCTATCTTGACCAGAACTTTATTTTGTCAATAAGAGAATATAAGAAAAAATAGTTGCTAATTATATTATATTCGAGACGAAACAATATTTATGACATCATCAATGATAAACCTATCACGGTTCGGTCGTAAAATAAGAGGACTAAGAATTCGATTCAGAATTTCGATTCTAAGTTCATATGAAATTGACAGAATGACTTCAAGCATTAAAAATTGTAAAACATTACATATTTGAATTAAATTTTCGTTTCGTTATTTCTATTCATTTATATTTAAAGAAATTTTTTTCTGTCTATTTAATGTAGTAAGTTCTAATCATGAGTATATGAAAGAAATGACATAAGTCTTTCTCGGAAATCTACTGTTCCCAGGATCGCTATACCAGTTTTATTTTTCTTTATGTATAATTTATATTATTTATTGTATCCTAGTGCTCAAAATTATTATTTTTAAGGGTGTGTTAAAAAATATCGTGTACAAGTAATATACCCGTAAGAAAATTATTTGATACTCATGTGATAGCCTCCTTACCGTAATATTAGTTGCAGTATGAACCATTTTGTATCCTCAATATACTCCATTATCAGAAATCAATTATAATACAACTAATTTTTACAAGCAAAAAAATATTAAATCATAAATCTTGATTTAGAAATTGTGAAATGGAATGTAGTGTATTCGTTAAGCGGACAATACAGTTACCTTTATTAACTTTAAATTGAATATAAAATCTAATAGATTCTTGTACAATATATGCTATTGGTAGTTTTTAATTGTAAAGTTTTAAAATGAATATGCAAAAAAGCTCTCTATATAGGCTCTATATTTCTTTATAGTTGAAGGACATTCGAGAAAATTTTGGGGGAAAAATTCTATAGTTTTGAAACGTAGTTCATATATAATTCATATAATTAATCGGCGCACAGTCATTACTGAATAAGTTGAACATATCTAATTACTAGTGCATTTGCATATCACCTAATTTTGCTTAAAATTAAAAGATAATGAATTATCAATAATTTCTTTTTAATTTATTGAAAACTACGAAAGAGAATTATATGCACTCATCAGCTGATAACTTGAAATACGTATATTTGAAAAAATACATTCTTGGGCTACGAGAGGGAGATCTATTATCCTCCTATAAGTAAAATTCTTTTCGACAGGTCCTTATTTTATCTACAAACCCTCTTATGGGGTAAAAATGGGATTTGAAATTAAATCAATTTTATTTAACTCAATAAATATTATCATTTTTTACTTTTTCTAATGTATATAATAAAATAAATAATTCGCACTCAGGATGGAACATATACTTCATTTGCTTCAAATCTTTATTTAGAGTAAAGTATAGTAATTAAATACGTCAAAATTATAACAGGAAAAATTCTTATACCTCGATATGACATTGATATTTGATTATGAAAATTCTCGCCCTTTTCAAATCAGGTATAAAAAGTAATGAGTTCCATTAAAAAAAAAAAAAAAAAAAAACACTCCGTCTTTATAATGACCTTGAAAATGAAGTTCAATTTTTTTATTTAAAAATAATTCACCCAAAAGATAACCCCTGCATTGCCTTGCAAAACTTTTGTCCCTGTATATTTAAAAATAAAATTTACCGCTCTTTCAAAATCTAAAGTAATAAGCAGAATTTCATTAGAAAATACAAGTTGATGTTCCAATAAATTTCATAATTGGTCTCTATAAGTCAAAATCAATTCATCAAAATCATTTGAAGTTATTCAAATCTGTATAACTTTACATAACGTCGACTTATTTATTAGGATTAATGATGCGATTTCGTCATGGACAGAACATCGCCAAAAGTACAATAATTTTTAAAATTTTTAAATAAATGAAGAACTTAGAGATGGATCAAATGAAAATTTTAATTAATGTTATATCTTATGGTAGAACGTAACCGATGAAAATTATGTAAATTTTCTAAAAATTTCTTTTACTGAAAAATTCACTACAATTTTTAATTATCTAAAGTAATCTTCATAAAATTATGGTAGAAATTGAAACGTACTCTAATAATTACTTTATCTATAATATTGGTATCCAAATCTTTATTATAAACTAGCGATTTTATTAGTAGTCTATGGATAAAAGAGTGTACTTAAACTAATTATTATATGATTTACAATTGAAAATTATTAAAATATCTAACAAATATCTTGTAAAGATAAATTGTGATTAAATTAAAAAAGTCAAGATTATTTGATTTTCAAGAAAAACATTTGGAGAAAAATACAAATTAAATATTCTATCAATGCTTGTCCAAAAAAAAAAGATATTACTACCTACATATCTTACCCAAAATAGTAAATCTTTAAATTTAGCTTAAAGAAAAAATCATATTTTTGTAAATAAATTAATGTTGCCAAAATGTATTAAATTTGCATTCGATTATAAAAATGTCTGTTATGTTTTATACGTAAGATAATTTGTTAAGAATTTGCTTTGTACAATCTACATTTAGAACTTAAATAAAGTCTTTCTTAAGGGAATAATAAGAAAAAATAAAAAATTCGATTTAATATTTAATATTTAAAAATTCACTGTTTTAATTTAATGAATAAAAAATTACCATCTTGTTCGTTAGTTGTAAGATCTGTTCGAGTGGATGCACAGAAAACGTATGTGCTAGCACAAGCCAAGAGAAGAAAGAGTAAAACTACTTTAGTTTCGGACATTTTTCCAACTGTGCTTTCAGCTAATAGGCGAATGAATAAATAAACTTGACGTACCAGGAAATAGTTTGCTTAAACTTGTATCTCAAAGCATTGCTTATCATTTGACTTAATTTATTTTCTATCTGCAAAATAGTTACCTTTGGTAATAATTTAACTATCCTGCATTTAGGGATAAAAATTTAAATGAATATTAATAGTAGCACATCTTAATACCTATTTTCTCTAGAATGAAAAAACTAATTGAAATATTTAAATAAAAAATTAATAATTTCTATCTCAAGAAGGTAAAGCTATATGAATGAAAACTATATACAGAAAATATACAAATTAAACTGTTATATCTATTAAACGTTAAAAAAATCTTTATATATCCTTTTTAATAACAAAAATATATCTTTGTTCTAATCGTGAGAAAAGAACCTTACATACATTGCATTTATCTATTACGCTATTGTCGATTTTCACATTGATATATAAACATAAATTTTCAATTTCAATTTTAGAATAGTAAACAATAAATAAAGGATTTACATTTTCTTTGCACGTGTGCTTTCAACGCTATTTATATGTATTTAATGTTTTCGATGTGCATAAAATAAAAATAAATAACACATTATTATAGATTATTAGTATTTTTTTGTTTTCTATTTTGTTTATCATTCGATGAAGGCTATATAGCTATGCAAATACTTAGAACTTATATAATTGCATTACTAAATTACATATTACATTGCTAAATTATACAAATTCGAAGAATTTATATAAATTGTAAACGATTTTTCAAAATGAGAAGGGAAGGGGGAGAAAACGTCTTAACGATTTCTTTATAATTTTTACAATAACCAAACACATTGATCTCTTCGATGTCATCGTCAATTTTTGAAGTCGAGGAGCTTTTTAGTCTTCAATGGGCATCTCTCAATTTTTGAAACGCTATAACCGAATGGGACAACTCAGTCTACTACTCTGTTATATCCCACTACGCTATTTCCGTTTTTTTAAATCTGCTTACGTACATTTCTAACAATATTTAACTGATAATAAACAAAGTTATAATTTTATTATTAACAATTTTTTATTTATGAATTATGTAGATTCTCAAGCCCTGGCTTTGCTGACCTTTGCAGAAAAATGGTTAGATAGGTATTGATTAAAAGTTTTTTTCAAAAGTTGTTTGTACTAATTTTCTTTATTTTAATTTTTTAATTGGTTTAACATTAAATATCGTTATTGACATAATATCTAAAAAATACGTCACTCGCATTTTTTGAATTTTAATTTATTAAATTGTTCTTCTAAACCTTTCATTGATTTTATTTAAACTTACTATACATGTTTACTTACGTACTATATAAGATTATAGATCATTTTAGCAGAATGTAATATATTGCATCAATATAGCTTGCTATGTGTAAAAGAAAATAAATACGCACTGAGTAATTGAAAATGTTAAAGTAATATTCATATAAATAAAATAGAAAGTTTTAACAAATAATTTTTTAAAATTATGATTATTGATTCATTTATTTATTGATTTATGATTATTTCTGCTGCTTCCGTTATAATAAGAAAATGATAAAAATATAATAGTAAATAGTTTATTGTGCCATAAGTGAGCCAAAACAATTCATTTTCACATGAGGCGGAATTGTTGTCCAGGATTTTCTTTTTAGAGCACGCTTATGTTATTTGTTAAAAAAAATTTGTGCATTCTAGCTGACTTTTTATTTTTAATGGTATAACCTTTAAAACCTTCATATATTCTTATTGTCCGCCATTATAAAAATATAATAAATTTTCGAATTCAAATTTTCAAAAGCTCTCAATAATATTAACATTCTTTAAGATTTTAATAATCATTGTCATAAACTAATTCTATTTTACATTGAATATTATTGTGTATCCGTTCCAGAATACAAGGCCATAACTTGTTTTACTTTATTTACTTTTGCTATACATGCGGGCGATAAGAAGTCCTGGGGGCTTGACATACACGCATTTTGATGTACGTTAATATGATAACAATTTGGGCTTGAGTGATTTTTTAAAACTATTTTTTATAATGATTGGATTAATAATAATGATTCCAGACAATATTTTTCTCAACGACAACTATACGATATTAAGATATTCGACATTCCATGAAGTCCATATTGATATTTATTAAATATCCTATGTCGTATCGATATCTTAAAGCAATTCAATTTTATCTCAAACTCACAACTTTTAAGCTTTAGGGGGATTTTTCGATTGCGTAACATAAAATATCGTTTAAAGCGAGTGTGTAAATTAATTATTTCCCGCGCAAGACTTATACTATTATTAAGTCGTTAACAAAATACTGATATATATATATATATATATATATATATATATATATATATATATATGATATTATATTAAAAATTATGAATATACATATATAATCGTATGGAATCAATCATAAATAAATAAAGTTCGTTACAGAACTACAGAAGTCATCTATAATAACTTTAATATATAACAACTATATTTATTATTATATTATGCTTGTTTAAATTTATATAGTAACATCTGGGTTATGAAAAACTAATATTAATTAAAGTTTATGAAGAAACTCGTTTACTAATATGTATATTTTATACACAAACAAATATTAGTTAACTTTTATTAATTATTTATAAAATTGAAATTTTCATAACTCTTTAGATATACAGTTATATTTTATATAATTTTTCTCCTTTGCTCTGATTTTGAAAGGCACAAACTTCCTCTTTAGGGAATACAAAGTCACAATTATTGCTATTAATCAAATATACTTCTGTAATAAATTTTATTGAGACGATCTATAATAATACTATATTTGAGTAACTTACAATTTACTAGTTTTCTAATATAGTTTTATATTTATATAATAGAAAATGATTTTGTTTTTCTTAGACTGAAAAATTCAAATAAGTTAGAATTAAGTCAGTATCAATAAGTTTTTTAATGATAAATACTGCGATTAATGCTTATGAAATTGTTCGATAAATTTTGGAATGCTTCGTAAACATTGTTGATAAGCCATTTCAAATCTGCTAATATCATTATCCTGGAAAAAGAACAAGGAATAAAAAAATATTCATTATTTACAAAAAGGAACTGATTATATAGATTTACAAAATATGGATCTTCAATAATAGATACGCCTTCGGGATCATAGTTTCCTAAAAGTTCGATTTTAGCCTGACTTCCTTGCGGTTGTATGCGTCCTAGATGTTCGATATTGTAATAATCCATTCCAAAAATCCAATCGAAGTTATAAAAGTCTTCTACCTTTATCTGACATTACAAATATTTAATCCTCAAATTAATACGAAATAATTATGTGATTATTATAATTGTACGGAAAAATTGCACCATTTTCAGTTTATTAGTCCGACAACATAAATCTATTTTATCTTATCAAAAATAAATAAATAAAATAATTTTGAAGAACTTACACTGCGTGCTACGTGAACGTAATCGGTAATGCCATTTTTTTCAAGGACCTCTGCAGATTTTAAATTAATACCCTTTCCTTCGTGATAGCCATATAATCCAGCACTGTCTACCTCCCAATCTTGTTCTATGTCATTTTCTTTAATATAGTTACGGAAAACAGCTTCAGCTATTGGGGATCGGCAAGTATTACCTGGAAAAATATTTTTTAATTTATAAGCAAAAAAGAGACGTTAAGGCTATAAATATTAGTCAACTATTACGAATATTTGAAACATAATCTAGTTCTGTTTGTAACGAACAATTATAACTTATTATACAATTATTATTTATTATTAAGCATATTTTAAAAAGGAATTACTTTTATAACATTTTTCAAGGGTTCTGAAAGTAATTCATTCTGAAATCTGAAATATAAAAAAATGTTATAAAATAATTTTGTAAGATTTAAAAAAATTTTTATATAGAATCTAGAGCATCTACATGTGGAAGTAAAACTTGAATGAATAACTTTCGTCTTTATGAAATTATTTACATAACTATGTAAAAAAATTAATACCCTTTCTCTCATCCATATTGGATGAATAAGATTTTTCTTAAATTATTCCTACATTGCTAAAAGTTAACGTTATCGGCAATATTATAATGCAAACAATATTATAATACAAACCAAGCAAAAGATATTGAATGTATAACTAAAAAACTCTTTGCTACCGGCAAGCAACTTTTAATGTAATAGTTTAAAATATGTTTAAAAATATTTTAAAATATTTGATCCGAAAGATTTTTAAAATATTTTAAAATATAATTGAAATGATTTTCAAGACTTTTTGTATACTATTTGAAAACGGTTCTTGAAAAAATATTTCAAAAGCTAAAATAAATTCTTTTATAGAAACATTTTCCAATTTTTAAAAAAATGTTTTAAAATATTTTATGAATATTATTGAATTTTTATTAAATATATTAGGTGGAATGTTAAAATAAAGATACACGAAATAATCTTTTAACATGAACTTTATTTCAAACGAGGAAAGAAAAAAACATCTGTTCAAACGAAAGGACAACGCAAGACTCACTGCAGTACTCGAAATCGAAAACTCTGCAAGCCTTTGTGAGAAACTTAAAACCTATATAAAAACTCATCAGGCATCTAGGCAATAAACGCATAAATCATTTGCCGCGCAGGGCAGCAAAGACGCAGATCGTAATAAGACCCAGTGGACACATATGTTTACATCCTTTTACGATACTCTCCAAATTTAGTTTCAAGTATTTTTTGCTTTATTATTTATAGGAGGCTAAAATAATCTAACAAATATTTTTACGAAATATTCGATAAAATTTTACGAAACTATTCACTAAAATTTTAGAAATATCTTAAAAATATATAAATCTTTTGACACATATACCATATAACAGGGAGATCGCCGACGCTTATGGGTCAGACTGCAGTAAAAATTTTCGACTGAAAACGAGGGCCTCTGGCGGCCAAAGCGAGGTACTGGCCGTTTCGTGCGATATTCCAGATGTTGTTTTTCGAGCTTGTGCGAAGGTGCGATCGAGGGGGGAGACAACTGTCTTCGGCGCGTACAGAGGGAAAGCTTGTCGAGCCAATAAGCTGGCAGCGGGGGTGCAATAAAAGATGAGTAGCTTATACTGACCAAAAAAAAATTTTATTGCTACATGTATAAATATATATATATACTCACAATAGCTAGCAAGCAGCTTGAAGTTTTGAAACCTACGGCAACTTTAAGCAAAACTGGCAAACATCAAAGCTGAGAAAATCTCTTATAGCAAAGAGCTGCCAAATTTTTCAATTAGTCGACTAACGCGATTTTTGTTAAAATTTTTATATATACGTTTTTTAGGATTCTGATTATATATATGGTAGTAAAAATTGGTGATAGTTTCAATTTTATAATAAATTACATTCAAACCCAGTCAAAATATTGTTTTTCTAACTTATCACGAAAAATACAAAAAATTCCATTAAATGATTTAACTAAAAGTTCAAAATCTCATCAAAATACATATTTTTTAATCTATATATTTTTTATTTAAACGTTTTTTATTAACAACAATGCACTTCACCGTAATATTCTCATTGACTATTCTATATCCTCCGTTAGTTTGAATATATTTTTTTGGGAACTATTGGTACAGAAAAATGTATAGAATAAGAAATATGTTTTTTCGTATTTTACAAGATAATTTAGAGAAACCAGATTTTTACGGTATTCTTATGGTTTTCACTATAAAAATTTAATTTCCTCAAATTTTCACCATTATATTTATGATAAGCACTTCAAAAAACAAACAATATTTCAATATACTAAAGTAAGGCGACTAATATAATATGCAGATACAATCTCATTATTGTTAATTCAAAAAGTAACTAGATTTTTCTGTCAGTAATATAATAATGCTCAACAACACAAACACTCTGCTAAAGATTCTGTAAAATAAAATTTTTGTACATGCCTAAAAATCAAAAAGGTACTAGACAATAGATGGATATTATAAACAAATATGAATATGAAAAACAATTATTAAGAAATAATGGAAAAGAATTTTAAAAAATTATTCTACGAATCTCTTCTCGAGATCGTCACAGACAGCTTTATTTTCTGTGATGTACTGTATAATAAGATTACAAGTTTATATAAACATAATATTACTTGTCTAATAACATAATTTGCGTTGCGCTGCATACTGAAAACAATTCCAAATGCAAATGAGTCAATTTCATAAAAGTATATTTGTTGCAATCCAACAAACATTTATTCAAATTCTATTGAAACAAAAATATACAGCTTTAATAGGAACGAATATTCTGTAATTCCGAAACAACCGTGTATTTGAAATGAATAGTTAAGTTTATTTAAAGAGCAAAAAAGTTTTTGTTACGTTGCAAATATATAAACAATACCAGTTAATGTAAATTAATTATATAACAACATATCTATTATATTTTTATATTACAAGTTTTAATTCTTTCTACTTACATTATCATCTCGCGCAATTTTTTAAAGAACATTATTTACATGGTGCTACACACTGAAAAGAATTCCAAATGCAAATGAGTCGATTTTATAAAAGTATATTTATTGCAATCCAACAAACATTCGTTCAAATTCTATTGAAACAAAAATATACAGCTTTAATAGGAACGAATATTCTGCAATTTCGAAACAACCGTGTATTTGAAATGAATAGTTGAGTTTATTTAAAGAGCAAAAAATATTTGTTACGTTACAAATATTTTTAAATGATTAGAATTTCTAATACACCATACTAGCCTTATTCTATACTTTTGTATAAAATAAATTTAAAGTATCTTTTAGTTGTGTAAGTAATTTTTAAATTATGATTTTTAGTGCTGAAGGGTACATGTAACTGCCTTATTAAACAGTTAAATACTCTCTATTTCTTAGGGTTAAGTCCTAATAATAACCCTAATTAACATTCTGATCGGGATGCCTAAAGCTTGAACGGCATATTGTGTGCGTTAAACATTCACTACCATTGCGTTTCGTACAATACAAATATATTACATATAATATATATATTACAATAAAAATGATGGAAAAATATGTAAATATAGTTAATATTTATTGCAATATAATATTTGGTGTACGTTTATATCGTTGAAGATTACTAAAATGACGGTCTAATAAGTTAAGATACTACAGTTAAATGTTATATTTTCGTTAAATTTTCAGTTCTCATATATCAAAAAAATATTTACTGTATTTAACTAAAAATTCAGTATTTTAAATGTATCAATTATTTATTTTGAATAAATGGTTAATTAATGGTATACGAATCAACCCTTTATTTATATTTATAAAATTTTTTTTCAGTATAGACTTATTTCTATGACATACGTTTTACTTGGAACTAAAAAAATGTATATTTGATTTAATTTTATAATGTTTCTCTATTGAACTAAAATAATTAAGTTGCAACAAAATATATGAACGCTTTTAAAAAATTAACTTAACATTGAGACAATATTCATGGCCATTGCCAACAATTGATTTATGTCTATGAATGTAATAGATCTCGAAAAAGCTGCTAATTATAGACTATAAACTTTTCCAAAAATTATTTGATTGTTTTTTATATTTTTGGAGTATCATATCAGAATCCTATATAATCATATTTGACACATAACTACCTTGTATGGAGAAGACAGAGAGAGAAGAGAGAGAGAGAGAGAGAGAGAGAGAGAGAGAGAGAGAGAGAGAGAGAGAGAATTTTAGAATTTTAGAATTAGAATTTTATTTATTAAAACCTAAGGACTCGTGGTCCTTCATAGGCCAAGATAGAGAGAGAGAGAGAGAGGAGAGAGAGAGAGTGAGAATGTGAAAGCGAGAGGGGGAGGAGAGAAAAGAAAAATCCAAGAGGATTAACATGGATTACTCGATGTAGCGGGTGTTGCCATATCATGTACCTGCATGAACCCGCGAGTGTCTTTTATACTGTTTCGTCTCTTTCTCTCACCTGCTCACTGTTTATTACCTGTCCATCTGCACGCATGTTGTACGAGGCCTAGCAGGCAGTTTACCGATATACATGCAACAAATGTTGCCATCATTTTTTTTTGTTAAATTTGCAGTAAAAATATCCTATCATCTAATCCTGATCGTATAGAATACATATTCAAAATTTGAAGGCGATCGTAATATTACTTTCAAACTTCTAATACTTCTTAAACCAAGAGAATAGATTTTCTTAAAACAAAAGTTCAGTCAAATAAATATTTATTTAATTATAATTTTCTAATTACTTAAATTTAGCTCATCATAATCTAAAAATAAGCATTTTCATTTTCTAGAAAACGTTTCTTTCAAACAAGCTGATCAAAATTAAAATGGAAAACCTGAGTTTCTTAAATTTAGTAATGATATATCTGAACACAATACTTTTGATTCTCTAAAAAAAGCTTTACAGAAGCAAACTAATATTTTCTAGAAATTAGTATTTAATTGTTATTATACAGTATATATAGAACAGAGTTATGCAATACATATATAAATAAATATGTTCTTAATCTAAGAAAACAAAATTTTGAATCAGAAGATTATTATATTAAAACAAAAAAGTAATGCATTGAATTCAGAAAATATAATAGCTAGAATTGCAAATGATCTAAATACGTAAATTATAGATTGATCAAATCTGTGGTCAAAGATTTTTCTGATACTATCAAAAGAACAATATTATCGAATTAATTAAATAAAAATTTTATCGTAGACCTCCGTCGCTGATTAGCACCAATATTTGGAAGCATAAATAGAGCGACGTTAAATAATATAAAAAAAAAATAAAAAAATAAATAAAAATTTTCTTAGTTAAGAAATAGATTTTTCGAAATAATTCATTCAAATTATATACTGCTAAAATTGTAATATAAAGTAAATATTACTTGATTCAAGAAATTTATGCGATTGTTCTGTACTAAGAAAATATTTTCTTTAACCAAGTAATCGCATAAACTTTAACCAACAAAGTAGTTACTAAAATAAAACTTATATTTTCTCAACAGCAGAACACAAATATTGAAAATTAAATTAATATTTTCTTATCTAAAGAAAATATTATTTGGAACCAATGATTTCAAATTTAAAATCAGGAAAATAAATTCTTGAATTAATTAAATATCTCCTAGATTTTTGTCAAGATTTTCTAGAAAATAGGTGAAAATATTTTCTTTAACTAATAACTGAAAATTTTGGAATCAAAACATTTAGATATTTGATTCAAGCCGACAAAATTAAGTGAATACATACTTGGATTAAGAATTTCAATACTTCACTCAAGAAATTTAATTTATAACGAAGAACTCGATTCTTATCTTTAAAACAATAATTACTTTAAATACGTTTTTATTTTCAAAAACATGAAAATTCAAGTATGTTAAATGTTTAAAAGTAGTTCATAGTTTCTTGATTCAAAGCATTATTTTCTTGATTTTAAAAATCAAAAATTTAAATTAAGCGAATAATTTCTTGAATTGTTTTACAATTTATACGTTAATTTACTTTTATTACATTTTGTTAAAGTATACCTGCGTAAAACTCGACATCTCTCACTAAGTGTTCTGCGAATTCCCATAATTATATACATGCCTGATCTAATGCGCTTCAAGCACTCCCACCATTAGACCTTACTTGTACTCACCTGTCGATATTTGTAGTAACTTGTACTGCGTCCTTAATGAATGAGCTATGCTATATTATAACGAAGTTCAGTTCGTCTATGCACCTCGTAAGACAAAGGTCGCACCGAGTTTATTGTACACATTGTATTATTCGAAATACATTTTATTATATTTTCTTTTATACAAACCTGTATCTTAAATTTATTTCACCTACTTCAACAGGTTATGGGCTCAGGTTGATTTTTTTTAAGAATAACGTGTTTGTGTTAGTGTTTCTGCAAGTTATATATTATAGTGAAGATTGAAATGAAGTCCGGAAGCTACAAATTAAAAAAATTACGCGGTCAAGAGAATTGGTTGCAATGGCGCTTTGTTATGCGCACATTACTAGAAGAGCATGCAGATTTATTAGCCGTTTGTGACGGATCTTTGATTCAGCCAGTAGAAGTTGTTGCAAATTTCAACGACCGTCTAGAAAAATATGTGAATGCAGAAAAAACAACAAGAAGAATGATTGTGACAGCGGTAAAGAAAAAACCGCTGGGTCTACTGTTAAGCTGCCAAATTGCTAGAGATATGTGGAAGAAATTGCATGCAGTGTATGATATGAGATCAGGATGAAAATCTAAGTATACTGCAGAAACAGTTTTTCGATTTCAAATGGGACGATAATGAAAGTGTCGTTGATAATATATCAAAAGTGGAGCAGATATGGATAAAAATGAAGAATCTCGGCGGCGAGGTCCCAGAATCAATGTTGCTGACAAGGATTTTGTCAACATTACCGAGAATTTATAACCACTTTCACAGTGCGTTGGATTCTGTGGACGACAATAGACGAACTCTGGATAACTTAACAGCTCGATTAATGGCAGAAGAGATGTGAGTCCAAGAGTCAGACGAATCATCCGTTGCTTTAAATGCAAAAGCAAAATCAGACTATAATTTTAACGGAGAAAATTATAAAAAAAATCGAGTGGTGACCACGTGTTATAACTGTGGTAAACTAGGCCATGAAAGAAAAGGCTGTGCTGGGTGCTATACGTGCGGTGCAAAAGGTCATTTAAGCAGGAATTGCTTTAGAAACAAAAGCAAAGGGCTCTCTCGAGGGGGTGGAGCTAGTGAAAATTCGTGGCAACGAAGAAATTATACGCAAGATAATCGAGATATGATCGGGCAGCAGAAATCTACGAAAAAATTAGCGTTGATGGGAAGCAGCGATGCCATGGAAAATGATTGCTGGCTTATCGATTCCGGCACGTCAGATCATATGACGAATCGTAAGGAGTGGTTCAACGATTTCAAGAAATTCGACGTTCTCGTAAATATTAGAATTGGCAACGGTGAAAATGTACACGCATACGGTAAAGGTAACGTAAGTATTGAAACTTTTGTAAATGGAGAGTGCATTGAAGGTACAATGTATGATGTATTGTATGTACCGAAGTTAAAACAAAATTTGTTTTCACTTACTGACTGCAAAAAAGGGGGTAAATTTTTTAATAACGAATAACGGAAGAAAATGTATATTCACGTATAATAATGAAATTATTGCTACGGGATCAGACAGTGGAAACTTATACAAAATTGATTTGCGCGTCGTAGTTCCGAAAAATTGTAATTTTAATAAAGTAGAAACAAATAAGGAAGTAGATAAGAATATTAAAATGAAAGATTCACTGCAAATTTGGCACGAGCGTTTAGCTCATCAAAATAATAGATACGTAAAAAGTTTTTTGAATAATTTAAATATTAAATTTGTAGATAACTATGATTTTTGTCAGGGTTGCGTATATGGAAAGCAGCATAGACTTCCTTTCCATTTAAAAACTACACGGGCGCTTAACGCTCGTGAAATCATATATACCGATGTTTGTGGTCCTATGGAGTGTGAGTCGTTAGGAAAAAAGCGATATTTTCTTATTTTTGAAGACGATTTTTCAGGATTTCGGAAAATTAATTTTATTAGATATCAATCAGATGTTTTCGAAAAATTAAAGTTATTTTGTTTTGAAATTTCGAATCAATTTAATGATAATATTAAGGAATTACATAGCGACGGTGGAAGAGTTTAAAAATAAAGCAATAGAAGATTTTTTGAATGGTAAAGATATTAAATATAGTGTAAATGTACCATATACGCCGGAACTAAACGGGGTAGCTGAACGCGAAAATCGTATTGTCGTAGAAGCGGCGCGCTCAATGTTATATTCAAAACCGGATTTACCCTTATTTTTGTGGGCTGAAGCTATTAATACAGCAGTAAATGTGCTAAATAGAACAGGCCAATCAAAACAAGTTCAAAAGACACCTTACGAATTATGGTATGGCAAGACTGCGAGTTTTAAAGATTTAAAAGTATTTGAGACCGAGTGTTTCATTGATGTACCTATTGAAAAGCGTAAAAAGTTAGATAGAAAATCGATTAATGGATTTGTAGTGGGTTATATGGATAAGTGTAAAGGTTATCGCGTTTACTTACCAGGTTCGCGAGAAGTAGTTTTAAGCCGCGACATAAAATTTAAATCGGAACAAACTATAAATAATTTAACTAATGAGGATTTTTTGAAAAATGAAAATTCGGAAGTTTATGAAAATTATGAATCGACTATATGTGAAATTCCCATGAGCAATCATAATAGTGAATTAGAATCGATGTCAGATATCGTGATGAATGAAAATAATTATGAGAATGTTAATCAAAAACAGATTCAGGTTGAAAGTGAAATTTCGAGTCAAAATGTAGATGTAGATAATATTGCGTTTGGAAATATGAACACAGATGAAAATGATGTATGTGAAAATGAGAACAGAAATGTGCATGAAAATATGAGACAATTACGCAATCGAAGTAAAATGAAGAACACTGATTTTTATGGCTGCCCAATCACATTTTTAGCGGAAAAATTGCCTTAAATTATAATGACGCGATTAAATCTAAAAACGGAAATAGTTGAAAAGAAGCGATGAAGGAAGAAATGGATTCATTGCATGAAAATAAGACTTGGACTTTAGTTGAAAAGCCAACAAATAAGAAAATTATTAATAATCGATGGATTTTTACAAAGAAAATAAATCATGACAATACAGAACGCTTTAAGGCACGTTTAGTTATAAAGGGTTGTTCACAAGAAAAAGGCATTGATTTTAATGAAACATTTAGCTCAGTAGTTAGATTCGATACTGTCAGGTTTTTGTTAAGTATTGTAGCTATTAATAAATTGCAACTTGCACAGTTCGATATTAAAACGGCCTTTTTATATGGAAAATTAAAAGAAGATGTCTATATAGCTCACCCTGAAGGTTTTTATGGTGGAACAAGTCGAGTTTGTAAGCCTTTAAAATCATTATACGGTTTCAAGCAAGCTCCAAGATGTTGGACGGAGCATTTCAATAACTTTGTTAAAAATTTCGGTTTTATTCAGAGTAAAGCTGATCTATGTTTTTATATCTATAAAGAAAAAACTAAAAGAATGTTTTTAATTATATATGTAGATGATAGTCTTTTAGCAGATTCAGAAAATATGATAATTTAATCGATAAGTTTTTTGATAATTTAAATAAACAATTTAAAATAACAAGTACAAGACAGGTAAAAAACTTTTTAGGCTTAGAGATTTCTCAATTGAAAGATGGATCGGTTTTCATAAGCCAAAGTAAATATATTGCTTGCATTTTAGAGAAATTTTGAATGAGTGACGCGAATAACGTTTCCACTTCGATTGAAACGAATTGGGATATAAATTCGTCTAAAAGTCCAATTGATGAATGCGATATATCTGTTCATAATTTTACTTTGTACGTAGACAATATGAGCGCTTTAAGATTAATAAAAAATCCAGAGTTTCACCAGCGTAGTAAACATATAGACGTAAAATATCATTTCATTCGGGATACATATCTAAATGGAATAATCGATGTTACATATGTCATGAGTGCAGAGCAAACCGCAGATATACTAACAAAAGCATTGACTAAACCTCAATTTTTGTATGTGCGAGACAGATTAGGCATTTATTAAAAAAAAATATGTAAGATGTCAATGTATAAAGCATGATTATTGCGATTGTGCACGGATGTAGAGTTTTAGGGAGGGTGTTAAAGTATACCTGCGTAAAACTCGACATCTCTCACTAAGTGTTCTGCGAATTCCCATAATTATATACATGCCTGATCTAATGCGCTTCAGGCACTCCCACCATTAGACCTTACTTGTACTCACCTATCGATATTTGTAGTAACTTGTACTGCGTCCTTAATGAATGAGCTATGCTATATTATAACGAAGTTCAGTTCGTCTATGCACCTCGTAAGACAAAGGTCGCACCGAGTTTATTGTACACATTGTATTATTCGAAATACATTTTATTATATTTTCTTTTATACAAACCTGTATCTTAAATTTTTTTCACCTACTTCAACACATTTATTTAAAAATTTTGACCTAACAGGGATTCTATCCGGAGACCTTTGGATTCACAAACTAACACCTTATTAATTACGCTATCGAAGTACGCTGTGGCTAATTATAAAAATCTTATGTATCAATTTTAGATCTCTTATAGTTATACATTATGAAATTCATTTATGGATTCCAATGAACAGTATATGCATTTATATATAATATATACTTATATTAAAACAATTTATATATCTTTTGGTCTTAATACTTGACTATCCACATCTAGATAATATTTTTTTAAATGTATTTTTCTTAGTTATATGAAGCTGAAAAATGATTCTTTTTTGCATTACTCTATAGCACTGAAAAAATATTTGCTAAGATCAAGTGTCGACCGATCACGAGCAATGTAATAATAAGACTAAAACAAAAGATCGCTGGTGAAGAGTTCAGTAACGTATAGCTTGCTTAAAAACTTTGAAATATTTCTTAAAAATAAACCATGATTTTAAAACTTCTTGATATTATATATATATGTATATATATATATATATATATATATATATATATATATATATAT
The DNA here is from genome assembly GCA_018907035.1 of Sycobia sp. Sy_11. Taxonomy (NCBI): domain Eukaryota; kingdom Metazoa; phylum Arthropoda; class Insecta; order Hymenoptera; family Epichrysomallidae; genus Sycobia; species Sycobia sp. Sy_11. The sequence continues at coordinate 470,541 of JACCIC010000045.1, read as the reverse complement.
ATAATTTAGATAATATTTTCTTAAATGTAATTTTATTAGGTATATGAAGCTGAAAAATAATTATTTGTTGTATTATTATATATCACTGAAAAAATGTCTGCCAATATCAAGTAAATATTTATGTGCCTTGTAGCGCATAAAGAATTATTCCTTAAATTAAAATTAAAACAAATATTTTCTTAGATTGTGAAAGAAGTTGCTTAAAATAGAAAAACCAGAATCTAAAAAATTCCTTCATGAAGAACTTATTCGCTTGAATTAAAACGATATAAGCTAGATATTTTACAACATCCGTTCAACTAAACCGAATGATTTATGGATTTCTTGAAATTAGCTAAAAATTAAGAAATTACTTACCTAGATTACCTCATATTTTTTCTTACTGCTGAATTTCATGCATAAAATTATTTTCTTAAATCTAGAGATTATTTATTACCCTAAAAAATAAATTTCCTATTTTTTAGCTCATATAGTATCAGGTATGTGAATAAGTCTTTCCCGTTTTTTTTCAAATTTTGAGCCTTTATTGTGAAAAAATGGTTACAAATGAATTATTGAAAGTATTGGCCATCGCTAGCTACAACTTTTTCCCATCTTTCTGGCAACATACGAATCCCGTTGCGAAAAAATTCGACCAGTTTGGCCTCTATCCAGTCATCCACCCATTTTTTGGCTTCCTCGTAGGAATGGAAGTGCTGGTCAGCCAGGCCATGCGTCATCGATCTGAAGAGATGGTAATCAGACGGAGCAACGTCTGGACTATACGGCGGGTGGGGTAGGACTTCCCATTTGAGCGTTTCTAAGTATGTTTTCACCGGCGGTGCAACATGTGGGCGAGCATTGTCATGTTGCAAAATAACTTTGTCGTGCCTGTCGGAGTATTGTGGCCGTTTTTCTCGCAGTACGCGGCTCAAACGCATCAATTGTCGTCGATAGACCTCGCCTGTGATCCTTTCATTCGGTTTCAGAAGCTCATAGTAAACCACACCTAGCTGGTCCCACCATATACAGAGCATGAGCTTGGCGCCATGAATATTTGGCTTGGCCGTCGATGATGATGCATGGCCGGGTAGTCCCCATGATTTTCTTCGCTTCGGATTATCGTAACGTATCCACTTTTCATCGCCAGTCACGATACGATGCAGAAAACCCTTTCTTTTATGTCGCTGAAGCATCTGTTCGCAAGTGAAAAAACGCCGTTCGACGTCTCTCAGCTTCAGTTCGTACGGCACCCAATTTCCTTGCTTTTGGATCATTCCCATGGCTTTCAAACGCTTGGAAATGGTTGTTCGGTCAACTCCCAATGCTTCAGCAAGTTCTTCTTGCGTTTGACAAGAATCTTCATCAAGCAAAGTCGCCAATTCTCGATCTTCAAAGATTTGCGGCCGCCCGGAACGCTCCTTGTCTTCCACGTCGAAATCACCGCTTTTGAAGCGTCGAAACCATCCGCGAACACTTGAATCATCGACACAACCTTCTCCATAAGCCTCCTGAAGCAATCGATGCGTCTCGGCAGCAGATTTCTTCAAATTGAACCAATAAAGTGAAACTTCCCGCAAATGACGTCGACTCGGCTCAAATTTCGACATTTTCACGATATCAAAAATTTATGATGCGAAAAAATTTTAACTAATGTGTTAGTATGGAATTGTTGACATATGAATAAGCTTTGATTATGACATATGTAACCATTGAATACTCGGACAGTATTGGTGGCGCCATCTCTTACAAAAAACGGGAAAGACTTATTCACACTCCTAATAAAATATCAATCTTATATCATTTTAATTCAAGCGAGCAAGTTCTTGATGAAGGAACTTTTTAAATGCTGGTTTTCTTATTTGAAGCAACTTATTTCACAATCTAAAAAATATTTATTTCATATACAGTCAAAAATTTATTGACTACATTTTAATCAACATTTACTAATATTTATCTAGTATTTTTTTAGTTCAGCTATTAATTGGATAAATAACTACTTTCAAGATCTTAATTTCTTACATTCAGATATTGGTTTCATAAATTAAGAAAATAATAACCTTGCTTTTATTACTGTAAAAAACAAATTTAGCTTGCGAATTTAAAGGTCTGCGGATAGAATCCCGGTTAGGTCGAAGTTCTTTTAAGTAAAAGAAATTAAATATGATAATTCAAGAAATTATTTGCTTAGTTTAAACTTTTGATTTTTAAAGTCAAGAAAATAATTCTTTGAATCAAGAAACTATGCACTTCTTTTAAACATTTAGCATACTTGAATTTTCATGTTTCTAAAAAATAAAAACGTATTTCAAGTAATTATTGTTTTAAAGATAGGAATCGAATTCTTCATTTTAAACTCAATTTCTCGAGTGAAGTATTGAAATTCTTAATCCAAGTATATATTAACTTAATTTTGTCGGCTTGAATCAAATAACTAAATTTTTTTATTCAAAATCTTCAGTTATTGGTTCAAGAAAATAGTTTCTTTAGATAAGAAAATATTTATTGAATTTCCAATTTCAGCCACCCATTTTCTAGAAAATCTTGACAAAAATCTAGGAGATATTTATAAATAAAATTTTGTAATTAAAATATTTGTAAAATCTAATAAATATTTATTTAATTTTATTAAACGAAGCACAAAGATTTAAATATTAAATGTAATAAATAAATAGTAAAAACTACAAAATATATATATATAAATCAAAAAAATATTTTCTATTTTTGAAAAAATTATTTACTTATAACATATAAATAGCTTTATTAAAAGATTCATTCCTTTAAATTTTATATTTAAATCTTTGTGCTTCGTTTAATAAAGTCGAAAAAATATTTATTAATTTTTAACAACTCGTTGGGTCTAATCAAATAAATATATTGCACTTTTTGATAAAGCTATTTAATTGTTCATATTGAATAGCTTTTCCAAAAATTGAATATATTTGTTAAATTTGAGTATATATATAGTTTTTTAAATATTTATTTATTTAACTTTATTTTTTACGTATATATAGTTCCGTTTAGTAAAATTCGAGAGTTATTTATTACTTTTCAATAATTTATTTAGTATAATGTAATAAATATCTGTTCGGTATTCAAATAAATTTAATTGTTTGTTTCAAGTATATGGTTTACTCTAAATTACAAAATATTCATTCGTGTTAAATATGTATGTTAAATATGTATACCCAGGTATACTTTTAAGTAGTTTCGATCACTGCCACGCAGCGAATTTAAAATTTTAAGAAAATACGTGTGTATATAAATGCATAAATACACACTTACATACACAGAAAAGAAAATCTATACGCACTTCAAGAATTTCGACACCAGTTCTTCCTTTTTATTGCATCTATTGTTTCGGCGTCCCCCCTACTGAACGCCGTCACTCCTTCCATCGCACGAGCTCGAAAACCAACATCTGGAATATCGCATGAACGGAGTACCGACGTTCACCGTCGTAGCGCTGAGTATCAAAATTTTACTGCAATGTCTAACATGGGCATCGGCGATCTCCGCTTATTATATCTGATATAACCATGTCAGTATCAGCACTATCATAAAACTTGTATTAATATAATCAAACATTTTTAGCATTTTATCAATCATTAATAATAAAAACTTATTTCTCAATATTAAACTTTATAAATACAATTATTAAATCGTTAAAAAACTAATGAATATGATATTATGTCTAACGCATATAAATACAGTAATCAGATATAAATTGAATTAAATGGTAAAATGTAGTACTTATTAGTTACCAAAACAAACCATCAGAACTTTATTCTTCTTTGACATCTTTACTAACAAAAATAATAACAGATCACAGCTGTCGTAAGAATTTTTGTTATATAATCTTACGAAATTTACTGTACATCTATATAGCAAAGTCGATAAGTCGATATTTATAATTTCATAAATTAAACACGTTGCACGCGCCTGCGCCATTGTCTTTACGCATGCGCTTTAAAGAAATTACTATATTATGGTACATTTTAAAAATGCCATTTGGTTCAGCCATGTGGTCCTTAGAGGAGTAGCTCAGAAACAAAACGAGTTCATTTAAAATTGTTGTTTTTAATACTTTTTACTGTAGCAATGTCATTTTTTATTCGAAATCAACGTGATACAAAAGGTGTTAAACGAAAGGTAATTTTAATATTTTAATTTTAATTTATCACAGCGAAACTATAGTTATTACTTATAATTTATAGGTTAGAATAAACTGATAATTATATCTCATATTTTATATTGAATTAAAAAAAACATATTTATATAAATGGTCCTTTTTTGGATTATAATTGAATATATTACTGTCTTATAAATTATATAAGTATCTTTATTATAAACTGTTAATTCAAACTTACTCTGTACTAAATGAAATATTTTAACAACATTTTGTATGATTTTATATAAACCAATTAATGTTATTAGTTCCAATAATTAAGTATTTTATAATCTGTAGCATAATGGAATAAGTACTAAAAATGCTAAAAATCAAGGTACAAAGTTAAAGAAGAAACCATTTAAAAAAGATATCGAAGATAATGAAAGTATTAATAGTTCAGATGAAGAACTTGCTGAAGAGCAAAATAGGTTGGTTTTTTTTTATTTACTTAGTTATTTCATGAAAATTTTATATTTTTTAATCTTCATGATTACAGGTCTGACGATTATGAAAGTGACTCTGACTCACCAGAGAAGTATGAGACAGCACAAGAAAAGCGTCTTAGGTTAGCAAAAAAGTATTTAGAGGAAATAGAAGAGGAAGGTAATAAAAAAAACTTTTCAACATATTTCATTGTTTATATTTTTATATTTCTTGAATAAATTTTTTATTTTTTATAATTTTCATTATATTTAATTCAATATAAAATTAATATTAAAATTTTAAATATATTATACAGAAAAAGATAGAGCAGAATTTGAAGAAGGTGCCATAGAAAAAAGATTAAAAGAAGAGTACCTTGAGGAGAAAGGTAGATTAAGAAAAGTAGTTGCTAATACTTATACCGGACATGAGGAACCATGTGTTCTTCGTTGTAAAGATCATAAAGATTCTGTAACATGTATTTGTTTATCTACTGATGGGAAGTTCTTGTTTTCTGGATCTAAAGATGGTACTCTAGTAAAATGTAAGTTAAATAATTGTAATAAATAATAATGTATAAAAATATATTGTTAAATTGACTTTACTTTTAAAAGGGTTATTATCAGGAAAACAAAAAATAAAATCCTTAAAAGGTAAAAGTAAAAATAAGGAAGGAATGAAATGTATACACTGTATAGCAATTAGTACAGACTGTAAATTCTTAGTAAGTTCAAATATTTATGTAATAATTTTGTATGTTACCTTCAATTGAATAGGTTTATTATAATAAATATTTTAATATAGGTTGTTGGATCAGCTGATACAAAATGTATAAAAGTTTTCTCAGCAGAAGACCTTACTCATATTAAAGATTTACAAGGCCACAGAGATATTATTACAGGATTAGTGTTTCGAAAAAATACACACACTTTGTATTCTGCATCAATGGATCGATGTGTAAAAGTATGGAATTTAGATGACATGGCATACGTTGAATCTTTATTCGGTCATCAAAATAGCATAACATCAATTGATGCATTATCTCGAGAAAGAGCTATTACAAGTGGTGGATATGATGGAACAGTGAGAATATGGAAAATTGTAGAAGAGTCACAGTTAATTTTTAATGGTCATGGTGGTAGCATAGACTCTGTAAAATTATTAAATGAGGAAAATTTTTTAAGTTGTGGAGATGATGGACAACTGTGCCTTTGGGGTTGCTTGAAAAAAAAACCTTTATGCTCTATTCAAGAAGCTCATGGAAAAGATGAAATTAATAATTTACCAGTTTGGATATCTAGTATTGCTACACTTTTAAATACTGATTTAGTAGCTTCAGGTTAGTATACATTTGAAACACTATTCAATATGTAAGAGAAAAAAGTAATCGTTGATCGTAAAATATAAAAGTTTTACTTAATGTTTGAAAAATAAATGTCATATTTTCTAAAACTGTAAATTTAAAATAGTATTAACGATTAGGCAAAAAGTACAATTTTACATTAACAATGAAATGATTTGAACAAATTGTGTGTATGGGTTTTTTAAAAATAATAATGAAATAAATAAATTATAATCAGTCTTTTTAAAATAGAACCTTTTGTAATATACTGATTTAAAGCATATCTGTAATGAAAATAAAGAATCAAATTTAAGTATTTTTAATAAGCTCTTAAACTAGAAGTTTCTTTGGATTAAAAAATATAAATTAACTCATAAATCAATTATATTTAAAAATTATTAACATAGACCAATTGAAAACATTTACTTCTTTCTTTTACGGCTAAAGTTAACAGCTATTTTAATAGCTTAATGAAAAAGTAATTATGATAACAAATTTGAAAAAATTAAGATTAATTTTTTAAATGTATTGATGTACTTTAAACTTACAAAAATAAATTAGAAAAAATTATTGTAAATATTTTAAAATTAAATAAAGAAATTAAACTTACTAAAATAAATTAGAAAAAATTATTGTAAATATTTTCAAATTCAATAAAGATATGTGTATTAAAATATATAATTGTCGATTTACAGTTATTAAACATTTTCAATATATTTTTATTATTTAAATTTTTATGAAAAGTAATTAAACCATTCAATATCATAAATTTTTTAATATGTTTATTAAATAACAATAATAAATAATAGCCTCTGTTTCAGGTTCCAGAAATGGTGTAATAAGGTTATGGAGGTGTGGAGATTCTTTTAGAAGTTTACATCCAATGTTTGATGTAAAAGTGACTGGTTTTGTTAATGCACTTGCATTCACCCCTGATGGCAAGCATCTTATTGCTGGTATTGGCCAAGAACATAGACTAGGTAGATGGTGGCGAATTCCAGAAGCTAAAAACAGTATCGTTATCATACCGCTTACTCGAATCCAAGAAAAAACGTGATTAATATAATTTATTTGTAGATAACATACAAAGCGCTTTGTAATAATAACAATTATTTTTTAATCTGTCAAGAAACGTTGTTAATTGTTTTATAAACTTTTCTTTGTATTAGTTTATTCAACAAATTTTATTGTACAGTGAGAGGTCACATACTTTGTAAAAAGCATTTATAATTATATGCATACTATTAAAAGAACTTTTATATTAAAAACCAAGTATGTTGGTTGATGAAAATATCATTTTTACGATCTAAATAGCATAGATAATATTACATTTTTTGTAAAGAAAATATTATTTATAGAATAAAAGTTAATACACTTATCAGTCTGCTTTTAGTAATTTATCTTTAACAAACTTCTCATGATAACAAAAAGTATAATAAATTATAATGTACTTTTTTTTATAAACTACTAAAAAAATTATTAGTAATATTTTATATTACTGTTGCCAGAACAAACGATAAAATCAACGAATCAAAGCCCTATTTTATTATCACATACACAATGTACACAAATTCTAGCAAATATAATAAAAAGATTTTAAAAAGTGTTGATTCAACACATATTGTGATCAACGTAAATGTAACAAAAAATAAATTATATATTTCTTTAAATTATTTTCTACGAATGTATAAAATAAGGGAAATATGATGTATTCCAATTTCTTTCCTTTTAATTAAATAAGAAAAAAATATTATCCACGACGGCATCAAAATGACAGCTTAGAAATCTATGTTATATCTCAAATTAAACAAAAGAAATAATTAAAATAAGTTTTAAAAAATCAAGTAAATGTAAAAATATGTATTCATGAAATTTTGATATTCTCATTTACTAGTGAGACAATAAGCAACTTATCAAAAGTGTCGAATAGTACAAATAAGAAAGTAAAAGAAATATGTGTACACTGGTGTATGTATGTAGCATGTATCAGATTCTCAGTAGAGTAGAATATTGCCTTAAAATTATGGGGTATTTTATAACAGCTGGTTTGTTACGCCCCTGCGCACTTCTTCATAATACGAGAGCAAGTATATATAAAGTTATTTTTTTCAATCTTATGCTCGTTATACTGAATTCTCAATTTGCTACGCGATTGTGACACGAGTGACATCATGCCAGCTGTAGACCTATGAGGCCCCGCCATTATTTCTTCTTGAAATATGGATCGAGATTCATTTTCTCGAAAAATAACCATTTTAAGCAAAAATGGGCTTTATCTCAAACACGACCAGGTTTTAGGCCTGGTAAGCTAGAAAAATTGATTGCGTGCATCGAGAAACATAAAGTAACACCACGTTACCGAGGGGACCTCGAATTTGTCTACGACATCCCTCATGTATAATACTCGGACTATACCCCATGAACTAAAAATAAATAATAAATTGATGAAAGTATACTATTTAATCAATTTCATGTTACTAATTTACATAAAGTAATACTATTGTTTGATAATTCTTTGAACTCAGAGAAAAGATATTCTCTCTCAAAAGATATTTTCAACACAACTCAAATAGTACATTATGATACAAGGGAACAAAATAGGCGTTTTCTAACTAGGGTGTATTTGATATCAGAATGCTTTTTAAATATTATAAATTATTTGTATCATTTTTTAAAATTTAGGGTTATTTTTTATGCTGTTTAAAATGTTTCAAATTTTAATTTAAGATGGTATTATTAATAAACTTATAATCTTCAATTGATTATTCTTGTTTTTTTTACAGGAGGGGATTCCGCCCCCATTTCCCGGCGGGGGCTTCGCCCCCTGCACCCCGACTCCCGGTACTACATCTCTCCTTAACATACTCTATCAATTTCGAATTAAGAGGCAATCATTTAATTTAATGTTATGTAATTCAAATAAATTGCACAAATAGCCTTTGAGAGAAAGACGATAATATAACATTTTTGCAAATCCAACGGATTACATGTTATGATAGGGCAACTTATTTTAGAGCAAGCGTGATTTGGACGTGCAAGCATAACGAATACATGGAAAGATATTTAAAATTTTTTTATTCCGTGAGTTCCAATTTTTTTCCTACTTCTTTGAAGAAGAAAAGGCACCCTCGTATCGGAAAATAGTATGATACACGGTAGCAAAGACGTTTTCCGACTCATCGGAAATAGTGAATAAAAATTATTTCAATAAATTTTTCCTATATAATTATTTTGTCACTTATCTACAAGTAAAAAGCGGAGAATTTCAACTTTTATTCTTAATATGATGGTAATTGGCGATTCTAGTCAGTGTCTAATATTTGTATGTAACTTATTCAGTGAAATTCAAGGGAAATATGAAATAAATATTGAATTAAAATTAAATATGAAATAAGCAGTTTGATATTTTTGAAGAAAATATGGATCACGTAGACTGCATCAGTTTCAACAACGTAGAACTTTATTGTTATGTTTAATATAATTCTGCACACTTGGCAGTTCTGATAATCGACATTGAGCTCACCTAGATGAAATATAATACGGAAATAAGATTGCCAGAGTTGTCTTTTCTAGTTACTTTGGAAGTAATTTTTTACAACTTCATCGAGATCTGAAAACCTATTCAGCGTGGTCTAAATTTCTGACAATCATTTCCCACTATTTATATAGTGAAAATCTATTCGTATATAAAATTCCAATCTTGTAATTTACGTATGTAAAGACCGTAGGTTGCAACATACAATAAATTTAGATCCTGGTGTTCAACTAAAAAAAAAACAAATTTTTTAAATTGAACTTTCAACAGAACAGACACTTAGCATGCTATACGTAGTTCACCATTCTGAAAAAAAGATATAAGTAATCAAAATAAATGCAATTATTCAGTGAAAAAATTATTTTATATTATAATAATAATCATTGTTTTCATTAATACATGCTTTGTTTAGTTAACTAAAATAGAAACTTTTTTCCGTACGCTGACAAACTGCACGATACTAATTTTAAAAAATAGTACACGCAATTCATGTGAGTGCGATGTGCGCATGCGGGTTATTTCGCTCCGAGCGGGCCAAGATAAATTCCGTTTCCCTCACATTAGTTGTGATTTGTACTACTGTCCGAGGGTGGTCCAAGAAGTACCTGGTCCAACAAATAAAACTCAAAAATTTTGGAAAAAAATATACTTATTTTTGAACATAATGTCCTTTCAACTCTATATACTTTTCCCAGCGATGTTCAATAAGTTCGATACCCTTTTTATAACAAGAATTGTTAAGGTCCTCATAATAGCCATTAACTGCCGACACCAACTCTTCGTTGTTTGAAAATCTTTCACCGACGAGCCATTTTTTCAAGTCTGGGAACAGAAAATAATTCGAGGGAGCTGAATCTGGCGGATAGGGTGCGTGGGTTAGCAATTCAAACTTTAATTCATTAATTTTGGCGATTGTAATAACGGATGTGTGAGCTGATGTATTGTCTTGATGGAACAACACTTTCTTTTTAGCCAAATGCGGCCGTTTTCGCTCAAACGTTGCAATAAGTTCGCATAATACTCGCCGTTGATAGTCTTTTCTTTTTCAAGATAGTCAATGAAAATTATCCCACACGCATCCCAAAAAACCGACGCCATAATCTTGCCTGCAGATGAAACGGTTTTTGCCTTCTTTGGAGCCGGTTCTCCTTTTTGAGTCCATTGTTTTAATTGTTCTTTTGTTTCGAGTGTGAAGTGGTGGACTTATGTTTCATCGATGGTTATAAAACGACGCAAAAATTCGGCTTTATTTTTGCGAAACATTGCCAAACACTCAACTGAAACATCTTCACGACGCTGTTTTTGTTCCATTGTGAGCAAACGCGGCACCCATCTTGCACACAGCTTTGTGATCTCCAATTTTTCAGTTAATATGCGATGTACCGCACTTTTTGAAATGCCTACCATGTCTGATACTTTGCGCACTTTCAGTCGACCATTATCATAGTGCCGCTTTGTGAATTTTTTTCAACATTTCTGGAGTCGCCACCTCGTTTGGTCGACCACTGCGATGCTCGTCTTGGCAGCTCGTACGGCCTCGTTTAAACACTGCTACTCAATATTTTAATGTTGCAAACGAAGGAGCAGTCTCGCCCAGAGTAGAGTCTAGTTCAGCTTTTTTCTTGGTTGGGCTGAGGCCTTTCAAATAAAAGTATTGTATCACATAACGATGATCAATTTTTTCCTTGTTTACAAATTCATTGAAAACGTTCACTATTGATGGATGTCAAACAAATACTAAACATCATGGCGTCTTCAAACTTAAGACATATTCTTTATGGATTGTGTACTTACTAATACAGTCGTATTTTTTTATCAATTACCGCCAACTCTAGGTCAGGCCAGATACTTTTGAGACCACCCTCGTAGATATATTGAATAAATTTTTGTCATTTTTAAAACTTTTTTTTTGCTAAATTTTTCATATTTTCCTTTTCTCACGAATTTTTTTTAAAGATTATGTTTCATACATACATTTTTTAGCTTTTTTAATTCAGGAGTTGCTCTCATAACTGCTGTATATACTCAAACATTGAATTTTTTATTGAAAATTGTTTCACTTTTTGCAGGGATTTTTTTTTTTTTTTTTTTTTTTATGTTATTTAACGTCGCTCTATTTATGCTTCCAAATATTGGTGCTAACGGAGGTCTACGATGTGTTTGTAAACAAAGCACATATAAATTATTACAGCGGTGCTTGTGTCAATCGGCCGAGACCGGGATTTGAACTCGGATCACCAAGTTACTAGTCCTTCGCTCTAGCGATCGAGCCATCGTAGGCCTCATTTGCAGGGTTTTCATAGCGTTAAAGACATAAAAAAAATGATGATATTTTTACTACTACTTTTAGAGCTATGGTCATATAGAACCTAGTGGTGTTATACATTCGACTGAGTATATAAACATGCTAGAATGTAATTTTTTAAACATTTTTATATTTAGGGAAGGGTAGTAACGTATGAATCCCACAAAAATTAGTGTTTGTATTTCGCGTGCTACCTGTGACGATTTCATAAGCATTATATGAATTTATTAGATTCCTAATTATTTTATTCGGATTTTTGTGCGTTTTGAAATGTTCGCCGAACTCAACATTTACCAGTATTAAGGCTGATACAACTTTATAGGTAATATATATATATATTAGAATTAATTATGGTTATATATAGCATATGAATAAGACTTGCAAAAGGTTTGAAGAGAATGTAGAACTTCTAGTATACAAGTTTTAAACAGACGGAAGCATTTATTTCACGATTTCCAGAGAAATTTGGAGCAATATTTTCTTATGGTATCCTGATAAAGTATGCTTTTATTACTTCATATTTTAGATAAATAAATTTTACAATTATATTTCGTCCAAGCGCCGATAAGCGGAAGCTTAGATTCCGTTACTAGAACATTGAGAAGTGTAGATTTACGACATCCATGTACCATTTGTATTGCCGAAAACTGTATTAATTCTAATTTTTTGATATTATTTTTTCGTGAAGGAAAGCATATAAAAGTTCCTTCAGCGATTACTGATCTCACATAATTTATAAAATATCATAAGTGCATTTGGATCTGCTTCCCAAAAATTCCATTGTATGAATTTAATAATATTTAGGGATCTGTGGCACTTTTTTATAACTGAGTTTATTTGGGACGAGGAGGTTTGTGGGTAATTGAAAATGATACCTGGAAACTAGGCTGCGTCACGCGAGTATAATGTACGATTGTTATTAATCTGTAAACTTGTGATTCCAGAGTGAATATTTCGGTAATTAAAATTTATATAAATGCTATTGTGTGGTGATACGTCAAGGTCTAATTTGGCAAGTTGTATCGCGGAATTTGGTACACTTTTTTACTATTAAAAGTTTTATAGATAATTGTAAAAACTCCGCTGTTTCTGTAGGCATCAATCCCAATTTATTTATACACATAAGCTGATTTCTACATTGAAATGGCGTGGAAACATTTTATTTTGTTTAATTATGTATAATGATTTTTCAATAATGGTTATGCATGATTGTTTTGCCTTTCTATTGATAAGAATTGCACTGTCATTAGCAAATTCAGATACTACAACATTTTTTGGTAGCTCATTTGCAAGGATTCTTATATAAAGAGTGAATAAAAGTGGGCTCAGAACTCCTACTTGTGGTACGCCCTTGTATATGCTTCTATAAGTGTCTTCGTTCAATTCTGTGAAAATATGACGATCGTACCATATAAACTTTATAAATCTACATAAATTAGCTGGGCATCCTATTTCAACCAAGAACGAGAGTAAGTGTTCAATATTTACATTATCAAAAGCACTTGTTATGTCCAGACATAGCCCCAGAACATGTTGATGTGCTCTAAATCTTTCTTCAATTTTAAGAGTAATGTTTGCAATGTTATTCGTGCACGATTGCCCTTTTCTAAAGCCAGATTGTGACGTTGGTAAAAGATTATGAGATTCAAGCCATCATTGAAGTCTATTTTGTATAAGAGTTTCCAACAATTTGCATACACTTGACGATAAGCTTATAGGTCTGAAATTTCTACCATCTAATTTTCCAATAAAGTGTACGAATGCCCTGTTCCAGTCATAAGGATAATCGTTTTGCGAATATATTTCATTGAACATTTCTAACAGTAAGAGCTTATAAGGTCAAACATTCTGTTTAAGAATTTGTTTTCGTGGCATTTTTTGTAATAGGCGTTTGTTTTATATATTCTATAAAATCCTCCATTTTGTTGTAAATTCCCATTTTTTAAGACAAGCTTTTTGTACGATAAGCTTTTTCCATAATATCTACAACTATTTATATTTCTTCATCAGATTTTGGTGCTTTTTAGTGGTTTTCTATATTTTCAATATTTTTTTTATCTAGTCAACAAATTGTTCAAAACTTATTGGTAAAGATTTAGATGAATCTATAAAAATTTGCTTTGTTGGAGCAAGGGCTTCTTCAAGAGTTAGAAGTTTATTTGCATTACTTTAGGTTTCTATTTTATATTTTTTTATTTATTGTACTTTTCCTTAGTATATCTTTAGTTTCAGTAGTTGTTTTTATTTTGATTGGAATACTTTCTTCTATAGTAGTTATATAGCATGCTTTTGAAATTTCAGATTCGCTTGTCGAGAGTAATCGTTTTGAAGTATTATTTATTTCCTGCTGTTGTGATGGAGCAATAGAATGGAAAGCGTTTGTTTTGTTTTCTGACTTACCATCTTGTGTATTTGGTATTGGATTAATAATAGCGTTGGGACATGATTTTGCTATATGGCCTGAATTCTTACATTTAAAACAAGTAGCTGCTTCCATTGATAGATAGATGCAATAAGTCGTATTTTCATGAGTTACCAAGCCTCAGTTAGATTTTTTCGTCTTCTTCTTTAATATAACACAGTCGACGAAATGATAATATGTGCGATTTTCATGACTTACTTAAACTAGCACGACTCGGTGTAATGTTGAGAATATAGGAATTCCCCTGGCGTTCAATACTTGTACAATTGTTTCATTTGTTATTACTGGGCTAACATTTGATATTATTACTTTTTTATTATTGTTAATTAGTGGCTTTATAGGTAATGCAAAATTTTTCACTTTTAATATTTTATTTTTGAGAGTTTGAACTGTGTTTTCATTGTTTAAATAGATACATATGCGATTACCTCATGTTTTAGAGATAAACCGAACATTCTTTATATCGAATAATTCCTCCAATCCATGCAAGTAATCATCGTTTATTAAGACATCAATACTGTCAATAATAATAGCATCTTCTCTAGGTTTTGTTGCTGTTACATTTGCGTAGCTTGACTGCGACAATGCCGTCTTTGAAGCAAAAACTTGATTGGACGGTCCCATTTGGTTGCTGTTGTCAGACTGCATTTGGGGGACTTTCTTAGTCGTTGTAGTTTGATTACAAGACACAAGTCTTTTCGATATAAAGTTAAGTTTATAAGACAAAATCCTTCGTTATAAAGTTAAGTTAAAACGACAAAATTTCGGACCAAGAAATCACCTTTGTTTTTAGTTTATATGATTAAGTACAATAATATAACTCGAGCGGAGTTCGAGGTAAACACGTCTGCTCAGCTCGAGAGACACGTGTAAACTCCGTGAAGGACTATTTCGAAAAGCAGGAATATGTGTATTAAACGTTGCTCTCATTTCATCAAATCAACGTGAAGTATTCCTTCAAGTGCAAAGAATACACAATTTCTGAAGAATACACATTCACCTGAGACGTTTGTTTAATCTAATTTGAATATATGCGATTGCTCGTTTCTTTTACATAGTGAACTCCGGTATCATTGTTTGGAAACTAGAACAATAGATGTGGTTCATATCTATAAAAGACTATGCACGATTAGATGTGATTTTTTTTAAGACTGAATCGCTATATAAGTACTTAATCTAATGTTAATGGTTTTATTGCATCTAATAAATTCTAGCTGCTATATTAATTTCACTGAAAAAAATGTTCGATTATATTTATTCAGTCACTCGAGTAAACGCATTTTCTTTTGAGTAGGATAGACAATTTGGGCTCTTTACTTGTGGACAATACCCTGGATCTCCTTATTCTAGAATTTACTCGATTGAATGTAAGATTTAATCATATATACGAATTTTCTTGGTATAATATTCCCATAAGATTATGGTCCCTTAGATATGATTTTTTTTGTTTTGGTTGTTTGATCCTGATTGGTCCTGAATGTTTGATCTT
Organism: Sycobia sp. Sy_11; assembly: GCA_018907035.1. Taxonomy (NCBI): domain Eukaryota; kingdom Metazoa; phylum Arthropoda; class Insecta; order Hymenoptera; family Epichrysomallidae; genus Sycobia; species Sycobia sp. Sy_11. The sequence goes on along the minus strand of JACCIC010000045.1, from coordinate 454,875 downwards.
CATCTAGGCATACCTCGTGCAGATTGCGGTCATTCAGTAGGATGTGGAAATATTTTTGTCAAAAACGTTCAAAGCGCTGACCGAGTTATACTTTAAGTGCAATGATAACTATTCTTTCATGTTACGTTGTGATTAAGCAGGTTTTCAAGAAAGAATTTAAGGGGACGTCGGTAAGATATTACAGAAAAACACGTCGATCTCACGGCTTATTCGTTCACGGAGGGTGTCTGGTCGACGAAAAAGAGCTTTAATCATTTCCCGTAGCGTATATAATTTTATTACTTACATTTCTGAAATATAAACTGGGTTCCGTGATGAGGCGATATTCGATTTTCCATGGGTAGGTTTTGTCTATATTTAGCATTGATTACGGTTATAATTGCATTGATTAATGTTATAATCATTATAATATGAATCGTCAGTCGGCGTCGCGACATAAGGAGTACCTTCTATTTCGATTGTATATACATGAAGTTTCACGCGTTGGTCTGAGCATGCTGATTAGCAATTGAAGAATTCAACTGCCTTTCTTAATTATTGTGATCAAGAGTTTTGCTAGTTTGTATCTTATCTTTTTGTGGGTGCTACAGTGGAGTGTTAAAAACGCTCCTGTAAGTTTTCCTATACACCATCCTTCATATTTTTTTACAGTTTTTGCGCCGATCTCCGCAATGATTTTTTCCCATGCTTCAATATGCTACAGAAAGCTTGTCCGAGAGGTATTTAAAAAAAGGCAAGTTCACCTTCTCCATAGATAACTAGTGACCAGCGCTTCCTTCTATTTTTTCGAAATCGAGCAATAAAAGTTCGTCACTATTTTTCCAGCCGGCAATTCTGTTGACTTTAGCTTATGACATTTAACAAGAATCTCTAGGCATACGTTGTGCAGTTGTTTTATCTGACCAATATGCCTTTTGACAGCAGTGGCAGGAGATTAGTTTGAAAGCTCTTATTGGACATCGGCAGTCATTGATATAGCTCATCTACGGTTTAATATAAAATAGAGAGATGTGAATAACGTAAAGAGAAAAAGTTTAAGTCCACAGTGACGTAAGAGTATATATGACAGGATACATTTAGAAAGATGATTGTAATCCGTATCTGAAATTTTTAAATAAAATAAAAAATAATTCAATAAATGTTCATTTAAAATAAATTATGTTCTATTTCAAATGTAAATGAAATACTAATCTTATAAACATTCTATTATACATAAAATTAAACCTAAATTTCTATGAAAACAATAATAATTTATATAATTATTTATATAATGTTTATAATAATGTACGTAAAATGTTTAGAATGCTATATAAAGCGTTATTTCTCATATCTTCAATATCTTTGTAATAGTAAAAAATTGATGCTATTATAAATAATATACTTAATTGAAAATTGTGAAACTTTTTTGTTAATTTCTGAAAGGCAATTTATAACTATTATATTATAATTATATTTAAGAAAGCTTGTCACAATGAGTCATAGAGTTAATTTAAACAATTGATTACAAATATGAAGTGGAATTCTTAAAAAAAAAATATATATCAATGTCGGAAAGGAAGAAAGACAAAATTCAACAGCGAATAATCTTTTCACTTTTGTGTGTATTTTTTTTATTTTCTTTCACTCTCGACGTTTTTACATTCTCTTCACACTAATTTCTACGTGTTTTAGAAAATTATCAAATTTTTACAGTCGTCTTGTATGTATACGAGTACATAAATTTTTCATCGTCGTTAATCTGTCCCATCGTATCATCTCTTCGTTTACTCTTATTTGTTTTTTTTTTTTAAGAAAAATATAAACAAGTTTCCACTTTATAAATGTTATAATAGCTGATCGATTATTAAGCGTTCCGCAAAAACAATTTTTTCCCCCATCACAAGTCTTTCAAAGAAATCTTGTATATAATGCAAAATCGTTTATTTCTATTAATATTTCTCGAGACCATCATCGCCAGATTGCAAAATACACCGGTCGCTCTCGTTCACGGATAGCGCACGATGCAATTAACAAATTTTCTTCTTGTAAATAAATTCTTGACGCGTCGCCCAGCCGAGATTCCTATTAAAGTACTTTGGTTTTTCTTTTCCATACTATATATATATATATATATATATATATATATATATATATATATATATATATATGTATGCATATATTAATTTAATAGTGTGTATATCGACACCACCCTTTGCGCTACACGTATATTATAAGAAAACGATAATGAACTGCTTATACACGAGCATACCTTGGTGTATAAGTTTCGTTCTGTGGACGTGGCCTTGACAAAAATAAATGACAATAATAATAATAATAATAATAATAATTGCTCACTTGCCCTTGTTTTCCCTTATTATTTCTCATCCGCGGTTTTAATACGCACGCGCATATTCGTGTAGCTCGCTCTCTGTGTGTCTGTGTGGCAATGTCTTTTAACGTACGATTATCTGCAAAAAATGTCATTTTATTGTTGATTATGGTGCTTTTTTTTTTTTAATTAATTAATTCATTCTTCCTTCTGTTTAAACACTATTTCGCTACGATGGACTACTGTTATGAATTCTATGCTACTTTGTATTGTATGTTAATGCATTGTAATGAACGACGTACTGTACTTTTTTTTTATTTTTAATGTGCTTACTTGGGGGGGGGCACACGCAACCTATTAATTATTTTAAAAAGTCCCTGCTTTAACGCGAGGGCCATTCGCGCGCGATCCGCCGCTCGATGTTACTTTTTTCAATCCGTCACATATCGCCTCTTTTTCGCATAAATCACTTTGTACTGTGGCCAGCAACTCTAACGAGTCGCAAAGTTGATCGGCATTTGATTTAAACATAATTTATATATAATCATATTTAATTGCACGATCAGATACACGCTAAGCCGATGTCTTCATTGCGTTTTTACACCGTTGCAGTTTATTCATATTATATATTTAGCAAAGGCCAACGGCACTGTCTTTATTATGAAATATCCGAAACTTTGGTGGCTGTTCCACTTGTAACTAGAAAATATATCGAGCATATTTTATGGAATCACGTGACTCCTTACGCCGAACCTCTCGTTGAACGTGAAAGAAATATGCTTAAAAGCAAAAAAAAAAAAAAAAAAGAAAAAAGAAAGGCAAAAATAACATCAAGCCGACTTGTGCACGCGTTAATCGGTCATCGACGATATGGGCAATGCAATAAACATCGGCAGCGGCGCGCGTACGCGTTAGCGCGCCTCCATTGCCCTTTTTCGCAGCGCGACGTCCCGGCCGCGCCCTCGTGCTCGAGAAACTACGTATAAAAAGCCACTCTTCCGTTTATACGAGACGATCGACGTGTTGAATATATAATGTACAAGTAACGTATAGGGCAGATGGCGGATCGAGCGCCTCATGGATCTCGCGCAAATCACGAACGGGCATATAATTAAACCTGGTATAATATGTAACAATGCGGGTGGATATAAGGATATATCCGTTTTAATATACGCGCATAAATGTATGCGCGTGAACCTGTATGTATTTGTATGTACTGTGTATATGTTTTGTGTGTGTGCGTGTGACTGGGTGTGTGATCGAGTGTGGGTGTGGGTGTGTGTGTGTGTGTGTGTTCGTGTGTGCGTCTCGTCAACGCGATTGTTGGTGCGTCGCAAGGGAAACAACAACAACAACAACAACAACAACAACACGCCGGGGGGGATTTCGTTTGCAAAGTAAATATTCTGCTGCAGTTTTATGCATTACATTATTGGCAGTGTGTGAAAAATCCACGAATATCTGGCTAATATAATGATAATAATAAGTGTGTCTATGATGTCGACTCTGGCTCGTTGCGCGCGAACGCCCGCCTCTTTAATAATTATGGTACCTGCTGAATTTAATGATAATAATAATTCGTATATAATTATAATTGATCAATCGTTATGCGGCCCTCGAATAAAAAGCCCTACTTCCCGCGCAACCTTGCCGCTTATAAATCGCGACGGTTTCGTTCCGACGTCACTCTGCTTCCCAGCGAGCTTTCCTTTTCCTATGCTAACCGAGCGCTTTAAAAATCTTAAGACATCAACATACATTCACTTTTATAATAAATCGTTATTAGCAACCTATATTGTACCTACTATGTATTTAATATAAATTTCGTCGCATTTTATTCATTTATCTTTTTCATCTTCTGTTACTCTTACTTATTAATATTAATTTATTTAATATCTTTCTTTCCTATACTTTTTCCCTCGCGTTATTTCACCCACCCCCCTTCCTCAATCTGTCTTACTTCATCGTATATTATTTACAGGTTCTCACCATTAATTCTTTCGCTCTCCTTCCACATTCGTTCTCTTTTTCTTTCTCTCCTCATATTTATATATACATTTATACTTTACGATATATACATATATATATATACATATATATATATATATATATATATATATATATATATATATATATGTTTATATGTATAACGTACATCGTTGATCGACGAATATAACAATCCGTCTTGTTTTGTTCAATAAACAAGTGAACTATATAGGGAATAATATTCATTTCTCTTTTACATACTCTATATATTATTCTCTTGACATTATATTTTCGTTTTGTGAGTTAATCGTTTTCATTACTTTGTCTGATTTGAAAATATTCTTAAATCAGACGTGGGCACCTATAATATACTTGCACAGCTGACTTTTTTTATCTCTTTGTTTAGCATATCAGTTTTTAAGATAGAACTAGCGCACAAATGAACAAAAACAATACTTTTTTTTTAAACTTTTATCTCTCTAAAGTTGAACCAGTGAAAATATTCATTAATAATTAACGAATTTTCTCAGATAAATCAAAGATTAAGTACTTTAATTTTCGGTGATTTTCTCTGATTCAATTTCCGCGTAACCTCGCATTATCGTTAGTTTTTATGTAAATATATACAACAAAATCAAACTCATGTACAACATTTCACGTGAAAAATAAATTTTACGTTCTTCTTCGATGTTACAAAAAAAAAAGCGGAAAAAATGTTAGACCAGCGATATTCGTTGATTTATTGACTAGATCAGGCGATTACTTTCAGTGTACGGCCTTTGTTTAACAATGACTCAAGATATAAACGATCAAAGCCACGTATGCAATAGATTCGAATTCCGAAATTTCGCACGTCGAGCTATAAAATTTTTCTGTGAAAGCGCTCTATGTATATGCATTTATATATATATATATATATATATATATATATATATATATATATATATATATAAACTGGACGCGCGTTTGTCAATGTAAATCATGCGCGCTTTATACATACGAACGAACGCACCCACGTCTGTTCTAGATGTGTATACTCCGCACGAGTCATATTAAACATATAATATATATATATATATATATATATATATATATATATATATATATATATATGTATGTAGGTATGTATGTATGTATGTATGTATGTATGTATTACGAAAAGTCAACAAAGCGCCATGCGACGAACGATCGGAATTCTGCAAGGATAAAGGCACGATAGCCCTTGGGAACGTGCGTGGATATTTAAACGAGAGAACTATAACGAGAGTTGCTCGGAACAATAAATGCGCGGTTTCCCTGAAGGAATATATATATATATATATATATATATATATATATATAAATTTCGGTAAATTATTTATAGCCCTCGTGGAGTCGATGGTACAAAGCTCGAATTAGTTATTATAATGTTCGAATCGTATCATAAGCTTTGCTATTTCTTGGAAGCGCCGCGACACTGTTTGCTTATTCTTTTCTTTTTTTTTTCATTCAAATTTCCCGCGATTTTCATTCTCGAGACGTATAATGTACACATATTATTCACTTTAAAGAATCCCGCTACTTTCGACATTCCGAGTGGGAGGGAAAAATATATTTTTTTTTCGTCGTTTTTTGCCTGTGTCGAAAGCATACATGTATAAAACAACGTTCGAAATGCAAAAACGAAGGTCGTTACGGCGCGCGCGCGCTCTTATTTCGATTTTTCATGAGTTCTCAAACGTGAACCGAGGCTGATGCCCGGCATCGAACCTTTTTGCCCCCTCCCCCAGCATTGATTATGCAAAATTACAATGGGAAGGGAAAATGCTCGTCCTCCGTTGCCCAGTATTTCCCCTCGATTCGTCTTTGTATGTTGTACATAATAAACGTGAAAAATCGATGATGCGAGATTCATCTATACATATATATATATATATATATATATATATATATATATATATATATATATATATATATATAAGCTTTATTCGATCTGTTCGTATGTGTTCAATGGAGAGTGACCATCTCGGCTCATTTATAAGAAAACTTCTTTTTAGACTATTTTTATCATCTTTTTCGTACATATAGGAACATAATAATATTATATATAAGTATACCGACCGTGAAAGTTTTACTTTGTTTTCTATCTCTCTCCCTTTCTCACTTAATTAGTATATATAATAATTCTTAATGTAATTTGTACACATTTGTTTAAAACTAATCGAGATAAGATATGTGAAAAACAAACAGTTTCGTACTGCTCAAATTGCATGTAGGACATTCTATGATATTCATACAAAAGCAATGAAAAGCAAAATGGGCGTAAAGGAAATTTCAAAAACTTATTAAAAAAAAACTCTAACACAGCAACTTTATTCTACAGCGACAATAAAATCAGTGAAGGTCTTGAGAAAATATCCTTCATATGGAAAAATAATATTGAAATATAGGCGAAAAAAATACACTGAAAAATACTTGAATTTGAAAGTCAGTGGTGAAACAGTCGTTTTTTTTAAGATAGAGAACTAACTAGTGTTTATCAGATAGTTACATAATTATCGATTATTAATTTTAAAATTATTAACAAAACATGCTTCTGTATAATGTCAAATAATTTGTTTCCCATTATTATTAATTATCGAAATTACAGGTGAAAATTGAAGCGGAAACTGCACGTCTATGATATATAGATATAGAAACATGTATAATACGGTGTTTAAATTTGGTAAATCATCAAGCACACTAGATTTCAAAAACGTTTCGACTACGGGTGCATGCAGGTCATTACACATCTGTACGGCATAAGCTTTCGATTTCCCCGCTGACGTCACGCGCGCATAAAGACGATTTCATTATGTAGGATCAAAAAGCAGTTCATCAAAAAAATAATTTTATCATATCAAATCAAAATAGAATCAGAAAACGCGCCGATTATCTAATAAATTATGACTTTTATAAATGAAGAAAGTATAACTATTTTTCAAATAAAACGAACAATGGCATCTCGTAGGAAAAACCAAATCGTACAAGCCTTACTTTAAGACAAAAAAGTGGCTTGCAGGACACATAAGTCGCGATCGGCCGTTGAAACAAAAAAAAATCTTAAAGCCCTAAATATTTTGGGGGCGTAGGGGGGAATGTTTGGCCTGGCCGAACGATTGAACGAGCAACGCACGAGCTCTCGTTCAACATCCTCTCGTCGCGGACATTTACGCAGATCGCGAATCGCTCGACTTACGGCCAAAAGGACTTTCGCGCAACTTACACCTCAAGTCGGGCAAATATGTTTTCGCTGCCCTAAGGCCCCCTTCCGCGTTCTCGCGATTTTTCGACGTTGATGCGCAACCGCTGCGAGTGCACGGTCATCGTGGCGCACATAATATATATATATATATATATATATATATATATATATATATATATATATACCTCGTACTTTGCGCGTTTATCGAATTCGCGCATACGTCTCTCCACGGTATAACTCTCTTTTATTCTTCGAGGAGTCGTAAAGGTGTATGTATATATATATATATATATATATATATATATATATATATATATATATAATATGAATCGCTTTCTGCTTGCTTTTGGCCTTTTGGCATTCCTCGGAGCCCCGTGAGGGGCTCGCGCCGTTTTTCAAAGGGGCACAACAACGCCCTATATCCAGCTACGTAGATTATTTCTGACGGACCGTGAAAAAAAGTCGCGACACTTTCAAGTGCTAAATTTAGTTTTATATACTTGAAAGAGAATGCATTAACCCGCGCCGGTTCGTCGAGTTCTTCGTATACACACCCATATCTATATATATATATATATATATATATATATATATATATATTGTACGATTGAACTGCTTCTATATTAGGCACGAGAGCAGATTTCGCGTTAAACCAGGCAATTACTGTTAAAGTTCTAGATGAGAGAGAAGGAGTCACGTTTTTAATTTCTTACTTTAATTATTATACATTTTGCCTTTTTACTAAATGGTCAAATAAACTTTGGACATTTAAATTTATAGTAATTTATCGTAAATAAAAGAATTACGTGTATATTATTCCAAGGACTAATGAATTATCTTTTAATTAATAAATTTTCATATCTCACTATTAATTAATCTTTGGGTATTAGCACAATTAAAAATTTTTGATTTTCACTTTCTCTCTTTCTCTTTCTATAATGAAACGTTTATCGATCTTTGCATGCAACTGCACATTCGTACGACGATTTAATACGTACAGATAATATTTTTTCTTTGTACAGTATGTACTATTTAAAATAATAAATAAATAGCTATATAAGAAACAAACAACTGCTTAAATGTATATGTGTGCATTGAAAAGGAAAAGTGTGGAAATTGGAAAATAATAAGCATGCTAGGAACTTAAATAAATTATAAAGTGGATAAAGAAAAATAAAAACAACTAAAAATTAATTTTTAAATAAGAATTTTGTAATTTCATATATATATTTATGTATATATATATATATATATAATGCTACATATTTTACAATTTTTATGTACACATATAAAAATTATTTTCTAATATAGTAAATTAAGGTTAAAATAATTTTTATACATCCTAGATAAAAATCGTAAAAAGAAATCCGCGAATTTCTATTTCAGCGTAGTTAACAGTCAATCTCCGTTATTAGTTGTTGAACACCTCCGAACGATCGAACGGAAAATCTCTATTGAAAGTATTACAAAGTGTGTTGTATACAGTATTGAAATGTACGAAAAAAATGCGCTTTTACAGATTGATATGATGCATAAGACTGATTAAAAAAAAAAAAGAGAACGATAAACAATACATATATATATATGGAGAGATGAACAGACAAAAACATCGTTATATTCGAAGTACGCAATGCCTATATATACTGCATTCGTTATATACGATCGCTCGCACATATACGATTGTACAATATTGTTTCTTTGTTCGTTTGTTTTTTTTTTCGTATAATCGCTGTATAATAAATAAGAGTTTGTAGTATTATTTTTTTTTTGTTTGTTAAAAATATTATACTTATAAGGATGGAATCTAGGACAATCGGTTTAAACGAACGGTGTGTCAAATCGTGCGTTGGCGAATAGTTGAAAGGAAAAAAAATGCCTCGTCGGTTTCTTCCTTTTCATTCGTTTGTAGGCAGTATAAAAACAAGACGGAGCCGGGCGCATTTTTATTTTGGACGTGCCCCACTTCCAATTCGCATAATTTATTCGCTATTAAATTTGATATTTTTTTACTAATTAATAATCAGAATATCGATTAAATATTCATAGTGTCGTAATATTAATAGATATAATAAATATAATACAGATCTATAGATAGGTGTCTCGGTATAATACAGGTATGATACAATAGATTTTTCGGTTACACGTACACACACGCGCGCAAACACATTTTTTCAATCAATCTCTGTCTCTCTATCTATCTATCTCTCTCTCGCTCTCTCGCTCTTTCACTCTGTCTCTTTCTCTTTCTTTCTCTCTTTCATTCTCTATCCATTCTCTCGCAGACTTTTGTTATATCCCTGAATTCTCTTTCGCTCGCGATTTTATCGACAATAAATCACTGTCGCGCGGATTTTCTAGTTTTTTTTTTCTTGTTCGCATACACGCAAATATATCTAGACGCACTCTCGCACAATTCCGTGTCTCCGCTTATACACGATTCATTTTTTTTTCACTTGCACCTTCGCCGTCGTAAACGCCCACGCAGAAAAATCATACTTAAAATTATGAAAAAAAAAACAAAAAAAAAACAAAAAACTTAAACACAAACAAAAAAAATTGCGAAATTGACGGTGTGTGCTCGCGGATTTCGTATATAATAATTCTCGCGGCGTCCGTGGGGATTAAAATCAGTCCAAATTCGTTTATATAATTTTCGATTTCTTTTGTTTCCTCGTTACCAATTGCCGGAAAACAGTTCTGTGGCAGTGCTGTTTTTTTTTTCTCTCTCTCTCTCTCTCTCTCCCTCTATCTCGATTTCACCCTATCTCTTTCTAACCGACTCGCCCCCATTGCCTCGTTAATACGGCTTTTCGTATACATTTATATAATACTTGGCGAGGGCGAGAATTCGCGTTCGGACCGTGGGATCCCGGCGAGAGCCCCAGATATTATTGAATTTTTACGAGAGACAGAGAGAGAGAGAGGAGGGGGGATAGATTGTTCTTTCGTCTCGAGGATCAATTCGTCAAGTATACTACTGCCTGCGGAACGTTTCCTTCTTTTTGTCCCCTTTTCTCGAAAAAAAAAAAATCTTTTTTGTTTCTCATTAGGCCTCTCCCCGTTGAGCCGCTCGATGGGCGCACGCGCGCGCACCTTAGGAATTTTCGTGTGTATTCCGATTTATAATTCTTAATAATCTTCTCTTCGCTCGATATATTTACACAAAGGCGTGCTAATTATACTTATAATTTTTTTTTTATTTTATTTTTTACTTATTTTCCCTTTTCTCGCATAGTCGTAGTTTCGCCGAGAACACGCGTCCGACGACTCTGCTTCTTCTTCTTCTTCTTCTTCTTCTTCTTTTTTTGTTATACCTCGTATCGCATGGAATGATGCGGTTTCGTTATACTTCGGGGCGCTAGCTACAACACGAGACTGCTCCGTTTCGTATGACGCAAGTGTACTGCCGCCCACCCCTTTCCCCCGTTGCTTTTCCATTTTCTTTCGCGCTACCGAATCGCCGCGAGTTAAACATAGCGTGTTTTTATAGGACAACAACAAAAAAAAAGAATAATAATAATAATACAATGATTTGGTTATAGTTCCGCGCGTACGATACATTGGGCTACATATAACGAGAGGAGGAAGAAAAGAAAACGAGGAACCACGAAAGATAAGTTCAATGGCGATGCGTCTCGACTATGTATAATTAGATATAAATAACGTATTAGAGGCCGTGACTGCCTACGATGCGTGCGTAAGTATTATGGCGACGACCTTATCAGAGGCGATGAAGGATCTCTGGCCGTTATCATTCCCGATGTCTCTTTGCCTTTTTACACAGCTTACTATATGAGTGTATATAGTAGTTATGTAATTGTTGGAATGGCTCGACGACGCGGACACGTACGATAACTCTGCGGTGCACAGGAGTCAGGTGGCACGCTGTTCCTTTACTAATTTCAAATTCGTCCTTCATGGTCTTTATTTCTTTTCTCTTTCTTTCCGTCATTTTCGTATTAATACTTGATCGAGTCGCTCGCGAAAACTCGAGGATACCGTTGTTCATGTAGTTTCCTTTTTTCTTTTTTACTTATTTATTCATTTTTTGTCGAGTATTTATATTATAGCACGCATCATGATCGTCCTAGCACTCGGAATAAATAACTATACGTACGATTACCGTTATAGTGTGATAATGAACGACAACCGATAATACGACTACTATGTCTTTCGTTTGCTGCTTCTTCTTTTCTTTTTTTATATTTTTTTATTAGAGTAGCATATAATAGCGGGCGTACTATGCTATAGTGTCTAGTAGTATTAGTGTCGATGCTCATTCTCTCTCTCTCTCTCTCTCTCTCTCTCTCTCTCTCTCTCTCTCTCTCTCTCTTTCTCTCTCGCACTCTTTCTCTCTCCCTCGCGTTAACATTTAATATGGCTTTACAGATCTTTCTCTCTTTTTCTCTCCCTCGCCCACTCTCTTCTACACTTAGCCCGATTCGATTTACACTTTGCATCGACGTTCGCGGCGCATCTATCGTATCGTCTCGCGGGTACCAATATCCTCATATATGTATTATCATCCCCTCTGTTGGCCAGTTCGAATACGCACATATACGCACACACACATACAAACACACGCATCGCAGCCGCATACATACATATATATATATATATATATATATATATATATATATATATATGTGTGTGTGTATGCGCGCTCAGTCGATAGTATTCCATGTCTTTCTTTTATAGGCGCCTTTTCGCTTCCTTTCGCACTCTTTACTCGCTTCATTATTATTTTTTTTTGCCTTTTTTCTCTTTAATACAAAATGTATCTTTCGTTTTCTTCCTGTTCGTTCATATATTTATATATATATTTATGTATATAATTAATATATTCTTCTTCGGAAAGAACCAGATTTGGCGGTGCGCGCGCCTTCCAGGCGCGTAACCAGCGATCCAGCGAAAACGAATTACAAACGCATATATAGGATTACAATCACAGAAGAAGGGGGTTTCGTTTTTTTTTTCATTTTTTTTTCTATATCTTGTCGTTTCTCTCGTTCTTTCATCCTTTCTCTCGTCTCATTCGTTCCGTTCACTTATTTATTATGGCGAAGTTCAGCTCTCTCTCTCTCTCTCTCTCTCTCTCTCTTTCTCTCTCTTTCTCTCAATCTGTCTATCTCTCGCTCTTTCTCTCTTCTCTCGACGACCGGGGGCGCTCAAAAAAATGCCGCGCGTGAGTCGCTTCACCGCAACAGATAAGGCATGAGGGCGGCGCCGCACAGCAGCGCCAGCGTCCACGCGAGCTGCTGCCTCGGCTGGCCGGGGGCCCGCGTCGACGTCAGCGTGCTCGCCGCGTTGTACGTCAGCTCCTCGTTCTTCACCACTTCGTTGGGGTGGTCCGAGTACTCCTCTGCGAAAGAGAAAAAAGGAAAGAATTGAATAACGTTAGTTTCATAATTTATAGTTAAGTGTATTATGATATGTATAATGTAGATCGATATTTTTCGCGTTTTTATTATAGATATATATATATATATATATATATATATATATATATATATATATATATATATATGTTTTTGGAATCAGAGAGGAAAATTGCCAAGGTTCAAATATTCATCGCGCGTAAAATGGTAATTGAGACCTATTTTTGCGACATCAAGTGTAGAATGCCACTTCGCGCTTTCGTCGACAAATCAAATCGCTACGATTTCAAACAATGCAATAAAGGAATCATTATATGAAATTCGAGATGTCAAATTGATACTGAAGCTATAAAATTACTCATAAAAATAAACATAAAATAATAATTTTGTGTTTTTATGCGTTGATCACACAACTGTGGGCTCAATAAAGCAATTAACAATTTGTATTATTACGGTGTAAAAATTTTCCAAAGGCAAAACTGAGCGCGAAATGCAGATATCAAGCCAATTAAATTTAAAAAATTCGCTGAAAAAAATTTCTGATCAAGTAAATATTTACTTGATTTTTACCAAGTATTCACTACATTTAAGACCACGTGGTTTGATTTAAGTGGACTCTTCTTGCATCGAGCGAATACGTCGTTCATTTAAGGAGATACTTTCTCAATTTCAAAGAACAATTTATTTGGGACAAAACATGAAAATATTCACTTGATAACAGATATTATTTTTAGTGTAGATATAATAATTAAGCATTAATAAAATCCATCTGGACGAATTCCTATGAAAGACATGTAGGGATTTTTTGATACAATCTCAAGCAATCTTTTCCATTACACGTCCAACAATCAAGAAAAAAAGAAAAAGTATTATCACTGTTTTAATCATCGTATAATACCCACTTGCTCTCTTCCACCCTCCTACCTCTCGCACTCAGGTTGAGAAGCCAGCGGCGAAAAAGGGAGACGGTGTAAAGCATCTATTTTATATATATATATATATATATATATATATATATATATATATATATATATATACACTAAAGATGTAGGACAGCGCCAGGAAAAATGCAAAAACAGAGAAACGCCATATCTCGGGAGAGCGAGGTTGGAATTTCGCAAGGCCCGCTGCGAGCATTGCAATATACAGCATGTATATATAAAGCACGGACGGACGGTTAGCAACGTCGGGGATGTAGTCATTATATATATATATATATATATATATATATATATATATATATATATATATATATGTACTATATCCATACACGCAGAGGGAAGGAGAGTAAGAGAAGCGGGCGCAAACGTACCGCGAGAATTCTCATTCGCGGCGGAGTAGCGCATGTGTATTGTAAGTTCCTCGGTCCGGGCATTCTATTGCGAACACGCTACTAAAACCGAAAAACGCAAATGCGCGCGCGTGCTCGCGCGCTCACACACAGACTCGCCTATTATAATATACGGGCCTCTTCGTGCATCGTACAGAATGGCATACGTGTGCATCACGTACATATGTATGCATATATTATCTACATATACGAACGGAGGATATGATTGAGCAAGCGGCAGGAGGCGAATTTTCCGCGCTAATCTATATATGCATACACGACGAGAATAGACGTTTTCGCGCCGGGCTTGGATTTTACAAATTGCTCGAGAAACGTGACGCGCGCGCGCGCGCGCACGCCAGTCGGAGGCTTTTCTCCCGCATATATACATATGACTTTGCGGCAAGGTGCACCAAATCCAGGTGAGGGAATACCTCTCACCTGGATATATTTATATATATATATATATATATATATATATATATATATACATATTTAGGTCTAGATCGCCTTGATGCAAATGAGATGACGTTTGCACGTTATATGCCATCAACTGCCATTTTATATGTATGTGTATATATATATATATATATATATATATATATATATATATATATATATATACATGCCTCGATTATATTATTATACATAGAGCCAATGGCGAGGGAGTACGAGAATAAAAATCGAGCGAGCGCAGCGCACGCGTTGATCTCGAACAGATGGGCACGTAGGTTCGGGCGCAGAAGAATGAAATGCTTCGCCCCACCCGCTCCTACGCACCCCCCTGCCCCTGATTTCAACCCGCCATCCGCTTTTCCCTTGCACCGGTCTATGTACACGGGCCGAAAGGATGGCTTTGTCTAGGACCGTTTCGCTATGAAGTATAACGATATATGTGTAAGCGTATAGTATATATATATATATATATATATATATATATATATATATACACTTTATTGTCCCCGCTGTATATACATATAGGTACACGTAAGTGTCGAGCAGCGAGAATTTTTTCATCGAGCTCCTTTCCCCCTTTCCCCGGGCCTCTGGGCGCTTCACTCGTATAATTCGTATTCTCGCTGTCGCGTCCCGCATACATTTGATGGCGTGTGCGCAATCATTGTGAGGGATGGCGCGCGCGGTCTTGATTGCGCTGCATCGGGAGAAAATTTCATTCGCACATATGCATGTGCAGGGCGCTCTCAGTATATATATATATATATATATATATATATATATATATATATATATATATATATATATATATATATTATACGCCACATCGGTGAAACATCGGAACGCCATTGTAACCGCCCGACGGCTGCGACCGGCGAATAATTATAATGTAGTAAATCTGCGATTATTTTATTTCTCATTTAAATATAGCGCCGAGCTTACGTACGATGCAATATGAAAATTAATTTTCATTTCTCTATACTTGTAGACAATTTTGTCAGCGGTTTGACAGTCAAGAGATAATATATATTATGTAGGCCGCGAGCTTATACGTACGTCAGTGTTGCTTGAATGCTTAACATTGCGCCGTGGCGTTAAGCCGAACATTGCGCAACGGCCAAGTCGCGGGAATATGTATTAAGTATAACTTGGAGTGATTCTCAAGAAAATAAATTAGACGCTGATGGTTTAGACGTGTGTATATATAATAATACAGGTAACGGTCTATTATTTATACACACACGTATATGCGCGCGCACACACAGTGGGCACGTTCGTACATATTAAAAAAAAAAAAAAAAAAAAACAACAACAGTAATAATAAAACGAGAAATCCATCGAGGAACTATCGGCACTTTTTTCTCGCATCGTCAATCAGACGATTCGTCCGTCTCGCTTTTTAGCGCGCCCGACCGAAACACCGAGACCGCGGGCGAGATTCAAAAGGAGATTTACAGCGATCGTCCGAAAGATTCTTTAACTTCCTTTCGGTCTGCGTTCTGCGGGCGGAGTATAAGTGCGGTATTAAGGGGTTGTGGGAACGTTGCGGCGCGCTGCACGGAAAAAGATTAGCCGAGCTCGCACGCGCGGCCAGTTTTAGAAACTGAAACGCCAGCTCTCGCTCGTAATTTCACTCCTTCTGTTTCTCTCTCTCTCTCTCTCCCCTCTCTTGCTTTCTCTCTCTCTCTCTCTCTCTGGAACGAAACAGCAATCACAGTGGCGGTGAGTAGAAAAAATAGCATTAACTCGGGAACGCGAGAGAGAGAGAGAGAGAGCGTTCATAAGCGCGTGCAACGAGAGCGTGCGAGCGAGAGAAAGGGTGAGAGATGGAGAGGAACTAAGATTTAAGTATGTATCTACGAGGAAAACAAAGACGGAAAAGAGAGCGAGAGAGAGAGAGAGAGAGAGAGAGAGAGAGAGAGAGAGAGAGAGAGCGAGAGAGTGAGTGCCGAGTATAATGAGCAGCTCAGGGAGTATTACTTAAATTATATAGAAGGCCCCGCATCCAACCCAGCATCCGATCTATGCGCTTCCTGCGCCGTTTCTATAAGCCTCATGAATATATCGGTGTGGAAAAAGGGGATGTAAACGCGCTGGGACGCGGCAACGAGCGGGCGACAGCTTATCGCTCGCCGACGAGAATTAGAGGCGTATATATATATATATATATATATATATATATATATATATATATATATATATATGTATATAGCGCGCTGCAATATGAGTCTCGCGCTTCAGTAGGCGCAGTCGCGTATCGTCGTCACTCTCGCGCGCGCGAGCCGTAATTGCAAAGGGAGTTCGATGGCCAATGTGAAAAGAGGACGCGTTTTCGTCGCACGACTGCTCCAGTCATTATCGTCCCGAGAAATTTTATTGTCGATATATATATATATATAGAAATTCTTTTTTGACAATAATTCAAACGTAGCTGAGAGTTAAGGCGAAAAATGACGTGCGTGAAATACATATTACAATAACGCGGTGAAAGTAAATGAGAGAAAGGACGGGCGGATTGTAAATCTGAAAAAGAAAGAAAATTCGCGGAGTTAAATAATCGTGGAAAAGTTTTCACGTGCCCCCCCCCCCCAACAAGAGATCTATATTATACCGATTTCGCAAATAAGATAAGGAATGTAAATAGGTCGCTTCGTATATTTCTTTTGAAAAAAAAAAACACAATAAAGAAAAACAATGCGAATCCGCGAAAACGTACGATTTCCATTTCGCTCGCTTTCTCATGCCGATTATTGCGTGTATGTTGTGTATATGGGTTTTGAATGACGTTTCTTCTCTACATTCAGAGGGAGATTATATTATATTAGATATATACATATGTATATTCTCTCATCCGCGCGCAGGAGTTTATCGGATGTTTATTGTGCGTCCATGTTGATCGAACGGCGTAGGCCCTTAAGAGAGACAATTAATTCGAGCTAATTCCTTACTTAAATAGTTTCGCGCCCGGTGAGAAATTAAGCAGTTACGAATCGACGGTATCTTGAAAGCGTATGCGAGAAACCAGTGATATTTTATTCGCATCAATGCAATATTCAACATAATTTTGGCGATCGTCATTGACATCGGTATGCATACACTTGTGTTACTTTCTACTGTTTCTAATATAAACAGATAGATTGAAGTTAAAAAAATTAATATTCAATTCAGAAAATACTATATCATGACGAGGTAAGTAATTCTCGATTTAAATCTATGCAGGAAAGAGTGCGTAAATCAAGCAGATTGTCTGGAGGTGATCAGACTAGCATGGGCAGTGAAAGGCAAACGCGCAGCACCGTCGACGGGAACTTTGCAACAAAAAAAAAACGAATGGGACATATTTATTTTCTGCACGGTGAAAAGTCCACGCATAAATTTGGAATCGGTGAAAATCCGTTCAACTTTAGAATTTACAATGCTAACGAAGAGCGCTGAAATTGTTTACTTAAAAACGCCGCTAGTTACGCAGCGCTGTTTCGGGGCAACGCGTCAGTATCGCGAAATTATCGCCATCGATATTTCCGATTTTTACCGATCCGAAATTTTTTGAGGATCCAATCCTGCGCGATGCAGCGCGAGCCGCGCGAACAAACAACAGGCTATGCGTATACGTACTGTTCTTCTTCTTCTGTATGATCGAGGTCTTGGGCGGCTGCGAGGCCGGCGGACCCTGATAGATCGGCGGCTGTGGCTGCTGCTGGTGCGGATAATTGGGATACATCGGGGGCTGGGGCACGTGTGAGAGCGTGGGCGGCGCCTGGTCAGTGGGCTGATGCCCGTGCCCGTGGTGAATGTTGTAGAATCGGTCGCTGCCCTTGTAGACGGAGGGCGGCAGGGCGGGCGGCATGTTGCCCGGGTGATTGCCGTTGAGCACGGCGGTGCTCGTCGAGCTGCTGCTGCTGCTGCTGCTACTGCTGCTGCTCACCGTGCTGCTCGTCACCGCGACCGCTGTTGATTAATTGGTTGAAAGAATAGATATGTTAGTTATGTGCATAGTTATGTATTATACACATATATAAAATAAATAAATAAAGGAGGTTTTTTCATTATTTTGGATAGATATATATATATAAATTTTTCCCTCTCTCTTTATTAACATTGGTACTATGTAGACAAAAAAGGGACGATGCTTTTGCCGATTTATTCTGGTTAGATGTGAAAAAACAAAAACATTGTATTGATTACATTGCAAAAGAAATGCATCATGTGTACATATATATATATATATATATATATATATATATATATATATATATATATATATAATGTACTGTTAATCGGTATTTTCACATCAAAGAACGGACGTTAGAATAATATATAGAACCAATAAAAGCCGTTCAAAAATCTTTCACGAAGCATGCATTGATTGCGTAAAAGCGAAAAAGACATTTTTACGATCCTTCAAGAGAGGTATTATTATACACGCACGAGAGAGAAAGCCTTGAAAATAGCTTGACCGTCAACTGTCGCTTCTCTCGCACTTAACTCTGAGAACTAAAATGAACTTCAGGAGTCTGAGGGAGAGAGAGAGAGAGAGAGAGAGAGAGACACAGAGAAAAGAAAGTTGGAGGAGAGAACAACGGGACAGATAATAAAAAGTCCCCCCCGCTCCTCAAAACCCTCGTCTTTGACAGAGAGCACAAAAGTGCGCGTAAAATGCCCAAGGTAAATCGTTCGTTCCGAATCGTCGGGTCGTCGTCGTCGTCGTCGTCGTCGTCGTCGTCGCATTCGCCTGTCCCCCCGCAAAGGGACTCTTCCCGCGCGCATTTTGAAATATATATGTGTATGTATAAAGAGAAAAATGGGAACGGCAGCGTATATTATATCTAGAGTGAGAGAGAAAGAGATTCTCCATCTCTCTCTCCATCTCTCTCTCTCTCTCTCTCTCGCTCTGATCGGATTCAACGCGTGGCTCTTCCGAGGGAGACGACGGGCGGCGGCGGCGGCGGCGGCGCATATTAACGCTCAAGGGCATTAGAGAGACGAATGATGATTTCGTCAAACGAAAGAACGTAGCCGCGCGCTTTTTCGGTTTCTCGTTATTATAATAGGGATAATAGGAGGGCAGAATAAGGCGGCCGCGGCGGCGTTTCAAATCGGATAGCGAGGCGAAAGACCCGCCGAGTCACGCCGATGGGGGCGAAGATCCAAAAAAAAAAAAAAAGAGAGAAAAAAGAGAAAACAAAGAATGGGAACGATGAGAGAAAAAGGGGAAGAGAATGAAAAGGTAAAAATGAAAAAATGAATTTGGACGACGGAGGTGTGCGTGAAGAAGAGACGGGCAGGTGGGTTATAGCCACGCCTATATATATGTATGCAAGAGAAGAGGCGACGCGCCCGCGTTCTTTTTTTTCACGAGGGGGTCTCTCTCGCCGATCGATATTATTATTGTTGTTATCACTACATATATAAGATGTGGATGTAAATATACGCGTGTGGTTATGCGTATGTATTTTACCCTTTCGACATATTTGATCGATATAAAACTGGGGTGTGTGCGGTGAATAAATGTTTTTTCTTTTTCCTTTAGCACCGGTGCGAAGTGGCGCTGGCAGATCGGTGTGCCTCGATGCGCCTTTATCACGGATTTATTAATTCGACAACGAGCAAACATTTTCGAAAAAAAAAAAACTTCTTTAAGAATTAATGAATATCCGTAATAATTTTGATATTTGCCGTATGAAGTGAAAAATTAAGAAAATATGCCGATCACTTCCAATTTACAATTCATATAGAAATAGACTTCGTGAACAGATTTCGGATTTGAAAAATATCACTTTCTGTCAGTTTCGCGATTGGCCGGCAGGTGGAAAGCGGACCGAAACGTGAAATTCTCGAATTAGTCATTATTTTGCAGTTCTCATGGCATAAATATAACGCTCGACAGTATACCGCGTGTGTAAATAAGTGCCCTTTTTAACTCGCGGGATTTACTTTATACCGAGCCGTTCCACGTTGCAGATCAATTAACTTTCGCACTCTTATTGAAGACTTATCGAGTATTTCTTTAATCTTTTAGTTATCACTCATAGAACTCTTTTTCATGTATTTTGAGATAACTAGTATTTTAAAGAATACATGAGAAATTCGGATAAAATTTTAAATATCTGCTAGAGATACTATTATAAAGCGAGTTCTGGGCTCTTTTACACACGCGAGCATTTTTCGGTGATTGTCGAATTTTATACGCACCAGGAGGCGCGGAGATTCCGTTCAATCTCTCTCCTCATTCACACGCGCGTTACATTGATTTCCTTCTTATACTTTACATTGAACGCGCAATAGAGAGAGAGAGAGAGAGAGTTTCATATTTTTGAAAGTATGTATATTATATATATATATATATATATATATAATATAGGTACGACCGTTCGTCCCACGCCCCAGAAAAGCGTATTTTCGATCCGCGTGTATATGTAACGCGCGTTTCGAAAGCACGTCGGCGGCGCGCATAGGGTATCCATATAATAATAACGTACCGCGCGTCTTTCTCGCCCGGTGCCCAGGATCGTTTATGAAATTCGAAAGTAATAAAAACGCCGCGCCGAGTGATGCCCGCGCCAACGTGGGTATACGGTACGTTATATATGTATATACATGTACATTCGTGCACGGCGATGACAGTCGAATTTTCGGTCGGCGCTGATGCCTCTCCTCCTCCACTGCCGCCGGCTCTCGACGCGTCGGGCTAGCGCAACAGCGACGCGCGCGCTCCGCGTATTGTTGTACTCTATGCAGCCCGATATAACGACGCCGCTGCCGCTCGTGGATCTCCGTTATAATACGAAATTTTTGAAAGTCAACGTAGCCGTGTCCGTATTATGCTTTTTTAATTTCTCGCTTGCGCGTGTACAGGCTGTGCAGTAAGGTTGCATCGTATAGATATATATACTATACGTACATATATATATGGTTCTTGCCACCTACAATATGTGTGTGTGTGTGTGTGCGTGTGTGTGCATGGTGGGATGCGCATTTGCATAACAAAATCCTACGACTCCCCCTCCATCCCCCCTTACTAAACGTTTCTCAAAAATTGTTTCCATTCGATTTTTGGCCATAATGCACTTGCATAATGGAATAACACGGCGGCGAAACGATCCAAAGAAGACGGACCTTGGTATATTCGTTCGTAGCTTTATTGCCTTGGAACGGTCGTGCGTTTAACACACCGAGCCGAAATTTTACCCAGGTATGTGTGTGTGCGTGTGTGTCTGTGTGTGTAGATATATTCCAGGAAGGAAGCAAGCATCGTACACAATGCGCAGAGAGTTATAGAGGGCAGAGGGAAGTTATCCGAGGGGGGGGGGGCTCCGTTGTAAATCTTACAGTTGTTCCGCGCGGTCGCCGGATACAGCGAGGAGTCCGCCTCGTTGTTGCAGCAGACCTTGAACACGACCTTCATGTTGTGGGTGGTGCAGCGACCGCCGATGCGCCTGTGCAGATCGTCCTTGGACGAGGTGCTGATGAAGTAGTAGTCCCGGCCGGGATGGAACTCCAGGCCGCCCGGCTGGGGCGTGAACGGCCTGAACGTTATCGTGAAGTACATCGTCTTGAAGGGCTTGTCGCAGATCGCTATGACCCGCGGCGTCGGATTCGTTATCCGGCACGTCTCGTACTCCTCCTTCGACACCTGTCGAAAAACAAGGGGCGAAATTAGCTTTTTGTATTATTGTCCTTATTATTATTCTTATTATTATATACGTTTATTATATATATATATATATATATATATATATATATATATAAGTTCGAGGTACGGCGCATCGGAGAGGATTGCGGGAGAGAGGGCGTTGTTGTAGCGGCGAGATCGACGCCGCCTCCTTCCTCCTGTAATATCGCGACTGGGCCCGGCCACGGTCCGAGGCCCTTCGCTTTCTCGCTTCGTTCGTCTCACGCCGCGCGAGAGTGCCCCGCGAGTGTGGGTCGTTTTTCTCGCGATCGTCGTCGCTCCCCCCGACCCTCCCCCGAACCCGCGCCCCATCGTCTCGCTGGAAACGTCCGAGAACCCGAGCGGGCGCGTCCCCTCCCCCTCCGCCCCGACACTCGGTCGTCTCTCTCTTTTCTCGCCCGCCGCTGCCCGACCGCAGGGGCGTTTCGCGAATCGAAGAAAATGCCGGGGCCTCGCGCGCGCGCCCTCCCCCGGCACTTAGAACCGTGTGATTAAGCTTCTTTGCCCCGCTTCGCGTAATTTTTCCATAGAGGCTAAAGCCGACGCGCGGCGAGAGAACTATAGAGACTTCTTTGTTCCTCCTCCTTATCCTACCCCAGCCCCCCCCCCCTCGAGCTCGAGAGACTTCGCGGAGAGTATCCGTTGATTTTCGCGAAGGCTCTATAAATATGTATTACGGTCGACTTTGACGAATTCAGGTCTGTAATTATTTCACTTGTGCGACTTTGTCGCGATACCAACTAAAGGGGATAAGAAAAATCATTCCCCTAGGGAGCTGTACAAGTCATTTTTTTTACCGCTTGAACAATAAAAAGTTCCTGTTTTAAATAATAATTTAATAAGTGCATTCGTACTGTAAAAACTCAAGAATGTTTTGCTCGACGAGTAAAAATTCAGAGCCAGATCCTTACGAGCCAAAGACATACGAGGCGCGGTCAAGTAAAAGCGAGAATTTCGATGAAAAATGCATTAAGGCTCGTTTCTTTCGCGACTCCGTAATAAATCAATTATCTTTATAGAGGATGGAGCGTGAGCGGAGACTCGTTGGTCTATATATATATATATATATATATATATATATATATATATATATATATATATATATATATATATGTACAAAGCAAAAACCGCAGTGGTCCAAGGAGGCTTGCTAAAAAAGCGAGGGAGAGTGTCGCCTGCGGAGCTGTGCGCGCGCGTCGAATAATCGCGTGTGGCGACCGATGGCTTAAGAGGTACAAAGGGAGAAACAGAGAGAGAGAGAGAGAGAGAGAGAAGGTAAGACGTTTCGCAAGGAAACGTCACATTCCGAACGAAGGACAAAACAATCACCCGCGCGGCGCGTATAATATTGTATTATATACCTTCGTCCCTCCGTCGCCCCTCTCTTTCTCCGTTTCTCTCATTCTTTCTTTCATTCTCTCTCGTCTCCCCTCGCGCTATTCACGATATATATATATATATATATATATATATATATATATATATATATAATTCCGATTTATAGCTAAAGTGGGAGAGAGAACGGAGAACGTCGATGAAACCGCGACCGCGGTGGCGGCGCGCGGGCAAACACGTGTTTTTCGACTTTTATATATATTCTCTTTTTTCGCGCCGCCTCCTGGCGCGGCCGAAAGACCTAATTTATTAGGCGAGCGTGGCGGTGGCGGCGGCAGCTGTCTAAACAGCCCGAGTTCTTATTCCCGTTCTTTTATAGAATATACGCGCGTCGGCGCGATGCGTTTTATAATACTTTACATATATATATATACGCGGAGAGGGCAAAAGAGGGCCCCCGGTAACTAAAGTATATATATATATATATATATATATATATATATATATATATATAAAGCGATCGAAAAACCTGGGATACGTTCCATTAATTTGCCCTCACCCCCTCACATCACGAACACCCGCGCGAGAGACTGGTCTCTTCTCGATGATCCGAGCAGTTGGAGTGCTGGAGGAAGAAGGATATAACGAGCCACTTAACGTGAAAGCGTATTTAAAGGTGTCTCTCTTCTCTCTCTCTCTCTCCCTCTCCCTCTCCCACTCGCACCACGTCGTAAATGCGCGCCGGATCTTTTATACTCTCGTATGGTATGTATATATAAACCAAGAGATATATGGAAGAGAGCGTGTAGAGAGAGAGAGAGAGAGAGAGAGAGAGAGAGAGAGAGAGGGGGGGTGAGAGAGAGACAGACAGAAAGTGGGAGGCTTATTAGAGTCGGAAGTATTAAAGACGATGTGCGCGGCGGCGCGGCCGTTTAGTTTTATGGAAAGTAACGGGCGGATCGATCGTAGAGGGGCGCGGGCGCTGCTCCTGCATTCATTCCGTTCGGGAAAGAAAAAAGAAAAATTAACGGGCCCGCGGTCGTAACAATTTCCGACCAGCGCCCCG
Source organism: Sycobia sp. Sy_11 (assembly GCA_018907035.1). Lineage (NCBI taxonomy): Eukaryota > Metazoa > Arthropoda > Insecta > Hymenoptera > Epichrysomallidae > Sycobia > Sycobia sp. Sy_11. The sequence goes on along the minus strand of JACCIC010000045.1, from coordinate 430,121 downwards.
ACGTTCCTCATACATTCTATTTTCGTTCGCGCGTACGCGCATCGGTAAGTCGCGGTTGCGACTGTTGGATGAAAATCGGGAGGGGCAGGGAGGGAGCAGAGGGCGTTCCAACGAGGCGCTAATTTTGTGCCGCACGAGAGCTGCCCCTCGTTTTTTTTTTTTGGCCGAAAATTCACGATTTTTCATTATTTTGCTGTCTAAGACGCGACGTTGACGCGCTTATGTTATTGGCAATGCGACGCACGGCTCGACGTATTATAAATAATATTCGGAAGCCCGAGGGCGCGAAAGACAAAAAGACGAGAAAAAAAATGAAAAAAAAAATAAATAAAAATAAAAATAAGCCAAGACCGAACGTTTGAAGGAACGAAAAACGTAACGAAAGCTCGACGATCGTTATTCGGTCGTCCGCGCGGCAGTTTTTTTTTTTTTGTTTTTCCTTTCCTTTTTTTCTTCTTTATTTTATTTTTCTTTCGTAACCCGAGAGAGATGCCACGAAAAATGATTTTTCGAGGTCGCGGATAATATAGCTTACGGCCGCGCAACAGGTCGTTGCGTCGAAATTGTAAAAGAAAAAATAAAAAAAATAAATAAAAAAAAAGAAAGGAACTTCTTACGATAGGGGGAGCTGCGGGCGGGGGAGGGGGGGAGTAGGTCGGAGTACGAGCCGAGGTAAGAGAGAAAGCAAAGAGAAGAAAAGCCTTGCATGACCGATGCCCAAGGCATTCCCCGACCTTCGTTATTTATGATCTTTCATCAGAGAGATAGAGAGAGAGAGGGAGAGAGAGACCCGCGATAGCTCGAAATAGTAGATTGCCCGCGAGAGAGCGAGGAAAGAACTCGCGCGCTCGCAGGTCCCTACGATGCCGCGCGGGCTACGAAACGAAAAATTTCGTGCCTGTGTTTGCGCGAGGCGAGAGTCTCCCCCCCCCCCGCCCACCAGTATGTACGTATTTTTTCTTTCCTGTGTAGGTGGTGGTGGGGGAGTAGGAGGAGGAGGAGGAGGAGGAGGAGGAGGAGGTGGGGCAGCGAGAAACCGAGCAGTCACATCGAACCCCGAGGGGTTCGAATATTATACATGTACATGTACACTTATATACCATATTATATATATATATATATATATATATATATATATATATATATATACATAATTCGTATTATATACTTACGTTGTAAATAATATACTTCTCCGCTTCGTCATCGTACGTGCCCGGCTGGTAGACCGGACAAATTATGTTCACCTGGTCGTATTCGAACGCCGCGTTGTTCTTGTTCACGTCTATTATGTGATCCGTATTGTCTATCCGAAATCTGAAACAAAAGGAGAGGAAAAATAAAGAGGTGACTCAGTTGCTTTCGGAGAGAGTTTTTGTGGCTTACTTCTATATAATGTATATATAATTGTATAACGATTTCAGTGTTCCACATATTCTATATGTATATAATATACGTAGATATTTATGCTTCGTTAAATCATAATGGGATTGAATTATTTCTTATTACCGTATTTTTTAATCTTAGAAGCTAACATTTTTAGTAACGTTGACTTATTACTAGAGCAAAAGGGAATTGTTTGAACCAGGGTTGGGAAAGTTTTTGATATTCGCATAATTCCAACGTTCCAAAATGTTACATTTTTTCGTTAAACGTTAAAATTCGAACCAAAGTCTTAGCTCGATATACGCATGCTCGCAAATTGAATTTGCGACTGAATGTAATCTGCTAAAAATCTCATAATAGCAATAACAATAATAATAAAACACTTAATAATTATTGAATTCTTATGTAATTTTGCGGCAGTTTCCTCTAGATTAAATGCAAAGATGCACAGCATGAGCGGCTCAACAGTTCTTTCCGTTCTGCCAGTCTCATTGTTTTTACTTTTCAAAATATAATATTTAAAAAAAAAACAAAAGCATTTCTAAACACTTCATATATGTATCGGACCTCACTCTGCCGAATTCAAATTCGCGAATCCATTTTGTAAAAACAAAAAGGATTAACAATATAATATACATATGAACGATATAATATATAAAAAAAGAACGAGAGAACGAAAGAGGAAGGCAGTGTTTATTCTAGTCAGAGATATCACTATGATGTATATACATATATATATTTCAGAAAAAGACAGCGGAACGTACGCACCGTTAATTACAATCTCATTTGGGGGGGGGGGTAAAGCAATAAATGAAAGAGAATCTCGAGCGATCAGCGCCAGCGAAGCGAAGAAGTCGAATAATATATATATAATAAGAGTATCAACCGCGATGGCAGCGGCAGCACCAGCATCGCGGTCGAATGGAGCTTGAATTCCACTGCGCATCGGTTAGTGTCTACGTACATTTACATGCATATATACATATATATATATATATATATATATATATATATATATATATTATGCGAACGCAATACAGCGGCGGTACGGGGAAAGACGAGTGAGAAAGAGAGACAGAGTGAGAGAGAGATAAACAGTGAGAAACGAGAGGGTGAATATCAGCGCAAGCAACACAGCAGCAACAGGCGACGGTGTAGTGTTTTGTTGCTCGAAAAAGAAACAGGCATTTTTTCTCGCAAGCTTTCACAACGTATTAACATCCACACGGGAGGGGGGGGTTGGAGGGCGGAAGGCAAGAAACAGCAAGCCAGACAGAGAGCCAAGACGGAGAATCCGATCGAGCGAGCGGCGAGAGGAAGGGAGAGAGAGAGAGAGAGAGAGAGAGAGAGAGAGAGAGAGAGGATAGGATGTCAGTCGGTAGCCGCCGTGCGCCGGACTTGACGTGCGTGCGGAATAACAACGAGCGGGCAGCCGCCGCTGTTGCTCCTGCTTCTTCTGCCGCTGCCGCCGCTCTAATGCGATGCGTGCGCGTTATGTTACCGCGGCGGGAGGCGCGCGCGCGCGTGCGCGCGATCGGGACCCCGCGCCCGGCCAAAAGTTGAAAAATCGGGAGGCGCGAGGCGCAGCGGCGAGTATCGCGCGCACGAGCGCGCCCTCGCAACGGCAGATGCGCGCATTTATATACGTAATGCTCAGGGACGGGATGTTATAAAGGTCAAGGATGACGTACGCGGGCGAGCGTATAAAAGGCGCGTACGGAGAGCTGGGCAGCAGGTGCTTCGAGTCAGCAGTACATATATAAATGTACATCGCGAGAGCGAGTTTACGGAGGGCGTTAAAGGAAATCGCTTTACCCGTACACTGGTAACACACTACGCACGCGCGCACTTGTATATATATATATATATATATATATATATATAGATCTCAAAAAATACAAAGCATCAGAAAGAGAGAGAGAGAGAGAGAGAGAGAGCCGTTGAATTTTCCGTGAAATCTATATATCTCTGGAGGACGCCCGAGGAACGCTCCGACCTCTGCGTGTACGTTTTTACATATACATTAGTACATGCGTACCTATATATATATATATATATATGCTGTCTCTCTCGGAGGAGAGATGATGCTGCTGTTGCTGCTGTTTCTGCATGCACGCGCAGTTAAAAGCTGCGCGCGTATACGGCAGAAATGCAAATGTAAGGGCTTGGAAGAGGACTACTGCCCGAGCCGTGCCTGGACGACAGATATTTACAAGCGTAAGAACGTACTCGTAAAAATAAAAAGGGAGCGAGGGTTAAGGAGGAGGGGGGGGAAGGACTGCCTTGTATATATATATATATATATATATATATATATATATATATATATATTATGAGCTCGAGCATCAGGTGGACTCGTGGACTGCAGTCATCAGCAGCGACGCGGGGATGGAAAAAGCGCTGGGAGGGATGGGAGCGCGGGGAGGTGGCAGAGAAGAAGAAGAAGAAGAATAATAATAAGAGGCATCAGCGAGCAAAGCGCGAGCGCGTGCGGCTAGACGAGAAAAAAAGGAGGCGGTCAAATAAAATAAATGGGGGGCGGGAGGAGGCAAAGGGAGAAGAGAGGAAAGAAACAGAGATAAAGAAAAGAAGAAAGAGCGAAGTCAGAAGGAGCAAATAAGAATGGGAGGCGAGTAGAAATGAATAAGGTTTAGGGTGAGAAAGGAAGAAAGGAGCGAGTGAGTGAGAGAGAGAGAAAGAACGAGAGAGAGAGAGAGAGAGAGAGAGAGAGAGAGCGAGAAAGTGAAGGGATAGGGCGAGAATGGCTCGGGTTCCTGTATAGGATACATAACCGGTTCTTTCTCCGCTCGTCTCTTTCATCGGATGTTCTCCTCCGTACAACCGAGATGCGCATACGGGTGTACGTATACATGTATACATACACGGTTGCGTATTAACCAATACGAAGAGGGAGGATGAAATATAACTCACGAACGCAAAGGGAGAGGAGAGTGGTGTATTAAGAAAAAGGGAGAAGAGTATGACTTCGACAAGTGCTTCATACGTGTATGTATACATATATATATATATATATATATATATATATATATATATATATATATATTTATATACATGTCGAAACTTAAAAACATATACGCAAATCTTGCTATTATTTTTCTCTTTCCTTTTTTAGCACTATCTGCGCACATTTGTCTTTTACTCACATTATAATCCGTAGAAAAATGATGCAATAAATAATATATATATATATATATATATATATATATATATATATATACTCTGTAAAATGCGGCCGTGGTTTGTCTCTCGAGGTCGCGGTCGTTTTCCGTCAAATCTCTCCAACCTGTTTTTTTCTATTCACGATCGCGTAACACACCGTGATCGCGGACTGCATTGCGCGCCGCCGGTTCTGCACTCCCGACGCGTACGGCTCGCCGTCGAATTTTTGCGCCCGCTCTTGCCGCTACGTGCGACGCAAGGCACTGCACCGTTTGCGCTTCGATGAGAAAAGCGTCTTGTAACAGCTATTTAAAATAAAAAATGAAAAAAATTGAAACACAAAGTGAAGAATAGGTACAAATATAACAGTCGAAAAGAAGTCCTGCTCACTGCTGCGCATAACTCCTAGAAGTCCATTAAAATGAACATAATAACGGAGCAACAGACAAGAATGAGAAAATTGTCCAAACTACACACACACACACACACACGCGCGCGCGCGCGCGCACACGGAGCGCACGGACCGAGACATAGAGAAAAGGAGAGGGACCGATAAAGAGGTGCATTCAGCGGGGAATGTATGGAATAACCGACGAATCCCCGTTGGATAGCACTGAACGACGACGGTGTGGGACGGTCGGGAATAGGGTGGGGGTGGCTCTAAGCTCCTCTACACCCTAAAATGTATATAATTTTAGGCCCCAAAAAGTCGACCCGCCGCGCCGAGTATATATATTATAACGAGGCGCTCGGCAGATTACGAGCCCGTCATATATATATATATACATGTCATTCTCAAGGAGGCGCACCAGAGGATATGCCTGCAGAAGCGACGGCGGCGACGCGGCGCATACGGTCGTAAAATAAGCCATCTCTCTTTCCACCCGCGGGAGAGCCTCACTCATCGCTCGCTCGCGCGCGAGAAGGCTAACTATGCGCTGAGGGCCCGCGATACCGCTCCACGCTCTCAGTCTCCCCTCCCTCTCTCTCTCTCTCTCTCTTTGCTCTCTCGGTCCGACGAAAAGCCGAGAACAAATAAATAAAAGACTGAGACAGAGAAAGAGAAAGAGAGACAGAAAGAGTGTGTGGCAAGTGAGACCGCCGACTCCTGACTTATTCTCAGGTCTATACTCGCAGGTTAGAGACACTATATATATATATATATATATATATATATATATATATATATATATATATATATATATATATAAGAGAGAAGGAAAGAACCAGGACGAAGAGAGAAAGAGTGAGAAAGAGAGAGGAGAGGGCGGACGGCGGGAGGGCGTCGAAAGTACTGCGCTCGCGAGTGTTTCGACGTTTCGGAGCGCGAACTTGCATCGGCGGACAATCTCGTCCCCCCCCCTCCTCCCCCATCGTTCCCGCCCTCCTCCCTCGCCGTCTCTCTTCCCACCGCCAGTAGAGTGGGCGTGTATAAGGGCTCGAGAAATTGGAAGGTAGGCAGGGCCCTCGGCAAATTAACGTTTGGCGATAATATCCGCCGTTCTCCCTCTTCCTATATTCCTATATGTATATATGTACGTGGTTGTACTCCCCCCTGCCTATGGGGCAGGACCTAGACCATCATATAGCCGGTGCGCGCGCGTGTAAGTAAGTGCAGTGTCATTCGTTTTTTTCTTTCTCCATGACTTTCTTTCTTTCCGTCTTCGAGGGGCCGAATCAGGACTACGCTATACGTAGCCCTGAAATATATATATGGTGTATGTGTGTGTGCTTAAAATAGACCTATTCAGTTTCGTTTACGAGTGCGCGCGCACGAGATGTAGAACATTTTTCTTACTAGAAAATAACTTCGTTTTTTAAGATTATTCATAACTTCGTTTTTTAAGATTATTCATAATTTCTATGAGTGTATAAGATTATTTATTTATATACTATGGTGAAATCTACTGATAAAAATGTCAATTGACCGTTGAAGTAAATTTTTATGGATTAATTAAAACATATTGGATTTGGAATCATATTATACGTAAACATTCAACTATAATAATTCGTGAACTAAATGCGTCTTTCATTTAAATTTTATAATGCAATGAATTGTTAAAAAAAAAATCATCAAATCGATTTTTCGAATTTACTCAATTAATTCACAATGAATAAACAACAATATTAAATATACACCGACGTAAGAATACGCAATTTGTTCTACGCTACATTTATTTAAATCTTGTAGTATAACAATCTAAACAGAGACAAAGAAAAGTTGTAACGATTTTCTGAACCCATTAATTTGAAGAGCTAAATTCGGGTGAACACAAAACACTCCGACAATTAACGATACGAACCATTAATTCTCTTTATTAAATTAGAGAAATAGACAACCGTGGCCTAGACAATAGAGCGAGTGACAAAGAAAAATAAGGAAAACGTTCCGCTCGATTTCTCCGGTTTTATTTTACACTTTTACCATTTAGATTCTGATGTCCTGGCATTGTTTTCGTGCATGTATATGTATATATATATATACATGAAATAACGATTGCATAATTCGCTTAAAACCATTCGAAATTCTCGAGCTTCAATGACTCGCGTAATCGTCCCGTCCAAGTGTCGGAGCGTTCACGATGGTATGCCCCGTGTCGTCATCGTGACCTCGAGCAGCGGCAGAAACACCGGAAAAAAAACAGGGAACGGAGAGGGCGCATCGATTCGTAAATAAAAGCGAAACAAAGGGTTTGCTTGTATATACGAGGGTTATCGAAATTCACGGTTATATAATGAAATGTTTCACGCCGGCCTCGCGAGCGAGAGAGAGAGAGAGAGAGAGAGAGAGAGAGAGAGAGAGCAGAAAAGAGAAAGAGAACAGGCGCAAAATTGCACTTTGAGGTTTTGCTCCAAAGTCCGCCCCCTCACGGTCATTAACGACGACGACATCGGGAGCTCGTTAAAAAACAGCTGATGCTCCGACCCCGCGCGATTCTCACGCGGGACTGCACGGCTTTGTAATGTCGAGGGTAAGCCCATGGAAGTCGGTGTGGACCGCTCGGCGGGAGCGAGGGAAGAAAAAGCTGCGGAGGCGCGTCTATCAAAGCCGGCAAGAAAGTTGAGAGAATCTCGCGAGACGGACGGAAGGACGGACGGACGGGCGGACGGATGGACGGACGTTGCTGTTCTAGATCTGTCCGAGTTCGTGCGGGAGGCGAAGATCGGACAGACACAGCGAGTCTTACGTCTTGTGAAAATATATCGGAAAACGCGACGTGGGAGAATAGAGCTTTAGGCGATGGGTTTTGAAGAAAAAAACAAGAAACAACAAACAAAAACGTCGAGACTTCAAATCTTAAAAAACCGTGCGAACATTTATAGGGGTGCGCATTTGTTTTACGAAAAATCGTAATAGGAAGGAGAAAAAAAAATGAAAATTCTATAAGAGATGAAATTTAAAAAAATTAAAGAGTAAAAAGCCACTACAATACGGCTCAAATACAAGATCTAAGGAGGGGGGGGGGCGAGAGATGTATCCCAGAAAACGGAAGACAGCGATATCTAAATAGAGCGAGAGGAATAGTAGAAATAAGAGCTAATGTAAGGAGGAAAGGAAGTCGTACGAATGTAAAAAACATGTCCGGCTTGGGCTCGGACGTGAGCGTGTTTCTGCGTGCCTCTGGCCCCCTCTCCCCGATTGCATTTGTGTTACGTCCGCGCGTATACCAACACACACACGTCTACCTATATATGCAAACGTCCCTTAAAAAATCCGGTCCCTATTTCTCTCTCTCTCTCTCTCTCTCTCTCGAACCCATTCTCCATCCGTCCGCGGCGGTCATTATCGAGTTCGCCCTCCAGAGAGATAGCCAGCGTCGATATTGAGGAACGAAGAACGGAGTGCTATATATATATATATATATATATATATATATATATATATATATATATATATATATATATATGGAAGGAGGCAGGAGAGTGGGAGAAGCGCCGAAAAATCGATGCCGCCCGTATATGTATATTGTATATATATGCATACATATAGAATTCGGCGACCACAGGGCGCGGGAGGGGTACAGACAAGATAAATACATACGAGGGACGCGGTGGCGGCGTCGGCGGCGACGACGACGACGGCGACGACGACGACGATGCGCGATAAGGAAATTTCGCCGGTATAACGTTAAATTATTACGGCGGGCGCATAAATATTGCCGTAGGCAGTGGTTTATTTCTTTTATCCTTTATTTTTCTTTTTCATAAAGCCCTTATTTTTTTTTTAATGGTCCGCGTGTTTATATACCCGTAGGTCTGGCCTCACTCGTATATATATATATATAATATACATGCACGTTCCCGCGGGTTATGCTATCGCGAGGTTTTGAGCCAGCGGCGCGTTACGCCCGCCCGCTCCTCGCCCGCTCGGGGAACCGCGTCGGGGGTTTCCTCGAATTTCACCCGGAGGGCTAGAAGTGCCGCCGGATTATGATTGTTTCCGGCTGCATATTATAGACGTTATTACATGTATGTGTGTATATATATATATATATATATATATATATATATATATACATACATATAATTCATTGAATCCGTCTGTGCTCCCACCCTCGTCCAAGCAGCCGCCCGCGAAACATTATATGCATCGGGATACCTCTTGCAACACACGGACACCCATCGATTTTTTTCGAGAAAAATTACGAGGCACAAGGGAAGAGTAAAATGGTTGCCCCCTCCCCCCGCTTCTCCCGCGACCGACCGCACGCACTGGATGCCCGCGTGCGGTTGCGTTCGAAATTGCGGCACACGATTCCGTACAATAGGTTATATTATTCGAAAGCTCGAACGATTCTCTCTTTTTCTCTCTCCTTTTACGACGATCCCGTCGCGAAAGATCGACAAAGCCACCATAGAGTTATATATTATATATATATATATATATATATATATATATATATATATATATATATATATATATATATATATATAAAATATATAATATAAGGGGGCTCCGAATCGAGCCCCGGACGTTCTAACATCGTCTCGGGAAAAGGAGAGCGATGGGGCCGAAGGTAAAGGTAGAGTGGCATTACGAGAAGAGTATAAGGAGAGGTCTTTGGATCCGTAAAATCGATTATCACCGTTTAAATTTCATTTAAAGCCTTCTTAATACACAATAGTTTTCGGCTTGTCGCTCTTTCTCTCTTTCAATCACTCTCTCTCTCTCTCTCTCTCTCTCTTCCTCGCTCTCTTTCTTCCCCATCAACCTTCTCCCCTCCTAGTAACCGCACAGCCTGCACAGATATTTGTAATGGGAAGTGGGGGTGGGCTGGGGGGAAGGGCTGCACGGCTAGTTGGCTCCGATGGTCCGCGGCTCGGCACCGCGCGCGCCGCGATTAGCCACGGATCGCGCACGAATCCGATCTGAGACTAATTAAGCGGGACGGGGACTGGAAAAGAGAGAGAAAGAGAATTCGGTACGAGAGTGGGGCCTCCCCCTCCCACGCCCCACCTTACTGCCAGGCACACGCACTTACGCCGTGCAATAGACCCTCGACACTTGTCGATCAGGTCTTCGTGAGTTTTTCGGAATAAGAACGCGAGAGAACGAGACAGACAGAGAGAGAAGAGAGAGAGAGAGAGAGGGGGCGAGAGAGAGAGAGAGAGAGAGAGAGAAGGGGCGTTAAAAGAGGGGAACCGTAAATTAAAAGGGCCGCCGATAGAGCCGAGAGTGGAGAGTGCATCGATATATATATATATATATATATATAGGATTTGATCAGGAACGCAACTTTAAGGGGGATAAAAGAAACAGCACGCATCGAAACCGCATCAACGCTCTCTCGTCTTCGGCGAATGTATCGCGCGGGCAGAGGATCGGGTTAAAAAGAGAGAAGGAGCGAGCGAGCAAAAAAAAAAAAAAGGAGAATGAAGAGCGCAGCGCTGGAAATTCCTTTGTCGCGTACAGAGCGCCGATGCGCGGCAGGCAGCGCGCCTTCGCCGATCGACCGACGTTTGAGACTCGTCGACTTTGACGGGGTGCATCAGTGTAGCGGCAAAAAAACGAGCGAATATATATATATATATATATATATATATATATATGTGTGTGTGTGTGCGCGCGCGCGCGCGAATGTGTGTGTACTATTGAAGAGACAAAAGGGAGCGCAGAGATGGCGTCTAGAAATAGGAGAAACGCTTTTTCGATGCCGTATGAGAAGGTGCTCCCCCTCCTTCACCCGTCTTTCCTATCTCTATTCGCTCCTCTCCCCTCCCCCTCCCCCACACACACACTTTCTCAAACGCGCCGCGGCGTAACCAGACGTGGAAAAAAATAATAATAATGTCGCGTGCAAGAGATGCTCTCGAACGAGGAGGGAAGTCGGACCGCTGCAGAAGACGAAGGAGTACAAAGGAAACCGAGGACAGAAGTAAGGAACGCCGATGCCACGATGTATATACGTCTCGGAAACTATGTATATATGTATATATGTATATATGTATGTATATATATATATATATATATATATATACACACACGCGGGACGGAGGCGGTGACCTTTTGATTGAAATTCGTGCGCAACGCCGGTAGATTCCTGTATAATATAATGAATCCTTGGAACTTCAACAACTGCAATTTCCTCGAGAATAATAGAGGCATTTTGTTTTCTCCTCCCACCTGCCCCCTGCTCCCTCTCCCGAAAAAAAGAAGAAACAATCCCTTGGCCGTAGGAAAAAACATAAAAGACTGTCTAACGCGAACTGCAACGTCATCTTAAAAGACATCCCACGTGCAAGATCCATCTCGCGCGTTGTGCGTGTATGTGCCTGACTCTCTCCCACCCCCAATCCGCCCCCTCCCACCGAGAGCTTAACGAAGAGACAATAGAGCGCGCGTCTCTCCGTATACATCCCGTACACGCGGCTACGTGACGCTAAGCGATTAGCCAAATTTCGAGCTGTTTTACGCACGACCTATCAGTTTCAATTGCGACGCGAAGCGCGAAAAGACGAGCCTTCGCCGGCCGGCTTATCTGCAAAAGGAGCCTGGGACTCGCGCGTTTGGCGCCTCGGCCGGCATTACAAGCGGTTGAGGAAAGTGGCGTCGGGCAAGCGGATCTCGCGCGGCTGGATCGGCACGGTGGCGAGGCGACCCGTGAGAGAGAAAGAGCGATCGGGCGCGAGGAGCGGGTGGCAGGAGGGGGTTACCCGTTTGCACCTGCCCCGCAACGATCATCGGTAGTTAAGCACGCCGATACTTTGATTGCTTCCCTCGGGTGCTCGGATTTCGCCTGAGCTCTCCTCCTCTCCTCTGCTGCGCGCCGCCGCCGATGAATATAAACGGCACCGCGTCGGAACGGCGGCACGCTGGAGGAACGGAGGGCGGGAGGGACGAACTGAGGGCTAGAGAGAGAGAGAGAGAGAGAGAGAGAGAGAGAAGACGGGGACCGAGGCGTCGAATCATTCCCACGCGCGCGCGCCAAGAAGGTGAAGGCGTCATCGCCACGGGGCAAGAGCAAAGAGAGAGTTTTTCCACTTTTTTCTTGTGCCGCACGGTTCGCGCGCGGTCTCTCGTTCGCAGCCTCCCTCCCATTCTCCCTCTCTTCTCTCTGTCTTTCTTTGCGCTCACACACAGACACACACATTTCTCTTTACTCTGCCACGTCCAGCACACGCACGGAATTATCGCAGCAGTGCGCGAAGACGTTTTCAGGGACATTTCGTGAAACCACGGGTGAGACCGAGAGAGAGAGAGAGAGAAAGAGAAAGAATGGGTGGGATAAAATGCAGACGAGAACTGCACCGAATATAAGGAGGAAAGGACAAGAGACCGGCACCGGGGGCTGTTGCCAAAGAGGGTACGGCTCTCCCCTACTCCCTCCCAATTTGTGGATTTGCTCGAGGGAATGACGCCTTAAGAGCCCATATGTATGTGTGTATGTATATATATATATATATATATATATATATATATATATATATGTAATGCCCCCGCACGATATACTTATAATGTGCGTGTTACATATATTATATCGAGCCGATGCTCAGAATTTATGAATGCGTAAGCATCGGTTTAACGAAATTTTATTTTATTTTTTGTATTAATTTATTATTTTGTTTTCTATTCAATTTTTTGAAATTATCGTTTGGGTGCACGCGCGAGATTACGTTGCGTCGATTGGGGTGAGGAGGGGGGTGCGAACGAGAGCGCGGAAGATGAATAAAATTTTCGATATATAGAAAAAAAAACTTTATCGAGTACTGAGTGTACATTATATATATATATATATATATATATATATATATATATATATATATATACAATGTATGCATGTATGTATGTGTGTGTATAAATTTGCATGAGTCGCTTGGTAGTTGAGTTAATCCGCAAATATAAACGATATATATCTACATATAGAGATTCCTGGAGATTTCATTAAATAATATCTTTACTTGATCCTATCATCCGGCACAACCGGGCAAAACCATAGACTTGTTCGAGGGTATGGGGTAATTTATATATCTATATATAATATAATTCTCTCCTGAATATACCTTTAGACCAATTTCAAACAATATATATACGTATTTATTGCATTCCTCTCGATTTCTCCGACGGATGGCCGCGCGCGCGAAGGGCGCCCAGCGCCGAGGAGAATGAGACGAGGAAGGGAGGGGAGGGCGGGGGTAGCATGCAGGCATCGAAAATGAAGAAACAGAAAACGCCTTTTGAAAAATCCCGGGCGAGCCCGCGTGGAGCGAGGGAGGCGGGCGAGCGAGACGCGAGCGAAACGCGAGAGGGGCGCGGGAGCCCGAGGAGGGAAACGGGACAAAGAGGCGTAGAAAAGTCCCCGGTGCGAGGGAAAAATGAAGACGACAGAATGGTGAGGGGAGGGGGAGGGTGTGGGACAGAGGGAGAGAGAGAGAGAGAGAGAGACAGGGAGGCGAGAAATGTAATACGGGAGACAGTTATGCCAAGTTACAATGAACAGTCGCGTCGCGATTGGCCGGGCGGCGCCCTTTCAAGTTCCTCGCGCGCGCGTGCGCGGGACTCTTTCCTTCTCTCTCCCTATATACATATGTAAGCGCAGCACAGTTTCCTTTTTCCTCTCCTCCCTCCGAGCCTCTCCGCCCTCTCGCGCACCCAGGCTGCATCATCATCATCATCATCATCATCATCATTATCATCAACATCGACGACGACGACGACGACGTCTGCCTTCTTATTAGTTCGCCTTCAAATATTCAACGTATCCTCCCGCTGGCGTGCATAAATAAATACGTAACATTCCACATGGACTTCCATATGCACGCGCGTGCTTTTACGCGTATATATATAATATATACATATACACGCGGTATCCCGCTGTACAGTGAGCGCGATTCGAGAGTTCGGAAGGTCTCTTGGTGGTGGCATATTCTCGCCACCCCATTTCCTTACACTCCGCGTACGATCTCGTTCGTTGGCTCTTTCTTTTGGGGCGACGACGCCGATATTTACAGCTCGTCCGTGGAATTGTTCGCGTCGACACGTCGATTCGAGACGGTTGCCGCCATTCGAAGGGTTCGAGAGCGCACGCTTATGCCTGGAGAGGTCGAGAAAATCGTGCAGCGATCAACAATCGAGCTATTACAACATCGCACAATAATACTTGGCTCTAATCCCATTGGCAAAACAACACCTGTGCCCATAATCCTCGATCCTCGCGCACGGGCACAATGGGAGATCCCCGCCTATAATCCGGGAAAAGACGATTTTCCATCGTACCTTGGCTACCGCACAACGCCGATCCACATGACGACCGGATGAAAATCTCATAATTCTCCAATCTTTTGTACGGGGTTCCGGGCGCGCAGGCGCGCGCGGCGAAAGGGGGAGAGGGAAATAGACGCGTTCCGAATGGAGCCGTCAGAGAGTCGACTCCGGCATTAGTGTATTATACTCGCGCGACTACAAAAAAGGAGAGCGCGCGATCTGCGAAATGTGTATATAGGCACAAGGTTAGAGGTCGCGTGTTTTGAAAAATGCCAAACGTTGAGCGACGCGCCTCGCCTCTTGCCCGAGGGTTAAAGAAAGGGGGGAGAGGGGAGCCGACGATGTACGTATATACACTGAGTCCTGCAAGGCGCCCACGTTTGTGGCCGCATCTCGTGTGCAGCGAACTACGCGCGCATGTACACCTACGTCCATATATATGTGCATTATCCATCTTTTTCACGGTCTATGTATACGTAGTGTATCATATATAATATACTTATACGTGGACACGCGTTACACGCTTCGCGGCCTGTCGCGGAAGTACCGCGTACACGGGGCAGCCCTTGGCAACGTGTTGAAGCAAGCTAGACGCACGAACGCACGCACGCGTCCAGGCACTTCCCTTCGATTTTCTCTCCTTGCCAACCTACCCTCCGCCCCGCTACCCCCGCGCATATCACAGCGGAACACCGACACAGAGAGACACGCGTAGAATCGCCAGTTAAAGCGAGCGACACGCTTACTCTCTCTCTCTCTCTCTCTCTCTCTCTTTCTGAGAGCCGTATATAAGCGCGCATTATAAGCCCGAGACGAAGCGTCAAGAGAGATCTCTGTTGGTTCTGTGTATTACTCGGCTTTATACGCGCGCGGAGACGGAGAAAACGATAGAAGGCCAAAGATCAGAGGACTCGTTGAAAGAAATAGCTTCCTCTCGCCTGTATATATATATATATATATATATATATATATATATATATATATATATATATATGCGCGCACGGGTGCATGTTTGTGCGTGGGCGTGTATATAACGTATACAATTATACATATAGGCGACCTACGCGGCGCCTCTGTAACCCCGCTGAGCTCACCGTTTCTGCTCTGCTTGCTTGCAAGTTCTTCGTTTCGCATCCAACATTTATATATATATATATATATATATATATATATATATATATATATATATATATATATATATATATACACGTATAATGTCTCGCGCGAACGACTCAAAGGAAGACAGCTAATCCGAGTTTCTTGCGCTTCTTTCTCTTTCCTACCCTACACTTCGCGATTCTCTATTAACATATTCTCGAGAGCCCTTATGAAGCGCACATGTGCTCGAATCTCGGCAAGACTTCGTCTCCGTTACGCTAATTTATCAGCTGGCTCGCGCGCTATGACGGTCGTACATATATATGTATGTATATATATATAGTGTATATACACTATATATATATATATTAATAAAGCTCGTAACTGCTTGGGCACAGACTACATCGGCCCTCAAACACGTGACCTTTCCTTCGAAATTTTTAGAGTTTTTATTGGTATTATATTATATATAATCATTATATATATAATATAATGGAACGACAATAGTGACACGTCTAACTTTCCTTTTACTTGCTCTCTCCGTCTATCAATAAATATTGCGCATACATCGTGAACTCTTTCTTCTTACTGCCCCCCCTCCCTCGTGCGGTTATCTGATCTGTACGACCAGACTCTATACTACTTTACGTTTCACTGTTTTACATGATTATTTTTCTCTTTCTCCGTCTCTTTACGAGTAAAAATGGTATTCTCGCTGATATTTATGACTGTGACAATACTTCAATTATTAACTTTTGCGTTGACGCACGCCGTGGAAGCGCAAAAGATATGTATAGATAAGTAACTGAATGTATTTCAAATGAAACTCAAAGCAATGGACTTGCAGTTACAGTTTTTTTTTATTATTATATTTTTTATTATTAACAATTTTTCACAGATACATACTTGAAATACATATTTCAAATATAATGGTATATGCAAAATTGTGTTATAGAAATCGATAAGTTGTAAACCTTTACGCAATCGCTTGACTGTATTATTCTTTGCAACATAAAAAAATTTTGTTATCTAAATTTTCAGCATGGAATCGACGATAAATCACCACGAATGATAAATCTACAAATAACAAAAGTGCCTTAGACACACGAATTAATTATCCTTCGAAAAAGTGTGCATATCGCATTTACGGATACGATTAACTATTTTTACTGTTCTTCGTCGATATTACGCCCCCCTCCCCCGTTGTTCTCGTACGTATACGATCAATTCATTGTATGCGTGAAATAGAGCATAACGTATGGAAACGGGGAGTAAAGAAAAAGGAATATTGGATAAGGGCGGGAGGATGGGCATTCCGCGAGCGAGAGAGAGAGAACGAGAGAGACGCAAAGATATGCATATGGATAAGGGACGGAAGAGCGATCAAAGGATGAATCTCCTTATTTCCCGAACGGACACACCTGTCCCAGTCATACGAAGCTCTGCGATTCTCATATATATGTCTATCTGCAGCCCATACATATACTGCTACATAGCTAGACTCACTTATGCGATCCCTTAAAAATCGCTGAAACACATATGTAAGCATGTACTACCGTTATGTTCTCATCTGGTGCGCGTGCGCATATATATATATATATATATATATATATATATATATATATATATATAACTACCCAAATCATGCAGGCCAAGCACGAGAAGAAAAAAAAGACGCAAATAAACGTTAAGAAGCAGCGCGAAAGGATCGTTGATGATGGAGCGAAAGAGAGAGAGAAAGGGGAGGGAGGAGAATGAAAGAGAGCGAGAGGCTCGTAAAAAGTGCGAGAAGAAACACCAGAGAGGCGGGAAAAAAGAGAACGGAGAAAACATCGGCTCCCGGTGAAAAAGCGAATAAGCCGAGTGCAACGTTAGATTAAAGAGATTAATAAGCCCGCCCGCCTATACACACACACACACACACACGCACGCACGCATTGTACGCGCGCATACGGAATTTCGCCGCGAACGAACCAACGAACGAACGAGCGAGCGAGAGTCCATTGTGCTCGCCGCGCGATGCCTTCCAGCTATTAGCGCGAGATGCGTGCGTGCGGCGCCCTCGAGGCGACCCCGGGATGGATACGGATATGGGATATATACAGCTGCGCATACGAGGAGTGTAATGCGCAATTTTTCTCCCAAGGCAGTTTTTGTGCGCTCGCGCCGACACCTCCGCGGGATTCTTCGACTATCGCACCTCGTCCACCTCCCTCATTGTGTGGCGTAATGTGCGAATCAAAATATATATATATGTAGAAATTACGGACATACGGTTGACGAATGATGCTCAGTGACAAGGTTTAGTTCATCTTCGGATATTGGACCGACAACAGTTTATATGGGCAAACGATACAGGATTTTAAGAACGTAAAGTATAGTTAAAAAAAAACAACATTTTTTTTTATTCATTCGCACATGATCGCCACGACAGCCCGGGATTTCTTCACTTCGAGAAACTCGCCGGCACGTCGACCCTATACTTAATACCCCGGGTCGGTAATCGCGTTTTTTGCTCGCTACTTGAGGACTCAGAGAGAGAGAGAGAGAGAGAGAGAGAGAGAGGGGGGGGGAGTAGGGAAAAAACTCGTACTACATAAAGCACCGCAGTCAATTGCCAGAGAAACGGTTTTAATGCGGGTTCTTTTTCTGCTCTTTTATCCCCTTCTCGAGGCGGACGAAACAATATATATATATATATATATATATATATATATATATATATATATATATATAAGAAGAAGAAGAGAGTCGCGCGATTGGGTAATTATATGTGCGAATATTATATATTAAACTTATATGTACGTAATTGCTTGCGGTTCCTACTTTTATTTATTGTACAGGAATTTTTAAGAAACTATTCGACCGTTCGCAACGAAATAAAGTATTGGAGAAATGGATCGACGATCTATATAGCAGATCAATTTCCAGTGACATTGTTCAATTTTTTGGGATAGTTCCCCGTTGATGTAATATATTAAATGTTGTGTTTTTTACAATCTTATTTAAATTTATTTAACTATTTGTAACAAGAAATTTTGAAAAAGGCCCAAAAAAAATTAATCTCGCAATTTGCATCGTGTTAAATAAAATCGTTTGCTAAGAACAACGAATACACGCCAGTTTTAAATTTAGAGTTCACATAGCTCATAATAAACGAGATTCTAAAATCAAACGGCAGCCGAAAAATGTTCTGAATACTGCGTTGTTGATCACGATATTGAAGCAATTGCATCAGTTTCATATATTTTCATAAAAATCAATTTTCAATTTTCATGTTCATCATTATCATGGGATTAAGTCCAGAGATACGTAGACGATACTGTGCAGATGTAAATAAAGTGAGAGTCAGAAGCACCTAAAAAAACACGGAGAGGCTGAAAATAGATTTAAATATACGTCTAAATTACTACATCCCCGGTATCGGCAACGCAAGCAAAACACACAGCTATTTCCGAAATAGCTTGTATTACACGCCACCAAAACTACCCTGGCGCAATAATTTCTTAATCGGCTTATACGCCTCTAAGCAGATAATATACCCTTTAAAGAGTCGTCAATTCCCTTCCTAAAACATCATATTATGTTTATATATATATATATATATATATATATATATATATATATATATATAAAGTAAGTAAGTAAGTCAACAAAAGGGAAGCGCGCCTCGCATCCGTGAAACCCGAAAAAAACACTGTTCCCACATAATATATAGTATAAGGTAGCGAGTGGCCGCCAACGACCGGCACGCACGCAAGACAGACAGAGAGAGAGAGAGAGAGAGAGAGAGAGCCACGCGCGCACGCACGTACGCGGCACACGCGTTGGGGCGCGAGTTTATGAAAAAAAGGGAGAAGGCGCGACACGGACCGAGAGCAATCCGTGTATGTGTCCCAGTCTGAGATCTTCGCGGATTGTCTCCCTTTCTCTGCTACGTGTATCGGTAAACCCCTCTCAATCTCCCAACACCCCAGCCAAGAAAAGATTAGAAGAAAAAAGCAGAAAATCCCCTCCGATCTCCGACAGCCGGTAAGAAAAATTTTTTTTTTCTTCTCCGCGATTTCCCACATTGTATAAAGATCGAATCTCCCTCGTACTCTCTCTCTCTCTCTCTCTCTCTTTTCTTCCTGGCTCTGATCGCGGAACGTTCTACGTGCCCCAACACGACGGAACAAGCGACTGGAGAAATATATATATATATATATATATATATATATATATATATATATATATTCTAGTTATTGTAATATAAACGGCGCACTTGGGCGGATGATTTGTAGGTGAGCGCAAGTTGAGTCACTTTCTTCTGCGAGAGAAAGAGAGAGAGAAAGAGAGATAATCCTTTGTCCTTCTTACACTGAAACAGACACATACTCTCTCTTTCTCTCCCTCTATCTCTTCCCCATCGGTACACATTGAGACATTTCTGTCGGTCCGGCGATACGGCGCGAATATAGGTGTTGGACTGGGGGAGGAGCTCGCGTCTTACCCGTGGAATCGAAGGGGTTGAGGGGGGGGTGGAGAAAGGTCAGGGCCCCGTTCCCGAGTCCCGGGTCAGATCGGCCGCTTTCTCCGTTATTCTCTTTCTTTAGCTCTCGCGCCGATAGCCGGAGATAGCTTCATTGTTTATATATCTATATAAAACATTTTCGTGTGCGCAAGGGTAGAAAGTGGCGGCGGAAGGGGGAGGGGGGATATGAGA
The DNA here is from genome assembly GCA_018907035.1 of Sycobia sp. Sy_11. NCBI lineage: Eukaryota > Metazoa > Arthropoda > Insecta > Hymenoptera > Epichrysomallidae > Sycobia > Sycobia sp. Sy_11. Next base: position 410,052 of record JACCIC010000045.1, on the reverse strand, counting down.
AAGACATTTTCGGGTCACTTCCCGATGTCGTGGCTCCGCGCGAGACGACCGCGGCCGGTTACGGTCGGTCGGTGGGACGATTTTCTCCCGGGCTCCTCTCTCCCGAGTTTCTTCGTCGATCTCTCGAGTGGATATCGCGGGGGTTCCCTCTTTCTATGTCTCTCTCTCTCTCTCTCTCTCTCTCTCTCACCACGTCGGCGGGATCATGCAGCGGCGCACGAACGAGAGCAGGAGGGACGGGGAAAATACCGCTACCCACGTAGACGCGGGGTTGTGGCCCCGCGCGTCGCCGAACGCCTCGGGACACGTGTCATTTGTCGCCCCGGCGCCGATAAATTCGCGCCGATCGACTTTAACGGGCGGCCCCCTTTTTGCGGGATCTCCTTTGCCCGCCGCCCCCTCCCCGACATCCGCTCCGCGGACAGATCCCATTCGCGGCGGGATCGGGTGAGAGCGAGAGAGAGAGAGAGAGAGAGAGAGAGACTCCCGCTGGTCCCGTATAGCACGTGTTCGTGTGTTATACCTGCGCGTCGGGAGAATATCGAGACTAGAGAGCCACGGCTTTTCTATATATGTATGTATACATTTAGTTTAGCAATGGGAGAATCACCGTAACGTAACCCAGTTTACCCCGGTTCACCCGGTGCGATTTTTAAAGGAAACACTTATCTCCCCCCCCTCTCTCTCCTTCTACATAAAGAGAATCCCCGTGCTACCGCCGTCGACGAGGACGAGAAGACGAGTCGTCGGGAGATTCAGCGAGTGCCGCCAAAGATAGCCTGTAGACCGGCCGTTAGAGCGTCGCCGTGCTCGTATCCTTCGCACCTGGACGTCGGCCTCGTAGCTCTTCTCTCTCTCTCTCTCTCTCTCTCTCTCTGTAAAACACAAAATCTTGCCATTTTCCAACCGTGTACGCGGATCCAATTTCGTATCTTTAATTATAGCCGCTCTCCTGCCATCTGTCTGTATCTATCCCTTTCCGCTACTTAAACCACGTAGTAAATCACCGTTGCCCGATTGCAAATTCCGCCGTTGTAGTAATTTGCAACTACACGATCATTAGACGTGTACTGGTTCGATATATTTTTTTTTTAGTAAATAATCGTGTCACTGTTAGACTGTAGTTTACGTATCGTTTACACACACACGCACGTACGCACGCACACACACACACACACACACACACACACACACACACAGACAGACACGAAGGTACATTTGACTAACTATTTCTTTTTTACTCTTTGCCCAAGCAAATACTCAGATCGTGGCTTTAGAATAGTAGAAATTTACTGTATGATACGTCATATGTTCCTTTCGAATGCGTATTACATCTATGCAATAGCTGATCGTAATTTATATACTTCATATTCGTCTATATGAAAATTAAATTTCAGTGAAAATACCGCGTTGACGATCCACCGACTTTTCAGAAGGTTTCCATCCTGATAATCGTAAGAAAGAAAGTGCAAAGAACGCGTTCCGCGCGAAACCCCTCCCTTACGTATCGAGCATTCGAAGGAGCCGATCGTTATACCTGACTGTACGTGTCGGTGGCAGAGCGGTCGTTCGTCAAAATTCATTTCCGTCTGATGAATAGAAACGCACGCGACGCGTCCCGATCGTGTCTGGATTATCTAACAATACACCTATATATCTAATATGCCTCGACGCGCAGTAACAACCGCCATCGTACGCATATCGAGACGCATCGGCATCGCAGAGCGCGCCCGAGCGTACGCGGAATGATCGCACCATATCCCCCTCACGCCATCCTCAGCCTAAACTAATATAAACAGAGGCTTAAAAGGCCAATTAACGATCTCGCGCTCGATCGAGTCGCGGGGATAAGGCACGGAATATATATATATATATATAGATATGCGCGCGAGACCTCGGCACACACCCTTTTTACCCCCATCCGTACCAAGACGCAGACCCGAGGGACGGATCATCTCTGGCGCGAGTCGGTACCTGGAGATCAACGAGATAAATCCCAGACGGCGAACTTCGCGAGATGAACCGCGGGGGCAGCACGCTCGAGAGGACTTTATGGATGTGCGGCGACGAGTGAGAGAAGAGGGGAGGCTTTTCCCCGTTTTTGGCGCTCGCTCTGGGTTGTTCGTATTGTATTATGGGAAACCGCGGGGAGGTCGGAAAGTGTAGAATATATATGTATAGAGGGAGCCGGTGCACGGGGCAGGGAAGTCTGATGGTCCATTCCCTCTCTCTCACTCATTCACCCTCCCTATCCCGGTTTCCAGCTACACGGCTCAATGGGACATCTCATCTATTTTTTTTCCATCCTAGGAGCGGCCGGGAGCGGCTCTATGGGAGTACGAGAGCGCGTCCAAAATTCCCTTTACGGGGACCTCTAGACAAATGGGAATGGTGGAGGGGGGGGGGCATCGGCTCGCTTAATGTACAACGGCAACTGCGCGGACGTCCCGCGTCTTTGGCTTTATGTCGATCCTCTCCCTTCCCCCCGACATCTCTCTTTCTCTCGCCGGATCGCTCGTCTTCTCCGTCCTCCCAAGAAGGACTTCATATTAAACGGTGTATATGGTCTCTCATTCTTTCGCGCTCTCTCGGCCCTTTATTCAAAATGTGTGTGTGTGTGTGTGTGTGTGTGTGTGTGTGTGTGTGTGTGTGTGTGTATGTGCGCGCATAATATACCTGGATATAAAGCTTCTCGCCCCACGAAAGGACCTTCCTTTCGTTCGCGCATTATTATATCTATACGAGAGTACCTCTATACAGAAATCCCAGCGAGCCCGGCATTATATGATCTGGCTTTCAGAGGACTCTCTCGCCTGTGTCCTTCTCCTATATATATATATATAGACAGACTTTTTCCTTTTCCAGTACACATGCTCATTCTATACAAAAGAGAAAAAGAAGAAGAAAAAAAAAGAAACACCATGTATATCTTGCCTATAACTTTATATGGGTGGAAGGGGAGACAAGTAGAACGCGAGCGCGCACGTTCTCGAGCAATGCATATATATATATATATATATATATATATATATATATATATATATATAAACACACATATAGGAATATTGTAAGGATCGGCTCGAGATTTTGGGAGAACCGCCGTATTATAAAACGCGAGAGGACCTCTTCTGTTCTCCGTGGGTGCTCCATTCAGTCCGCCACCCCTCATTCTCGCCTATTTTTCGATAAATAACGCGACAACGTTGCGCGTCGAGGGAGAATCCGCCTCTATATATATATATATATATATATATATATATATATATATATATATATATATATATATATATATATATACATACGCCGGAGAACAGACGCGGTCTTGTTGGACGCACTCGATAGAGAGACAGAAAATGCGATTGAATGCGCATATACACATAAGTACGTATAGGTATATGCATCCGTGCCCCTATAAGTTCGAGAGGGGACACGCGCATTTTTTTTACGTCCTTTCTCTACATTTCTCTCTCCTCCCTCTTGATTCGTGAGGTAAGCGCGGAGGGGAGGGGCAACAATGGACATTGTCGAACGAGAGGAGCGAGCCGAGTGGACCGACCGGACTCAGCGCCCCCACGTGTATGTGTGCGTGTGTATAATATATATATATATATATACGCGCGCGTGCGTGCGTGTGTGTGTGTGTGTGTGTGTGTGTGTGTGTGTGTGTGTGTGTGTACTCTTCTTATGTATCAATATAACTCTTCTCGATGAAGAGTATATGGCTTTTTCGAATTTCGTGGAATGCCGCCCATTGTCCGATCGGGCGTGTAAAGCGCTTCTGGGGCACATTTACGTATATTATATATTATTGTATATAACGTGATTTTAAAAAAGTTGCGGGGATGGGTAACTTGAAATATTGCGGCCCGCTGCACCTCGTCGAAAGTTACAAAATTACCGTGCACCCGGCCCATTGTGCGCGCGTTTCGTGTGCGCCTCCCACCCCCCCCCATACCTGTGACGGCAACGGAGTCTTTCCCAGAATTAATCAAATTTTCGAGCTCTCGATATTAAACTCGAGCGTTATTTACTACTCCCTCCTCCACCCCATGTGCGATCTTAACCGTACACGAGGGATGCGCGCGATGATCGCTCTCGGTATTGAAAATATGAGAGCATCCCGTAAAATCGATTTACGCCATAATTATCTTTGAACGATTTCTTTTGCATCTCTCTCTCTCTCTCTCTCTCTCCCTCTCTTGGCTTTTTCATTTTTTCACCGCTCCGGAAGTATACCGCTCGTCCTGGTAAGGAGCCACCAAAAATTTCAAGGACCGAGCTTTCGCTCCTCGTGCGCTATAAGTGCGCATTGACCTTTGAAGAATCTCGCCGCCCCCCCCCTCGCCCATCGTCCGTCACAACCGAACCACCTGACTTTATCGGAGCATAATAAATGAGCCCGAGCTGGAAAGCGTGTAATTAGAAATTCAATTAAAAAATTCGACCTCCCGACATCTGCTTTATTAAGGAAAAATGTCAAAGCTTCCGAGAATCCGCACACGAAGGGGAAGAAGAAGGAGGAGGGTGTGTTCCCCACCTCTCTTGAAATGAGGCGACCGGCCCCGAAATCCGCTTTATTCTCTCTCTCTCTCTCTCTCTCTCTCTCTCTCTCTTCTCTCTCCTTGGAACCCGTGGCGGCGAAGAACGTTCCGTAAAAGAAGTGAAAAAAAAATAGCAAGTCCGCAAAAGCCGAGTTAATCGCGATTTCCCCGGTTACAGGACCTACCTGCCCCCCTTCTCCGCGCCGTCCCCCGCGATACTCATCGGCAATTTCGCATCTCCTCGACTCGTTAAACACGCGCCACTTAATCATATTCATAAGATCCGCCTATTGATATACCTGGTCAGGGGAGAAGGGGGGAAGGGGGGGAGCTCTTATAATATACCCTTTCCCTCGCACTTTCTCAAAATTATGTCTACAAGGAAATATTTGGTTAGGTCCTCGCGTACGGCGCGGGCGCCTCTTATCTTTATCCTCGTTTATATATACCGCTTTAAAGCGGATTTTAAATATCTTTTCGTTTATGATCGGGGTTATCGCATCGATCTAGTCTCTGTATATATATATATATATAGGAAGCATTAACTTTTCACAATGTAATCCGATCGAAGCGCGCAGACTTTTTGAAGCCATAAAATAAGGATTACAATACGTATATTCGATGGAAAAGAAAAAAAACAGTCGACCTACGCTGTACACCTTGCACGTTGAAATCGCTCTCATTGACAAATTGACAGGAAGGGAAAGAGACTTTCGGATCTCGACTGGCACGAGAGCACTGATATCTAAAAATAATCTGCCGCGCCGGCCCTACGTCGAGAGCAATCGTTATTTTATATATATATATATATATATATATATATATATATATATATATATATATATATATACACGTAACGAGAAGGCATTTCCATCGTCGCGTCGAGCCGATTTATCAGACGCGGCGCGCTGCACGAGGCGGACGCGACGGGGCGCGCAGCACGCGAAAAAGAGTCAACGAAAAATATGAAAAGAAGTCTCCTCCTCAACCCACCCCCCCCTATCCGTGGCCCCCTGCGCCCCCCTCTTTTTGGCCGAATTGAGTTCTTGGCGAAACGGGGAGGGCCCCGCTCGAGGAGGAGGCGAACCGACGAGTTTCCGTTCCCGCGCGCCACCTATCTCCCCGTGCTCGCCTCGACCCCCCTCCCCTCACCGCGCCCCGCTACGATCCGCGTCATCGCGGCAGAATGAATGAATCGCGCGCGGTATACGATAATGCGCAGCTGGATTTCGGCGACTTCATTCGTCATCGCGTGAGAGCGGGAGAGTGTGGTGGGGACGGGGAGAGAGAGGAATGAGAGCGGACGACCCGCGGCGGACCCCCTCTCGCGGAGAGGACCACCCGAGGGATCTGCCCGAGGTCCGATCTATATAAATCGCGGGAGACGCGACGCGAGGGGCCCAGAGAGTCCGCAAACTCGGGTCTTGTACGAATCTGCGGGTGTATATATATATATATAAGACATATACGATGCGCCCGAGCACGAATTGGGATGGACGAGCGAAGATTCGTCATTAGACCCAAAGAACCGTGCGAGCGTCATCTTTCGACAATGCTAAAGACGAAATAGGTGGAACGAGAAGAGCGGGGCGTATGTTATATATACGTATACACGCAGTTATACGAATGTCCGAAGAAGCGCGCGCACCAGCAGCCCACGCTGCATTAATCTTTCGGCATTCGAAAATTCAAAGAATCCATTCTCTCTCCCCCTTCCTACGCTCCTTTTGGAAATCGCGGCCTGGTTTCTCTTTCTATATATATGGGTATATAAATATATACCATCATAAGTCCCCTCCGACACCCTCCTCTCTCTCCATCGCGAGTTTTACAATCTCATTTTTTTCGCCTTCCCACCCTTCGTCTTCCTCTCTGTTTCTCTCTCTCTTTCTCTCTCTCTTTCTCTATCTCTCCCTCTCCACTTGGTCCCCGTTCATCGCTTTCTGACCTATGAACGTTGCTCTTGATGATGATGATGATGATGACGGGCACGCGGGCGAGCTCGGTCGCGTTCCTTTTGGAAACCATATATTTCTCTCGTTTCACAATCGCTGAATGCCCAACAACTAGTTTTCTCCTCCGTCTCAGTCTCGCCCTCCCTCTCTCTCTCTCTCTCTCTCTCTCTCTCTCTCTCTCTCTCTCTCTCTCTTCCTTTCTTCATAGTCTTCTTGTTTGGTGGACCCATCCAGAGATAGATGGAGGGAGGGAGGGAGGGAAGGAGAGAGATAGACCGGGAGAGCGGGTGAATCTCTTAGTTGCAAGAGTCGGAGCCAGGTATAAATTTCGGCTAAAGGTTCGGCTGCCAAGAAAGAGAATAAGAGAGGGAGAGAGAGAGAAAGAGAGGAGGCGCAAAAGGTATCGAAAAGGAGAAAAAGGAGGTGGAGAAGACGGGGAAGAAAGAAGCGGGAACGTAGCGTCCCGCGCTGGAAATCGATTACACGTAACCCCCCCGTGCACGTGTGCTGTCTGCGTGTATATACGTATATACGCCAGGCCGTTCGTGTATGCGGGTGATGTTGTATACGCGTGTAGTATGGATAGCTTGCGATCCATAACGAACGCGAATTGGAGATTCGGTTTTTTGATAACGCGCGCAAACCACCGGCGATTTTTTCTTATTATATATATATTGAAGATCCGTTGGATTGCGCCCTGCTCCCACGTTCTCTCTCTCTCTCTCTCTCTCTCTCTCTCTCTCTCTCTCTCTCGTTCTCTCTTTCACTGTATATAATATATAAGCTGAACAGAGAATGACCTCTATGCTCCTCAATATTCTTACAAGCTTTATTTATAGGAATTTTTTATTTATAGTTTGGATTTCAAAGCCTTGATAAACAACTAAGTAATTAAAAATGTTTTTTGTTTTTATTTGAAAATTTCCTGTGAAAATTTTCCTCAGGCCAATGTGTGATGAGATGTACTAGAATTACGGATAATTATCAAAAAAAATGAAAAAGGACATCTTGAAAAAATCGGTACATTAAATAATACGTACGCTATATAAGCAATGGCACGATAATAAGTTAGCGCGGCCATTTGTAAATATCGCGCGAATTCTCCGACGTATTATTAAAGCCGGCGTACGTAAGACGATCCTTAAAAATTAATCGCGCAGCTTTTCAATGCCTCTTTTTCTCGAGTCCGCGACGCGTCAAACATATATTTCTTCCGTCCTCGTCGTCGTTTCCCTCGCGCTCCCGTTCTTCACACTCCTATGCCCTTTTTAACACCGTCAATTAGACAATACGCCGGCGAAAGAATTCGTTAAATCTTCAACTGGGCACTTTTTTTACTCTTGGACCAGGACACACGTCGGATGTGCGCAATATATACCATTAATCAGTTCTAAGGATGTGTGTGTTTTGTCGAATTGTGATTTTGAGGAAGTGTGATGATCGTCGAACGATTAATTTTGAATACCAGAGAAGGGAACTGCATTGAATTATATTACAAGGGTAGAGAGCAATTAATATTAGGCGATTAACTCTAGCCCTCATCAGTGCTAAATCTGATATTATAATCTCTATATGTACTGGATCGTTTCCACGTAGCGAAAATCTGGACAAAAAAAATATATATATATATATATATATATATATATATATATATATATATATAACGAGCTCCTTGTCGTGTTTCGTACCATGCACAAACTTCTCGATTAAAACATCCCTGGAATTTTATTAGATTTTTTAAAATATTATTTCCCCTCCCCCCTCCACCATTGTAAGTAAAAGTTATAAACTCGTCCAGTGCGCGAAGTGGCATGCCGTATTAGAATCCGAAGAAAGAAGAAGTACGCGCGCGCAGTTAATGAAGCGTTATTAAAGTCAAGGCCCGTGAATTTACGACGCGCAACATCAGATTTACACTCTCTCGCATGAAGAGATAGGTACATCTACCTATATATATATATATATATATATGTACCGAGTCGTTTATCGCCCCGCTAACGCTCGAACGCGGCGGTTGCGAAGGGTCGGCGGGGTGAAGTGGGGACGTCGTAGCAAAGCAGAGCGCGTTACTGTACGAAGCCGAGGGCAAAGCGAGATTTCTTCGTTTTTCTTCTTTTCGACCATGCGCAGATTGTGGAACAGCGGCGGTAATAAGGGCGCGCGAAAAAAACGGCGCCGGGGCTGCGGCCGCAGCATAACGCGGCGCAGCATACTTATATAAAAGATAACACGAGGAGCCAGAGGGAGAGATGAAAGCGTCGCGATAAAAATCGTTCTCTTTCTCTCCCTATCTCTCTCTCTCTTATCTCTCTCTTTCGCTTACACTGACCGAGTCAGAGGGTGCTGAAGCGCGAGGAGCGCGACGACTGATTTCGTCGACACTAGTCGCTCGCCCGCTCCCAGATTTTTTCTCGCGAGCGCGCGCTTCCAGGGAGACCGATTTTTCGTCTTGTATGCATAAGGACGACTCTAACCGCGCGTATACGGGCCGCCTATACAAACACGCTCGCACACAGCCATGCGCGCACATTCAGGCAAACTATACGAGTTTTCTACACGAGCGCGTATGTGTAATACACGCGGGCAGGGCGTCCCGACACGCCTGCAGCTGCCCCGGCCACTTTTTCTTGCCCCGTCGTCGGCGCGCACGATCGCATCTGCCTTCCTTTCCCACCCTTGCGCTCGGCTCTGGCTGTGCTTCCCTCTCCTGCCCCCCCCTCCCCGTCGTTCTATCTCTGTCTCTGTGCAAGGATCACGGGAACGCCGATGGAAGGCACTTGCGCGCGGTGGTCATCATCGCTGTACGACTTACGATGCGTGTAGTCGGGGGGGGAGGGGGGCGATAGAGGCGTTACCTGCACAGCCCGTCGCTAAGCGCACGCATAACGATATTATAAATCGGGAAGATAGATACTCGCGCGTGTTTATATACATAATAATAATAATAATAATAATAATAATAATAATAATAATAATATATGCACGAGAGTCTCGGCTCTGCCTCTTTCGGCGAGCGCGGGGGGGGGGGGAGAAACGTCGTTTCCTCGCAAGGGCGTCGCGTCGCGAGCTCGAGGGGCGGATGGGACGCGTCGCCGAGCGCACACACGGGGGAACCCCGTCGACGCGTATTTTCCTTTCATCCCCGCCCTCCTCCGCCTGCGTCTCCCACGATTCAACAGCGAACGAAAGAGAATGGGGAGAGGGCAGGGGGAGAGCCAAATCCGGCGAGCGCGTTAATGCGCTCGTGCATCCATCACGCGCGTATGTGTACATTCGTAAATTCGTGTGCGGGGTGGGCGTGTGTGGCGGGGAGGGGGGGAGGGTAAGAAGGACTAGATGCACCGAGGGATGAACGGATGAATGAGGGAGGATTGGATGCATGATGAGCAGTGACCAAGTCCCGCTGACTATTTTTGTCTCTCTCTCTCTCTCTCTCTCTCTCTCTCTCTCTCTCGGCTCTCTCAAAAGACGCGCGTTCTCGTTTTACTCGTCGATACTCTATATGAACGATATGTAGAGGGACGTGGGTATGCACAGCTTTCTTATGTTCGGTGAAAAGCAGGATGCAAGAATCCCACACGATTTTCATTCTATTTAAATAAAAGTTTATTTGAATGTTTATATATACATACATATACATACATATACACATATATACATATATATATATATAATGTTGTATTTGTTTGCTTCGAACTATGGGTAAGACGGGTAAAACGATTCATAAGGAATTTGAAAATCCAATTCCAATACAATATTCTGCTTACATATTCTATACATACAAGATATACATGCGCGCAGGAAAAGAATAATCATAATAAAGTTTTTTCAAATTTATAAAAATCTATGAGATAGGAGATAAATCTTTAGAAGTCAACGCATCTTCATTGGATGGCTTATGACGTCTTTATGGAAAGAAGCACCTGTCTCTGTCTATATATACGTGTAGCCATATAATTTAAGACTTAAATACGTATGGGAGTCGGATCAAAACATAATCGAAATAATACATTTCCTGGCAGGCGACCCCCGTAAAAGTTGAATGAGATTTTTCAAGAGGCAGGCAAACAATCAGATAATAAACTTTCGAGTCGCTCGGAACCCGGAAGAACGAAATCGAAGGGGCATAAATGGGGCTTCTACTCGAATCGATATTGCTCGGAGTATGAGGATAAATTTTGAAAAGGCCCAGCACATATGTATACCTGCCTTAGATTCCTATTATTATATTCTCTCTAAAATCGGTTACGCACCGGTCAAAAGCTCTGCCCCCCCCCTCTCAAACACTCACTCTCTCTCTCTCTCTCTCTCTCTCTCTCTCTCTCACACACACAAACACTCGTTCTCTCTTTCTCCTCCTGAACCTATACACACATTTACGAGGACTGTATACAGAAGATCTTCGCCCGGATTATCGCCCGCGGGATGAAGAAGAAAGAAAACCCTGCTGGTCTCGGATCAGCGGGAGAGAGAAGCACGGACACGCGTTGGTCACCGCAAATCGGCGTTCCGAAGACGGTAAATAGAGGGAGTCAGCGCTCCATTGTTATAATATATACTTCAGTCCGTAATTCTATCGATCATACACATGGATTCTCGCGCATCGTACGTTACTAGGAATATGTGTGCGAACGCGTGCGGGCACACACGCACACGGATTACGCAACCCATGTGTACGCTCGGGCCAAAGGGAGAAAAATCATTTCCGCCGGCTCAGGTATAAAGAGAAGCAGAGGGCACGGTCGCGTATATAGTCCAGGGGTGTAGAATAGCGCTCGTCCGATGGGCCAGGGACCCTCGGTCCATTCATGGAGGTGGCTGATTCCCGTGCGCCGATCGTCCATTCGCGCTCTACCTCTCTCTCACCCTCTCTGCCTCCGCCCTCTCCGACGATCGTCCAGCTTTCTCATTCAGTATATTATTGCCGTGCCTGTGCCTGTCGGTTCTGTATATATACCTATATATAGATATCTATATATATATATATATATATATATATATATATATAGGTATATATATATATATATATATATATATATATATAGGTATATATATATATACATATGGATATATATGGATCTTGCTCGCGTGCGCGCGCGCGAGAGAGGGTCTCGGGAAAGATCGCAGCAGCCCGTTGCACGGCTCCCTCTCGAGAGTCGACGACTTCCGGCCGCGTGCGCGTCTGATGTTCCGACTCGCTCGCACGCATTATACATTATAATGTATAACATAGATTTTTCATCTCTCATCCGCAGTCAGTGGTATAGGGAGCGCGGTGGACCGGTGGTGCGCTGTATATGGCTCGATTTGTCACTGTTCGCTTAGTTCTGCTACACACACACACACACACACACACACACACACACACACACACGCCGGTTGATGCATTATAGAGAGGCCTTATAGGAGGCTGCAGGGTGGAAGGTGAAAAATCTAACGTATGTATACGTTGTATACAGCTTTGTTGATTATTATTGTCTCCATAGCTATGAGTAATGGGTATATGTATATATACATCAGGATGAAGTAAAGAATTTCCGTGGCCGAAGTTTTATGCATATGATATGTAAGGAATTAAGAGACGATTGATTGATTTCGCCTGTTTTCTCGTCAGTTCCACTAGACTTCATTTAGTGTATTACATTGAACGTTTTATGTCAACATCTACGAAAGCGTTCCGTACACATTATCATTATAATTTCTCTCTAATATATATATATATATATATATATATATATATATATATATATATATATATATCTGCAGCTGTTTTTTGTTAGAGATTTTTTAATTGGTTTCTCGCTATTATATATAATATCTAGACCATATGTGAAAAATATAATAATGAATATATGTATATATATATATATATATATATATATATATATATATATATATATATATATATATATTATGAGGAGGAGGGAAAAGGTCCGAAATTGATCCACGCGCGATACAAACGGCGCTTTAAGCGAAGATGGATAAAAAATGTATATTCTATAATATGTGAAAGAGGCGGAGAGTGAGAGAGGGGCGGGGGAGAAATGGAGGGAAGAGGACGCTCTCAGCTAACCTTAAAAGGATTTTTTTTCTCCAACCTCGTAAGAATTACGTTCCCGCGGCGATCTCTCGACAAGGATTCGCGCGCGCCGGAGCTCGCCTTCTTCTCCTCCTCTTTCACCCTCTTTCTCTCTCTCTCTCTCTCTCTCTCTCTCGCCCCCTCTCTGCTAGCGATTACGACCGCGAGCCTCCAGGGAAGGAGGAGGGAAGAGATACGAGGAACGTATATATATACACATATATATACATATATATAGGAGTACACAGCAGCGAAAAACGAGAAATCGCCCTCTCCTCTACCTCTCGCGAGATGTATCAAGCTACTTATATATATATATATATATATATATATATATATATATATATATATATGCGTACATTATAAAGCTCGCGCCTCCCTGCCTGCCCCCTTTCCCTCACCTCTCGCCCTTTCTTGCCCCGGGGCCTGAAATTACCGTCAAATTGTCGATAAGTTATCGCGACTCAGCTCTTCCCTGTGCTCCTCCTATTTGTAAGAATGACGCCGGAAGGTGACGAGACGAGATCGTCCCCTACCCCCCTGCCCCTGTCGTCTTTCGGTCGGGAAGGGGGGGGGTGTGTACCGCAGACCCGACAATTTGTTGGTATTACGAAAGATTTCGCTCTTCGTCTATCATCTCAATGTGAGCTCATAATACAACACCCCTATTTCTACATCGCGCTCTCGAGCTCGTTTACCAAGGGAATACTTGTTGCTGCCTCTATCTATTCCACTTACTCACACTCTCTCTCTCTCTCTCTCTCTCGTGCGCGCCCGCCCGCGCTCGCTCCCTGCCTGCCGTTCCTCGATATAGGACGCGCGCCACGGAGTACACAGAGCGGCACCGCGACGAGCCAAGAATTATATCATTCCCGCGGCCGCCTGCACATAGGAAATAAGTCACTTTTCACATTAATATATACGCTGCACTCGGTATTATATATCACGTCTCTCTCACCTTCCTCTCTCCTTTCTCTCTCTCTCTCCCTCGCTCTCTATTCCCCTCCTCACTCGCGTGTGCGCATCGAGCGTTGCGATGCCTTGATCGTCGGCTTCCGCACCCCCGCCCCCTCCTTTCGTTTGGACAGGTTTTCGCGGCCGATGCCCCGCGGATTCAGCGTGGGGATAATATGTGCGTGCGATATACGCCTGTATATATATATATATATATATATATATATATATATATATATATATACACATACCAAAGGAAGCGAGAGAGTTATTATATAGAAAGAAAAGTGGCTTTGCTAAAAGAAGCAAGAAATTAATAATAAATTGGAAAATACGCAGTGGTAAGCTGCGTCTATAATAATCTGCACTCATCGATAATGGTGAAAATTTCATGGCCGATAATGGCTGAATAATTATCGATCGAATCACGGTGCGCCCCTCGAAAGTTCACACTGATTCGTGTACGTAAGAGAATATCGATTAAATTAGTCGATAGAATGGAACATTTTACATACGATTTGTATTTGCAATTCCCGCGCTTCGATCGTTACAGTAAATTTTTCGAAATCTTTTCCAAAGCAATCTCTACGCCCGTATAGGTGAAGATCGGTAAAACGGTACATTCGTTCGTAATGATAATAATAATAATAGATACCCAACACAAATATATCAGCGTTTAGTTTACCTTGCGTATACACTATGATTATATATATCAATGCTCTATAGTCGGAATCAGAGCCGCATTCGAAAACCGTATCTATGTAACTACCGATGCAAATAAATATATACCACGTCACTGTATAGTAAATGCCACCGCGCCACACAATACAAACTTATTTTTTATACACGCGTGCACGTACTGATGTATATAATAATGCGCGAAACTCGTTTCCGCGAGAGGCGATTTCATTCTCTGCTCTCCGTCTCGGAAATACTTCGCGGGCTTAAGCAATTGGAGGGAGACGGAAATTAGGCGGGATTACATTCGAATTTAACGCTCACTTTTCTGTAGATATCCGACTAATTTTTCTGGAAGAAAATATGAAATATGGGGGGAGGGGGTACCTCGCTAACCCTATATAGTTGTCTACACGCCTTATGAATTATATTGTGTTCTTCACTCCGCCTAATCAAATGCATGCTTCACACACATACATGTACGTACACATCCACCAAACGGCTCCTTTTCTCACTTATATATATATATATATATATATATATATATATATATATATATATATATATATATATACACACACATATCCAAGTGCGTATAATGTTTCTGCTGCCGCGCTTCTTTTCACGGCCGTTGACATTGTGCACCAGCGTTAGGCGCTTCGCGGTCCAACGAGTCTTTACCGCCTCGACTATTGAGGAGAGAGAGAGAGAGAGAGAGAGAGAGGGCGAGGGGAGTCCAATGATTATTATTATTATTATTATTATGCTTCGGCGCGGGAGAATTTTCTCAGCGTTACAAAGCTGCCGCGCAACGAATCGGAGCGAATTAATTCCCTCGTGCCGCTGGCGCAGAGCAGAAAGAAAGAATCGCAAAAAGAAATAATAATAACAACAACAACAATGATAATGATAAAGATTGCAAAATATCGCGTACTTGTAAACTAATTTTATCGGTATAAGAGAGATTATCTCGGGCGTTATCGGATCGCAGCCCGCCGCGCACGTTAATTAATACAATTGAAGTATTACGAGGTCGACTAATATACGAATGGATTCGTGCACGCGTAGCGATAAATCGGCCGCTCCAACCGAGAAGCGGAACTCTTCGATTTTACTTCGTTACGTCGATACCCTCTCGTCTGTCGATAATTTTTACCGTTTCTTTTTCGTTTTTTTTTTTTGGTTTTTGCTGTTTTTGTAAATCGTACTTCGCGCTATCCACAGTGCGATGGAAAACCCCCCTCGCGCCGAGGGCGATTACAGATCCCGACGGGACGCGGCGGAAAAAGAGTCTCGCGCGCGCGCGTCCGCACGGCATTCCTCGCGCGCCGCGACGTTAAAGCATCGCTCCCCGGTATACGTGCAGTTATACATCGGGCAGAATGGGATCAACGCTCGTTATCCATCGCTAGATCGGCCGCTTCGTCCAGCTGTTATATAAGCCCGAGGAGTTTCTCGGGGACTTACACGTGTCCAAGTGTGACGTGGAATAGTTTTGATTAATTAGAATCTTACACATCCCCGGCGTGTACGGGGAAGTGCTCGACGGTGGCGCTTCTCGGAAATTCGGGTGGGGGGGGGGGTTTCTTTTTTTTTTTTACACAGAATCCGATCGTTTCTGCAGCAACGGCAGCGTCTACGTTGCATCCTTGGATTCACGCTAAGGACACCCTGTATAAGCAAGAGAATCAGCAGGCGTGATCAGTAAGTTATACATATATATATATATATATATATATATATATATATATATATATATATCTACACGTACCGTCTGGCAAATGACTCGCCCCACAGCGTTGCACCATCCTCTCGCCCTTCCTATGTATATAGATATCCGCGCTCTCCGTAATCTATGCGTATAATCCCCGCGATGCGCGCGCGGAGCCTCGGGCGAGGTGGGCCGGGCTCATGACAGGAATAGTGAAGGGCGTAGGAGAAGGGTTGAGGATTAGACGAGGATGGATTAAAAGGGAGAAAGACGAGAGGAACGAGGGAGATGGAAAGCGACGCGGTCGCCCGCAACAACGATCTTTACGGGGGCTCGGATTAATTTAATTACCGCCTCGAGATCGATCGGAGGAGCGAGCGGGAGCGAGACTTTTTCACGCGTACCGGCACACATACGCGCACCTTCTGACTTTTCAAGCTCCATTACGCGTCGGAGAATTTATAGACGCTTTACACGTGTATGCGTTACACATTATAGAACATATGCAGGAGAGCGAGAGAGGAATGGAAGCGGCAGAACGGGGCCAGCAAGAGAACGAGGGTAACGAGGCCGAAGGAGGTCGAGAGGTCTAACGGCCCGGTTCTCGCGAGCTCCACGCGGACTAAACATATATATATATATAGCGATGTATCTAATACTCGGGACGATTGCTCGCGAATAGGGAGACGGTAGAGTATGCAGTGCACGTCTCGATAGCAGGAAACGAAATTCGTGCATAATCTGGGAATGAGAGAGGGGCACGGTAACCGAGGCGAGATCGGGATAAACATCCGCCTGTCGTCGTTGGGGCTCTCTATGCTCGCGCGCGACGGGCGCAGCAAACGCGAGAGAAGGGGAAAATCTCTTAAAAGACCTATAATAAACTGTCTTTTTTTTTCTGTAAAAACCGTGAGGCTGATGCACTCCGATGTATATATATATATATAAAAGATTTTTACGCTCCCCCTCCTCTACCTTCTTACTATCGCTCTTCCTCTCGCCAACGGGGCTTATAATACACCTCAGCCTGCGAGGAAGAACGAACTCGCGCGAAAGGTGGAGAGGGGGAGGGGGTATTTCTCGGCGTCGCCGTGCGAATTGCAATTAGTGCTTTTTACGCGCCCAAGGGGAGGCGAGCGAGAGAGAGAAGGGGAGGGAAGAGAGAATAATATTATCTCTCCTTCGACGCTTCATATGATGCGGGTTTGAGAGAGAGAGAGAGAGGGCAAGGGAGTGAGAAGAGAGAGAGAGAGAGAGAGAGAGAGGGCAAGGGAGTGAGAAAGAGAGAGAGAGAGAGAGAGAACGGAAGAAACAGAGAGTTTGATCGGCGCATTGGAATTTCATGAAGAGCGCGTACACCAACGGGCCGGCTACTTCTTGTACCCCATTTTGCGAGAGGGAAAGAAAGAAAGACAGGCAGGGGCGCTCCTCCGATATATATATATATATATATATATATATATATATATATATATATATATTTAATGACGGTTTTGCCACTTTTTCCCCCGTCCGTACAGTACACAGAACCGTGATCGGGGCCGATTTCAATTCATTGCCATATAATGGTGTCCGCATTAAATCGTTCGATCCGCTCGGCATCTTACGTACGCCGCGCGGTAGATAGACCTGAATATTTATTGCTCGGTGCTTCGGGAGCGATGGGAGGCCCGATGGAGAGATTTATACACCTCGCCGACATAGATACTATGTATATCTATATAGACAAGTCGAAGTCGAGGATTTTAGCAGGTTTTAGATCGCGTATGTGTATATCTATAATATATATATATATATATATATATATATATATATATATATATATATATATATATATAGAGAGAGAGAGAGAGAGAGAGAGAGAGAGAGAGAGAGACTTCAGCGCGCGGATCATTGCACTTTGGCACGTGTGCGGATCGTTGTGTATATATATATATATATATATATATATATATATATATATATATATATATAAGCGCGTTTTATCGGACCGGTATGCGACGCTAGATTGATGGCTTTTAATGTACTTAAATAATTTATTGCGAATATCTCTATATATATCTCTACTATGACGGTCGATTAATGAGTTGTCGAGCTCTTACGCACGTTGCGTTCTAAAGACTCTTCGGAGGGTCGCGAGACGAGGGCTCGTTCGCAAGAAAAATTTACAAAAAGAAAAAAAGCAACAATTGTTAGTAAATAAGGCAGAACTATGCTGAATCGAAAATTCCAACAGAAAAAACGAACTCGGTGCTTCGGGTGTAACTGATTATCTGCGCAACCGTTATCAATTAGAAGCACTCAGTCTCCGTCCGTGTGATTTCAACGCGAGCCGTTCGTATTATACAATTATACATATTATATATATATCTAATGCACCTATTTTTTTATCAAAAAAAAAAAAAAAAATAAAAATGAAACTTCGAGTATTATATACGTATAAGCCTTCGGCACGGCTGCCAGCAATGACGGCCGCGGAAAATTCCATTGCGCCGAGGGCGAAGGCATAATAACGGGGTACGGGAGCGCTCGTACGCGCATCGCCAACGACAATTGGAACGACGCGCGAAATATTGCTACGGAGAAACAACGAGTGAACAATAAACAACGTCGATCGTTCGGCAAGCACGGCGTACGTACGGCTGTTCCTCCCGTGCGCAGTTTCGCATGTTCTATACGCGGCTATCAGGGAAGCCCGCATGGTTCGTGGTTGCAAGAGCCGCTTTATGGTGCGCCGCGGAACGCGCGGCAGATGCCAGGATGTATATACGCGTGTATGTATATTTATATATATATATATATATATATATATATATATATATATATATATATATATATATAAAGAGAGAGGCGCGTGCGTTATCTCAGCGCATAATGCCACGCGACTTTTATCGTTCGTATTCCATATGCTGTACACACACACACACACACACACACTACACACACACGGCGTGCGCGTGCAATATATATCTCTCGACCGCCCTTCATCCATGTACTCGGAGGCTGACCGCTGTGAGGGTGGGCCGCGCACGCACGCGAACTCCTTGCCCTCGCTCGTTGCACCCGCACCTGGCCGCCGCACGTACGGCGCGCGCGTGCGGAATCGCGGGTAATCCGATAGGGCTCGCTATCACGCGCGTGTGTGTGTGTGTGTCTATATATAAGGGCCTATTTCCGCGGCAGCGAGAGAATGAATGAAAGAGAGAGAGAGGGGGAATGGGAGAGAGTGGGAGAAGCCCGATATGCGGTGGTCTCCGTTGTCCCTACCCTTTTCTCTCGTTCTCTTGTCTAGACTTATTTTGCCGTACCGAAACCTGAAGAAAGAGAACGAATGAGAGCCCAGAGTTCAGATGAGAAGGAATTCATGAAGAAAAATACGAGAGAGAAAGAGAGAGGTTGAGAGTTATCCTACGAAAACGCCTGCGCTCTGGGATCGGCGAGTATAACTGTTTTTTTTTTTTTTTTTGTTAGTTCATCGGCGTAATCGGTGTCGTTGATACACAACAGAGGCGCGTGCACGTGTGTGTATGTGCACGCGAGAGCGAGAGAAAGAGAGAGAGAGAGAGAGAGAGAGAGAGAGAGAGAGAGAGAGGCGAGAGGGATTCGGTCATAAGTTTGACGTCGAACTCGAAGTTGTTTTCCTTGCTTCGCTCTCAGCGGGGATTTGAAATTTAATTCCCCCACTAGTCCCTCACAATCTTCCGTTCTCTCTCGCATTCTTTTCCTTTTTTTCTCTCCCTCCGCGACCCCCCTCTCAGCCCCCTTTTCCCGTCCAACTCGCACGCAACGGTTTATGCGCGCACCGCACTTACCGGCCGTATAAATTTTTACCTCGTTTTATTGTTCTATTCGGCCGTGTGGGCAAGCCCGACGGTACGTATCGAATGGTTTTTGGAAAGATATTGCGTCCGAGTCGCGCGCCATTATACACATAAATCTTTTGGGGAATCCGTGAGGATCCGTGGTATGAAGAAATGGGCGAGGAGAGGAGGGGGGTGGGGGAAAGGCATAAAATTTAATCGATTCCTCAATAGCCCGGGCGCTTATATACTTTGTGACTGATTTCCGAGAATTTGCCGCGGGGGAACAGAAAAAAAGAAAATTACAGAAGTTATAACTAACGAATAAACGGACACATTAAAAACCGATTTAATCGTATGCTAATCGATTCATCGGACGGGGCCACAGCTCGTATTTTCTCTATTATCGGCGATATAATATATATATATATGGAAGATACAGAATTGTAAAGGAAACGTAAAGGACGTATTATGCAGCTTTATTCGCCGAAAATTCATAAATACAAGGTAGATAAATATTACGGCGTACGATTAAGCGAAAAAAAAGCCACAACTAAAAATAAGAATGGAGAGCGAGAAATTTTGGAGAAAAAAGACGCGCGTGCGAGCGCTCCTCCCTCTTGGCGTGGAAACTAAACGGGTCCTTTTGTCCCCCGCCCATCCACCCCACCACCCCCCGTCATCCATCGCCGGTACCTCCCATATACCTCCCTCCGACTCCCATATCCGTTTCTCGTTTTTTTTTTCTTTTTTTTTTTTCACCCCCAAAAGCCGCTGCGCATAATGGATGACGAAGCGGCGTTTCGGAGCGCGCCGATATAGCGAGGCGGACCTCCTCGACGCCGCGCGCAGACGACGACACGGGACAGTCGCGCGAGTCGCGGCACCTCGGTCCGCCGCCCCTCTCATCTGGCGAGCGCGTCCCCATGCTCGAGGATATACACGGACGGCTGGTCCGCTTCGACGTACGATCAACCGTAAGATTATCCCCTCCCCTCCCCCACCTCGTCCTTCGGAGCTTGCTTCCTATACACGTCCTCCGCCCCAGTTTCTATATATACGAGACAATCGCTCAGAGCACGTCCCGTCCGCGATGTGTCTCCCGTTTCACGAAAAGCTCTCGTGCCCATATATATATATATATATATACATCATATTATACGTAGGCTCTCTGTGCCTGGCGTCCTGCTCCTTCTTTCTATCTCTGTCCCTCGCCGGCCCCTCTCTTCTCGTAAACGACGCGAAGAGTCGTCCACGAGCTGAGCGCGCGACAGGGCTCGGCGAGAGATAAAAACTCGAGCGCGCGCGCGCCCGCCCGGGCGCGTGGAACGTCTGTCGCAGGTATATAGGCGGACTGGGATGAAATTTCACAAACAGGCGCGCCTTCTGTTCCTGTACGTAACGACTTTCGGCGCGGGTCGGCGACTTGTCCGCCGTTCGCCGACTATGGCAGAAGAATAACGAGCCTCTCGCTCCTTATTATATATATATATATATATATATATATATATATATATATATATATATGTGTAGATTTATATAATGCAGAAAGCGCATCATCAGCAATGAACACTAGGTGAGGAGGGGGGAAGAGCCAATAAGAGGGATCGAGGTGTCTGTGGGCAATGGCGCTCTTTATCTATGGCCGTAATAATAGCTGCCGTTCGGACACCGCGCGTGCGCCGGCTGTTAATATGGAAATCCGAGCGCTCGTTCTATTTGGAATTAATGTAACGGCCCTCTTCGGAATATAAACGTTTGTATGCACAGATTATGTAAATTCGCCGCGGGAGGGTGAGATCGGGCGCGAGAAATCAACGACGCTGCGAATCAAGTGGGTGTGTCGCGGGGGAGGATTGCTTTTTTCTTTTTTTTTTTTCTAATTTCACGAAAAATCAGGCGAATTCTGAATGGCAGGAAAGTAATTCTTATCTATCGATCGGTTATATGTCTGCCTTGAAACAAAAGCTATATCTTTACATATATATATAGTAGATTGTAAATCGCGAGAAAGAAAAGAGAGGAAGGATACATGGTGCGAACGTATTCGCCGTTCCGATAATCCGGCTGTAATAATAATCGACGACTAGTGAATATTTATCGCGAATTAAAATCGGATGGGCGAACGATGCCGTTGCTGCAGCCCCGCTGCTGTCGCCTCGGTCGCTATTGATCGTTAATAATACGCGGGAGCCGCGTATTATTCACCGTATAATATTGAACCTATTACAATATGTAATATATCGCGTGCGTATAATGCGTCTATGGATGCACGTCTTCGCGGACGTATGTTCGCCATCTCCTTCTCTCTCTCTCACCCTCACCGTACACCTACGACTTACGACGCGGGCTCAGCGGCCCTTTCGCGTTCTCCCCCTTCCCTTCTACTCATAATATACGCGTCAGCAGCATCGGCCATCGCGCGGGCGTGCTCGAGCCGCGCTCCCCTTTCTTCCGCGTATACGGTCGCGCCGTCCCACCGGCCCTCTATGGCTTGTGTATATATATCTATATAGATAGAAGCAAATACAAGGAACAGGAGAATGTGACACGAAGACGACCCTCGCACGGTCGCACAAAGGGCCAAGAGGCGGAAATTTCCCTCGCGCTGTGTGTATATATATAGGGAGGGAGAAGGATATGTAAGCGCGGAGAAGACGACCTCTCCTTTTTCTCCGTATTTTGACGAGCATCGGTTGGCTCGGTGCGCACCGACTAAGGAGGGACTTTCCTCGATGTTTCCTATATAGAGAAGTGGTTTGGACGCTGACGCGATATAGAATACGAGCGGAATGCTTCTGATCTATCCTGGATGCGAGTACGGTCACTAATATAATATGTTTTTCTCCTTTAATAATATATATGTGTGTGTGTGTGTGTGTGTGTGTGTGTGTGTGTGTGTGTGTGTGTGTGTGTGTGTGTGTGTGTGTGTGTGTGTGTGCGTGCGTGTGTGTGCGTGTGTATATAGATTGGGTGGAAAAAGATTTCTTTTGTTCCTCTCGATTTATGAACGACTCTCTCTCCCTCTCCCTCATTCCTCCCTCTCTCTCTCTCTCTCTCTCTCTCTCTTTGTCTATGGCGTGTGCTAAGAATTTTTTCATTTCTGCACTTTATAATATTGATCCACATTGTCTCCTTTATAGATATATAGAGCTTTCTTAAAAGAATCTTACGACAGTTCCGATTCGATATGTCATATAACATATAATAAATAATTATAATGGCGCATCCGCAGTTATGTTATAATCGATTTCATAAAAATATCGGATTTTCGCCAATGTACATATATAAAAGGCTTGTTTATGTATAATACAATCACAAAAAATAAAATCTGGTAAAATTTTGATGATTCCGCAATACTGGGAGCAATGACCTACGAAATTAATTAAAAATTCCAATGTTTCTTCCCCTTCATCTCGCTGTCTCTCTCTCTCTCTCTCTCTCTCTCTCTCTCTCTCTCTCTCTCTCTGCTCATTATCTCGAAAAAAAATTATTTAATTCTCTTTTTCCCTCTCTCTCCACCCGACAATTATCTTAATAATTGTCCCAAAAAGGTGTTCTCGGGCGCGGGCGGCGCGCGCTTGTCTTCTTTAATTGGCGGTCTTTTCAAAAAGAGCCCAATACGGTGCGAGGGGCATCCAATGAAAAATATCAGAAACGCAATAGAATTTTCGATTTTAAAATATAATATGTTGGTAGCATATATTCTCATTGTCGGTGCATGACCGCACGCGAGGCACACGTATCACGAAAAAAGACGAAAATAACATGGGAAAAAGGGGGAGATCGGACATTTCGGTTGGTTACCGTATTTCTATATATATATATATATCTGTACTCCGGCTTTCGCATCTCCGGGAGGCCAAGAATTCGGCACGGACGTCACCACCGCGCAGGATCGGCTGTATAGAAGGCGGAGGGGGCCGAGAAAGAAGCACGCAGGCGAAAGTGCCCCGTTAAAAAGGAAGAATGAGAGGGCGACAGAGAGACAGAGAAGTGGGAGGATCTCTCTAAAAATCGGTGGAGAGCACGGATAAAAAGCGGAAAGGGGAATAGGGGGTGGGTGGGCGGGAAGGCGAGGAAGGTGTGCGCAACCGAGTGTACGGAAAAAGGCGCGGGTGCGCGGCGCAATATATACCGTGGCGGGGCCGCCGTCGTGCGGCCGCGCCGCTCTCTGATACGGAGGGGAGCGGCGGCTAACACGTCGGTCGTTCGGTAGGTCGGCCCTACGGTCGCCCCGTCGCGTCGCCGTCGCCGCGTCGTCGTCGGCGAGTACGAAAGAGAGAGAGAGAGAGAGAGAGAGAGAGAGCGAGCGCGAAGCGCAACTGTGCGTGCTGCACCGACGCGCTGCGCACAGGTCGCCGCCTTGCGCCAAGGTATTCCATTATGGCCGCTGTTATCTAGATCATGGCATTCCTTGCTTCGGGGAACCTGGTAACGCTCTCTCTTCTCTCTCTCTCCCGCTCTCTGCTCGAAATGGGCCAAGCCCGTGGCATAAGGAGGAGGTTAAATGAGGGAGAATGAGAGAGCCAAGGGAAGATAGGAGGTTTTTAAAAGGAGGAGAAAAACATAATAGCGGAGACGGAGGCGGTAGAAGAGACGGAAGAATAAGGCGAAAGAGTATATATAGATATATATATATAGATATGGGATCCCAGAGCGTGGCTCTCTCTCTCTCTCTCTCTCTCTCTCTCTCTCTCGCTCTCCTCCAAGGCCCCCATTAATTCTCGGTGCCAAGGGACGAAAACCCGAAATTAAGAGAGAACTCCGAGCCCAAGGACTCTTGGGCCCCCGACGTGTCGGTGAGACGGACCATTGGCTTCTCTTGTTCAACCCGCCCCCGTACGGCCCGCTCGCGCATGAAAGGTTACGGCACGCGCGCATTTGAGTACACTGTTTAATGAGCGCCTGTATCTGTAATTATTTATATATTGTAAGCGAACGAGAAGTGGATGTGTACAAGGAGGACAAAAGATATTTTCTCGAATTTAGAGATTTTTTAAGATTTTGAGACAATTAATCTGGAATCGTAACAGAATGGAGAAACGCCGAGTTTCTTACTCCGTGGTCCATGCTACTGTCGAATTCTTGGGGGGAAAAAAAAATCATTGTGAAATTGCACGCGTACGCGTACGTTGTAACAAATATATTTTATAACGACTTTAGAATTTTTTGGGGAGCGTCGAGCCCAGGGCCGACCACGAAAAATCGAGGCTCGGCCTGTTCTGTCGAAACGTCCTCTGAAAGTTTCATTCTTACATCTCTCGTAAATCCTCGCTCATCTACCGCGTCCCTTTGCATTATATATAATGAATCGACGTTTTCCCTCCCTTCTTTTCACAATATTAGACCCCTAATCGTTAAACCTCCTCCGCTCATTATGTGAAACAGGAAATGCATAAAGGCGGTGGGAGGGGGAAGGGGGTTGAGCGCCCGCGGGCTCGTACACAAGCTCCGAAAGCCTCCTTTCCTTTCTCCTCGCTCGCGCGCTCCTCCTCGTTCCTTATCCTCGCCCCCGGGGACGGCCCGAGAGGGTTGGGAGAGTTCGGAGGATAAGCGAGAGACTGAAAAAAGTAGCCGAGTCAGCGTCGGCGACGGAGGCGGCGCGTGAATTAGCGCGTGCTCGAACCCTTGATTAGGACATTAGCGGCAACGAGTACTCGAGCGCGCGAGAGACAGAGAGAGAGAGAAGAGAGAGAGAGAGAGAACTACGCGTGGGAAAGTCGAAAACGGCTTTTCGCCGCCCCTGCCCCCCCTCCTCTACACACAAGCACACATATCCAGACGAACGTTATACTCCTTTACACCCAGGGGGAGAGGACAATCGTGTTTGCTCTGCCACACCTCGGAGTCGTCGAGGTATACTGGCTCCGTAGTCATGTGTGAATATTCAACCGACGGTCATTCTACACATATGCGTAAGTATAACGGAGAGGTAATATTTCGGGATCGCGCGAGACTACTAGATGACAGAGCGACGACACCGCTGAATATGACGTTATATTATATATATATCTATATAGTAGGGTTCGAGAGGCTGTAGAGAAAGGGAGATAGGGAAAATCTTCGGGCGCCCGTTTCGTATTTTTTTTTTCAACGGTAAAATGTACGCGCACGCTCTCTTTGCAGGAATCTTTATCTCCTACCTCCCTCCGCGCCTTCCACTGATATAATGATTTGACACGCGCGCGTGCGCCCGATGGCATTTTGATTTAGATCTTATTATTATAGTCTAAAGGGTTAAGCCCCCCGATAGAGAAATGTGCGTTGCCAATAGTAATGCTATTATAAATATACCTATGTATATATATATATATATATATATATATATATATATATATATATATACACGTGTGTATATACGAGATCCAATCCTGAAAAAAGAATTTAACGACTATGAAACTGCCGCGCATTATAATGAACAATCGGATTTTCTTTCTCGTCGCCGCCTCGCCAGCACGCCGCGCACACCCCCAAAAGTGTCCAACATGACAAGCTGCACACACACACACACACACACACACACTGACGCACGCAAACTTACAGATGTGCGCGCGCTCGCGCGTATGTATATATACGTCTCGTCGCGACCGTAAGAAAACGTGCCTTTCACAAAGTTTTCACACCAATGCGGTTAAATACCCGGCGCACGTCGCGAGCGCTCGTTCATGACTACTATAAAAAGTATAAAGGAGCTTTTGTAACCCACTCTTTCTCTCTCTCACTCTCTTGGCCGACCCGTTCGCTCCCTATACATATGTGTACGTGTCGCATCGCCCTTTCTCTCTTTTATCGTCCTTCTCTCGCTCTATCTAAAGCACGAAGCACGTGTGCATATATATATTACACGCAAGTCGGTAGACAGACGAGTGAGCGTGAACTCACACGAGGCCTGCAGCGGCAGCGGTGAGCCGGAGCAGCGGCACGACCAGATCCTTTCAAGAGGCATATACGAGGACATTAGCGAGCACTTGCCAGAGAGGTATATATTATAATGCGCGGTGGTGCCGATCTTGCGGCCGTTCATATATATATATATATATATATATATATATATATATATATATATGGAGAGGTGCGGCGCGAAAAATCTCACCCCACGCGGGTGCAGAGCACGGACGCGCTCTCAAGGGTGAGAGAGTTGAGCGTGGGGGAGGGGGGGACGAAGAACTCGCGATTCCCGGAAAGGGAACCCAGAATGAGGTATAGCACGAGCTGGTGAACACATATCTCTCTCTCTCGCTCTCTCTCTCTCTCTCTCTCTCTCTCTCTCTCTTTCTCTCTTTCTTCCTTTTTCCCTTCCTTTCTCGGAGAGGAAGGGCTTTTACGACTCTTCGCTAAAGGGCCTCTGTGTCTCTGTATATATGGCACGTCGACGAGCGCGAGAGGATGAGAGAGAGAGAGAGAGAGAGAGAGGGGGAGAGAGAGAGAGAGAGATACGGAATTGTCCTCCTCTCGTCGCTATTTTTTTCCCCTTCTTCAAAGAGTCGCATGAGTTACGATCGTACGTATGTGCTATATATACTCGGGAGCGGACGCGCGAGCGCGGTACGCGTTTATTGGAATTGTCCTCGGAGCACTTTCGTCCCTCATTAAGTCCGTTCTAACTCTTTCTCTCTCTCTCTCTCTCTCTCTCTCTCTCTCTCTCTCTCCACGCGATAATCTCGAGATGCCGCGCCGTGCCGCGCGATCCTGCATAAACACAGCGCACTGATGAGCATGCACATTTTCCCCGGGATTCGCGGAAAAAATACCTTGGTGTATATGGGTGAGGCGGGAGGAGGGATGACAGAGGAGGGGACTGAATTACGAGGTACTTCGGGGGGACTTATCTTCATTAAAAAGATGTGCGCGAGCGGGGACCTAAAGTTTCGTACATTATATATATATATAATGTTTATGTATGTTGGTATTTCCGAGAGGGACAAATTATACGCGCGGTTCTCGTCAACAATAATAATATATAATTCGCGAGGAAAAATGAGCGAGAGAGAAAGAGCTAACTTTTGAACTTCCTCAAGGAGGTAAAAGAATATCATTCGCTAGATCTTTCTTCCCCCTGTTGTACTGCGGGGGTGTCTATTCTTATCTCTGCCCTCTTTCCTCGTCACACATGCAAGTCATTGGAGTTTGTTAAGAAAGGGCATAGTAATATTAAATATACGGAAATCGTAAACGTGGCCAGATTTATTCCTACAATGCTTGTAGTCCGTTTGTAGGTATGTCCTCGTGTATTTGACATTTGCAAATACTAAAATTTGTAATTTTGCGATTCACCGATGTAGAACAAATTATGACGACAAATTATGACGACAAGTTATGATTATGAAAGACGATAAAACAATGCACCAGCAACGATTCAATGCCTAATAATCCATTATTATCATCGAACAAAAAGCAGAATCGATGGATCGTACAGAGTCAATTATGAAAATCGACAAAGCAGGAATGTAAACAGCATTCTTCGTACGGGAACAAAATAGACGCAGGTTTTTCATATATGCATATACCGTATATACAGAAAATTTAATGCAGTTTCAAAAAAAAAAAAAAAAACCCCGAGTGAGATGATATTATTTTTGAAAAATAACGACGATATTTTTCAGCCGCGCGCAAGCCGAAAAATGTCAGGTTTGTTTTATTTGTGTCGGTTTAAAGGCGACGAAAAAATATATCCGGCCACGGTGTGCAATTATCGATTGAGGGGCAGGGGGGGGAGGATGGGGTAGAAGTGAGAAAAAAGCAAAATAACCCTCAAATTTCATAACGACGCGCTACCGTCGAGAATTACAGTCGTACATATCCGGCTAATGGGGATTCGGCACCTGGTGATCAAAGCGCACGCCATCCTACCGGTGTAAGCGACAACCAATGAGAGAGAGAAAAAAAAGGTCTTATTAGTACTGCCCAATCCCCCCACCCCACCGCAACCAATCCATCGACCGCGCTCATCGCCGTGGAAGGACAATAATTTTAGAAATCGCCAGTTCTCACTTTAAAGACACCCGGAAACGTTGAGAGCGGCGGGACCTCTCCCGTTGATGGAATTACCGCCGCCTCATCGCGTGGCACTACTCGTCGAGCGGATCGCTGCTGGATGGTTGAAACGGGGGAGGGAGGGGGGGGTCGAGAGAATAATAAGGCACTCGTCGGATCGAGCCGAAATGCAACGTAAAATTAACGTGGCGAGATTGCCGGCTTAATCGGATGGAACGGGCCTCGCGCGCATATATATATATATATATATATATATATATATATATATATATATATATATATATATATGATCGACGAGAGGACGCACGCACCGTTACACCTGGCTCCCCCTTCCCCCGTGCTTTCTCGGACTTTAAGTACGCGTCACTTTACACCCTAGGCGGCGCGGCGGGGAAAAAGAAGAGCAAGAGAGAGAAAAAAAGAACTCGGCTCTCGCTCTCTCTCGCTCTCCCGCGAGATGATCCGTTTCGCGCGACGCGGTGCATCGTATACACACACAAACACACACACACACACATACGCGAGTATCGCGTGTCCGCTTGTACGCTGCCGCACGACTCGGTAATTTTTTCGCCGGAGCGCTACTCGTCGATGAATGATCTCGCTCTCGAGAGCGCTGCGCGACGAGTAAGAGAGAGAAAAAGAGATAGATAGAGAGAGAGAGAGAGAGAGAGAGAGAGAGAGAGAGAGAGAGAGAGAGAGAAAGAAAGAGAGAGAGAGAGAGAGAGAGGAGGGAGGGAATTCAAGATCTCGATTGCATCCTCGGACGTCAAAAATCTCCTTCCATCACCTACCTCTTTCTCTCTCGCTCCCTTGCCGTTCGTTCGTAAAAAAGACCGCCTTCGGGAAAAGATAGGGAGTGCGGCGAAAACAGGAGGGGAAAAAGAAGAAACGCGAGGAGGCAAGATAACTTGAGAGAGAGAAAGAGAGAGGAAAAGATTAAAGGAGGAAAGTAGTTAAGAATGAATATACGCACGGGTAAATAAGATAGAGGGATGAGGGGAGGCAAGCAAAAGCGAAAGAGAGAGAGAAGAGAGAGAGAGAGAGAGAGAGAGAGAGAAAGGTGCGCTGCAGGTATACTCCATACCAACCGGCGTATACTGTGAAGCGGTTAGCGAGGAATCTTGAATAAAGCGACTCTCGGGTGAGCGGCCGAGAGTTCGACGAGTCGCCGAGAGATGGCGCCACCGGTACCCAATCCGTTCTTCGACGCCGTACAACCGACGCCGCTGCCATTTATTTTCACGCTCAGAACCGGATTTTAAAAAACATCACGAATCCCGGTACGATTTTCATTCGAAATTTTTCGTTGAAACAGTGCTTTCTTTTCATTTTATTGATTTGGCTATATTTAAATAGATGCGTGCGCGCATCTAAAAAAAAAAAGAAAATTCTTTTCGAAGTCATTTGTATTATCATGTTAGACTTTTAAAATATTGATATTACTGCTTTCTCCTACGGAAAATATGGAATATGTTAACGAAATCGTACGTTCTAAATACATTATGTGCTTTTCTCTACTATCTAGTGAATTTATACGTTTTTTTGGACGCACAGTGTTCTGCGTTCTTTGCACGACACACTCAAAGTATCCGAGATCTCTTTAGATGACGCATTCAATGCTACCGAGATCTTCGAAATCAGGCTTGAATAGAGTTAAAAAAAACTAGAATTAGAGCACGACTTGGATAGTTTTGATTAACGAAACATCAGTCGTCACGATAAGATTATAACGATTTGTTTAAGTGCACCAAAGCGAAACACTGTCTTTGCAAAGGTTTTTCTTGCCAAACGGACAGCGTCTCGTCTTGATATTTGCCCGTTATAAAGCTCGTTTAATAATTAGCACTGGACTGGACGGCGTGATACGTTTTATTTGCGAACTTTTCTTTCTTTCTTTTTTTTTTTTTATAAGAGCGCGCGTAGGCAAGGGTTGACACGTATAGACGCCAGTTCTAATAAAAGCGAAGTCGCGTTAATGTTTAATCGCGGCGCTATATACAGCCGTGGCACTTAAACCCGCGCGCGTACGCGTATGGACATATACATATGTAGATATGAAGTAGCGGCATAAGCCGGACAAGTGATACACGCCACCGTAATAGAATTCCGGATCGGAGCGAATATCGATCCGGTGTGTATTTTTAAAGGCGGACGGGTAATAATAGCACGACTCGTACAATGACGATAATGTAAGAACGTAGATGTAGGAACAATTTCAGGGGAAGTGGACGCTCTGCCGGCATTACGCATTAATGCAGCGCGGTAACGAATGCGGGCGCAACGTCGCGGGGCAGTCGCGGATCGAGTGGTATTCGGCCGAGCGACCGTGGCAGGGCCCGGCGCGGGGAAAATTCGCCTCGGCGGGCCGATACGACGAGAGACGAGGGGAGGCTCGGAGGAGGCGCTCGTTTCTGCATGGCTATATAGGTATATATGCATATATATATATATATATATATATATATAACGAGGCTTTCGGCGAGCCACCTCCTCGTTCGCCACGCATTAGGTGGGGGGGGGGGTGGGGGGATCGCGGGGTAGGCCCTTTAAACAGCAGACCCTCTAGGAGCGTCTGTCGCCCGCCTCGCGCAAATGAGACGAACGCAATGACGACGAGAGCGGCCGGAGAGAGCGGAATGACTGTGCGCGCCGCTCCATGTGTATATCCATAGAATCCATACATATGCGCCTACGGGGTAGGATATAAAAGAAAGAGAGGGGGCGGGGAGAGAGAAAGAGAGACGGCGGTGGGACGGGTTAAAAAAAGGTAAAGGGGGAGACGTGTGTGGAGGAAAAAATAGGGTGGCTCGGCGCGAAAGAAGCGCGGACAAATGAGGGCGTCGCGGGGCGTCGTGCGCGGATATTGAAGAGAGCCCCAGAGACTGGCGCTATACCCTCCACATCCCTCCTGCATTTTTTTCCTCCATCACCGCCTTACGTCTTCTCTTTCTCAGCCGCCCCCCCCCCCGTTCCCTGCGTTGTCGAGGGAGTGAGAGAGCCAGACAGAGAGAGAGAGAGAGAGAGAAATGAAGACGAAGCTCCCGCCAAAGTATCTCTCTCTCTCTCTCTCCTCCACTCGAACGAAAAACGAAGAAAAAGGGGTATAGAGGTGGACGAGGACAAGATGGTGCCCGAGTGCTGAATCTCGTAACACACACGTTCATATTCACTTTTCGCGATCTTTCTCTCGCTTTTACCCATTATCCAGCGACCCTTGCGCGCGCATCAGTCACGCGTCTTCGCGCGTATGGAAATATTTTTATCCCGGACGCGCGCGTCGCGAGCCGGAAATCGCCATCGTACGTCGTCGGGGAAGGAAGCGCATACACACGCACACGCGTACACCCGGAAGACGGGGGAGAGAGGTAGCGAGAGAGTGAGAGAGAGCGAGTGTGCGTGAGGAGGGTTAGGGGGGGGGTAAGGGAGGAGCCGAAGCGATAGTCGTAGCACCGGGACTCGAGGACAGCGACTTATACTCGGGAAAATCCGCGATAGTTATGTACGATGAACTCCGAGCGCTTTCCACGAGTCCCATGCACGCATATATAATATACGAACAAACATACTCGGTCTGCTCGGATTTTTCTTGAAAGCTTTTTTGTGTCGCGCGCGAGCGCAAGACGTTCATATATATAAACACATCCAAAAACACGCACGCACGCACGCACACACATCTTTTTATATCCAGGATTGATTGCTCATCCAGAGAATACCTGGGTCTCTCTCTCTCTCTCTCTCTCTCTCTTTTGCGTTGTCCGGATGCTTGAACATTCATACATGAGAGCGCGATGTCTTCTACGAGCGCGTATGCAACAGCGATACACATTTTTCCGAAAGTGCGTGTTGTGTTCGCCGCGCGATAATGTCTGCTCTATGTATGTGTGTATCTATATATATATTTTACACACAAACACTGACACTCACACATACGTACGGGGAGTTCTAAAAAGCATCGTTGCTGCGTTGCCGCGCGATGCTTTTCGAAACTGGATCGCGGAAGCGCTCGAGCAACGGTATCACATATACGCTCGGGACCGCGAAGGAATTAAGCGTTTAAGCGCAATTTCCCATGAGCGAGAGAGAGAGAGAGAGAGAGAGAGAGAGATTGAGAGAGAAGTAAGGAGTGGGGACTGCACACGCGCGGTTGTTGCTTGATTTATGGAAAAGCACGGGGAAAAACCGCGGTGGACGCCCGCGTTCATCGTACTATATACACGGATCCCATGGCATCGTCGCGGTAATTTTGAGAAACCGTTCTAAATCTCTCGAAATAAATCATTCGCCGAGAGCGAGAGAGGGGAGGGAGTGGTGGATAAAAAAAAAAAAAAAAAAAAAAGAATAAAATAAAGACGTGGTGTATTCCGACGACGAGAGAGCGTCGACGGCCGACTTTCAGAAACAGCCAGGCCTGGCTTTTTCCGCGCCCGGAAGATTTCTTCTCTTGTCCAGCAGCTCTCTAAGATGAAAAAAAAAACGGAGGAATCCACTCCATCCTTCTAAATTAGCCGCTCGATTAGCTTTACAGCGAAATTTGAAGGCTTCGTGACGCTGCCCGTTATCGCCACTCCGCCCGCCCCCACCCTCGGCCTTTTCTCACGCTGTAGCCTCTATAAAATACACATGACTACTCCGCTCCTATAATCAATCGAGTTTTGTATACGTGTCCGCGTGGGTTGCAATGCGTGTACGTACGTTCGCACTCGCGCACCTATGGTTAACGAGGGCGCGAGATCCTTGGACTTCGAGCGCGCTGCCAGAACGCGAGAAATCGGCAGGAACGAGGATTGGGACGAGGCGAGCGCGTGCGAGGCGATCGTTTGCGCGCCGGCGCGTAATTGATAATTCGACGGTGGCTCGAGGAATGGCTCGTGGACGCGGGAAAAATCGAGGCGGCCCGTACCGTTGAGTCCGCGGAAGACGCGGGAACGATCGCGCAGCCGTGTAGGCGCGCGGTCAGCCTTTCCCGTTGTTCTCCGTCTCATTTTCTTGCAAAACAAAAAAAAAAAAAAAAACAGAAAAATAATAATAATAAAAAAAAAAATAATAAATACAGGGAAAAAGCTCCTCGGTACAAAAACAGCTGTCACTCATTCCAGATCCCGGCCGCTCACCGGACTAAATGCGCTAAATATACACGCGCGCGCGCGCGCGCGCACTAGCACATAAACCGTTTGATACTCGGCGAGCTTGGTCCGCTTTCGCGGCGTAAACGGCGACGACGGCAGCGCGCCCAGCACGCCGTCCGTTTAATTAATCGCGCGCAGTATAATGGAGCCGCCTGAACGCAGCGCAGAGCGACTTTCGCAAAATAAACGTATCGCCCTCCGCCCCCTCCCCCTCCAACGCGGATTTTCATCCGTTTTTTTTTTACCCCTCTGTCCGTCTGTCTCTCAAGCGCATTCGCGCGTGTACAAGCCGCACGCGTGCTAAATCGCTTTCAAAACCGATCGGTCGACTCTTTTCTTTTTTTTCTTTCTTATTTCCTTTTACGCATTCTCGCATCGACCCCCTTTCGGTGTCCTAGTATATCTATAAATCGATGGAGTGTATAAGTCTTGCTCCCCTCCCCCCCCCTTCACCTGCCGTAGCGCAATTTCCCTTGTTTCGAACACGCCAATCACATCCGCGCGAAACGCCTCGCGAGGCAACAAAGCGCGTGCCCGTGCGCACGGAGCGTATATATATATAATGTACCAGGATTGAAATTTCACGGCTTCGAGGCTTTTCGGCTATTTTCGAATATTCTCACCGTTATGCGTATTATACGGGTCTGTTAAAACGATATAGGTGAGGTATATTATGTATATATACCGGATAGGTAAAAAAAGTTAAATCGTGCCGCACTCGATCGGCACGCAATTATCATCGTCGTTCGGCAATACAATATATATATATATATATATATATATATATATATATATATATATATATATTGGCCCATTGGCTCGCGATAAGAAACGATAAGGAACGCTGACTCAGCGTGGGGTCGTTCACCTCCATGTAGGTTCTCCAAAGTGTTATTATTTAGGTATATCACCGCGCATGGCGCAACACACATACTACATATAAATTTTTTTTTTCGCATTTAGCGCCCGCTCAAATTTCTCGCGCTTCAAGCGCAACACTCTGTCTTTCTTCCTCTCTCTCTCTTCCAGGCGCGATCGCAATTACGCCCGCGGGCTCTGTATTTATATATATATACTCCCCCTCTTCCCTCGATATAGTTTGCACGCGGATGATGCGGGAGCGACTCAGGAACGAAGGAAAAGAAACGAAACGAAAGAAAGAAAATTAAAGGAGAGAAAAAGAATTAGGCGGGAGGGATGAGGTTGTGAGAAAGAGAGAGAGAGAGAGAGAGAGAGAGAGAGAGACCGAAGCCTCATTCGCCCGACTGTGTTTTGTACGTTACACGCCGAACGAACGAACAATCTTCGTCGGGGCGACGAAAAAAGTGGCCGAGCGGCGAGTGAGATCTTCCGGGGCGCGTTTAAAAGCCCGACGTACACGACGATGGCGCGCGCTCGCTAGGCTCCACTAGAACGTTATACAGAGGATATACACGCGCTGCGAGCCACGGCGCTGGGGGCGAGGGCAGGGGGGAGGCGAGCAAAGGGCGTTTTCCGATCGCGTGCAGCGAGCCCGCGGACTTCCCCCGCTCCTCCGACACCCTCCGCCCGCGCTCACTTCCGGAGCCGTGTATATAGAGACTGTACAAGTGGCCGATCGGCGAGAGCGCGCCAACCTGTTCTTCTGATATACATATACATGTATGTATATATATATATATTTGCCGTCTCTCTCTCTCTCTCTCTCTCTCTCTCTCTCTCTCTCTCTCTCTCTCTCTCTCTGTCTATCTATCTACCTCTGCCTTTCAGATCGCGCCTCTGGCCCATCGTCCTTTTTCACTTGTTCTTCTTCTGCTTCTTCCTCACTTTTTCCACCCGAGCCTCTTCGCGCATTAACTCCCTTTTCCCATCTCGACACCCTTCCCCCACCCAACCGCCCCACTCCATCGGAAACTCATATACACGAGCTACGTGTAAATGCGGCGTTTCCCGGCGCGCCTCCTTCACCCCTCCCCCACCACGGCCTCGTAATACGCGCTGCGGGAGACACGGAAGATTATATTTAGGAGCCGTGTACAATACGTGTATATACAAGTCTTTGGCATACATATGCGACAGAGAAGGTTACGTCCGTTCTAGATTTTTGTCTTCGCGCTCGCCGTTGTCGCATACCTTGCCTCTTGTGAAAACTACACGTATACATAAATATACACTTGTATCCTCCTCCGTCACCGAATTAGGTTTCGTTACCAAAACTAATACATATATACACAAAATGCCAGTTTTGATTGTTCTCTCGTTTATTTTCTCCCGTCAATCTCGTTTGTGACATATACACGTCGACCTACACCCCCCCTCCCAACACCTCTATACACGCTTCTCTCATGCATGTATATAGGATCTACAGACATATCGAGGCTTTAGTTACCTATTTAAGCAAACTGCCTTCCCGATTCCATTCGCTACTTTTGTAAAAGTACGGTCGTTCTTTACAGTTTGGTAATGCGCTGCTCCGGCACTGATAAAGTTGGAAGCGAACGTCGAAAAAAACGACGAATAAAGAAACTGAACTAATATTTTGAAGATAAAAAAGAAAGTTAATCTATATATTATAGTTCGGTACTAGAAATCGGCCGCGAGCACGCATACTTCTTCAAAAAAGCAAGAGGGAGAAAGAGAAAGAGAAAGAAGGAAAATTGCGATAACGCATCGTCACCGACCTGTCATTCGTTTCCTACAGCTTGTACGCTTTTTCGCGTTTGCCCGCGCTACAATAATAATAATACTACTACTAATAATAATATACATCATCGGTACGCGTCGACGCAGCGAGAGTGAGTCACTCGCGCGCGCGCGCGCGTCTCCGTCCGTATGTGCGTCTGTCTATGCGTGCATGCGCAATCCCCGCTGCCGATTTCATAACTCTCATAATACATCGAGTTTTATATATATATATATATATATATATATATATATATATATATATATATATATATATATATGTGGACAGAAACGCGCGCGTGAACAATGACGAATCGAGGGCGCGCCGTCCTATTAAGGACGCCTATGGTCCACGGATATATATATATATATATATATATATATATATATATATATATATATACATATACATACATATATGCATATGCAAGCGCAAACGCGCGCATTCCACGCGTATTGAATTTCTATATATAGCTTGACGGAAATCGCTAGTGGCAAGGACGATGGACTCGGACTCCGGTGTCTAATGAATCTTCTACTATAGGCATTCCTCTGCTGTAACCTAATATATGGAAATTTCTATGTTTTACGAAAAGCTGTTGGCGTGTAACGGGTTCGCCCGGCATCCGTATCCGGTACGATACCGTTCGCCCCATGAATTTCCTCAAGTCTGTTGATAAATCGACGAATTTCAAAGAAATTTTATTTATAAGCAAAAAATGATGCGAATTCTTTTATTTTATACCCCTATGGGTTAGAAGCAACCGATGCTTATATATATGAAGAATTTCAAATTTGCATCACGCCGCGTGGTAGCAGATTTTTCGATTAACCTTCGAATAACATATAGACTCCCAAACGCAAGCCCATATCCCATACGTTTCTTCGCCAATCCCCAAACCTCCGCCTTCATTCTCCCAGAAAATTTCCTCGCGATCGGTTGAGTATTTCTCCGTTAGAAAACAAAAAAAAAAAAAAAAAAAAATTCGCGCATGACGATATCGTCTAACTATGCCTCCCTCGCACATTGCCGTGCGCGTATAAACGGACAAAAGGACAATCAATCGAATCCCCCTCCCCCCCCCGTTCCCAGTGCGCCATTGTCTTTCCTTTTCTTTCATCGCGGCAGGCCCTCTAGCTGAAACCGGGAGTCGCTTCCGTGGCGGGCTTCGATCGATCATTTAATTATTCATCGCGCGAGAGAGGATGCAAATAAGACGGGGCCGAGGCGGCCGCTGCCGTCGAGACAGGCAGCGGCTGCGGCGGCGACCAGGCGTAATTCGACGGAATTGAAATGCACTCCTTCGTGCGCGAAGTGACACGAAGGACGAGAGCGGGGGAAGGTATCGGCAGATGAGGTGTACAATTTATATATACATATATATATATATATATATATATATATATATATATACACACGCGTGTGCGTGATGCATATCTTTATACATATGCATTTTACGGTGCATTAAGCGGGCATACAGTTGTGACGCGGGAAAGATGCAGGATTTTATTAGCGCGCGATGGTAATTCTTTCGAAAATATTCTCGGTAATTTTCCTTTAATCAAGCTACCGGTTTTCACGATAGTCGTACTGTAATATTATATATATGTATATGTATTATATTTATGTGTATGTATTTATATTTATATGTAAAATTCTATGTATGTATATATATTATATATATATATATATATATATATATATATATATATATATATATATGCACAAAAAATACGCGAAATATTATTGAAATTCCGAAGAAAAACGAGAGATTTTGAAATTTCTTCTCGTGACACATTCTGTTGGTTGCAAAATATAAAAATGGCGATTAAACGTTAAATGTAGGATGGGCTCTATATTCGCAGGCGTGAATAACGGGCTCGACTTAATTTTTATATATATTTATATATATCGGACAAATGAAAAGAATGCAGGGCGTAAGAAGTATAAATCGTGCTCGGAAATAGGCGTACTACAAAATCAATTGGCCAAGCGCTCTCTCTCTCTCTCTCTCTCTCTCTCTCTCTCTCTCTCACTCACTCGTTCTCTCAGTCTCTTTAACTCCTCCCGTGCGCGCGGGGCATTAATTAACGGAAAGGAAATGGAGTGCGCAACGGTTCCGTTTCGAGCAATCGAGCAAATTAATTGAGTGCACGCCTCTAAAACCGCCACCGAAGGGAGAGACATATCGCGTAAACGCACGCGGCTTATAAACGTATCTTACATAATATATAGATAACATACACTCGACGTCCGTGTATTTTTGGCCAAAAATTATATGCCACGGCGAGTGGCTTCACGCCGAACGGATGGATAGGTAGTGGATGGCTGGATCGAGACTACCATTGTTATAAGACATGTATATATATATATATATATGCAGGGAAGGCAAAAAGGAGCCGCACGATAAAAGAAACAGTAGAACAGAGCAAGAAATTAACGAAAAACCGTAGCAAAGGGAGAGGGAGCGGGAGAAAGAAAGATAAAAGGGCTAATATTATAGGGTATTCAAGGAAACCAACCGCGGGCAACTCTTTCCCCTCTTAGACATAGATATATATATATAGAGAATCCGTGAGGCGACGGACCGCTGCCGCGCCAGCATCGGCGCGTCGTCGACGCTCGCGAGTCTGCCCATCGTTATTATTATACAGAACGTGTAGCACAGAACCCGAGCGAGCGCTCGCGCGCGCAGTTAGTGTAACAGCGGGCATCGGCAGCGCCAGCGGCGCGCGAAGCACAATAAACAGACGGAATTTTTTTTATTTTTCCTCCTCCTCCTCCTCCTCTCTGCGGTTTAGCGCGTTTGCCGTAGTCGCCCCTCCCCCTCCCAACCCCTCCTCGCCGTCCCGCCACCTCGCTCTTCACTCGCTGACGAAGTCGCGGGCGTTAAGGCTGCGGAGCGCTCAATTTATTCGCGCGCGCGCGCTGTACCTAGACCCGTGGATGATGCCGGCGGAGGGGGGAGGGGGGGGAGGTGGCACAAAACCTACGCGAGCAAGGCGGACGATTTCTCTCGCTCTCTCGGTCTCCCGCTCCCCCTATCTTTTTAGCGCGCCTATACAGAGGACTCCGTTATTTCCGCGAATCGGCTAATAAATTCTTCT
The DNA here is from genome assembly GCA_018907035.1 of Sycobia sp. Sy_11. Classification (NCBI taxonomy): domain Eukaryota; kingdom Metazoa; phylum Arthropoda; class Insecta; order Hymenoptera; family Epichrysomallidae; genus Sycobia; species Sycobia sp. Sy_11. The sequence goes on along the minus strand of JACCIC010000045.1, from coordinate 370,439 downwards.
AGGCGCCCAAGCGCGAATCTATCGGTCGTTTATTATTACCAACACGCGGTGCGCGAGGATCGGCGATTCTCTCTCTCCTTCCTCTCTCTCTCTCTCTCTTCTCTCTATAGTTGTTCCTCATTATTTTCACACTTTTTCCTTTATAGCGCCGCAGTTATGTATCCATTTCCATTCGTTCTAACTCATTTTTAATTCATTATTTTATTTATTTAATAAAAAAACTAACTAAAGTGTATAATAAAAACCCATAGTTTTATGCATTTCTTATATGTGTTCGATTTTCTATAAATTATTTTCTACGTTAATATTGTTATGCATACGAAATAAGGTTCTCTTTTTTACACCCAATGAGAGTAAGAGATGAAGGGCGAATAGCGAGCGATTACGCGAGTATCATGTGTCGTTGCCTAAGCAAAGGTCAACGAACATCCTTGTCTGGATATTCAGCTACCATCCGCCCCCCCACTCTCTCTCTCTCTCTCTCTCTCTCTCTCTCTCTCTCTCTCTCTCTCACTCAGTCACTCACTCACTCTCTACATACATATATTATATAAACGATCGTCAAAGTATAGGAGCCAAATACCGGTAGGCGAAAAAATGAGACAGCCACATATAGAAGGGGTGGATACAGCGCGTGTCGCGACACGACACCCGGTGACACTTGCCAAAAATTCGCACTCAGTGTAGGCGGAGTCGTTGTTTCGCGACGAGCATCATCTCACACCCTCTCTCTTTCTCTCTCTCTCTCTCTCTCTCTCTCTCTCTCTTTCTCCATCTCTCTCTGAAATATACTGTTATATTCGCCGTAGCAATTCAACATTTATGGGAAGTATGTGTGTGTGTGTAAGAGTGAGAGAGAGAGAGAGAGAGAGAGAGAGAGTGGCGGGCACGCGTGCAACAGAAGCTCGCTTTGTTAATCGTTTTATGCGAGTTTACGACGCTTATCGCGTTTTGTGCTCCAATTTATATATTTAGTCGGAGTTTCAGAAGAGTATACTTTAGACTAAGAAATACGTTTAAAGAGACAGATAGAGAGAGAGACAACGAGTGTATTTTTAATCACCGAATCGTCAAATTTTATTTTGATCAAATTATAACCTAATTTATTCATCGACGTTATCCTTTCAAATCCATCCGATAGATGAGATAAAGAGGGGGGGTAGAGAGAGAGAGAGAGAGAGAGAGAGAAGGCGGTAGTTAGCAACGCATATATCCCGTAATAATCTCAGTCCCAGCTCTACTTAATGGATTAATGGAGACGTTGGCGGCGCTCCATCCACCTTTTTGCGCAAGCGCAAACGAGTGTGCGCACACAGTGCCTCTATATCGAGCGTATAATTATCAGTCTCTATTACCGTTGGGTCAGAGAAATAGAGAAAGACAAAAAGCAAGCGAGAGAGAGAAAGAGAGAGAGAGAGAGAGAGAAGGAACTTGACGCATTCGCGACCGCGACAGTGCTTATATCGTGGATTCCTATACGTATTGCAAAGTACGGGCGAGGCGAACGTATTATCAAAGGGACCGAGACGAATTGAGGTATAAACGAAATAAATTACGATCTCCGGGGAATTTCGGATGTTATATAAATCAATGTACGTTTTTAAAAAAATCGCCCATTTGAATTTTGAACGCGGCATTACGCGGGCGAGGGGGGTGTTTGAAATGGGGACTCGTGGGGTGAAAGGGGCGTGGGAGGAGAAAATTATATGTGTATAATGCGCAGCCGAGAAAAGTAAACGCATTTCTCAATCGATGCCCTACATAAAAAAAATAATAAAAACAAAAAAAAAGCAAAAAACCAGTCTCACGCGACGTCAAACACGGCAGCCGGTAGCGGCGTGTCCGCGCGCCCCTGCTTAACGCGCCCTGTATTTTATACGTATATGTACATGCATACATACTCTTACACATGGTCCGCAACGCAAAAATTCGTCTACAGTTGTAGCGGTGCCTATATATATATATATATATATATATATATATATATATATATATATATATATATATATATATGAAGGTAGTGAAAGAGAGAGGGGCAATGGAAGGCAGAAAATCAGCAAGAGAAGGCGAAAAAGAACGAAAATTCGGACGACAAAAGAGGAGAAAAAGATGGAGTGAGCGCAGGAGCGAGTGAGAGAGAGAGAGAGAGAGAGTGAGGCGTTCAACTGGCAATTTTTCGGGCGCGATTTTACGACCCGCAAATCACAGCTTTTTGACGTATGTCGAGATGAGAGGAACCGCTCGCTTGGCTCCGCGGCTTCCTCTCTTTCCTTACTTTCTCTCTCTCTCCCTTTGCGTTCGTGTTTCACTCTTGCGCGCGTACGCCCCGCCGAAAATACGATGTGCGCGCATTGCGCGGCAGACAGCAAAGGCGCAAACCGGCGTGCGTGGTTAATGTACGTAAGGGATAGAGAGGGAAGTAACGTACAGTGAGAGCAATAGATACGCAAGAGAACAGAGTGTAGATGGATGGAAAAAGGGAGGGAGGAAGAGAGAGAGAGAGAGAGAGAGAGAGAGAGAGAGAGAGAGAAATTGAGGGAGAAGGGTGAGTAGGAGGAGGAGGAGGAGGAGGAGGAGAGTTCAATCGACTAGCGCTTCATCCTAGCATCGAAATCTCCTGCAATGGCCGCGTACGGCTGGCGAGGAAGGACCAACGAGAGAGACTGAGAGGAAAGAGATAGAGAGAGAGAGAGAGAGAGAGTGAGAGTTGAGGCAGCGGCGGCAGCAATACAGCGCGTGCGTAATGGCTTTTCCGACCTCGTTTTTCTTCCTTTTTTGTTTTTTTACTCTCTCTCTCTTTCGCTCTGTCTCTCTCCCTCTCCTCCTTCAGTCCTGGCGTACGACTGACAGAACGATTCTTTTCTCCCGTACATATGCGCGTAATGGTCTCTCCGTGTTGTTGCTCCCCTGTCCCTCTGTCCTGCGCCTTCCTTTTTCTCATCCGCAGAGCCTCTCGTCGTCCCCGCCCTCTTTCTTTTAGTTTAATTGTGGGACAGTGAAATTTTTTTTAGAGACCCGTGCCCGTTAGCCTTTTAAATGACTTTTGAAAACGAACGAGGCGACCGCCGCTCGTCTCTCTGGCTCGGCGCGCCCGTCACCTGATGAGCGCGCGCGCGTTATTTTTCTAAAAATCGACGCATATTTAGAATACACGAGTCTTCGAGCCGCGGGACGGCCGTGCCGCGCATAAATACGCTTCTGTATAAATAACGTATGCGGTCGTGGCGATGCCGGCATGCGTACGCGGACATTCGGACTCGTGCCTCTGTATATATGTGTGCGTGCGCGCGCGTACACATACGTAGAAAGGGAGGAGAGATGCGCGTAAGGAGAAGCAGAAGAAGAGGGCGAGGAGGAGGAGGAGAATGAGGAACGTAGACCGCGATTTACGTATAATAGTTTTTTAGGTATTTCGCGGTGTGGCGCGTCGCGTACGCGCCATTGTGTGCAAAGGGCAAAGGCCCCGTGGAAGGGAAGGAGAGAAATCGTGTACCGGAGACGCACGCGTGCACACATATACGTAAGGTGCGCGCGCGCGCGCGCGGCGCGGTAAGATATTTCGCGCAAACGCGCGCGGGGTATGCGCGGGGGGGATTCCTCCTTCCTATTATTTCTACATTTCTCCCTGCGCTCGCTATATATATATATATGTATATATGCGCCGACTGACGACAGTATATAGATAATAAGGTACGTACACGCATTTTACTACGTATGTGTAATGAAAATAAGGAACCAGCGTGAAAAATCCGTGGCGTGGATGGAATCGTTACGCCTTGCGCGCACGCTGCGCGAGGGTCGAGAGCGCCATATACAGACATTTTTCCAACCCCCCCCCCTCCGCGATCCCCTATTATACCGACGCGATTCTATCGAAATCTTGGGTCGCGCATCGCGAAGTCACTGGCGATCACGCTATAATAACGCGATATGTGTGTAATGTACATATATATCGACGCAAGAAATGAAAGTAGAGAGAAGAGATGCATCCCTCACTCCTCCCGACCCTTTCTCGCTCTCTCTCTCTCTCTCTCTCTCTCTCTCTCTCTCTCTCTCTCTCTCTCTCTCTCTCTTTCCCTGAGTGCTGCATGTAACCTTTAGCCACAAAGTTAAATTACTTTCCTCGCTCTCTCTCTCTCTCTCTCTCTCTCTCTCTCTCTCTCTCTCTCTCTCTCCCTCTCTCTTCCACTCACTCACTCACTCACTCTCGCCACTTTGGTCTCGCGAAAGACACGTGTACACGGACACGCACGCACCACGAACACGCTGGTACAATCTTTAAAAATGTCGAGGGTACCAGCCGGTAAAGCTCGGTCGATCTTCGCCCCCTCCCCCCTCCCCCCACTCGCTCATCGTCCGCACACTTTCTCATTCCGTGCTGCCTTTTCGATTTTCAATTTCGACGATTCGCGCCGCGTCCGTCATTAAAAACAAGCAAAGGGCGTTCCGAGACGGGTCGGTGAAACGGCAACCGAGCCGTGGCCGAGGCGGCAGCAGCAGCAGCAGCAGCGGTCGCTCGTCACGAAATCGGCCCGCGCCCGGTGTGAAATTGGAAAAGCCGCGTGGCTTCCTCCAACGAGTCTCCTCGAAAGCGGCGAAAGGGGGGCGCGCTCGCACTTCGTCTATATGCGTCCGAGAGATGAGAGAGAGAGAGAGAGAGAGAGAGAGAGAGAGAGAGAGAGAGAGGAAGAACTACGGACGAATTAACGCGCGGCCCGCGTGAAAAGTACAAATGGAATTAGCGTGGAATGGATCAAGTCCCGAGAATGCGTTGTATTACGCTCTTATTTTCTGAAATAAACGGTTTTGGTTTTCGGACTGTATCTCTTTCTCTCGCTCTCTCTCTCTCTCTCTCTCTCTCTCTCTCTCTCTCTCTCTCTCTCTCTCTTTCTCCTTCTCTCCCGACTCTCGACGATTCTTTTGCCGTTCAATCTCATATACTATAATTTCTCACCCTTTAGCATTCGTTCTTCCCCCCGCCTCTCTCTCTCTCTCTCTCTCTCTCTCTCTCTCTCTCTCTCTCTCTCTGCCTCGACTTTCGCCTCATTTCTCCTCTCGCTTATTTCCACGAGAGAGGGATACGCGATTATTCGAGAGTCACGCGCGGTCCGGGCGCGCGAGATGTATCTTTTTTCCATTGTTCGAGCGCGTACATAAAGAAGTACATACGCACGGTGTTTCGGCTGTTTCCCCCCCTTTCTTTCCGTTCGATAATCCTCCTTTTTTCGCATCTATCTCTCTCTCTCTCTCTCTCTCCCCCTCCGCCTCTCTTTCACTCTTGTCTGAATTCGTTCTTCTTCTCTTTCGCTCGGATCGTCGAACCGAGGACTCGAGAAACCGATTTCTCGAATGTCCCAGCGGGAATGGGACTTCGGGCGGAGAGAACGAGGGAATTTCGGTGAAAAACGCAATGGTACAAGCACGCGCGCGCGCGCTCAAACACACATAAACACACACGTACGCATAAAATATGCACGTAATTCGTCATCATTAAAAAATCGTATATATGTACCGCGAAAAATTAATCGGCATTTCGCGCACGCACCCGTATACGTGTATATACATAGAGATTTATGCCACATTGCCGACAGCAAACCTCAGGAGAGCGGGCACTTGTTCCAAAAAAAAAAAAAAATAAATAAATAAATAAATAAAAATAAAACTTTAACGCCCCTAGATTACACGCAGGTCGATCATACTTAGATGTAATGTATACTCGAGAGAGAGACGTTCACCGGTGTCCGGAACGCGTCGACTCGCTTGTGAGGCGCGTTTGATGAAGAATCCCGTAAGAGTGGCGACGAGCTATATAACGTATATATTGTGTATGGCTCGCGTCGCGCATCTAATTTTTCACGCTACCAGGAGAAAATTCCACTGCTCCTGACGGAACGCGAGTACGTGCGCGAAAAACGAGAGAAATGAAATTGAAAGATTGCGCTAGAGTGGAAGATTGAAAAGATACGAGTCTATATGTGTATATGGAAAATCCAATGCACGCCGTTTGCCCCGAGCCTAAACTGCGTTCCAGTTACATGGAAATTTGCCGAGATAACTATAAGCTCGCTCGCTCGCTCGTTCTCTCTTTCTCTCTCTCTCTCTCTCTCTCTCTCTCTTTCGCTCTCTTTCTATTTCTTTCTCAATATCGTAATTCGAACGCCGATTGCGCGAAAGACGACCACATACCGATATTTTCCCAACGTATATTAGTAGCACTGCCGAACCAGCCTCATTCTTTCTCCGCCAGCTTAGAATCATCTGGTGTTTACGTACGCTCGCAAACTTGCGTTGCAACTACTCCTGCTCTGTTTTTCGCGAGGAAAAGAATAAGAGAGTGAGAGAGAGAGAGAGAGAGAGAGAGAGAGAGAGAGAGAGACGAACAGAGCGTGGCCTCGGTCAGAAGTTTTCACCGCGGCACGAAATAGAGAAAGAGAGAGAATCGGCGAATTTTCTTTTTCGCTTTCTTTGACGCATATTCTTCGCCCTTCTTTCTCGCGACTCGGTCGCCCCGTCTTTATAGTCCGGCGCTGGGCGCGTTCTCTCCGCTGCAGCATAATATTTGCACGGCGTTCGCGCCGATAGTGCAGAATGCCTCTTCCGTACCGTTCTTACGACCTACTCTAATATATATATATATATATATATATATATATATATTATATATATATATATATATGACGAGAGGGCAACAGGTTTATAGTAACGACGGAGGATAAAAACTAGGAAAGAGAGAGGGAGACAGAGAGGGATGGAGGGCCGCTCCCGGCGAGCTAACCGATAGCGAGCTAAACGGAAAAGCGACGTGGGCGAAAGCCTCTGAGCTCGATTTTCCTCCTCTCTCTCTCTCTCTCTCTCTCTCTCTCTCTCTCTCTTTGCCTCCTTCTCGGTCTCAGCCGTTCCGCGATCAACCGCGTGCAGCACCGCGGCAGTCAATATTATAATAGACACAACCATGAGAGTTTGCCTCGTTACAAGCCTCGAAATATGTTTGCCTTTCTCTTTCTCTCTTTTCTCGCTCACTCTCACTCACGCTCGCTCTCGCTCTTCTCTCTCTCTCTCTCTCTCTCTCTCTCTCTCTCTCTCTCTCTCGCTCTCTCGCTGTATATCCACATAATCCATTGTCTCCCGAATTATCCGAGGCGTTTATCGTACAGCTGTACACATAACGCAATCCCGGGAAAATGTTTCCATGATAAAGAAAACCTCGACGAACGCTCGGCCTGCCGTGTGCCCCGTGACCGTTTTTAGCGAGCCGTCGAGCGCGCGCGCCGCGCCGAACCGATATACGGTATTATCTAGCGATATCGAACCCGCGCACCCCACACACACACACATACACACACACAAACACACACGTTTCGAACGCCGGAGAGTTCGCGCACTCGTAACGACGGCGAAGTCTCGAACGACTGCGACTCGCCCCAGTGTTTATCACAATACAGAAGCCGCGAGATTATCGAGTATATCGGCAAAGAACAAAAGGAGAAGACTTTTGCGAATGCGAGAGTAGCAGTGCAATGAACGCGTCGTGCGCTATCGATCATATTTACATAGCCATATCGGGAGCTTCCTTTGGCCGGGACCGAGAGAAAAAAAGAAGACAGAAATGTCGCTCCGTCCACGAACGAGAGGATGGGTCATTTTTTCACGTCTAATCTTGCGCCAGATTTGCATAAAAATATATATTTACGGATAATGGTTTGACTCGGTCGGATATTATGTACGAAAAGGACGCCAGGATTTTTTACGACTGTTTGTCTCCTTTTCTCTCTTTTTTCACTGATAGGTTCGCGTTCTCTCTCTCTCTCTCTCTCTCTCTCTCTCTCTCTCTCTCTCTCTCTCTCTCTCGCATCTTCAAAGGAAGATACAGAAAGGTGCGAATTTTAAACGATAGAGCAAAAAAAAGGAACGCTCCTCACAGCGGTGTAAATCTTAGAAATATAATATTTCGAGACTTTCAGCTTTTAATACATATGGAAATATTCTCGTCCACGGTCGAGCGCGAAACGAACATTAGCGAACGAAGAGAGAGAGAGAGAGAGAGAGAGAGAGAGAGAGAGAGAGAGACAGGCAGAGCGTCGAAGAAGCTCTTTCTTTCCACCAATAGTCACAGTACATACATATATATAATTTAACGAGCACATTTTCTCTCCTTCCATCGAGCTTATCCAAATGCAAGCGCGCGAGCGAGCGCGAATATTTTACATCAGTTTAGTATCATCGGCGAGCGAATTGTATAAAAAGTCCCCTATACACGAATAACTTATGCACAATAAAATAGCCAATTTAATTGAGACATATAGGCATATAAGGCGGACTCCAGGCTCTCTCTCTCTCTCTCTCTCTCTCTCTCTCTCTCTCTCTCAAGCGCACACCGACTAACTTTTATTTTATTACACGAATGCGAAAGCATCTCAATGAACTTTTAAAAGCGCGCACTGTCGCGGGACACCTTGTGAGAATCCAGTAAAGGACGGCCGCTAGAGGTTGAAAATCACATATAACACGACATCGAGCCTATGTGAATGCACAATCGGAGGCGCGCTGTAGAACGTTATTTTTATTATTATTATTATTATAACACAAAAAAACAAACAAGAATATACAGCGCGGGAAAGGGCGCAATATAGATGCGTCGTAAAATTGAACGCGACGGCACCCATTTACGCACGCGTATGCGTGCGCGAATTCTCATACGGCTTTTCTCCACCTTTGCGCCTAATCCTCAACGTTCCTAGCCGCCACCGATCGAATTCCGAATTTGGCGCTTTTTCGCATTAAGAACGCATTGACCATGACTGTTGTCTTTTTTATTGTATCGTCTGTCGATTGAATTCGATTCCGTGGACTCGATATTTGCGCCGTCGACAGTATCGCCGAGGGACGGGATACGAAGGGGGCGAGAATTGATACAGCGGGCGAAAAATCGCGTAGAGGTCGGCTACGATCAATTTTTTTAAACGTCGACGCAAAGCGCGAGCTGTTAACGAATGTTACAGATATAGGCGTTCGATTGCTGGAAATTTTCGCGAATCGCGGATTCTATCACGGGCAAAGTAATCGAGCACAGATTAACATCGGTAATCGAGGTACAGATTCGCCGGAACATTAGCGAAAACGAGAACGTTTTAAGAAATTTCCTTAAAGTCCGCCACATTTTCACCTCGGTCCACGACTCCGTTTCGGGACTCGGCGACGCGAGCCAGACGCATCCGATCGGCGTCACGATCAATTGAAACTGCAATAATGTCTTTGACTTAATATTCGTGTCCTAATAACGTTATTCGAGGAAGAAAAAAAACCCAAGTACTCGATGCTCGATCGATGTAGTAAAATCGACGACGACTGGCCCTGAATTCAAAGCCAATCTTCGTACCGTTTGCGCGCCTCTCCAAACATCCATCTGAATTTCCTCCGCCAGGCGGCCCCCGGGATAAAATCGTGGCCAAGCGAGCTTCGCGGCTATCTACGGGCCTCAATGCCATCGCAGCCGAGATACGATCGAGTGCGAAGAATCGGAAATTCCGTACGTAAAGTAGACGCGCCAGGCGTCGGCGAAACAGCTGATAGGAGAAATGACTCGGTCGTCCACGCGATGCACGACGCGCGACTCCCTCGCGTGATTAATCGAACGACGACGCGCGGGCGCGCGCAGAAGCACGCACGCGCGTCAGCGAATCAGAAAAAAAAAAACAGAAACAAACCGAAAAATCACTCGTCGCACTCCTCGAACGAAAGCACGAGAACAGTGGGATGGGGGACAGGTGACACTTCCAATCGTCATCGACAATGCACTTCCCGATCGCGTTCGATTACCAAGCACTGCGAGGCGCGCGCACGCGGCTGTGTAATATGTAACAATGTAGGCGCAAACACTTACATGGAGTTCGTCGTGTTCCAGTACATGCTGATCGTCTTCGCGCAATTGCTCACCGTCGACAGCAGCACCGTCTGCAGGCAGACGAGGAAGACCAGGGTGACTATGGACGTGGACACCATGGTAGCGACGTTCGCCGGCGGCGGCGCCTCCCCGGGCCGTCGTCGCCTCCGGCCTCGCGCGCGACTCCCTCAGCGTCGACGTCAACAGCACCAACAACAACACCACGAGCGACGACACTGTGATCGGTGCTCCGGCCAGCGCCGAATTCTCCTCCTCCTCCTCCTCCTCCTCTAATACTATCACAAACGGCACCACCACCACCGTCTTCCAGCACCTGGCACCACTGCTCTTGACACACAGCCACATCCACGACACCGCCACCGAATGAGGGTTGAGAGGGGGGGTGGGTGGGAGGGCTTATTTCCGTTTTCTATCTCTCACTCGCTCACCCTCTCAATCCGACGCACACGCGACACTCCGGAGAAGGGCCCCGCAAAAAGGCCCCCGCGCGCTGTATCTCTATCCCTCCTCGGCCCCGCAATCCTCACGGCCGGATCAGCCTCGCGGCGGTCCGCGCGACGAGGATCGGTCGAGGCGCGCGCGCCCGCGCGGGCGCCGCCAATCGTCGATCGTGCGCGCGCCGCCCGTCGGACGGCCGCGATCCGTCGCTGGGGACGCCGTGTACACGACGGTGGGCGCGCTGCCGCGAGCAGCCGCGCTCCGCTGATGCCTCGGCGTCGTGCGGCCCGCTAGCCGTCGCTGACCGCCTCCGCCACCTCGTCCTCGTCCTCGTCCTCGTCGCTTCGGCTCTGCCGGTACGCGGTCGGGCGACCTTCGTCAGGCCCGGGGCAGCGCGGGCGAGGAGCTGGGAGCGGCTCGGGCCCTGCGCCACTTCATTGCCGCCGCGGCCGCTGGAACTCTCGCGCCGGGCAATTCGGCCGTACGAAACGATGAAAAGCGACCAGAACCTCCGCCTCTTCTCCCCCGTCGGCTCGATTCGCCGTGCTCGGCGTGTTTATACGTGGACAATACCGGGCGACACTGGTACTCGCGCGCACTTCACACGTCGCGGAGCGGGCGAGCGCGTTGTCGTTTCGTACGCGCGCGGCGCTCGCTTTCGCTCCCACTCTCTCTCTCTCTCTCTCTCTCTCTCTCTCCCCTCGCGGTACACCGTGATATTACGCGCCGCCTTCGGGCAAGCAACGCTGCTACGATCTCGCGTTCGCCAACTGCGCAGCTCGGGGTCGCGGACGCGTCTGGCGTTCGGGCCGAGCGACCGGGGGCGAGCGTTCGGCGGCTCAGCCGCGCCGGCGAGCGGCGGCGGCCCGCGTCGCGACGGCGCCCGAGCGCGAGCGGACGCGGCCGAGCGCGGGCGCCGCGGGCCGTCGGGGCGGAGAGGGGCAGGGCGCCGAGGGCGGGGGACGGGGCGGGGAGGGTATCGCCGGCTTCGTCGGCGAGCGTCGCGGAGCGCTCTCTCCGCAGTCGCCGCGCGGCGCTGCGCCGTCGTCGTTCTCTCCTCGCTTTAATCGTCGCGCGCGGTTCTACACGGGGTCGGAGTTGGCTATGCGCGCGACAAGGTACATACTTGTTTCCTCACGAACTTGGTCTAAAGTGGTTTTTCAAAGTATTCGTGTCGGGATCAATTTTCCGTTTTGCGTGCGCTTCGAGTGATCGATTAATGGAGATTCTTACGCTTGGTTTTTTAACGCCTTTTTTTTTTGTAATAAGTGAAGTTTGACGTAGAACAGTCAAGTTGAGTTCTTTCATTTTATATATCCGGATCAGTGGAATGAAATTTAACGTAACCTCATTACGTCTTACCAGTGTTCTTAAGAAAGACTGATAATTTATTTAAGAAATTAGTGTCTGCTTGAAAAATATTTCCGCTTCAACGATATTGTATAACAAATTCATAACTGAATAAAAATCACATTTTTAAAGGAAGCAAATATATCTTCATTTGTAGCATATCCGTTGTTTTCTCATTTAGCAATCAGTAATGTTTTATCTGACAGTATTCTCTTTGTTCTCGTCATGAAAAAAACTGAAAATCAAAAAAAAAAAATCTTATCCGACTCGTATTTCCATCGAACGCAGCCTCGGGACAAAGCTTGAAAAGATCCAGGGCAGCAGCAGCTAAGTTGAACGATCCATATACAACAAGTAGTAAGGATCAACTCTAAAATCCGTGCGTCGGCGTGCGCGCCCGCGCACATGTGTATTCAGCCGCGTACTTCATCCCATCGCCAATCCTCCGACTTAGCTTCGATCTTAATTCAGGGGCGGGGGGGGGGGAGCGAGCGACGCGTCTCGTTCATAACGTATGGGCGCGCGTCCACGTCCTTATACATGTCTCGTTTTGATCGCGAGCTGTATCGTGCGCTCGTACAAAGCTTCGGAAAAAAAAAAACACGACCGATAACGGACCGATCCGTTAATAGCCGGGCGGTCATAGCGGTCTGACTCCAGGGAGCGCGTGTGAAATGCATTCAACGGACGAATTCCAGATCTTACGTATATATGTATAAAATCTCGCCGGCACGGGAAAGAGGCGCCGAGGGCGCGAAGAAAATTCACGCGGTGCGTGTATATTAAACGCGTGAGTATTAAATCGAGCCGCGGCCACCGACGCTGATTTAAAAACTCCGAGAGCAAGGAAAAAAGAGATGGATATATATATATATATATATATATATATATATATATATATATATGTAGAATGAGTCCTCGGCGATTCAAAGAGACGAGCCAACGACTTTCGACGACAGTCGCGTATTATACGAGATCGCTCTGGAATGACTCCCGGCTTTTCGCTCGGAACCCTCTCCCCCCCCCGGCACCCGCAGCGACATGTCAGCTTTTTCCCCTCGCATATCCGAGAAACATATATATACATATATATATATATATTTTCCGCGAGTACCCAGCAGCAGGTTGAAATCGGTTCCGATGCCATAATGGAAAAGAACGTACGTGTATTAAGCGCTCTCTCTCTCTCGGTTATATGTATATATATATATAGTAGACGAGTTGTCGTCGTCGTCGCCGTTGCCGTTTACTAGCGGTGCAGGAGGGGGGAGGGGGAGAGAAATAAAAAAAAGTGGTTTTACGCCTTGTTGAACGTCTCTATTTCTTTTTCGTTTTAAAATCCGATCGACCGCTTAAAAGCCCGCGGCCGACTTCTTCGTTCTTTTTTCTTTCTTTCTTTCGCTCTTTCTTTCTTTCTCCACCTTCTGCCACCCCGTGCAGTTCTTTTTACGCGACGCGCGCGGCGCGACAATATATCGGTGCGCGCGCGGCGTATGACCAACCACGGAAAGCCTCTCTCTCTCTCTCTCTCTCTCTCTCTCTCTCTCTCTGTCCGCCTCTTTCGCCTATAATCCAGCTTTTGGAGAAAGAGAAACGGTGACACAATCCCGACGAGGTGTGTGTCTGGGTTTTTTTTTTTTTTTTTTTTTTTTTTTTTATTTTGGTCTTCCTCTGCTGGCTGACAGCCGGTCTATTTCGTCGCGAACAGACTGGTTAATAATGAGATAGGTAATACCGTTTACGGTGAGTTTCATACATACACGGATTGACAGATCGATGGCTATTGAGGCGCGTTTCTCTCTGTATATTGCGCTCGTACGCTAAAATGTCGCTGAATCGAGAAAGAGAGCGAGAGAGTTGCTCGTGCGGTCTTCGCGCGCGGATCGAGTGATCCGGATATATACATATATAGATATATATGTGTGTTTGAGGGGGGGGAGGGCGGAGGGAGAAGAAAAAACGGTAAAGGCAACTGCTCGAAACGACTCTATTTGTCAGTTTATTTTAAAGGTGATTAGGGCGGCTTGTCGCTCGTATAATTATGTACAAGAATGTGAAAGGCTCGGGTATCTTGAATTTGTCCGCGTCCGAATCAAGGATAGATGTCCGATTGATATAATTGAAATGAATTTTCGCTATTATACCGCGATGGGGGGACGGGGAGAAAGAGAGTGTGTATAACGGTTTTTTTTTCTTCATCGCGAAACTCGAAAAAATTCGCTCGCCGAATGCAACTTCCCCGTTATTACCAAAAAGCATGTATACGCGTTTATCCCTGAAAATCTGCAATGAGATATATTTAGCACTGGCACTTATTGTGTACAGATTATATAGAACCACAATCCGATCGAGCTAAATCTGGGCCTCCTTTATTCGTGCTGTAAATAAAAGGTTCCCGCATAAGCCTCTAAACTTCTAACAACCTAACTTTAAAATAATATTCGAAAAGTTAAATCGCAGTGTCTATATGCATTGTGTGACGGAGTGGGGGGAGGACGGGGGAGAGCATAAGGAAAGCTACAGAACGGACAGGATAACCGCGCGTCCTAAACACACAAAGTTCGAGGGATCAGTCTGTAGTTCGGCTTCTACCTTCACGCCCGACCTCTCTCTCTCTCTCTCTCTCTCTCTCTCTCTCTCTCTCTCTCTCTGTCTCTGCATCTCTGTATCTTACTATTTCTCTCCGCGCACTTACAGCAGATCGCCATGCGTTGAAGAAGCTGCAGCAACGCGGTATTTCGACGATTAAATATATGAATGACCGAAAGTGGAGTGAAGTGGTTATCTTTCTCTTACTCTCTCTCTCTCTCGCTCTTACTCCATCTTCATATCCCCTCCCCCTCTACGCGGGTGCATTGAGTGCTCCGCGATTCGTAGTAGAGTACGGCTCGCGCAGGCGGCGCGCACATTAATCTTCCCGTTGCCTCCCCCCCCTCCCGCACCAGCGCATCGCGTTAAGTTCACTCGTCTCTCACTCGGTCTCTCTCTCTCTCTCTCTCTCTCTCTCTCTCTCTCTCTCGCTCTCTGTCCGATGCGCGTATGCGAGTCCGAGCATTATATGCGCCGCTCTCGTTTTCTGTCTGCCTGGCTTCTACGTCGTCGGTTCGTTGTCGAGGCTTTTTCCCAGATCCCGATGGCTTTGTGAGGGAGCTACGCACTAGCAACCAACCACCCCCCCCCCATCTCTAAATCCTGGATTTTGTCAAACGGGGAGAGGAAAATGTATATAAGGCAATGTCATGGCAATGTATGTATATTATAATACCTTGGTGATGGTTCGCCTATGTTTAGAATCTTCTATCTCTCTTTCTCACTCTCTCTCTCTCTCTCTCTGCCGTCTTAATTTTCCCACATACTATGTATTACTATAAGTTAGAGTTAGCACAGAGGAAATTTTCGAATTCGAGAGAGAGAGAGAGTGAGAGAGAGAGAGAGGGGGGGCGGAAAGGAGATGAAGCATAGGAGGAACGAGTGCGCTAATGGTTTCTTGGTGGGCTCGATTGATCACGAGCTTGCTTACGCCTTTGTACGGACTTTGATCGCGCCTTAATTACACCGTCATTATAAGAAAAAAAAACCAGAGCGTCCTCCGTTATAAGTGTAATAAATAAAATATTTCTTTGATTATTTAGTGTAAGCGTATATCGTGGAGATTCTTTCCCTCTCCTTTTCATTAATAATTCTGTGGAAAAATCCATTAGTACCCATGCATCGACCCAAACTGTATTTAAGCCTCGTGCACCCAATTGTGTCCAAAAGTTCATTTATTTTTCTCGAGAAAAATTCGAACCCCCCCCCCCCCATCCCGCTATAATCCGACAGAAGGCAATCTCGCAGTCGCTGCTGCATCATGCACGAGAGACGCGGGGACGATGTCATCATTTAACGATGAATATGTATTTGTAACGAGTGTGGAATAAAAAAAAAAATGAATATCTATGCATGTATATATTCAACGAACGACATAAACGAGAGTTTTATGGTGACAAGTGATCAATCGATTGCGCGGCTTATAGTTTTGTGTGTACGGTTGTATATGCATGCGTGTACCGAACGGAATGGCTCACGTAAATGAGAGAACGATGACGAGTAAAATCTAACGTATAAGGGAGATATTATTATGCGCAATGGACGGGAGAGCGGAAGTAGAAGAGAGAGAGAGAAAAGCGAAAAACGTACTTTGTCTAATGTATTTCTTAGGGGCATATTTATATTACAAACGCTCGTCGTTCATCAATATTGCACGGGGAAATGCGAGGGGAAAATCTCGTATTCGCCTCTGAACATCTAGATCTCAATCAAATGCAACTAATATTTGCTCGAGAAAAACCAATCGAAGTTAACAAAAAAAAAGAAATTTAACGCGAATGAAGAATAAACAGTCGAATCTGGTTGATTTAAGGAAGCATGAATAAAATATCACGCCATTAGAAATATATATATATACACCTTTATGCACTAAAACCTGCTGAAGCCGCGTATTGAGAAGAGAACGCGCGCCGGAAAGTGGCGCCCCCAAGCGACTTTCTCGCCGTTCGGCCGCGAAGATCCCCTGGCTCCGAAGCCCGCTGCATTGGAAGCGAGCGCTAAGACCTCTGCGCCGGTATAATATACACGCAGTTACATATTATGAATATTCATCCGGCCGTGTACAAGCGTAGCGACTTTTTAATCATTATGTAGTCACCTATATATATATATATATATATATATATAAACTAAATGTTCAAAAATATTGAATATTTCTCGATGGCTCTCGTTTGCCAAGAGTGGGAGGGGGGGAGAGAATGAAGAACGGAGGATGTAACATATTAAAAAAAAACTCGTTTCAAGCATTCTTCCACCTTCTTGATTGTCTTTTAGTAATTTTCGGGTAATATAAATTTTTTTTTAACTTTAATTTCTTAATCAGGAGGAAAAGATAGATAGAGATAGAGAAAGAGGAAGAATGATACAGAGAGAGAGAGAGAGAGAGAGAGAGAGAGAGAGAGAGAGTGAGAGAGACATCGAGAGAGATCTGCTTACTACATTCGTTTCTCTTCCTCCTCTTATCCCCCAAATTCTCGAAAACACGGGCAAGGTAAGACCGAAGACGAGCCGATGGTATTTTTTGATAAGCCCCCCGTTGACGATCGAGACGGCGGGAGGAGGAGGAGCGTCGCGCGCGTTGCGATAAAATCACTCCTTATATATATAATTTCGCGTCCCATCAGCGCGTCGTTATAACCGATTTATATTAATTTGGAATGGGATGTATAGGCGATCGGGCTCTCCTCCCTCCCCCTCCCTTCCCTACCCACCCAGATTCCCGAACGGCAGTATGTATGGCGCAGGATACGCGCGCGTTTCAGTCTGGTTTTTAGTGTTCGCAAGTCGTGGCGTTCTTGTCAGGTTCTATACGTAACGTCGTGGATAGTTCTTACTTTACGCTTCATTTTCGCATTAGGATTTTTCATTTATTTTATCAGTTCACACATTTGCTACAAAATTATTTATAACGAAAAAATAGGATAAGACGTTTTTTTCATCAATATTGCGGCAAATTATTCGTATATTCGTATTTAAGGACTGATAAATCGCACCAAAAACACGAAGTCATAATGGCTCTATGAAAGAGAAATCGTCTTGAATAATGTAGATACAGCTTTTAGAATTCACATTCAGACGAGCAAAACGTATTGAGACGTTTCGAATCATGGATAATACAAGGCAAAGGGTAAAACGACCCTCATGAAAAGAAAAATATGGCGATGATCTATAAAAAATTGTTATTCGTATTAAATACATTGTTTCGATTTTGATGTCGCGAGTAATGCCGACACTCGCTTTTAATGAGTACGTAAACACTTGCAATGGGCGTGACGACTAATCCGCCGTGCAGTCGAGACAACCGAGAGCGGGATGTTTGAATTTGAAAATAGACTTCCTTCGAACACGTCAGCCTGAGCGCATTGGCGCGAAGAAGCGCTACGTAAAACCTTCTTCCTCTCGATGAAAGGAGGATAGGGCAAAACGAAACTATTGCGCGCCGAAGACAATTCCCAAATATTAGACTGCTCGGAAAATTTAATCGAGCGTCCCGCGAGACGAGCCCTTCCCGCCGATGTTACGTGCTACGACATTACGACTGGTCGCGGCGCGCGGGGGGAAAAAGTATAACTTTTGCAAGTTAAACTATGAATCGTAAAGGAATATTTCCAGGCGTATGTTCGACTGCATATATGTATATATATATATATATATATATATATATATATATATATATATATAAGTATATACAGCAAAGACTTTACTTAGGCCGGCTCTGTATGTTATTATTCAAGGGAGCATTAAAAAAAAATCCAGAAGCTCGCGCGCCTCCCTTCTACTTGACCCCCCCCCCTATATATATATATATATGCACGCATACATATACAGGGCTCTCCCTTTCTTTCTGTCTCTCCCCCCTCTCGTGCCCCGCGCCCTGGCTGATGCTCGGACGCATAAATATATCGATTCGAGTTCTCGAGAGGCGGTTCCCTTCTCTCCTCTCTTTCTCGCTGAGCTCCTCTATATACTACACGCTTACAACGACTTTCCGGTTTCTCTCTCCCCCCCCCTCTCTCTCTCTCTCTCTCTCTCTCTCGGCATTCTCTATATCCTTTTCTCGTATAGCCGTTCGAATTTGGCTCGTAAAGACTTATTTTTATTTCACCGGCCGACGTAAAGCTCTCCTCTCCCTCCCTCCTACAACCCCCTCTGCCTCTCCCGCTCTCTTCGACAGCACCGGTGCAGAGAAGCCAAGAGCATTAAGCGATCTTTTGGGTCGCCGGAGTGTTGTCGGGGCCGTATAATCCTCGGGGGCCTTTATTGCCCTTTGCCGAATGGTGTTTGGGCGGCGAACCGGGAGAGGGTGCACCGGGAGAGAGGAGTTCCACGGTCGGTCGTCTCCGTGGTGTAAAAGAGATCCCGAATAAGGCTCGATCCCGGGAGGAGTTCAAAGCCGTAGGCGCTTACATCGAAGATCGAAGGCGGAACTCGAGCGACAAACGGAAAACGCGTTAAAAGACTGAATCTATTTTGGTTGCAATTATTCCAGGCCAGGGGCTGGAAAATTGTCCATCTGCGCGGAAGTTTTTGGGCGGCGATCATGCGCTCCGGCATATTACGAGAAGATCGAGTACGGGAGGATATCACCTGTAGAGCTTTTCTGTTTGTGGCGAGTCGAAAGGATATGTGGTTTTCTGCTCCCATATCGTTAAAGAAATATATGTGATTTCACATTATTTGATATTATCAGGAATCGTCTATTATAGTTTTGATATATTTGAATCGAGGATAGAAGGTTTGAAAAATTCAGTACAGAATTAAATATAAGTAGAAAAATCGTCAAATAATGAAATTTCAAGAAACTCATTATGATCAGAAAATAGATATCAAAATTTATAAATCATCTAAATGATTAGTTAAAATTTTTCATTCAAGAGTTTGTGTCAGTTAGTAACAAAATCAAAGTGCTCTATTCGATCAACGAATTCCAATTCACAAAAACAACATGCGGAAAATATTTATACATATTCATGTCCATACGTTTTTTAAAATTCTAAAATAGAAAACCATTGAGCATTTTATTACAGCGCGCCAGAAACTTTCTGCGTGCGTTGAAAACGAATAAATTTGAAGGAAAATGAAAATGGCAAATATTGCGATGTGTGAATTTAAAATTTGTTGACTTGTGGTTTGCGGTTTGTAGATTTAGAAGTTGTGGTAGATTGAGAATTGCATTTATTGAGTGCTGGAGATGTCGCTGAAGTGTTTTATTTGCAAATTTTTTATTTTTTTGCAAAACTGACGAAGTACTAGAAGAAAGTATTCGATGGTTTTGAATTTAGCATCTAAAAAATATGTTGGGGATGTGTCATTATGTTTCACAAATGGATTTTCTGGAATGGCGGTCCTGTAGAATTTTTTCCTTTTCGAAATTATTATTTACAATTCATTGAAATATGCATACACAAGAGCGTGGAAACATACACGAGATAAACGCAGGGGTAATCATTGATTTTTGAAACTTTAGTTTTCACCTGCGTGATGCGTTCAAAGGAATTGAGAGTGAGTCTTGAAAGTTCTGAAAACAAATCATTATTTTTACTTAACGCTTCGAGAATTCGCTAAAAAACGAAAAAAAACGCAAAAAAGCAAACGAAACATAAAACCACATCCTTTTTAGCTCATTACCTCTACTCGAAATCGAGCTCAAAATCTTACGGCACGCAAAGGAGATCCTATCGCCAAATACACAGAAAAAAGTTAGAGCTCTCGAAGTCTGGGACTTCCAATATTTAGTTAAGGATTATACATTAATCTTTTCCTCCTTTCGTATAACTCCCCCTCCCCCGCCTGATTTCTCTACACGCGCCACCGATGACTTTCATTAATGATCAAATGCTCCACAAATGACTAGGTACTTTCACAAACGGACAATATTAATTAAATTAAAAACGAACGCGACAGCGAGGGGTATAGGGACGAGGAATAGGCTCGAGACGACGCGAGTCAGATGGGATAGAGGAGCGAGACGGACAAAGATGAACCACATAGGGATAAAGGAAGGGAGAGAAGCCGAGGAGAGCTAAAACTCGTATATTATATAGAAGGCCTATTATAGAAAGACACACCGGTGCTAGAGAGAAAGAGAGAGGGGGGGGAGGGAGACTCTACGGACAAGAGGGCCGAAGCTGCAGGATATTTCTTATTGGGCTTCTCGTTGCTTGCGGAGTCGTCTTTTAATAAGTCGAGTCACGCTCCTCCGTGTAAGTTTGGTTCTCGACGTTATAGTAGATCTTTTAAAAGTCGGCCAACAGACCTATCTGTGTACATCGGGCCCGTGGGATCTCTGATGTACACGCTCTATAAAGTTGTTTGTAGCCGCTCTCGATCGCCTATAATTCCATATTAGCAACGTGTCCACGTTTGTCGCCAGGCGCACTTTTAGTCCCCCACGCACGATTTGCACCTTTTCCTCGTTCTATTCGCTATTTACGTCCTTTCATCGCGACACTGAGAAAAAATGGTCCTGTTGATAGGAGTATATCTTTGACTGGAATTTAAAGAGTCGGACTCACCATAATAATTTGAAATCAACACTCTGAGTGTGTAAATATGATGAGAACACTTAGGTGACACGATTGGAATCCCACTCTTCTGACTAACATTCTAATAATTAGCTGTTGATTATCTGCTCATCATTTCTGACGATACCCTATTAGGTTGGGACATGTGCAAAAAATGTATTATGGTGTCTTTATATTCATATCATCTATGTATTATATTAATCTTTGTTTTTTAGTCTATTCCGTGTAACAATACCGAAAATAACTATATCCATTAGCAAATTCAAGTCCCGATTTATCAATTGCATTTACTCATTTTGATAATCCACATGGCCGAGTTCCCTAACCGACTATGGAGAAATTTTCGGGATTACGTGCAAATTTACGTATTGGCTCATGCTTTTAGTTTTAAATTCTCAATAATTTTTAAATCACGTTACATTTTTCTCGGAATGGTTACTGCGGCATTCCTATACAGAAGAATCAAACAATTTATTATATTAATAGTATAGGTTATAATGACTGGGAAAAAAATGAATTCCGCTCAAAGTCGAAGAAGAGCAGTTTTTAAAATGTTGATGAAAAAATCATCATATGGTTGACTCGACTAATAAACAGTTTTTGCTGTTGATTATTGTGAAACTAGCCATTCATCATCGTTTAAACGGAGACGGGCAAACAATGAGAATCAAACTAATTATTTATAATGAATTTCCTGTGATTTATATAATCTGCAGCAAAAATTAACCTCAAAATGGAGTTGTGCCTGTGGTAAATCTTTTCAATGGTATCTGCTGAAAAAAATGATTCCACATAAGTTGTAGCCAAATTCAATCACAGCCATGTTTGGCATAAGGCTTGTCCTGGAGTTTTCTGATAATAAAAGCATCACATTTGGTAAATATTTAAGATTTTAGTTAGTTTTCTGTGATAGACTTTAAAATACGATTAACGTCAGTTTCCGAAAATCGAAAATAGGTAAATTTAACAAAATACGTCTGACATTAAAATAAAATATATATGAATATATAATCCAGTAATTGTCTTATAAATGAAAAAACCTAGCTACTCCGTTACTGTAAGCTCTATCTTCGATTTCGCTTGTTCAGTCGTCTTATCGTGAAGAGTTTCTATCGGGAAATTTATCACAGCGAATACCTCGAAAATGCGCATTGGCCTCAATGAAATTTTTCAAAAGCAGATGACGCCCGTCGCACGCATTATACGCCGACGATGTCTATAATAAATCGCGCATTGCACAAGATTGGCCCTCGGGGTGGCCAGGATTGAGTTTTCCAGCGTAATATACGACCCAACTTAGATATAAGACGGGCACTTAAGTGCACGCGTATACATATAGATACGGATGCACGGGCATATATGCACAAGCGCACGGGCCTCCCCACCTTTTGTACCGACAAATGGCCCTTTTACGGAATAATTGACTTGATTAATGCATCGCTGCGACTACCGCCGCGCGGGTCGAAAAGGTGTTTCAGCGTAGGAGCCGTTCGAAATATATACCTATGCATACATATAGGGAATAGATGCTTCTGCTGATGCTTATAATACAGCGGATAGTAGAATATGATCGTCCGTTCGCATGCGCTGCAGCGAGAGATGCTTAGGACCGAGAGTGAGTGAGTGAGATGAGTGAGAGAGAGAGAGAGAGAGAGAGAGAGAGAGAGAGAGAGAGAGAGAGAGAGAGAGAGAGAGAGGGAGAGAGAGAGGATCCTTTGTTCGAAACACCGTTAAAGGGCTGTATATATGTGTACATGTATATATGGTAGGTATATAAGTCGCCGCCGAGCGTTGCAATATGCGCCGTTTTACGCGCCCAGCTGTTTTATCGCGCGCGTTAAGCGTTATACTGTTATGCACACATGCACAATGGAATTTGTTCAATGGGAATTTTCGCGGAGAGCGCAGCCCTCCCACCCCCCCGGCTCGGCTATATTATGTTTATTTTCTACGATACGTGGTCCACGGACTTGCGCACCTCATTACTTCATTGTTCCTCGATCCGGTGCTTTGCGCCCCACTAGCAGTTTTTCACCGTTCTCTTTGCGCACTTCCTCCTCCCGCCCCTCCATTCCCCGCTCCCGACCACCGACACTTTTTTTGCCTTCAATTTCCTGGCGAGAACATATATATGTATGTAAAACGTTATCGTTCTAATGTATTTCTGTATATTGTGCACCTTTCGTGGCGATGGCATGGTGACTTGACTTGGCAGAAAAAGTCGCATTTGCGATCCTCGATTCTTAGCTCGTAATAACCCAGTATTACGGTGTTTTCCGCTTCTGCTATATATACCTCTGATCTAGACAGGATTCTCGTCAGTCGCCGCCCTTCTTCTTCTATATATATATATATATATATATATATATATATAAGAGTTTTCAAAATTCTGGACTCTATATATATATATATATATATATATATATATATATATATATATGAAACAAGTAAAGGTGGGTATTATGCAAAAAGTTATACGTGGAGTAAATTATACATGCACCACTATATATATATATATATATATATATATATATATATATATATATATATATATATATACCGTAATTTCGCACCTGGCCGAGTGGAGAAAAGCCGACAATTTTAGAAATTCCAAGAGAGGAAGAGAGAGAGAGAGAGAGAGAGAGAGAGAGAAAGCTACCGTGCAGGCAGTGAGTACAGATCCCGATCCCGATCGCGATCGCGCAGAGGTTCTAACGTTATATAGACATATATATATATATATATATATATATATATATATATATATATAGCGCGGACCTCTTAAAACTTTCTGTGCGCGCAAGTAAACTTTCTGGAACGAGAAGAATGCATGTATGCGGTCGGGCCGGACAGCCATATAGTAAATCGATAAAGCTGTAATATGTAACTGTGTGTCTGGTAGAGAATAGTGTAAAATATGCGCGCGCGCGCGCGCGTGTGCATGTGTAATATATATCTATATATTATAAAACCATCTTGTATGAGTACGGCATGCTTTTCCTTAAAAAGTAATAAACGACTACCGGTGCATTATTATTTAAGCTAACTGTTGACCGTAAACACAATGTATATAAATACCTATATACACATATAAACATAGTCGAATAGAATGGAACGCGGCGTCGAACTGAAGAACCTGGCTCTTCTTGGACAACAATGCGAACCGCGCGCACGTATATATACAAAATACATTATACATCCATACACACGCGCGCGCGCGCGCGTATAATCGTTTTAAACCGTATAAATATAAAGGAGACTCTATGCGCGGGCTAATCCGTACAGGGTCGCCCCCTCGCGCGCGCTCTGCGCCACCGGTCGGAAAATTCCGCAAATCCCATGCGTACGGTATATAAACATAATATAATGGAAAACAACGCGAGGCGTTGCACGCGGCCGCGGCTTGGGACGCTGCGTAGGCCATATCGCCGTGGATAGCTAAATCCCTCGTGCTGCTCCTCCTCCACCGCGTCCTCCTCCCTTCGGGTCGTCTATATATATATATATATATATATATATATATATATATATATATATGCCATGTGTGTTCGCTTAAACGTTCCGCGGAAAAGGCGCGCATCTACGTATGCGTGGCTCGAGAGGGGCGCACACGGGGGCGGTGCGAACGCGCGCCGAGACGAATACTATGAATATTATTGTTTATAGAAAGGCAGGGAGTACGAGCAGAGAGAGAGAGAGAGAGAGAGAGAGAGAGAGAGAGAGAGAGAGAGAGAGAGAGGGTGTGAGAGAGAAGGTACCAGGATGTGGGGAGAACATCTCGGGGCAAACGAGACGACCGGAGCATTTTTGCGGTGTGTCTCCGAGACCGAAACGTTGCGCCTGTATATAGGCGATGATCGCTGGGCTCGGAGGAGACGCCGCGGAGTCGCAGAACAAAGCGCGCGTTTCAGCGCGACCGACAGGTGCGCTCCCTCTGGGCCTTCGCCGCGCGCGCCGACGTTGCCCGGTTGTCGGGTGTGGGCGGGGGGGGGGGGATGTGCGTGGCTCGCAACCGTATCGAATGGCGCGATTATCGACGACTTTTGCCGATTCGCGTTCTTGTTGTTGTTGTTGTCGCCGTTGTTCACGGTGCGCCGAAAAATTTTACATATGTACGTACGTGTGTAGACGTCCTACTAACGTGGAAGTAGACGCGAGCCCGAGAGATCGTTTGGTTACACCGGATATGGAGGGGGTCCATTACAATACGCTGGCCGGGTGTTTCTATAGGGATAGGTCATAACATTGTTTCCAATGCGTGGCTGTAGGTTTTTGGAAGACGCGCGATTTCACACGAGGGATCGAGGTAGAAGATTTCTTCTTCTTCTTTTTTTCCTTATTCTTCTTTATTTGTTTTTAAAGAAGCAATCGACGATGCTTATAGAGGATCTGGATATGAAAGACTCCTACTGAAGGCTATTATAGAAGAAAAGATCGTGCGGAATGGAATTTCGTCCGTGAAAGTCATAGTTTGTCAATGGTGTAGGGTCTTTCTAAAAAAGAATTATATATGACGACGAGTGGCCGATACTCCGATGTCTTTGATTAAAAAAAAAAAAGAAAAGAAAAGGAGGAAAAAAGAAATTAGCTCGAAATTAAGGAGCTACTGGATTACTATTATATACGCATGAAAAACATAACCCGTAGTCGCGGAAACAGGTTCCACCGATAAAATGGAATATCTTTTAAAGTATATAGGTATACGAAATTTGTAAAAATTTCGCGGTTTATTCTTCTTTCGCGTCTCATCCCTTCACATGTTTTATATCATGTACACACATCGCATAATCTAAATGTCAAAGATCCCCTGTCGCTGAATTCCGCTCGCTTAGCGAAATTCGCGTATATATCTCTGTATATCAATGCGAAGTTCCTGCAAGCTCAAAACGCACACGACTGCGCTTCGCCGAGGATTTTTCCGGCCCCCGAAGCACCGGGGCCACGAATAACATGCCGATGCGCGCCCCTTTTGTTGGGTCACGGTACAATGAAACGGGGCCGGCTCTGCACCGTGTGTATTAGGCGGGCAGACCGTACATGTATATACAATGGGGCCAACGGCACGGTCGGCTCGAATTTTCGAGGAGCACGACACGCCGCGATACTTGTTATATACATGTATAGATTCAATGCGTTTTCCCGCCTCTCTTATGGAGCGACGATGCGCGACCGACACAAGTCCATCTGTGAGATCAAGCCGCGAGGAAAGAGTCGCGTGGGTCGCACACGGGGTGTGGATCCCGCAGCTTCCGCTGCGGGCCGAAGCACGGGAAATAAATGACGAATCACAATAATTCCCTTTGAAATCAATCTTTTTTGTATATGTATGTGTATATATATATATATATATATATATATATATATATATATATATTGCGGCATTACATATATAAAGATCTTTCGAATCATTCCGAGGAAGTTTGTATTATAGTTTCAACGATTTTCGTAGAATGAAGAGAGCATCCAATACTTCATCGTATTCTTATATGTATATAATGAAAATCGATTCTTTCAACTTACCAAACAGCTTATAGAACGACGGGTAAAAGATGCGTTTAAGGTCGTTTTCTTATGTATTAGTTATAAATATATGTGTATACTACGTACCTGAAACAAAAAGATAAATTTACTCATTAGTATACAAATGTATTGGTTAAATAAATGTGTGTATATATATATATATATATATATATATATATATATATATATGTGTGTGTGTGCAAACAATTATATTTCCTTTAACTATACGCGCGATATATACTGCAGTATAAGTGCGTATATAACTTTCGGT
This sequence comes from Sycobia sp. Sy_11, assembly GCA_018907035.1. Taxonomy (NCBI): domain Eukaryota; kingdom Metazoa; phylum Arthropoda; class Insecta; order Hymenoptera; family Epichrysomallidae; genus Sycobia; species Sycobia sp. Sy_11. The sequence continues at coordinate 343,846 of JACCIC010000045.1, read as the reverse complement.
AAAACGAGCTTTCTTATAATATATATGTATATATATACACTCGCATCTATACACTGCGAACCCAACGATTGCATAAAGGTAATAAGGCAGTAGTGAGGTTAAATAAAAAAAATACAGCCAAATGGTTCGAGCATTCTATTCTGCGCACCGTTGTGTCGTAAAGTTCGGGGTGCGCAAATATATGTATGTATATATAGACAATAAAGCGTTCGAAAGTATTCGGCGACATTGGCGTCGCGTCGTGCCTTATATATATATATATATATATATATATATATATATATATATATATATATATATATGCGGCTTGCTCGCGTCCTGTATATTATGCGCCTTCGCCGCGGCGTTCGCGCGATGAATTTTATTTTACGAGGTGAAAACTATTGGAGGGAGAGAATCTTATGTAAGAATTGGCGCAAAGTTATTATTCTATCCCTTGTCTCTCTCTCGCGCACTTAAACTGGTGTATCGAAATAAATATATTTATACGTATAATTCTGTATGTATGTATGTATATATATATATATATATATATATATATATATATATATATATATATATATATCAGGTTAAAGAATGGGGAGTGAAAGAGAAAGAGACATGTTTGCACATCGTTAAAAAAGGAGCGTCGTGACGGAGCTTACATATATTTTAGATATATATATTTTTTTCTTTCTCGAACTGGTCGTTTTTCCATATTATGGAAAAACTATTACGTCTTTGAATTTCAAAATCAGCGAATACAGAAAAAGAACAATTGAATATATATTTGTTTCTTATTACAAATCTTTTAACGTTTTCTTAAATGAAAATTATTATTTGTGTGTTAGAGTGTAAGGCAGAAAGAGAGAGAGAGAGAGAGAGAGAGAGAGAGAGAGAGAGAGAGAGAGAGAGAGAGAGAGAGAAAATACGCGTGCGAACAAAAAGAAATCTCTCGGAATTATTATATATGTTCGACATTTTATTTAACTTATCACCAACTGCCACATAAATTATATTACAATAAATTGTTAAAGAAAAACTTTTATACAAGCTCTGACACTGAAGCGTGTATATTTGCTATTTATACTTTTCCTACTCTGTATTTCAATCGTCAAGAGATTCTTATACTCTGGGCTTATGCAAACACAATAGACCAGGTTGTTGTGTTTTTTTTTTCAAGTCAACGCATTTTCTATATTATATATGTATATATATATATATATATATATATATATATATATATATATATTATATCGTTATATATGCGCGGCTGCACACCTCGCTGCACGCGAAATATTCGTCGGTTCGCCACGCATGCAACTGCGTATACTAATAAAACAAAAAGAAATCCCCCGCGGAGGATGCGAATTTCTTCTCTCCGACCGGCAGCCATAATGATAATCGAAACAAATCTGAGCAAGAGTATCAGAATTCAGCCGCAGCAAGGGTGTGTTGTGCGTGCCCGCGCGCGTTCGTCGTGCAGGACGTCAGGCATCAGGACGCGTCTTTTTCATCTCCTCTCCTCCTCCCCCCCCTCTCCGCCGCGCCACTCTCGCTCTATACGTGTATGTACATACGCACGCGCTCCTTAATATTATATTTCAGAGAGTGGCCGATATATATATATATATATATATATATATACATACATGTATATATATATAGATATATATATATACAAGGTACCACGTAAGTATACGAGCGCACAATGACCTCGTGGCAGAGCCGAGCCGAATATCCGAGAAATGCGAAGAAAAGGTGCTCGTCGAGCCGCAGCACCGGACCGCATACACGCGGATACACATGAATACACATACGCGTATATACGCGTATAGATCTGCATCGGTGCGCGCATCAGGGAGAGCCCGGAGCCAGAAAGTGAGTATGAGCATGAATATATATATATATATATATATATATATATATATATATATATATATATATAGATATATGTATCTTTGTATGTATGTGCATACGTATAGTTGTATATGCACGGGGGAGAGAAGGATCCGCGCCGCATCAAGCGCCCTGATGCGCAGAAGCTAGCAGCCACCGCTCAAACAGGTTCAAACCGCACAATCGCGCCCGATGATCCCCTCGCGTCTCGGAATGCGCGCGCGCGCGCGGGGAAAGGATTAACTTCTCAACGGATATATACCGCCGAGAGGAGTGCGCTGTTGTGTTATAGATACACATACATGAGCGCGCGCGCGCGCGCGTATGTAGATGATCGTATAGTATGGATAGAGGAGGCGCATGCAGGAGGGACGTCGCGCGGGCGTCCCGCGAGGCGGACCAGCGATGGATATATGCCGATATATACAGCGTCGCGGATACGAAGATAGAGAGCGAGAGAGAAGAGAGAGAGAGAGAGAGAGAGAGAGAGAGAGAGAGAGAGAGAGAAAGAGAAATCTCTCGAAATCGCCGGAGTCCCCGCAGACTGGTCTCCGTATGTATATAAATAATGGCCGCGCGCGCGCACACACGCACACGAACGTACAGCTGCATAAATTCGCGAAAGGGACACACTTGGACCGTATCTACACACGCACACACGCGCACACACACACGCGCGCACATATGTACGAGAGGCAAGCGACAAGGTCGGGGTTGCTGCCGTGGCCTCGGCGGGTCGTACGTTGACGATATTACGCGCGCGCTGCCCGGGCGTCGAATTTTTCGTTGCTCTCTCCCCCGCCCATCCCCCGCTAGAGCTTCACTTTCCTCTCTAATTCTCTTCTTTCTCTTTTCGATTTGATTATATTTATAGGTCTTACTTTCAAAGTCACACATATATATGTATATATATATATATATATATATATATATATATATATAAAATATAAAATAAAATATATGTATACGAGCTCGCATCGGTCCTTTTACAATTTATGCGTCGACTCGGCCCTACACGCCCGCTCGCGTGCACGCGGCTGTCGATTCTTTCGTAATAAATTCAATTTTCTGAGAGTAGAAAATATTTATGGTATTCTCCTTATGTATATCTATAGATTTCGTTTCGTTTCTTTCGGGTCTGGTTCGACGATGGGTTGAGTGAGGGGGGGGGGGGGATTTTCTCAAGGGTTGGTTTCAACCATCTATAATATATAGACGAAGCTGGCGAGGCGAACATTTTTCCTAAGAACGATTTTCAACGTATCCCAGATGCGCCCCCCCCCTCTCCTCGAGACACGTTCGTATTTTTCAATCGTATAGAAATTTTTTTTTTTTTTGAACAGTCCATTGTAAAATCCAACGAATCAAAATATATAACAACGACTTTGACACTAGTTGAAGATCATGACAAAGGAACGGTACGAACAAATACATTATTAAATATCTCGACAATGAATGCTAGCGACTTTTCCATGTTCAATTATTCAACTTAAAACGGTCCTCAGAACGGGATCGATTATTTAAAAAAGAAAGATTTATGTCTGTATACTTTTTGACCTTATCGTTGGAAATTTTGTATCATCGGTTGACGAGAGATAATTAAAAATTTCGAATCCTTAGAATCACTGTAATTTTTTTTATTTGACCAATTTGAAAAAAAGTGTCGCTATTCTTTCACTTTGTCCTTTAATGTTGGTACTATTTTCAAATGACAGTAATCAAACGAAGAAAATTAATCTTCTTATCAAAGAAAGTTGCAATATTTTCGCAATTTACAAAGGCGTGAGTTATTTTTTCCACAATTTCGAAGAAAGAGAAGAGACAACTCTTGCCCTGGATTAAAAGAAAACATTATTTACCGAATTCTGTCCAATGCAAGTTTAAAAAGAACACATATTCATGCTTTGTCAAGAATATTACAGAACAAAATCCGCCACCTTTCTACGATAACAGTGGATTTTTGAAAAACAAAATTTGCACCCAGATTTATCTTTTTAACATGTCGTTTTATAATCGCCTAATTTCCGTGCGCGCCAATCGATTTTATTACAGTGTTTTACATTACAGCATTTCAAAACTCGTGTAATCCGTACGAGCCGGACGACTTACGAATGTGCCGCACTGCCAGCGCGGGCCGAAAATAATCGACAAACGCCGTGAGTTTTTTTCGGCCCGGCAAGTCGTCTGGTAATAAGGGCAGCCCTATAGGTCGGATCGGCAATTCGAGGGCAAATCGTCAGCGCCCTGGCCCGCCCGTCGTCTCGTCTGAGACCGCGCGATAACGCGCGCCTATACGCGTCGATCGCTGCCGTCGGATCGAGATTAGAGTGCCGGCCCTCGTTTGGGCCGATATAACGACGCTCGCCCAAAAGCCGCGGCTATTAGGCGTTCCCGGTGCGCGTTTTCAATGTCACCGGTCGATGTACATACCGTCCATACGCTCGTATGTGGACACGCGCGTATACACGGGCGCATTAACACACGCGCGCAGCAGAAAGCCGAGCGTTCCTGTTTAAAAAAAAAAAAAATAAAAAATAAAAGAAAAAAAAAACCGATAAAGCAGGCCGTTGCGGCATATAGAACACAATCGGGAATGACTGTCCAGATGTAAAATATTCTCGATCGACCGCCCCGGCCGCTGCTATATATAGCGTATCTGTATTATATAGTTTGATATCCTTCGACGGCAGCGCTCGCAGCTCGTCTTCGCTTCTTCGTTCTTTTCTTTTTCTTTCTTTCTTTCTTTTTTTTTTTAACTCTTCCCATCCTCGCGCACATTCAGAATTACAATAAGTTGCTCTTTTCGAGTTGCCTCCTCACCCCCCTACCCACTAACCATTCAACGAACGCTCGGCTGCCTGCATCTATGCATCGGTCTATACATATATATATATATATATATATATATATATATATATATATATTTATATATATTCTATTAATACGTCCACTCTTTTTAAAGTCGTCCGCCTGATATTGGAGCGCGAATAGCTCCATGGGCAGTCCCTCCATTAGTCGCATTAGTCATTAGCCAATCTTTCAGCCGGATTTTCAGGAGAATAATATAATCGACCAGACTACCACACATTCGACACAAATACAATATACCTACAAATGCCCACGAGAGGAAAGGAGAATCGATCTTTTGGGGGGGGGGGTGTCCGCGGATTCTTCTCTTTCTCGTCGTCTCTCTTCTTCACCGTGGGATCGAACGTACATACATAACGTACATACATACATACATATATATATATACATATATATACACACACACATATATATATATATATGCTCCATTCCGCTCACAACCCCGTCTGCGCCGATGCGCTATCTTGATCGTTGGTTTGATTTTGAGATGAAACGAGAGGGGGAATGAGAGACGAGCAGATTTTTTTAACCTGTTTCCATATATACCGCATACGCCCTCTTATATCCTATATATATATATATATATATATATATATATATATATATATATCACGCCGAAGCACTTATTGTCGCGCACTGCAGTTCTCGACTTCGGCCCTGGCGTGTAGCGAGCGACAGGTATCTACGGGAGATCTGCGCGTTGTAGCTTTTAGCGCTTAAGTGGACAGTTTTAGGATCTTAAAAAATAGAGAGGGAGAAAGAAAGAGAGAGAGAGAGAGAGAGAGAGAGAGACAGACAGAGAAAGAGATTCGATAGCGGACGGAAAAGAACGAAAGAAGTCTCCGCTTAGAATAAGATATGCTCGGGATAACGTGTCAGACACGCGTTGCATTTTTAATCGATCCGAAGAGTCCTTTCAGACGTATATAATTGTTTGCTTTCTTTAAGGACATCCTATATAGATATATTTCGATTCCAACTTATTTTTGCACTTCATCCCGGTCAAGGCGATAGGTTGAAAAATATCGATTGTTTTTTTTTCTCGCCCTTTTTTTAAAAATCTTTTTGTACGATATATTAATCTAATGCATTGATTTATTTTCATTTTATTGTATACATACTAATATTGTTTTAAAAATTCGTACCGAAAATATTTAATTCTGTATTTGTTTTTACGGAAAGATCCTTATTGATATTTTCAAACTAATAATACGATAATACAGAACTTATCTAAGGTAGCTTTATCGTTTTTCAATACATTCTCCGCAATAATTCAGTGACTTTCAAAACATCAAAACAGAGTTGTTGTTGGATTATCTGCGATACATTGGATTGTACTTTTGTCTTCGGCTCGCATACTGTACATCTAAATTCAACAACCGCCACTTCATGTTTAAATGTTGTTTATTTAGCGCTTTTTATGCAACGCAATTGTATTTCTTAAGCATTTCCTAAGGACTTCTTGAGACAAAGATCATTTGGAGCTATTGTCAAATTTTGTGTGGGATCCAAACGCGAACAAATCTTCTTCACGACTAAATAAATACCCGCATATAACTTACTGACGCTGTCAATGTTTTCGGTCACAACATTTGATTTTGAACGAATGGTTCGAACGATGGAATATGTTATCGCGAGGTTTCACAGCATCAAGGAATAGGGTTTCATCGCTGGGAGGGAAAAATAATGCGATGTCGAAAGTCATTGAAATAAAATCCATGCACTTGTTTTCGAAGGAATTTTTATTTTTTTCTGGGACGAAAATTTCAGCTCGCTGTAAGTGACTGAAATTCTATTGAAATGATAAAATGCTCCATAGAAATTTAATGTTAAAAAGGATCCAACTATCAATTAGAAATCAAGGGAATGTTAATGGGAATGTTATAATATTATAGGTTGACCAAGGTTTAACGTACAAATAGTAATCATCGCACAATGCGATAGAAACGAATTTATATCTGTTATATGCCTAGCTATTTATCCCTCGCTCGACCTGAAATGGTAATTAATGGAAAATGGAAAAGTTACGTCGAATTGAATTCCAATACGATGATTTAAGTATATCTTTATACAGATCATAAAGAAAACACGAATCCTATGCCATATTTCTACATAATAACCAATCCAACCTTTCCGCGGTCGGCGCTCTTAAAATTACGTTAAAATCAAATTTAAGATTTAAAACATTTTTCACGCTTCGAGCTTTAATTAAAGTTCTTTCAATCCGCCAGCTGCCGCCGCCGCCGACGCCGCCGCCGCTCCCCTTTCCCTCGGTTCCCGGGCCAGCGAGACGCCGCTCGCAGACTTATATTTCTTCCTCGTAATGGTACTTTCACTATCGGAGCCCCCTTTCTGGGCTTCTTTCCCTCCTTCTCATACCCCGCCGCAGGATTTTGTCCGGTTCGGCCCGCAAAGCAAAGAAATCGGGAGCACAGCCGGGGAGAATGACCGCCTCCGTCCGTCTCCTCCCGATGCATTAGGAGCTCAGCCACGTGTGCCCAAAGTGTGTAAATGTATATGTGTTTGCGCCGTCGCGTGTGTACGTGGGTCTGTACGCGTGCGCGCACGCACGTTATTCTATACGTCCGCGAAAAGTCGCCTTTTCGGAGGTGTTCACGGTGTTCGTCGTTTATATTGCATTGTTTTGCCCCCTTCCCGAGAGACTCCGGGCTCGAAGACAATGGGAACGAGCTCTTTTCCGGTATTGCCTTCTACAGGCTCGTCCATGGGATGAGCATCCGTGTATTTTTACAGTTAGATGTGTAGAGGCTCGACGCGAAAGAAGCGGGCTATACGGACTTGGGGCACGGGGAGCGTAAAAAGAAATTGAAATCCCGCTGGCACCGCGCAAAATTACCGACTCCTGCACTCGAAAAAATTTGGGCAACCGATGTGTATTATGATAACAGGTTCGTTTTCTCTCTCACCCCCTCCCAGCCTTTCCTCGCCTTCTTTCTCATCGGTATATTGGTTTTGATATTTTAGCTTTAAGGCTCCTTATAATTCCTGTTGGGTCGAACTACTACTCGAATTAATATCAGATAGTATCTGTACAGTGTATATATATACGTATATATATGCGTTACACATATACGCCTGTACACATAAATAGTGTATACAAACGTCCAGATTCGTAGAAAAAAAAGTATCTATGAAAAAAAAGTGGCGAGGGGCAAGATAAGAGGAAAAAATTAAAACGAGCAAGAGTTGTGATATATCGGCGAATCTAAAAATGAATTGACCGCAATTACATAAAACTTCTTGGTGAGGAGGATAAGGCGGAGCAGGGGGAGGGGAAAGGGGGTTGCGGAGAAAAGAGAAAAAAGCCAGCGAAGCAGTCGACAGGATGACGAGAGGAGAACGTAATACACATACCCGGGGTGAGGGGCAAAAACTTCATGGCCAGAAAAAGGAAAGGAGCTGATGAAGAAGGGGGACGAGGGTAAAGCATCGACGTATTACGCGTGTATATATATATATATATATATATATATATATATATATATATATACGCACCCGAACGATAAGAGAATGAATGACTAGGCAACAAGAGAGAAAGTGGATGAGGTCTGGAGGAGAACTCGGCGAGAGCATTGTTGCCTTCCCATTGACGTATACCTACATACGCTCCGCTCGATGTACACGGTGTCTCCGAGGTAATTGATAAACCCAACACGTTGTAAAAGTAAATTTGGGTTGCGAGTACTTTACAGGTCGTTTTTTTTTTTTAACTATTTGCCAATTTCTATTTTTCAATTGCGACGCCTACAATTTGGCGTAGTTCAGCCTGGATTATCAGAAGACTGCAGACGTGGACTTTCATGTGTATATATGTCTAAATATAGTTAAGGAGCTTCCTTGCCTATATTTTCATCAATTACTTGGTTTACGCAGAAGTCAGAACTCGGCTGACGCTCTTTCCTTCTCGTTCCCAAGCTCATTGACGATGCCTCAACTTATGCGGGCCGTAAAATCGATCTTTGGTATACACAATTTCTATTTACTTGAATATACGACTTTCCCGTACCCACGTATAAATTGCTAAGTTAGTCAATACCTTCGAGAGACACCCTGTATATTGTGGGTATACTCCCCCGTATTCGAGGGAAACGCACGCGCCTCGCAGCCTTTTTAAAGGCAACTCGAGCGAGTTCCCAAGACCCCGTACACCATGTATATATATATATATATGTATATATTTCGAGTAGTTGCGTACTAGGGAGGGAAAAATAACCCCACCTCCCCCCACGAGAAATTCGAGCATTGTGTTTTTGGAGCCACCGCGGCGCTATTCCTTCCTATTGATTTGTATATACAATGCAGGGCGTTGCATTTGAGCCGTGGCGCGCCTAGATTACCGTAATATTAATATTATATATCCGTGGCTCGGAGTCGCCGGGGTACGGGCTGGGGGATTCGCTCTGTCCCGTTTTACTATCCGCGTCGTTTCGTTTTATTCCGCGTGGATACGTTTCGATGCTCTCCTCAAGACGACACGGGTGAAATCGGTTTTATTGGCCCGAGCGCGAGGTGGCCCCGCGTCTCACGTATAGCTCCCGATCCTGCAACGAGATGAACTGGCTTTTTAAAGGCCGTAAATTTATTCCTCCTTGCGCCGGGGCAAAATGTTTCCTCGCCGACTGTGGCGAGGTACTACCTTAACGACGACCTACGCATGTCTTTGCCTACGCTCCCATTAGTACGCTCCTGGCGGCGAAGATCCTACCCGTCTTTCGTCGATCGATTTCTGGGGATCGTAGATCTCGAGACGAGAATCTTCGTCGAGACCCGGAGCAATGGGCACGAGCCTGTTCCGTATTTTCTATTTGGTATATCTATTTAATTTCAGAGATCGGATTTGCCCGAGTATCGCATTACAACGTTTTAGATTCCGCTGGTTTTACAAGCCCACGGTTCCATACAGAGTCGGCAGAATATGAGGTTATCGCTACTTTCAATTGGGCCTGGGCGTCAGGGCTCGCCGTAGATGTACGGTGATCGAAATTTCTAATCTGCCTGAAATTCTGATCTGGCAAAAATACGTTGCATATCGAAACCATGAAATCGTTCCGGCATAAAAGGTCATATACATCATGCGCACTTGGGCCGCGCGAGATAATTCCTCTATTCAATAGCGCAATACAACGAGATGCGGATTTAGCCAAGGTCTTTGAAAGTTAAACGACACGATAACATAATAGATTATATACCTTATAATGAGCAGGTCATAACCTGACCTCCCGCAAAGCGGCATAAATCACTTTCTCGCTTGGACCGTGTCCTGGGGAAATAGGGGGGTGAAAAGGTAGCGGACAGCGGGCGGAAAGAGGATTTGTTTTGCGGAGGGGGGGGGTGACTCCCATGGAGACAAGGCGGATTGCCTATCAGTTATGGTATAATCCAATTGAGAGACGAGGGTGCGGGCAGCAACCTGCATATACATATATACACACATATGAAGTTAAAAGCCGAATGGCCCTACATCTTTTTTTTTCTCTTCTTTTTTAGGTACATCGTAATACGTATCTGGCGTACGAGAAGAGTCCACCCGCTCGAGAGAGCAGAGCAGCACACCTTTTCCACGCGAACTCGCGTCCCCCGTAAATCGGTACCTGCTCGCGCGGCGTAATTCGCGTCAGCCGCGCGACAACGCTCGAGGACGATGTCCGGCGGACGAGGGAGCAAGGGTGGGGGGGGGGCAGGAGACAATGGTAAGAGCCGGCAGAAGGAGAAGAGCGCATTATGCGCGGGTATAGTAGTATTGAAGGAAGGACGAGTCGCGGGCGGACTCCCCGCTATTGTGCGTGACCTTAAGCCGGACCCTATTGGCTTTTCTTTCGTTTCTCCATATCGCGCAACGAATCTCCCGTCCATCCCTACGTTCGTTCTGCCCTACTGCCCCTCGGTAACTTCCTCTCCCAATCCCGCCCCCCTCCTTGGCCAACTTGTTATATTTATATATATTATTTATACTCTCCTATTCTGTCGCTCAATATTTTACGTATATATAATTTAAATACTCCGAGAATATACGACTATTGTGTTAATGTGAATTTCAAGGCGAAAAATTTTGCGCACGGTTTACGCGCGCGCGCACACACATACAGAGCCACATTCACAAATGGCGGTGTTCGTAAATCTAAAATGCCTTCGTAATACGTATGAGGCACTTCGAATATTGTTACGAATATCGAATATACGTATGAGACACTTCGAATATCGACTCGATTATCGGTCGAATGTCCGACTGATGCATGATCTTGCGCATATATATATATATATATATATATATATATATATATATATATATATATACGCGTCGAATTCTTCGATAACACGCGCTGTAATGCGCGTACAGGAAATTGTTGCCGCGACAAGCATTGTAAGGAGTCGATGCTCGTCCGCGTTACTCAACATTTCTATGAGCGGTACACACATCCGATCGGTTTTTCACGCACTCGATCGAGCAGCCTGATCGGGGGAGGGGGGGGGGAGCTGCTTCGTCGGTAACATCCTCTTCCCGTCGCCGCGTTCGTGGGCGCATTCCTTTCTGAAAAACTCGGCCACTCGACCATCTCGCTCTGCTGTACCCTTCCTACCTACGTACTAATACTTTCACTCGTGTTATAAGTATCTATGTACCTACTACGCGCCGTGGCGCTTCGTTCGCCCATCCTTTTTCAATCATATATACGTAACAACAAGCTTTCCCTTAAGAATTTCCACGCTGTACTTTGCGATGTATCTATATATATATATATATAATATGCACGATACTTTGTGTGTCAGTCGAACTTCTAATCTTGTATATACGCGCGGGCGCGCAGCTAGAAGATACTTATATATGCATGCATATATATATATATATCAACACATATGGATTCTCTTTCTCTTTGCGCCACTGTTATACCAGCTCTCTTTATATTTTGTGTGTGTGTGTGTGTGTGTGTGTGTGTGTGTGTGTGTGTGTGTGTGTGTGTGTGTGTGTGTGTGTGTGTGTGTGTGTGTGTGTGTGTGTGTGTGGTGTGTGTGTGTGTGTATGTATGTAAGTCGGCGGGCATACGCGCACGTGCAGCAGCATCAGTTCACAATGCCAAATCGCATTCTATTATTCCAGATGGGCCCCGCGTGTCTAGGGCAATGTGCTACAGCCGAGCGTGCGCAGCTTTCTCTGTTTCTCTCTCTCTCTCTCCATCTCTTTCTTTCTCTACCTTTATCTATTATATTCCCTTGCTCATACCTAACTCTCTCGCCCCCGCCTGTGCAGGCTCTCCTGCGGAATGCCGGCGCAAAATCAATGTATCTCTTCGTGCGCGCACGCGAGCTGTTACACCGAAAACCAGGTCCTCTCTCTTTCTCTCTCTCTCTCTCTCTCTCTCTCTCTCTCTCTCTCTCTCTCTCTCTCTCTCTCATTCTGAATATGGTATAGCAGAGAGATGACAGGGATACAGAGAGAGAGAGAGAGAGAGAGAGAGAGAGAGAGAGAGAGAGAGAGAGAGAGAGAAAGCCTAGCAATAGAAAGACGGGAGTGTGCATGCTCCAGTCAAAGATATACGTATAATTTTGGCCAATATTAGTCTCGCATCCCCCTTCGATAACAACAATAAGCGGACCGAGCTATGTTACGGGAGGTTCCCTGGAGGTGGGCATTTACTGCTATAGTCCTAGTCATTCATCATGCTCTTCTAATAATCCTCGGGACTGTATACATTTGTGTGCGCGAGCGCGTGTGTGTGCGCGCCTGTGTGTGGATTCACCGTCAAAGTGGTCTTTCGTTTTGACCCCCGCCAGTATAGAAGGTGGGCCGTGGAATGATGGCCGATATGGCATGTCTGCTGCGAGAGACATGCCTAAATCTCTATAATGTCTCGCATACTCCAGGGCTTCTTTGTAATTCCACGGGGTGCTATCGGCTGTTTGCATTTCCCTTTCTCTCTCTCTCTCTCTCTCTCTCTCTCTCTCTCTGTGTGTGTGTGTGTGTGTGTGTGTGTGTTTGTGTGTGTAATAGAAAGAGAGATAAGAGGGTAGAGGGTTTTAGATAAAATTATACGAATTATAGGCGGTAGATTTGTGGTCGTGACGAAATTGTGAGAAAACCACGACTCCAGAACCAGGTCCGGGTACTCCAACGAGTGGGTGACTATATTTTCTTTTCGTACCCCTATAGGGACGATTTGATTATGTGTGCGTGTATTTATATTATATATATATATATATATATATATATATATATATAATACACATCCATATATAACGCCAAACACACGGGGAGCCCGTTTTTATCAATACAACAAACTTTATTCCTCTCGTTCGCTCGCCCTCGCTGTCCCCCATCTCGCGCCCGAGACCCATCAACATTATAGCTTTTTTTTGCGTCTATAATTAAATATCTCGAGTCGCAACGGTTTTACATTACGCGGATGGGTGATCCAGCTACATCAGTTCCCCGTTGGAATTTTTCGCCGTCGCTTTAATTCCTTGTTACGCGAACGAATATTAAAACGAGATTAGATAGAGTGGCCGGTATTCAAGATTGATCGGTGAGCAAGGGACAGGGGAGGAGGGTTTTTGTTTTTTTGTTTTTTTTTTTTTGACGCTCCCGCGACGCATCGCGGACCCCGACGCTGTTTTTCGGCCTTGGCCCAAATCGCGCGATAACCGAGGCGGCCCGACGCGTTCTGCCGTCCCTTTAATCCCCACGGCGGTGATCTTAGCGGTATCGGAGTCGGGAGAGCGTGAAACTCGCGCGGACAACGTCGATTCTTATTCGATAATTTGACGTACGATTCCGTGCACGGTCGAGGCTGAAATCCAATCCACGAAATTAGATTATGTACGCACTTAACGCGGTCATCGCGACGCGTTCCTCCTTAATCGTTCGCATCTCTACGGCTAGGCACGTTCAAGATTCGAGCAGATCGGTCAATGGCAACGCAGAAAACCAGCTCTACAGCTGTAATTTACTGTGATAGTGCATTTTTGAAATTTCCGGATGATATATATATATATATATATATATATATATATATACATAGACGAATGCACATAATAATGACTTATGAAATTCAATTATTTTAATGCCATCGTCGGATCAGCTGCATCAGCGGCGGCTCGCGCGACTGCGAAATATAATCGTTACCGCACGGTGGTTAGAGGGATCACTTTTCAAGGAATTATGCAAAAATTTCTATTAATGAGCGCATTCATGAATGAAATTTACAAGCCCCGCGTCGCGCGACACGGCGCGGCTTTCACTTTCCTGCCCTACTTTCTCTAATCCCGATCGCTACGAGAGCCAACGATCGACTTATTTCCGCGAACCGCATAATCCACTCGAGATTGTCATTTTTCATTTTCTTTTTTTACTGACTCCCTCGAGCCGTCGTCCTCTGATAAATTAAAAGAACTTTTTTTCTTCTTTTTTTTGGACACCTCCCCCACACGAACGAATGTTTATTATGAATTCACGCGTTCGCAAATCGTATCGAAATTCAAAATCAGTATCAAGACAAGATGTTCTAGGAAAAAGGTTTCAGAACAAGACCCCTGGCACAAGAACATTGGCGAGGTTTTTTGTCCGGATGGACTATTGTAAGAATCATGGTTCTGGTTCTGTACGATGTTATGTCAATTTCGTAATTCATTAGCAAAAAAAAAAAAACATGAAAGACTATTTAAATATCAAATAATATTACAAATCATACGTATAAAAATGTTTTTTCTGGATTTTTTTTATTCTTGTATTATTTACGAATTTTCTTGCATTCATTTATTTATGTTCCAAAATTTAATATATGCATCTAATAGATTATTATTTTTTTAATAGCTGCATTTTGAATTCAGATTTTACGAGGATGCTCAGACATAATGACAGTACAACTGTCCTCATAATTGTACTATTTTATAAAGATTATAAGACTGATGCAAATGTATGTTAGTTTAGTTTTGAATGTATACTGTTTGGGTCAATTCATTACATAGAATTTCTTTAGTACTGTAGACGTGTGTCATAAATTAAAGACTTCGACAATGAAATGTAAAAATACATTCAAGTAAAGTAATGCAACGAATATTTGAAAGAAAGACATAAAAATAATAATGACAAGCCTACAAGGCTAAGGGATGGTTCAATGAATCTATTGAGCAATTGTCCGATAAGACGAAGCTGATTAATTATACATTATATTTAGATTCACCGAGCGTTCATATAGATACAAATGATGCAGACCGGCTAAAACTGGCGAATGTTCATATAGTAAGTTTTTTATTTCTTATTTTTTTATTGAATTAACGCGAGAATGGCGAAAATATATTGACGACAATGGATTCTGAATGCCAAGGAACATGATTTTACATAATCTCGTACTGACACGTAGTGTTGGCGAAACAGTACTATATATATATATATATATATATATATATATATATATATATATATTCCTCCATATGTCCATCTTCAACTAGAACAAAAAAAAATTCCAAAGCAGGATGAAGATGGGGGGGGGGGTTCGCAAATCGCCACCATGACCGACTTTATATATATATATATATATATATATATATATATATATATATATATACTATGAAAAAAACTATACTGCGCGCGCACGCCTCCCATTTCGGCGAATAGAAATCTACCGACGCCGCGCCGCATAACCTGCCGTATAACGCACCAGCTGCGCGCTCGAGCCCGCACTTTTTTCCACGCTCGCCTCGCGATCTCGCGCCTTATGCACGGGACGCGCGGCCTCTTTGCTTTGCGCAAAAGGGGAGCTGCGGGCGCGGGCGCGCGCACGCGCAAGCGTGCACGTTTTCCGCGGAATGGGTTAAAGGCAAGAAAGAGAAGAGAGAGAGAGAGAGAGAGAGAGAGAGAGAGAGAGAGAGAAAAGATGCGGTTACCACTTGCGAGCATCGTTAAAAGGAGACACCGCGCCGACACACGGCGAGACCACGTACTATTACGAAATCGAGGCGGTTTTCAGTCATCCTCGTTCTCTTTCCCTCTCGCTCTTTTATATGCTCGTGGAGTTTCGCGAATTCTGCCGGCGTAATATATATATATATATAATATATTTACGCGACAGGTGCAGCAGACTTTGCGCGCCTCCCGAGGCGCCTCTTTCGGGTGCACGCATCAGACGCGTCTCGCATATATATGTATAAGTTTTTCCACACCTGCCGCGCGAATAACGAAATCTTTCGCGAGAGGTTAGAGAGAGAGAGAGAGAGAGAGAGAGAGAGAGAGAGAGAGAGAGAGAGAGAGAGAGGGAGAGGGAGACAGAGAAAGCGTCGCGAGCGAACGAAATGTGCCGATAAGAGCCCATTTTTGGTGCTCGGAGTCGCGAACATATTGAGGCGAAACACGTGTACACTATACAGTGTACATATGTGCATATATAGTGTGCGTGGGATCGGTCAAATTGCAAGTTAAAGGAAAGTGCTGTGTCTCTTTCATTACGCGGTTAGTTGGCGAAAATGTTGGACAGAATTTATGAAAAAAAAATGAAGAACAAACAGAATGTTTTCGCTATGAATTTAGTTTATCGCACAAGCCTTGTATGTTATTTATTTATTACATCTATTTTTCTCTTACCTACTCTCATTATAGATTTTCATAGCGTTAAATTTTTTTTACCCTTCCCTATGACATTTATTCAAAGCTACTTATAATAGGCATAGCAGCTATATGTTATCTAATAACTGCAGCATAACTAGGTGTAGTTTGTATATATATATATATATCACAGTTTATTTAATACCGACCACGATAAAAACTATTTACATTAATCCATAAATGATTTTGTCAGAAAAATCTTAATTGGTCCGCTTTCTGTTGTCAATTAAAAATAATTTTTCATCCGATCGAATATGGTATCACACATCCACTATTTCTTTATGTAATGAAACATATTCGATCGACCATTATTATTATTATTATTACTATACTCGCAAAGAATTCATATAACTAGCGCGTATCTAAAACTAATAAAAACTTTTCACAGAGAGAAAAAGGACGTTATTTATAAAAAAAAAAATTATTTGCAACAACGCCCAGCCATTGGGCTCAAGCGCGATTAAAATCAATTCCGTCCTGAATTTTCTATAAACACACATACACACAGACGCACGCGCGCGCGCGTGATTTTTTGTTGCTCCTTTACGCGTACACGCAATCAATTATAGTTCTCGAACGTATATTATATACTATATATATATATATATATATATATATATATATATATATATATACACCCTTAAGACTTCGCAGCTTCATCGTCGTCGTCGCGTGTAATATATATATATATATATATATATATATATATATATATATATTTATTTATTGCGCAGATTTCGCGGGAAAGGCCGGCAAGTGCATCAATCAAACGTCGCGTTGTAAGAAATAAAGAAACAGAAAAGAAAAGGAAAAAAGTACAGGGCAGCCCGCGCGCGAAACACGTAATGCACCTACTACACAGGGACCCTGGCCTCGCGGCTACAAATATAACAAATGACACATCAAATCTGCATTCTTGTCAAAGCCGCCGTGCCCCCCCCCTCCCGCGCTCCCTACGTACGTCTCTCCGGGCGCGGGAGAATATTGTAGGTACGTACGGCGAACCGCAGCGCTTGCCCGGAAATTTTCGCCCCACTCGAGCAATAAATTAGCGGTGCGATCAAAATATTTTCCGTCGGTGGTTCTCCTCGCCCTCCCCCTCCCCAACCATCATCCAGTGCCGTACTTTCTTTATTTTTCCTTCCTTCGTTATACAGGCGAGTGTCCGTCCGCAATATGTGTGTGTATATCTATATATATTTTTAAATATATATATATATATATATATATATATATATATATATATACATACACGTCATTAATTAGCTTGGAAATCAGACCGCGGCGGGGTGTCGCGCCCGCTGGGACTGTTCGGTGGTTTTTAGTGCGCTTATCTATGACTACGACTTAATCGCACGGTGTATAGGGCGGTGCGGAGGAGGGGGAGGGAGGGTCGTACAGAAATCGCCCGACATCTACATTCATTAAATTCCTTTACACGTTCGCGCGCTCACCGAGTCGCACACGAACTGCGCATTCTTCGGGGCGGGTGTCATAATCGGTATCCGCGATCTATTATATTATATATGCATGCGCAGAGAGAAAAAGGAGAGAGAGAGAGAGAGAGAGAGAGAGAGAGAGAGAGAGAGAGAGAGAGAGAGAGAACGATCGAGAGCAACCGGTGCACGTGCTAGTGTATATATTTTAGGTTAGTCTTATGTGTTCCGCGCGGGCGCGCTGCTGCAGCTGCGCAATGAATCGACGGAGGCGCCGATCCTCGGTATACACTATGAAGGAGTAAATTGTTGCGGGTTGATTTTAATGTAAGGGGGGGGGTAGAACGACCGAGGGTGCGATAAAATTATATATAAAAGATTCTGAATCAAAAAGGGGGATGACAGAAAATGCTTGCGTGTATATATAGTTTATATAGATCTGGACTATAAGGATGATCAATGTAAGCATTTAGACGGTGTTGTATAGATTAAAAACAAATAATCGATGAATATATACCATAGGTATATATGTTGGATATATATATATATATATATATATATATATATATATATATATATATTATATACACCGAAAATAAATAATATATGGTGTGTATCTGTATAGTTATTTTTACAATGAACGGCAAATTGAACAATTGAGAATGATGTTAGTAGGCGATAATGAATTTGAATTATGTTCGAATTTAAGACTTATATACCAATTTTTAAAATATTAGATTTGTATATAATACATAAAATTTATGGTCTTCTAGGATTGTCGAATATTTATAAGAACTTTCACATAAAAAAATCGGACGATCAATTCGAACTTTAAACTATTATACTACTAAAGAATAATCATTAGACCATTAAAAATGAAACGAGAGCCGTTTAAACATGCTCATTTACTTATTGGGAATGTATATATAATGTATTGTTCAAATACCAGGACTCATTTGATTCGGTGAGTTATGCCCTTAGATAGGTACAATCGTTATACTAGACAAATGAACATTTTCAAATCATTTATATATAGTAACAATCAATCGGTATTAACCACAATTTCCAATATTTAACGTAATATTAAGAAAAAACTGTTCAAAGTATTGGAAAATAAAGCAGAACAGGAATATACATCTGATCTTTGTCGGATCAATCGGAGACTATATTCTCTTGAATCGATTCGTTGTGCAGATACATACATACATACATACATACATACATACATACATACATACATACATATATATATATATCTATATATATATATATATATATATATATATATATATATATATATATGTGCAGAACGGTGAAAAATAGAACGGTAAAGGGTCTAGTAAACACTTAGTCTAATTAGCGCGTACCCTCGATACCCGGACTGACCTCGATAACATCCATTGCTCTTTATCATTGCCCTCCCCCCTGTGCCCTCCCCCCTCCGCCATGCCCCATCGACCATCCCTGGCCTCGACGATACATATTACCGGACGTCTTGCTTGCGACATCTCGCGCGCCCGCCTACGAAACATGCTCCCGACGACGACAATGGGCGCGGGTCGATGGAGCCGTCGGTGGGGGGGGGGGAGGGCAGGCAGGGGTCGAGGATCGGCCGAGGCTTATAATAGAACTTTTCCCTGCGAGCCCATAATAAGCGGCGGCGAAGCGCGCGACTCCCGAAATATATCAAGGAGCGCCGCGCAGCTCGGAGCGAGCGCGCCGTACGACGAGGCATTGCGATTATGTTATATATAATGCACGCGCAAAGTATGCGAGTAAGCGCAGGCAATCATTACGCGAGCCGACTTACATATACATTACGCCCAACAATGTGGTTCGTTCTCTGCCACGCTCTGCCCCCTACCCTCGCCCCTCTCGCTCTCTCGCTCTCTGAAGTCAGCGAAAGTTTATGCCCTCGCGGATAAATCAGCGGCCGGACGACCGTCGTGGTTACGTTGCCGCTGACTGCAGCGCGCCGTCGCTTATATACATATATATATATATATATATATATATATATATATATATATATATATATATATATATATATGAAATAGCAAAGTTTCGGCCAGCGCGGAGAGTGCACCAATTTCATCGCTGTATTTTCGCGCGATACGATGTCACTCCGTACGGGGGAAGGGTGGGGACGAGGATGTCGCGTACTTGCGTAAACGGGCCGGACGCCTCGTCGCCCCCGCGAGGGTGGGCGATCGCGAGGGCGCAGGGTCGATCGGTACAGGGATATTTCGATTTTTTTCAAGACGAACGAGGTCGCGGGTCCCCAAATATTTTTGACATTCGCTATCTCGCTTTCCCTCTTATTTTGCATTGTTAATTTTATACATTGACCTGTGTTCCGTGGCAGTTTTTTTTTGGTTTTTATCACATTTCCATCTTCTTATCTAAAATATGTATTATAATTTTCTACAATTGACTAGAAATGAAATTACACGTATATCTGTCTGTCTACCATACCACGCGCTGTTTGATCAATCGCCAAGTCGGGCAACGACAAAAAAAAGTACAACGAGTAAGAATTTCGCAACATTTGTCCGCCGTATGAAATTCCTGGAAAACTCGAAACTCAAAGACAATGGATATAAAATTTTCAAGTCCCTATAAGCTATTAATCTGAAAAATTAAAACGTCCGTAGAAGCTTAAACGTATATATTGAATGTAGTTCATATATACGTATTTCTGTGTGGACGAACGAGCACGCGGAGACTTTCCCCCCGCGGGCTCTTGGCCCGAGGTTATGAGGCGCGCGTCCTCCCTCTCACGCCGCGCATTCTCTCTCGCAAGACAGCCGCGGCGGAGCGGCGCAGGCATGGATGGAGCGCACAGAGGCAGAAAGAGAGAGAGAGAGAGAGACGATCGGCGCACTTTGTATTACCTCCGCCCGAACCAGCGCTGCCTCGAGATTTATGTCGATCGTTTGCCGCATTCCGGTAAAAGTCAGAAGTCGTTCTTGGCGCTGGAGGGGGGAAGGGTGGGTGTACACGCCTTCTTCGCTATATGGGGATGACTTCCCACCGATCGTAAGGATGGCCGCTCTATAATTATACGCTTCATCTGTTATTGATTAGGATATATATGTATATATATATATATATATATATATATATATATATATATATATAATATTACTCAGCCTACGGCTAATCTTTAATATGTAAACCGTTAAATGTGTAGATCATATATACGGTTATCTCATTAATTGGCGATACTGTGTATCTATATATATATATATATATATATGTATATATATATGTGTGTCTGATGAGCGTTTGTTAATCAAGATCTTATGTACAAGTTGCATCATACTTTAGACTGACCATATACGCTTCTTATACAACATCTTAATAATGCTAATTAACAATGTAGAGAAGATGGGGGGTGGGAGGGGAGAAGAAGGGGACAGTGAAATAATCTCAATCTAAGATCGAATCGCCGTAACATGCTAATATTATTTAATATATTTCATGCGCCGGCACTTTCGCCGCGCCGTAAAAGAATAGAGGAAGGAAAAAAAACGCTTTCGAGCCTATACGATATCGATAAGATCGTCGTCGTCTTTGAGGCTTGATCGGTGTCTCTCGGCTAGGATACGTTTGGAATTTCGTGTGTTGAAATTATGAGTCGTTGCGATCTTTTTTGTTGTTGTTGTTTTTTTTTTTTTTTCTTACCATTTGAAATAGCGAGACAGGTTTTTGTTTTGCTCCTTGCGCGCTCAAAACGCGCGTCTGTTGTTCATCCGCACAGGACTTTATAAAGTATATGTATATATAAGTCAAACCGATTTCCGGCGATATATCGATGAAAAAATGGCAAAAGTTACCGGTTATACCCGCTATAGATTTCAACACATACACACGCATACACATAAGTGAAATATCTTACGCCCAATATATATATATTAAACAAATTTTTCTGGATCCTAATCTTAATCTCGTGTGTGCGTGTGGCGTTTGCGCTTTCCAGCAAATGCATATAAATATAATTAAGAGGGAGGAAAAAAAATTCAGAATTAATTGATCAGATAAAAGGCCTTTTAACAATGGCACTGAAAAATCCCGAAGATTGCATGACTGCCGCGCGGCGCGGGTTAAAGCGTGAGCGTGCGCGAGCGCGCGCTCGGGACACACGCAGCGTAGAGGCTGCGCCTACATTAATATATATATATATATATATATATATATATATATATATATATATATAAATATTCGCGCACCTACGTATAATGTCCAAATAACCCGGCTATTCATCTCTGCTAAAGATAAATGCCGGTTCGAACGTGAAATGTTAACTAAAAACTCGATATATAGAACTGCGAGAGAAGGGGACAAGTCGCAAACGATCTCCCAGCCGCAGAGGAGCGCGAATGACTTATCATCGGGCGTTCGAAACAATATGGGATGGTAATTTTTTTGAATAACTATATATGAAAATGTAGTTGATGCATTTATATTCGATGTTTGAATTGAATAAATATAATATTAATTTTTTTGCATTGTCAAGAAAGAGTTGCTCTTTTGTCGTTTATTATTATTGTCGATATTGCAATCAGGGACGCACACAAGCGCATTTTAGTCACACATTTTTCAGAGATTTCAACATAGGGATAAAATTTTGCCACAAACATTTTTTTATAGATTCTATAGATTAATCGTTGATTTTTTTTTCAACGGTGACATTCCAAATTCATATCAAATAGTGTAATTATTTACAAATTAGGCTTAAACGTAATAAAAAAATTGATTTTTAATTAAATTTATTTCATTAATTATATCGTATTTATTGATTAATTCAGTACTTTTAGTGATTATAATTTTTGTGCCTGTAAGCCTTTGTTTTTTTTTTTTTTGATATTATCGTTTCCATGTCAAAAAAAATTATTCTTCTATGAGGAAATGGAAAAAAAAGATAACTTTATGAACACAGTTTCATAATCTCAGATCAGCTCTATCATCTATGCTCGAATCAAGAAAATTTTACAATGCACAGTGAATGAAAAAAAAAACAAAAAAAAATCAGCGTTCTTTTTCTACGTAAACTTTATTTTTGTGCGAAAAAACATTTGTTTCTTCTAGTTTTGAATGTCACCATGATCCGTGTTGATAAAAAATCGGTTCATTCCGATCGTTCAAGACAATTTTTGATACCTAGTTTCATTCGATCTCGACAGCACTGTCAAAAGTGCGAAGAAAGGTTCCTTGCTTCTTCAACCATTATTTTATCGCGACAATTCGTTGCACAACTATATATATATATATATATATATATATATATATATATATATATATATATATATATATAAATTCCGAAAAATTCACGATCTTTCTGCTGCCGTTCTAGAGTATCAGAGAGCGAAGATTCCGGGAACGGTTATCGTATGAAATAGAACGACAGTCCGCCTTCGTTTCTCTTTGCGTAAAGTCGAGCGGTGCCCTTGCCGACCTTGAAAATGTCACCGTATCCGAAATGTGATAGACGTTCGACTTTTCGAACGATTGAACGACGCGAAAGACATTTCTAGGGCAACCGGTATACGAGCAAGTATGCGAGACGAGAATCTTTTTTTTTTTTTTAAAACGAGTTTTTTCTCGAAATATCGTTCTTCGATAATGCGAGCAACCTAATTCGGCGAATTATTGATCGATTTAAGAAAAAACGGGATTGGACTTGTTTGCTTTTTATCTTCGTTCTATTGGTAAATCAATAATAATAATGATTGTAAACATCTTGTTTTATTGAAATTGATGAAAATACGAATCCAATCGTTAGAATTTTTTAAATTTTGTATACACTTTAAGTGGTAGTTTAGTTATACAAGATAAATAGAAAACCTTTTTACATTTTTGCTCTAAACCAAAAATACGATCAGATAAGCTGATGCGCGCAAAAGAAAATTTGATGCCCAACCTCCATGAACAATATCATTAATACGTAAAAACATAAAATGCCATGATCTTCACAAGCAAACGGTTTTATTTAATCGCCCCTTCAATCTTCGAAGAAGGTCTCTATCATGGCACAGTTTAGATTAACATTAGTACATAAAACGCAGATTAATTTACCATACTTACTATTTTATTAATACACTAATTTTCTATACTTTGACGGGGATACACGTCTATATCGCTGTACTTATATGTTCAATTATTTACAATTGTTATCTCTACGTATTATCGAATATAACTTATTGCAATAATAATTTTATGTACTACGGTTAATCTAAAGTGTGCCTTGATAAGGAACTTCATCGAAGGTTGAAGCGTCGTCAATTTTATAATAAAAACGTTAGCTCGTGAAGATCGTAGGGATAATTTATTTAATGCGTGTTTCACTGGACTGTAAGCATTTATCAAATTTATAAATATCATTTATATCTTCGCAATTTTTCGAGATATAAAATTACTTGAAAAAATCATGAGAAGTATTTGATATTGCGAAGAAAACTCGATGACCTCCATCGTTCGATTGATTTATATATTATTCCTTCTTGCTACAACAAAAAAAAAAAACAAGAGTTTTAAACAAGGCTCTCAAAACGTCATAGTTCGCTAAACCTTTGTATTGGATTCAAAGGTCGAAGCCGTTGAAAACTCAATAATGGAGACGCAGGTAACGTAATCGCAACGTTCAATTAAAATACTCTTTTCCTATACAATCTATACCCATCGCACGCTGTAATAGAACGATTCCACGCCGAGTTTGTCCTCTTTATCGACCCCCTCGACCTCCCTCGCCCCTCGATCTCTAATAGCAGTGCAACGACAATCTTAATCGCGTTATATATATATATATATATATATATATATATATATATATATATATATAAGCTTATCATCCTCTAACGCATCTCGAAAATTTATCTCTCTGTCCCCGCGATGGGAAGAGGACCGGGAGACGCCGCGCCGGACCGAGAGTTCGGCAAAAAAAAAACCAATGGAAAAAACGAACGAGTCTCGGCCTCTCCTATCCCCTCCCCCTCCCCGTATCACAGCCAACATCCTCGGCGCGGCGCATCCTTAACGATGGGAATATAGAGACTCGAGAAAGGCCATCGCGGCCGCCGCGGGTACTTATGCACTCTTCCCGTCCGATTCATACGCTTGCCCGCAGTCTCATATACCAACAGATAGACACAAGCACGCGCGCATATATACACACACGCGCGCGCGCACACACATTTATTATGCATGTATCAGATACATCTACATACACTCTCACGCGGACACTTAGCAGCAGCCGCGTAACCGAAGGAACGTCCTCGTTGGTGCGCGTGTCTAAGGACTTAACCTTAATTAGCCGACGGCGCGGCGGGTCTCCCTCCCTCCCCCCTTTCCGCCCTCTTCACCCCATTCGAGATTCCGCGCCTTTGTCTCCTGGCGGGCGCGCGCATGCAGATTCCGCGCGCCCGGCGAGCTGATGCAGCAGAGCGAGAGGGAAAAGGGCGACCCCGCTGACCAATAGCGTATAATATAAGCTAATCGTCGATCGCTTTCTCCCACCCTTTCTTACCCCTCGCCCTCCCTCTCACTGTCTCTCTTACTCGCCAGAGATATCGATAATGTCGGGATTTATTGGCCTGGGACCGAGCTGCGAGCGGGCTCCAGGTATATATATATAATACATGTATATTATACTATAGTACAGAATTATACCGATGGAGCTCGGGGCTCTGTCCCAGATTCTTCTCCGTGGCGCGCGCTCGGTTCACCGCCGCATGAATTACGCCCGGTCATTTAATAGCCGAAGGGCGTAGGCGAGGCCGTATATATACATGGAGAGCGAGAACGCACTCGCGGCAAAGAGAGAAAGAGAGAGAGAGAGGGGGGGGGGAAGAAATAATGAGAACGCGGCTTCTTTTCGAACATATGTAGTTTAATAGGTGTATACGCGAGCGCCACATCAAGCCGATTCTCTACCTCGATCTCGTTCTTCTTTGGAAGTTTTCGAAACTTTATATAATATAAATAACATTTTTACCCTCGCTTATGTATTTCCACTTGTGCCCTGTGTTAACCTTACTAATACCATGTTGGTTTTTTTTTCGTGAATCGGCTCGCGCGTGCCATTTGATTGCAATACACGAAGGTACAAGTAATATGGTTTGAAAGATAGAGGGTTGAAAATTCGAAATCTGACGCGATTCTGCGCTGGTTCGCATCGTACAACCTCTTCGTTTACCAACTATAGTATTTTTATTGGGTAGAGAGGATAATGAAGTATCTACCAGGCTGAGAATTATCATTGACCTATCGAGGAAAGCAGAAAAATCTTTTAAAGTAACTAATTGAATTGTCAATATGAATATCGCCGTAAGTTTTCCAACGTTTTTCAACAATGTTCAATCAAATTCTTACCCTATTTAAAGGAAAAGAACCGTCAAACTCCTTAAATTAGTCACCAACTGTAAATTCTGTAAATAAACAATTTTAATCATCATCCTATTTGCTCAAGTTTGGAAAATAAAAATAGCTCGTGGTCATACGAAACAAGGAAGAAATGCAATATCAATTTGGATCGTTAAAGTAATCGATTTGTGAGCTGGTGTATTGTTTTGTTGAAATAACATCTTCTCTTTAGCCAAATACTGGTGTATGATTTCCTTATTTCATCATTCCAACATTGCAATATATGTTCCTATAATATCATTAATAGTTTTTCTTGTTTTCAACTGATCAATAAAGAATATCGTAAGCGTATTTTGAACCTTGGCTGTAGATGGATCATCTTCGCTATCATTGGAGCTGAACCTCCCCTTAAAGTCTGTTTTTTTAACTAATCTTTGGTTTTGGGTCTAAATTTAGGAACCCATGTTTCATCCGTAGTTGTGAAACGACGTATGTACTCCTTTAGCACTATCAAACAACGAAAAACATATCATTGAAACACTTTCACATGGGAGAGTAGCATTGTGCTCAATGAAACATGCTAAACTAATTGCAATCTAATTCCAATTTTAACCGAAAAAGAGTTCGACTCCGTTTTACAATAAAGATCGAGGACGCAAGGTCGATAATTCAGGTTCGATAATTCTGACTAAAATTTCGAGATGCATTATGCTTCATCAATTTTCACTCGGAATGATCTTCGTTCAAAATTTGAGTTGGACTCATATTACGTCAGCTTTCATTTTGGATATGATAATGTTACATTGAGTGGGTGATTTTTCCGATGCTGTTTTGGCTTGCAGTGTGGGCAGACGGGACTTCTTCTTTTTTCTGGCTAGATCATCTAATTTTCTCAATACTATGATGCTCATCTTGGCAGCGCGAATGGTTTCCTTTGAATTATTTTACCAAAATATTTTTGTAAGAACAGAGTCCCTAAAGTAGAATCTAGTTTTACTTTAACCAGGCCGTGACCTATTAATTCTTACACGAGATTCATCAGTTTTTTTCAACTTTCCAGATTCACTCATGTGAAACTTTATTACTTACGGTTACTAAAGAAATGCGCGAAGATCTAGCATCGTCCAAGTTGAAATATCAATTAAGAATTATGAACTTTTCAACGTATTAACAATTTGCAAATAATAACAGTTTTTTCCGTCTTTGACTATGTACATTTGGGAGCCCCATGAAATCTGAAAATTATAGAGGGAGAAGAGCGGTAAGAGACTATAATTCATTGCTAAGGAATCAAACGATTTTATATAACATACCGACCAATCAGACTAACACCAAGATCTAACTAAATAACCCTCTCGATCTAATTTACAGCATTATAGAACGCACACGCATACACATACATACGTAGAAACAAAGACAGATCTCCCACACACCTTTCAGCAGACCCTCTCGTTGTGGTCGTGGATCATTCTATAGGGCCGCGCAAGGCTACCACGCTTGCACAATGAATTCGTATATAAACGTATACATACATATACATACACATGCGCGCACACAAACACACACGTACGCGGACGTACTTATATATCCGAGCCTCGATGACAAATAACTCGACGCCGCATAAAAGCCATCGATTAATAAATTATGATTGCGCGCGCGCTCGCCGTTGTCGCGGGATTCGCGCCCGCGCGCACTCCGACTGCGAGATTTATAAGTCGCGCGCGGGCGCGCGAAGTTCCTCGTTTTGATCTCGAGTTGATACACACACACACACACACACACACACACACACACACACACACACACACACAAATATATATACATATAAAATATAATATATAAATGCATACGCGGTACATGCGTGAGGAAAGCCTCTTCGGTTCGCCTCCCGCTCCTTCGTTCTTTCATTTCTTTCACACTGTCTCATTGCCGCTTAATCGCCAGACATTCTCACCTCACACCGCGTTATTTAGTGGGTGATTGTTTGAACAAGAAATCGTTTCCTTTGCCGCGACTATATATATATATATATATATATATATATATATATATATATATATATATATAAATAACATAATATAATTGTGGGGATGCCCGTAAGGTTTATGGGGTGCGCTCGTATATACAGTCATTGTCGATGAGCTTTGTCTGGATTTTCTTTTCTTTATTTGGCGCTCGATTATACATCTATACTTACGCAATCGGCGCGGAATTTTCGCATCGACTCGAGGGAGCGCGGTGCATCTATTTTAACGTCGAACATTGACTCATTCGCTGGTTTAAGACATTTATTATTTATACATCCACACACACACACACATATATATATATATATATATATATATATATATATATATATATATATACGTCAATAGATTGTATTCGACACAATGGTGTTTTAATTTCGTAGGTGGAGCTCTTAAAGGGTATTGCGTTATAACTCTAGACTATAATTATAAATTAGATCAAATCTTGAAAGTAATAGATGAAAAAAATATAACGGATTTATTCTACGGTCTCGATTTATATATATATATATATATATATATATATATATATATATATATATGACGATGTAAAATAAAAATAATATCATTGATTATTCTATTATCCAACTGTAGCTAATTTGCCTCTATCATTGCCCCACGGGAAAGTTTATTTCATATCTCCATGATCGCTCAATACTCCAATTTATTCGACGACCCCAAGACATGTATATATATATATATATATATATATATATATATATATATATATATATGTGTGTGTATATATAAATATACAGAGCCTGATTAAAAAAATGATCCAGCAGATATTCGAGGGCAAAGTATATATGGTATAAATACGTATACAGATATCCTGCCAGAAAAACTGAGAGTGAAAGCCTAATAATATCCTTCCTTTCGCACAATTCATTCGAAAGTCCGCGCAGGTACACACGCAGCCGGGCAAGCCACATATTTATAATACACACCGCGCTATAACCAGCTTATAACTGCGTACAAATTGCTCTTGCCAGGCCGCGTCTAGTTTTTACGCCCGTGCGGGTGGAATTGTGGGGTTGGGGGAGAGGAGGAGGGGTTAGCTAGCGGGAGGTAAGGCGGGGACGGGGAAAAAATACTGGAAGTGTATATCGCGGCTCTTTATAATTTGGTCAAGCCCGTGGGGATTATTTATTACTCAAGCTCCCACCCTGCGCCCCTTCTCCCCTCCTCTCTCTCTCTCTCTCTCTCTCTCTCTCTATATATATATGTATATATATATATATATATATATATATATATATATATACACTCGCCTGTGTTTGCTCACCGTGGTATACGCGCGTCTATAGATATATACAGAAGAAATAGAAAGCGAAGTCGATCGTGAGTAATTCCAGTGCACTCTACTCACGGCGCACACTCACAATCCACATGTATACGTAAGGTAGGCACAGAGCTCGTGCAATCGCTTTATATTCCACGATCGACGGTTGTATTTGTATTACACATACACACACACACACACACACACACACACACACACACACACACACACACACACACACACACACACACACACCTGTATGCAATGAGCGACGACAGGAGCTTATATATGTGTGTGCGTGTCTGTGTGTGTATATTTATACGCGCGCGCGAAGACGATCCGCGTACATCGGGGAATCCGTCATCCGTCGCGAGGAGCGGACGGACGAAAGAGTGAGGAAACTGTCCAAGAGTCACGATGGAGTGAGATAGAGAGAGTGAGAGAGAGAGAGAGAGAGAGAGAGAGAGAGAGAGAGAGAGAGAGAGAGAGAGAAAAGGAGGGCAAAGCGATTCGGAAAAAAGCACAATGAGCAAGTTTGTCCGCCTTTCTTTTCCAGATTCCTCGCTTCTTAATCAAAGGCGGCACGCGATGTTAACAGTGCGATTCACGAGCGATGGCAAAAAGTGTTCCGTCTCTCTCTCTCTCTCGCATCCCGCCCCGTGCGTCGCTTTTTTCGCTGATTATATTATATATATATATATATATATATATATATATATATATATATATATATATAAGGGATCGAGTGGCAGTATGAGGAGACGTTCGTTGGTCTTCTGGTTGTAAGAGGGGAAATATGGGAACGAAAAAATTTGACCGGGTCTCCAGAAGTAACGAGGATAAAAGAAATAAGAGATTCGCTAGATGTGTGTAGTGTGTGTGAGGGGAGGATGAGTAAACAGAGTAATCGGGGCGGAAATGGGCAGTTCATAAAATATCCCGAATTTAATGGGGAGAGAGAAAAGATTGAGATAGAGAAAGAGAAAGAGGCGACATATCAAGAGAAATATCAATGTATATAGATATAAATAAGTAAATAAAAAGTAAGCCATGGTCTGTTGCTGCTTCTTTACCAACCGGATTGGAGGTATTAGAAACAGAGAGAGAGAGAGAGAGAGAGACAGAGAGAGAAGAGAGAGAGAGAGAGAAGAGAGAGAGAGAGAGAGAGAGAGAGAGAGAGAGAGAGAGAGAGACAGACAGACAGAGAGACAGAGAAAGCCGAATGGACGGATTGACGGCAACATAATTTATGTACTCCGTATGATTCGCGAGCATGCGGTAATGTATTATTTTCCATTACGATACATAATGTACGATCAATGAAATAATTTACGTCGAATTGATTTTGCGTGGTTAAAAAGCCTTTTTACTTTTTTAAAAGGGGAAAGTGTTTCAAAAACCAGTGCACTTAATTTCGAGCCTATTAAATATTCACGTTCGTAGATTAAAAAAAAAAAAAACAAAAATAGCTTCGACAGACAAAGCCGAATGGCATAAAAAATTCCGACGGTAAAATATAAATGTACGCTGTCGACGATATATTGTACAATGGACCATATGTTTTTGCCATGAGCGCGATATGAATGTTAGATATTTAAACGTAGTATTGATTTTGATGGCTATAAAATAATACTATTCAAACTAATGTCCGTTACTCAGTAATTTGTTAAATTTTCCTTGGGCGTGTATAATAATTCAGATATCGTTATCAACGCCATTAACGGTCAAGAAACTGATTTTTGTTTGTTTTTTTTTGTGAAATCATTTGAATGTCAATCCTACAATCGTAATCAAAAATAATTTATTCAGCCATATTATTTAGCCTGGTATCGACAAGAATGTTTATAAATTTTGAAAGTGGAAAAATATGGACGGTAACATTTTTTCATTTATATCAAACTTTTTGGGTATGTTGAAAATAAAGGGACGAATTTAAACGCATTTATACCTGTAAATCAACATTTTTCCTTTTCACGATAATGTGTATATTATATATGTTTCGTTATACAGGCGACACCTTTCATTTGTAAAAGATGGCAAATAGTACGATTTTTAGTTTCGTTTCATTTTTTTTAGCTCCATATCGTATACACGTATAAGCGATTTTTCTTTTAACCCGCGCTAGATCTAACCTATTTTTGGATTTCGATAATAGCGGGACGGCATACCCCGAAATCTGAAAGTATCCGCCAATGCAATTGATTATCCGCTAATACGAAGGGATTCAGACCAGTCGCGGCGACCGATGGCGGGGGGGGGGGATGAGAGCGAAAATAAAAATATTCGGCTAAATGCGCGCCGAATCTCCAATATAAAACCGGTGACCGGCGGGATTATTGATGGTTTTCGGCTCCCGAGCCCGCCTCGTCGTTTCTTCGATGAATGGCCATTATTAAGCAGCGGCGGGCTACGGTGACGTTAAAGCCCCAATAATTGAAAATTCGCGTCAATTGCATTAGACGCGGCAGGTGGCTCTATTTTTGTTTTTGTAAATCGATTTGAAACACAAATTTTTTCATTAATATAGGATCGCGAGATGTAAGCCATTATTTTTATATCATGTGGGAATAATAATATCGTAATTTCCAGCCGGTCTAAGTCCTATGGAAACGATTAGGATCGCCGCCTTGTAATATTAATTCTTAACAAAGGAAACGCAATTAACGATTATCTGATTCTCGATAATAATACGAATAATAATAATCATAATAATAATATTAATGTTTTTAAAAAACCATATCGATTGTAATGAGGCGAAATAATGCAAACAAGTATATTCTCTCTCTCTCTCTCTCTCTCTCTCTCTCTCTCTCTCTCTCTTTCTCTCTTTGTATAGATCAGTAAAATCCTTTATAATTTTTAACCCGATATATAAACGCATTATCAAACGAGTAATCAGCCGTATTAATCTCTAATTAATGTGAATTCCATTCCATATTATTACCAAAGCCCGACACGCTCGGCGTCCATTCGGCAATTAAAGTTTCATTATAATAAAGTGCAATAGAGAGGGAGAAAGAGAGAGTGAGAGAGAGAGAGAGAGAGAGAGAGAGAGAGAGAGAGAGAGAGAGAGAGAGAACGGCAACAATGGAAATTCGCGCCCTTTTGATAAATACTGTATAAGTCCGTTAATTACGAGATGCATTTAATTTAATTAAAAAAAGTCAGAGACTGAGAGAGGTAAAATATAAAATCGTACACAATGTATATAAATGGAAGAGGTGGAGACGGGGCGGTGCGATCGATACATTTTTATAATTAAAACCATTAATTCCATTTAAGCGTGTGCAACGTTTGCATGTGCGTGTATATATATATCGACAAAATGATATCGAAAGAGAAAGAGAAGAGAAGAGAGAAGAGAGAGAGAGAGAGAGAGAGAGAGAGAGAGAGAGAGAGAGAAAGTTCGTCCCACGCCTGGGGAAATAATTTAGCTCGACATAATCGAAGATATATATAGGAGCTGAGACCTTATAGTAGTCAGACACACACGCGCGCGCGCGCGCGCACTCACGCACGTGTATGTGCATACAAACACAAACGCGTACATACAGAAATACCCTCACATGCGTACGCAAACACACACTGTGTCAGCATTGAAACACGGTGTAAGAACACGTGAGGAGGCGAGAGAACTAGGCGAGAGAGCAAAAGTCTGTCTCCCTCTCTCTCCCTTTGTCGCTGCTAAAGCCCGACGAGCGGAGCGTTTCTGCGCTAGCGCGGATCTGCGCAGTGCGCGCTAGCAGTGATGTAAAGGCGGCGGCGCATTGTCTCTCGCGCGTGTATAAATATATATATATATATATATATATATATATATATATATATATTTATATCAGAGAGAGAAAGAGAGAGAGAGAGAGAAAGAGAGAGAGAGGGAGAAAGACTGCAGAATCGTCGTCGTCGCGGGGTATCGCCCAAGCGAGTGTACACCCATATACGTATTATATATATATATATATATATATATATATATATATATATATATATATAACCAGAATACACGCACCAATGCCCCCCTACGCGCACCCTGTTATAAGTGTCAATGAGTATATGGCGTGACTCATGCCATATAACTGCGGAATGATATCACACCACTCTCCCTCTCTCTTTCTCTTTCGCTGTCGTACTCTTACCTCCTTCCTTCTCTCTCTCTCTCTCTCTCTCTCTCTCTCTCTCTCTCTCTCTCTCTATCTCTCTCTATCCCTTTTTCCAGAGACGCACGCGCATACACACGCGCAATTATACACTTCTCGCTTTTCATGGATTCGCATTTTACGCGCGCGTTTTATATAGATATATATAAACGTACGTACATAGATGGGCGGTGCATCCGAGCGAACGTAACGCGGCGGCGAGCGAGTACGCCGGGCCGAAGCGAGTGTCATAATTTAAGTGGCGCGCGCGCGTATACGCGCCCGTGTTAGAGCGATTCGGGAGGAGAGAGAGAGAGAGAGAGAGAGAGAGAGAGAGAGAGAGAGAGAGAGAGAGAGTGGTTGTAAAGTGCGTGACAGAGAGACTGAGAGACAAAGGGGACGAGAGAGCATCGGGTAAAATTGCACCATATAGTACTTTTACTATACATTATATCGGGCGCAGTAGTTTTTAGGCTCTTCGCTTCCTAGGGAGCCCGGCGCGAAAAGCATAAATCTTGTCAAAAACTTATTGCATTACCATATCAAGATCAATCATGGGTGTTCTAGTTTATGTACATTAGCTATTGCGAAGCGCGATTATCGTCGCTTAATTGTCGATTATTTCGCTATAATCGATATTTTCAGCGATTTCGCGCTTTTAAGCTGTAATCGAAATGTGCAAGATATGAATATCTACGTTACGTGTATTACTCTAGTCTTATAAAGTATACGGATATTTTTTGATTTCGATCGATACTGGGCGATTATGCAGGAAAAAATTTGAATAGGATTTTAGATTCAGATTTAGAGAGAGAGAGAGCTAGAGAGAGAGAGAGAATATGGACACGAACAGCAGAGCATTTTTTTATACCTCTGGTTCTGCTCGACCTGTCCGAGCGAATTTCCGTGATCGCTTGCGCCATTTTAATCGCGTACATATTATATTTATCTTTTATTCCGCACCGATAGACGCATTTATAATCGATGCGTTTACACGTGAAAAATTATAATAAACTCGCAGCTTGCACCACGTGTTAAATCGACGCATGCACATACACACACACACACACACACACACACACACACACACACACTCGTGCGTTCGCGTTCGAATTCGGCAACCGTTCGGAAAGATTTTTGCGGCAATTGATTTTCTTAAAACGAAACCGCGACGACTTGTTAAACGATCAGAAACGGAATTATATATAGTTTTGCCGCAAAACTATATATTTATTGATCGCGTGTACAGATACGGTATATACGCGTACGCATTAATACACTTATTATGCGCAGGCAAATACAATTCATAAATACACTTCACTTTCGAAGGATTTTAAGGTTTGTGAGTTTGGCTCAAAAAAGAAAACAGAATAATTTGACGTTCAGAAATAAGTCTCTATTTTTGAAACTTAAGATGGGTTGATCTATGTTTTCGTAGAGATCCTTTCGTTAAACTTGTATACAGTGAAATTAAATATATATTGTAAAGACATTATATATTTTATATAATTATATAATTATATATCTTAATTCAACTGTAATAAGCTCAACAGAGCGAGAATTGAAAATTTACTATATGTAGATTGTTTATGATAATACTTGATCTTTTTACAGTCTCTTGATTAGAACATTTTTCTTCCTGTACATATGGATGCATACACGATCTTTGCGTTCGCGACGACGGCACCCCCCCCCCGCATTATTCTTTCTCGAAATTTCGGGCGTACGATGATACTCGCACACACGCGCACATGGTCGGTGGCTCGAATCGGAGGGGCCGGGGTTGAGAGCCGCGCCTTTTTCCAAATTCGAGACGAGAGTGCGGCCAGGGACGAGGAAGGGGTGGGGGGGGGAGGAGGGGGAGAAGGCCCCCTTTACAAAACCGAACTGTTATACTCAACGAAAGTATAATACGGCATAATTCGCCTTCGTTGTTTATGGTTTTCCTCTGAATTCGTATACGGCCGAATGTATACGACCGCGCGGTATTACGTTTTTAAGACAAAACGAAAAATTGCCCGTTGCGCTGTACAACGAATTACTCGTGTATGTATGTGTGTGCATATATATATATATATATATATATATATATATATATATATACATGCTCGGTGGAATTAATGTTACTTTAAATTCGTGGCATGGGGTGGACGAGGTGGGGAGGGTAGAAAGGTTTATTATGCACAATGAGGAATTTTTTGCCATAAACTGTATTATGCGGAATAAAGAGTATTTTACAAGACAATATAAACTCTGTCGAAATTTTTGTTTTTTTTTTTTTTTTTTTTTTTTTTTTAGTATAAATGTAAATTTGAAAAGTAATTTTATCGATATTTTTCGAATTTAAAAAGAATTTTAAACTCAAATATATTCCTCCATTCAAGCAGATATTTTAATTTTACGTTATTGCACACCGAGCAAAATGATTCTTCTTTAATTACACAAATAATCTTTTACAAAAGCGTATATATAAATATATATTTATTTCGAAGGATTATTTTCGTCCATCCGTTGGCCGCACAAAAGAGCCACGATTTGCGCTTTATTTAGAGCAGTAATTTTGCCTTTACGAGAATGGAGTTTTATCCCGAAAGGACGTATAAATCAGAAACTGAAGACAAGTTTATTTCGAGAGAGAGAGAGAGAGAGAGAGAGAGAGAGAGAGAGAGAGAGAGGAGACCCCGGTAAAAATTCAGATTACCTTTTATTAAATTTGTTTTAGTTTATTTTTCTTTCGCAGAATCCCCCTTTTTTAATTCGAACTTTTAATTTTCTTAAAATATATATATATACATACGCACAAACAATGAGATCTTCGGCTATCGTGCAAGCCGCGCAAGAACGAACGAAAAAAATCATGTTTCGCCGATCTTTTAAAACGTGTAAGACAGTCTCCGGCGGGAAAAGCTGCTGGAACCGCGCGCCAAATGCGCGCTGAAGCAATAATTACACGAAACCCGGAGATATTTTGATAATTAACCCGAGCATTACCGCAGTTGTGAAAAATACCTCCGAACTCTCTGGGTCTGTCTGTCTGCCTCCCTTTCTCTCTAACTCTCTCTCTCTCTCTCTCTCTCTCTATCCTTCTTTCAACGATATAATATCCCGGTGGTAAATAACCAACGAAAAAAAAAACGCCGCGGGCGAGAGTATAATAGGAAGAAAAGAAAACAGTACCGGCTAATGGGGCAAGCAACAGCATCACCAGCACCAAAGTCGAGAGCCATCAATGCTCCAACAGTGATATATATATATATATATATATATATATATATATATATATAAACATACATACATACATACATACATACATACATATAAGACACCGTAGTACGTCAAAAGATTTCTTGTATTACGTATAATGCCGGAAACTAATAACGCGAAGTGTGGCATTTATTGAATGAATGTATTGAATGGGGTCGATTGGATAGGAATCGGAACAGTTGAGTTTTTGCCAGTCCCGTGAGAGGAGGAAAAGAGGGACGAAAGAGGCCCACGTTTCGGCGAGTCTGACGCAGTCACGTAAACGCGGGCGTGTTTTATCGTCGCGCGAGCGCGCGATAATCTCGGGTAAAGAATGCGCGGCCGAGAATATAATAACAATCTATATGCACCGATGTAACGTCGTAACGAGCTCTGAGAATGCGGATAGGACGAATGCCGTGGGGCGAGGATGGGGAAAGCCAAGCGCTGGGATCAAAGTTGAGAATACATGCAGGAGAGAAGAGATGAAGCAAAAAACAGCAAAAAATGTACACGACGGAGAGTTAGTGAGAGAGAGAGAGAGAGAGAGAGAGCGACCGAGCGGCGATCCTAATGCACAAGGAGATCATGACTAGACGTTATAATAGCCGAGTTTCGTTCTGTTGCATGCGCTGCGGCTGTTGCCCCAGTGCAGTGCCACGATCAGGAGAAAGTTACGCTCGGGACATAATGTCCTCCTCCTCCCTCCCTACCCGCCCCAACATTTCTACCGCGGCGGCGACCCGATCGCCCGCGCGCTCGTGTGGTCCGGCCTGCAGTGCTGCTGCAGTCACAATACACACGCGCGCGCGCTCACACACACATACGCAGCGTCGACGGCCCGGTAACAAACAGCAGTAGCAACAACAACAACAACAACAACAGCGGTAACAATAATCCACTCGTCTCCTTTCTCTCTCCCACTAGCGATCTTCGTGGTCTTGTTTCCGTGTCTCTTCAGTCCTCTCTCTATCTCCCGCTCTTCAGCAGTTACGCGCTGCATCGTAGCGCCGCGCACTTTATGACACGCGAGAGCTCCGCGCTATGGCCTCCTTTTGCTCTATATATATATATATATATATGTAGGGATTATATATTCACCTTCTTTCACCGCTTCTCATGCGCGATTTATATATGCATACACAAACACGACACATATATACACTCTTTCTCCCTCTCTCTCTCTCTCTATCTCGAAACAGTATACAAACATATATATACAATGAATTGTCGAGCGCATTATGCTGCAGACGTGATACTCTTGCAGGCGCTTAGATGCATATGTGCAGTCTTTTGCGCGTCTGCTTGTTGGCAATGGTGTTATATATATGAAATATACGTATATAGACGTGAGGACCAAAAAAAGTGAAAGAGAGAGAGAGAGAGAGAGAGAGAGAGAAGTAAGAAAAAATGAATGGGAAAAATGACTCAACGAATGCAACGCGCGCAGTTCAATCGAATTAAATCGATATCGTGCGGTACACATACGCACACATGCGCGCGCACACACACACACACACACACACACACACACATATATATATATATATATATGTATGCATTTCTCGCGCGCGCCCAGGTTTATTAACAGTTTTATTAATCAAGAGCGGTTTGTGCGTGTATATAGAATATGCTCAGCGGCGTGTCCGCATGAGCCATGAATGCGCGCGCGCGGCGCGGGCGGCGCTTTCAAGCGTTTAACCATATCGAGTTTGAACCACGCGCTGCCCGTGCGCCGCCCGAGCAATTATTTATCGAGCTCTAAGAGACCCAGGCGGAACGATAAATCATACGCACACGCACATACACACACGCACAGATAATATATATATATATAGAAATGCAACGCGTGCTCAAATACAATAAATAACCGTACTTTGCGATATTTGCTCATGTCTCCTCTTTTCTTTTTTTTTTCCTGAAACTTTATATTACGTTTTCATTAGATAAAGCTCCAGAGAGGGAGAGGGAGAGAGAGAGAGAGAGAGAGAGAGACAGAGAGGGGGTGGCAATCGACGTTCGACGTTTGACAAATTATTAGATAAGAACGCAATTGCGAGAAGGCTCTAATAACTTTGGAATATATATACATGGGAGCCGCGACTGTACGGATGAAAAATGCATTGTGTGCAATTCTCGTGGGAGGAGGAAGGCATTACGGGGCCGTATCGAGTCTGACTCCGGTTTAACGGATTGGGTGGTGGGAGCAAATGTATAAAGTTCGTGTATAGGATTTTATACGTACCTATATATATATATATATAAGGTGTGCGCTCGATAATTACGGATAATTTTGAAATTATACGCGTATAAATTCGAGTTTCGACGTATTCTTGTTAAAATAAGACTTTATACGTGCGCGACGATTTTTGATATATTTTCTTTTTTTCCTGTTTTTTCCCCCCTAGAAATAAAACTAGAATCCATATAGGCAACGGAAAGATTTACAAGTGTTACGAGCAGAGGGAAAAATCCGTTCAAAGTACTTTAACGACGATTGGAAAAAACACCGTTAAAAATTTTTAAATATGAAGCGATTACTTCGAAGGACATGTAGTTTTTTTTTTAAACATTGAAATAGGCTTTATTTATCGAGAACCTCTCATATCCATATGTCTATCTATACAGGGTTAGTAATCGAAAATTTCGACATTGTTTTGGGGAAAAAAGCGACGCTCCGAGTATTATGGCGCGCTGGCGCACGTCTAGAAAATGAAAGAAACCCCGTTGTTTGCGCAAGAGCGCGTGAGGGGGGAAATTTTAAACTTGAAAAGGTTAATTGAATTCCGGCAGGGCGCGTAAGAAATAGTGGTATAAATTAGCCGCACGAATGTGGCGGATTTGCCCATAAAAGAAAAGAGCGCTCGTAAGTCCACATAGGCATATAAAATCGGTATACATATACATACACAATATATAGCTATTAGAACTGGTGTACTGAATTAAATATATATATATATATATATATATATATATATATATATATATAGTTTTTTCAGAGCCATCGAAGAATTGCGATTCGCGTTTCAAAAGACTATCTCGGCTATACTCGCGGCACTGGAATGTATGCGCACCACATATCCACGGTGGAAAAAATTATTTCCTCTTTTTTGTTCCTTCTATCGAAGTAAAATGGATCAAGGCGATCAGAGAAGTCATTGTATAATTTGATATACGTCGATGTTCTCAATTAAAAAAAAAAAAGAAAAAAAATAGTAAAGAGACTCGCAATAATTGCCCAACGACATATTGTACTGTCATAATTAGATAGTCGACGTTTCGAAAGTCTCGTCTATATATATATATATATATATATATATATATATATATATATATATATATATATATTTACATTCAAATTCGGAGCGGCCAATTAAATATTTTATCGTATAATACAAATATACGGATTGTAACGAATTTCTTGCACAGTTTTAACGTCGACAAAATGCGCTCACATTAATAAGTAAAAGCACTTAATAATCGAGGCGACGATTTTTTGTTCTTTTTCTCTCGCGACAGTTGGAGAAAAAAAACAGAATGGAAAAAGCAAACGGACGGAGAAGAATTGCGCGCCGAAGCAAAGCGCGAATAAATCAGCGAGCTATAGATGCAGATGTGTGTGTGTGTGTTGTGTGTGTGTGTGTGTGTGTGTTTACGCGTTACATCAATCGTTCAGTTCTGTCGTTTATTATGAAATTGGAGTAATGCAGCCTTCGAGATTGAATTCGAGCCGAACGCGCTGCTGCTGATTGAATCTGCGACCAATGATTAACGATTGAAATTAAAACCAATTAAAAAAAAAGGAACCAAAATACTAAAAAAAAAAGAGAACGAAAAGAAATCCTGCCCGTTCGGCGAGGGAATCCGACTATTAAATTGTAAATTAATCTCACCTGTGCGCCTGCGATAATTTTAACTGCGCCTCTACGACGGACGGACTCGCCCTGGACCGCCCGCTTTTATTATACATTCGAGCAGACTCTACTCGTTCGATCGAACGATTGCGAAAAAAAAAAAAAAAGAAAAGACGGCAAAGACGATCTATTTTCCGACTCGTGGATACGCGGCAATGAGCGAAGGGGGGAGGGGGGCGCGGACAGGCGTTCGAATAAAACCGATCGTTTATGCATCGTACGTACCGCTCTGTTCCGAGGCATTATATACTGAGGAATAGGAGGCGGCGCGGCGCTCGCTTTCGTCGGGAAAAAAAGGAGGTGACAAATTTTTAATTACGCAACTACATAATACGCTCGGTGGCTTTGCGCGCGGTACTCGGCTGCTGGTCGTTGCGGCAACGAACGTTGCAGTTTCAGCTTCGTGTATATATATATATATATATATATATATATAATTCCCTTATAACGACGCTT
This sequence comes from Sycobia sp. Sy_11, assembly GCA_018907035.1. NCBI lineage: Eukaryota > Metazoa > Arthropoda > Insecta > Hymenoptera > Epichrysomallidae > Sycobia > Sycobia sp. Sy_11. The sequence continues at coordinate 302,631 of JACCIC010000045.1, read as the reverse complement.
TAAAATATCGTTTAGCTCCCCCCCCCTTCATTTCGCTTGCACATGGAACGTGGTACATGTATATATATATATATATATATATATATATATATATATATATATATTATATCGCTAATTTTCCCGCATTAAGCGCGGACGACCGGTAATCGTAAAAAGATCGGCAATAACCGTAATCTTATTTGCAATAATTTAACGGTCTTCGAGGGCATTCTCCCCCCCCCCCCCCCGCGGTCTCTCGCAACTCCATGTGCACGTTTATATATATATATATATATATATATATATATATATATATATATATATATATCTACACAAATACATAGGTCTGCACCACGTACGAAATTCCATCCTTTAGCCTCGACTTTTGTTAATACATAGGCATTTGGTGATTGTGAAAAATTTCCTTCTCATTTTCGAAATAAATGCTCAGACATAAACGCTCCGAGATCTTATCCTTTTCCCGCCTTATAGCGGGGCAAAAAATTTCGGAAAAATAAAGACGATGAAAAATACCGCTGCTTGTGAATTTTCATCGAGATTCGAGTTCTTCGAGCTGTCTGGTTTCCGGAATCGTTTCTGCCGATCGGCCCGTTCGATTTTTCTTATCTGCAACGCACGCCTCTCAATCGGGAGGGTTCGATAAAACCGGACTAAATGTTGGATACGATTCCGAGCGGCCTACATATCGTTAATTAACTTGAAGTTCCTCGTGAAAAATCGATAAATCTATTTCATGCGCACCTCCATCATTAATCAAAATTAAAAATTGCTTTACAAAAATATTAGCACAAATTAAGACGAATGATTTTCCTTCTATACATTTTTTGCCTTTTGCAAAAGTGGTATTTTTTTTAAGAAAAACGAGAGACTGAAGAAAAAAAACTCGGCATTACTGCGTTGATTCGTGCCGTGGTCAAGCGTATAAAACACACCTCGGAGCATTTTTCGTCCATTTTATTTGGTCTTAAGTAATATCACTTTTTTTCAGCGAAAAAAGCATTTATATAGAACAAAAAATTCCATAATTTTCCATAATTGCGCGGATATACGTAAAAATATAATTCGTAGCCACTTATTTTTCGAATTTCTGCGTAATTTTTTTTACGATTGTAATCCGAATATTTAGTCGAGTTAAGCGCGAAATCACATTTCAGCACCTGCAATAACAATTTCACAAAATGCGACGCGCGAAAACGTTAATTTAATAAAAAAAAAAAAAAAATAAAAAAACCAAGGAAAAAAACACAAAAGAACAATGATTTTGGACAATCATCCCGAGGTAGCGCGTCAATTTCGATCGAATTTTCTTATCCCAACTCTCAGCCCGCGTTCTCGTTCCTCGCACTATCTGTCCGCCTTTTTCTTTCGCCTATGCGCAAACACGCGTACACACAGAGCACCGCGAGAGACCGATCCTTGCCCCCCCTCCCCCCTCCGCGGTCTTTGGCCCCGGCCGCGGCTCCCCTCAGCTCCTCCCGCGCTCGACCACGGCCAATCTCACCCCTGCGTCCCATTAGTCGCAATTAGTTCTCTCTCCTGCACCTCCCCTTGACCCCTTTGGCCCCCTCGCACCACCCGACGGCTATTTCTCTCTCAGACGAGCGAATAATAATCGGCGCGCTTGTATAGGTGGCCTGGTGTACCGGTTCGCGCGCTATACAGGCACGCATCCCTACAGTCGACTGCGCACCACCGTTCGCACGGCGGCTTTTACTATATATACACAAACACATACATATCCATATAAATCCCATATCCGCCGCGCCTTATTTCCAAACGACCCTCTATGTGTATATAAATTATACACAGATACGCTTATATATCCATTAGAATATTCACCTATATCCTATAGATATAGCATACACTTTGCAGAATGTATAGGTGCAGCGCGCGAAACTGTCCGCCATACAACGCGCTCGCGGAAACACATATACGCGCACGTATACTTATATTAAATATATATATATATATATATATATATATATATCGTCGGCGGTGCCTCGCAATCGCGCCAATGTTGTGGTGTTTGAAAGGCGGCAGGAGAGACGGAAAAGAAATCAGGGGAAAATTAGTCTTTAGGCCGTGGTTCGCGAGGAAACGCTGGGGGGGGGGCAGAGGGGTAGGAGACGAGGGAAGTAAATGGGAAAATGATAGGCTCTCTTATATGTATGCCGGGCTCCGGGGCGGCTCGTGCTCGCATGAAATGAAATATTATTTTCATCGCGTATATATATATATATATATATATATATATATATATATATATATACAGGCATATTTCTTCGTACATACATGTATACGCACGTGTCGAAGTGGCGTATATATCTTATAAACATTGGGATTTAGCGCGTGGCTAAATCCCAGCGGCGCGGCGTAATTTTCGCGAATGCACACACGCATACACACACACACACACACACACACACACACACACACACACACACACACACACACACACACACACAGACATGTGGACAAATGAAAAGTATTATCAACGCGCTTTTCCCGCCGGCATAATAGCCTCAACGTACCTCTAGTGGATATGCAAGTGAACGCGTGGCCCAAGGTACACGATCTTCGTGAAAAATTTTAATTTGCGACCGCTTGCGTTTATTATAGCACGCGAAACCGAGGCAAGAGCGCGTCGACATTTACGATTGGAAAGAAGGTGGAAAGGGGCCCGGGGGTGGCGGGGGGGGAGGAGACGGGAAAGATATAACGAGAACAGTCCGTCCTCGTTGCGCATGTGCCGAGGCGAGGACGATCGCGCCCACGTCGCGTACAACGAGTAGCGCGTTTAGGGCAGGTCTTGGGGATCGGGCGGATCCCGCCCTGGCAGCCCTCGGCGTACGCCTGCTAATCGAGCCGCTGCGCTGCGACCGCGAATACGCACAAGCTACATATACACGGTGTGTGTGTGTGTGTGTGTGTGTGTGCGTGCGTGCGAGTCGCGCGATACCCCCGCGAGCGAATAATAAACAACGGAACGTCTGCCGAACACGCGAGCCTGCATGGACGCGCGCCCGGTGACCGCCTAATCAAGCCCAATTATGCAATTATGAATAGGGCTCTGCCTCTCACTCCCTCTCTCTCTGCCTCTGTCCGTGCGTGTCCTTATTTACGTCAGGAAAGGGTGGGGTCGGTTCGCGGCTTCCTCTTTCTATTTAAAATCCCCGCCGCGCGTGCTATACGAATATATCCGTATACATTCGTATACACACACACACACACACACACACACACACACACACACACACACATATAGTTTCAAAACAGGCCGTATAAGGTGTGCATAAAATAGAGGGACGAGGGAGTGGTCGAGGAGATGCGCGGTAGCCGCGAGGGCAGGCATTCTATAATCGTACGTTATATGCGGCGCGATATCGGGGTCTATAGTTATATGTATACGTATCTATGTATCAGCGCGCAGCTTAGATCGAGGCAAGAATGTGAGGAAAAAACAAGTTCATGAATTAATGTGTATATATATATATATATATATATATATATATATATATATATATATATATATATATATGTTGGTACCAATATATCCAAATCAGATTTTACAGGAAGCCGATTCGAATGCAAATTTTGAATGCAAAGTATTCATGCAAAGGTCCAAGTAAGATTTTTCGCAGAGAAGATTGCTATTGAAAATGTTTGCAGTATATAGTATAATATTGTAGTACAATAGTAGAATATATTTTCTCCAAGAATTTGAGTTATTCGAAGCTTTTCGCTGAAAAATTGGATTTGGGACCATTGCCATTTTAAATCTGAGTTTGAATTGATCCACGAAAATTGCCGTTGGATCGGTCTCGATACAATAGGAGTTGGAGTATTAATTCGATTATAAACTATTTTATATTGATTTATATTAAACTATTTTATATTAATTCGATTCGGAAACAACTAAAGTTGGGATCATTTTTTTTTTCTTTAAATAACCTGAATAGAAGAATATCAAATTGGATTTTGGATTTTAATTCTTGAGCATTTGAAGTGGATGCAAATGTTTATATTCGGCTATATTGTTGAAAAATTCACAACTGAATTGGAATCGTACCGCAGATATAAGAATTCAAATTCGTCTCTCGCTCTATATATTAATCGGTATCTATAAAAATTATAAACTTGATTTTTATTTTTCATTAGACCGAATGATTTGCGAATTATTTTGCCAAGACGCGATCGTTTTTAATACGGTACTTAATCATTGAAGTATGATATCGATCGTATTCCTAATTGGACATTGATTGTTTGCAAAACTGTAAACTCCGCAAATAGGCATTAACCAGTTTCACGGTTTATCACTGCAGTAAATTATGGAGTTGCCCGTATATAATTCTATAGATCCTTACTTTTGATTTTTGCATCGATTCGAGATAAAATTACACCTACGAATTACGACTTACGTTTTCCATAAATATTCATTTTCTTATTTATTATCTTCCCAAACTATTAGATTCAATTTAACGAATAATTATTATTTCGTTTTCAATCGATTGATAAAGATAAGGCAAATCCAATAATACGAAAATGAATTATTCGAAAATGAAAAACGTATATAGTTATCTGTTTGTTTTCTTATTCGAGATTGAAATGATATTTTTAGACCGAGATGTGATCGATTATTTGGAAAATGCTAAGAGTTACATAATGCGTCGAATCGTCGCGTTCAATTACGGCTTAATAAACGGATCATAAATGACTGATATACGATGGCCATTAAATACAAACGAACAAGAGTGTTTTAATTCTAACCACCAGAACGACTTCATCGCATCCGTCATCAATCACCCGCTTATGCCTGTGCATAATTTCTATTCTAGTTCCAACTCGTGATTTAACTACGCCAATTGCGTAATTCAGTCCGACGTATCCAATGCAGTCTTATTCCGTTGGTATAGTCGTCTGTAAAGAATTTAGTACTTTTTTGCTCAGCATCGAAGACGCAATAAATTCAGTTTGCCAAACGATATTACTAGAAAACTGGTATTTATAATCTGGATGCTAATTATTTTATATCGATATACTGCGTTTGTGTACACTTGTACGCGTTACGCGTTTTAGAATCGTTTCAATTTAACGTGTGAAATTTACAGCCAATAAAGTTTACCATTCGATGACTTAAATTGCGCGGCTTTCGACTCGTTTATTTCGTGTGTGTGTGTGTGTGTATGTTTTTTTTTATTTTCTGGTACACGCTTCGGCTTGTCTAGGCGAATAACGAAAGGCTTATAGGGTTTGGAGGGGGGGGGGGAAGAAATTATAATCCGACTGGATCCTTTTACGTGCTCTTAATACCAGCTACACTCGAAACTTACAGTATCTCCGCTAAATGAATCCGCGGATTATGAAAATAGAATTTGAATTTGAAAATAAAATTAGCCTCTTTCCAAGGTTAGATACTTTGTGAGCGATTTAGATACAAAATCGGTTTTAAATCTCCTTGTAATTAAAATTTTTAAAATAAATTGAAATCGACTATATATATATATATATATATATATATATATATATATATATATATATATGAAAGTTCAGAGTTAATTTTTAGAAAAGTTTGCTATTTATGCACAGTACACAAGTGTGCAGATACTTCCGCTGGTATTGAGCTTACATTCAGCTGAACTGTTATATAGAAAATGTTAGAATTGGGCAATTCTCTACTCCCTATAATCGTTATATATACATATATATACATATATATATATATATATATATATATATATATATATATATATATTTACAGCTAACAGTTACCCAATGATTCCAAGATTGTGAAAGTTTCTACAAGTAATACGGTAGAGAGTTAGGGTATTTAATCGTGAGTTTGAAACAAGAGGGCCATATCTTCTGAGCGCATGCATTAGAGCTCAACATCTTTTTGTTTCGAAACGAATTCCGAGGGAGTAAAGACAACAGGAGACGGCAGAATTAAATATCAAAATCTTTTCAATTTGAAATTTTCTTTTTATTTATATAATTTATATTTATATATTCAAAGGTTGGCTTTTCATACGTATAAATTTAAACAACAGCAAGAATGCTGATCAAGTATATATCTTTACCATCAGTTTTTGCGCGATTGTTCCACCCAAAGATTTTTCTCTCTCAATTACGCGGCCGTATAAGCACATTATATATATATGTATATATAATTTCAAGGTTTCGCGATCTCTTAACATGCAATTGTAAGTACGGACGATCAATCATAATCCGGGATATACGCGTTGCGGCCGCATACAATGTCGCAAAAATCATGGGCGGGCGCTTTATAAATTATATTATTGTATGCACACACACACACACACACACACACACACAGAGGCAGACACACACCAACGAAAATCAGCCTACAGCAGCAGCAGCAACAGCAGCAACAACAGCATTGATTTATCAGTTCTAGGCAATCGGCGGGCGGTGCTCGTGTAATTTTCGCGGCGTAACATTCGATGAGGCCTCGAGATATCATATATATATATATATATATATATATATATATATATATATATATATATACCCGCGACACGAGAACGGGTGAACTCCCCCTTCCAGCTCTCGTAGTTTATACGAACGTGGAACGCGCGCAAATCTGCCTCTCCTCTTTTTCGCTCCCAAAAAGACAAAACCGTCTCGTAAGCAGTAAGCATTATACACACATACATGCGCATACGCACAGACGCACATATGCACGCACATCTGTATGTATGAATATATGTATATGGCTTTCCGGAACAGAATCAGAAAGCCCTTGTAAGATTCCTCGATGCATCTTTCATACATACATACACACACACACACACACACACACACACACACACACACACACACACACACACACACACACACACACACACACACACACAATTCCTTTATACGCGCGGAAAAGACTATCGCGCCCCGCCGCAACGCCCACCTCGCCGATTTTTTGCCAGGCGCGAGCTTACCCCCCCTCCACCTTATACGATGCGCTTTGTTTATTAATCGCGATAAGACGCAATATAACGCGCGGTACGCGAGCCGCGCGCAGTTACAGTTCCGCGCGATCCACGTGCCGGAATTAACGAGCGAGTACCCGCGGGGATTTTAAACGTGCGACTCTCGCGCCGCCTCCGTGTACCGATTGTGCGCGCCGGCGAGCAACGCGCGGGCGCGCGCGCACACACACACGTATCGGGTCGTGCGCGCGCGAATTGATTTCCCCGGGGCCGCGCACTCGGTCGCGCACGCGCGCGCGCGCGCTCGCGGTACACACGTGCGCAGCGGCGAGTTTCGGCGCTCCTCCGCGTCGGGGATTGCGGGAGGGGGAGGTTGTAAGGGAATTGTGTGTATATTTGCAAGCCATTGTTTCCTCGGCACGGGATTTTTATCGGCGCCTCGATATTATGTTAATCTATATAATGGCGAGGATTTTCAGCCGATCGGCGATACTAAAGTATCCGTACAATAGCGCCTTACCGATCGTAATTTATGGATTTTCACCTATATACATGTGTATATAGTGCATGTGTGTGTGTGTGTGTGTGTGTGTGTGTATAGGTTTTATCTGTTCCGTACGTAACCCTGCGTCTCTGGAGTTTGGAGGAAGAAGGGGCCTCTCTCCGCTTTAACCGCGGCGCGACCGGTGATTTAGAGTATGGAATTTGTCGAGGATTACGAAAGCGGTTACGTTATATGGTTCGGAATTCGCAGGATATTTATCCCGATATCCCGTCGTTCTTTTTGTTTTTCATGGCAATTGAATATCGTTTCTCAAAGCATTAAGTTGTTTTGTTTGTTGCTTCAGCTCTGTTATCTCTATACGTGCGAAGCGAGGCGACGAAATGAAAAAAATATTACCCATTATATTCAATATCGATATCTATTGTTTCATAATACGATAAAGTATACGCATCTTCCAAATGTTATGGAAAGCATTTGTTTTACATTGCTCATTATAGCTGAATATTCAAAAATATAAATTTCTTTATTTAATACATTTTTTAGTTATTTAAAATTTTATAAATAATTGAAAATTATCATTTTATGAACTGAACAAGATATTTTTTACTTAAAATTAAAGATTGCACTTCTAGATAATTATCTACCAAAATTAAAAATTCATTATCTCAAAAATTAAATAAGATAGATTATTTGCGATAAAATTTAAGTACAGCAGTTTGTAAAATGATTCAGCTGCCAATAGTTGCGAATTCGTCAATAAGATAACGACAGTTATTTAAATAATTTGAGCCTGCCGAGTTTGCGTTATACTTTTTGCGGTCAAGTACAAACTGTACCGCGTTTTGTTAGGTAAAAATTATTTTGCGCTTGTGATAGTTTTTTTTCCCTTATCGTGTAACTATAGGAATAAAAGGTCGATTTAGCGTTGACTCTAAGGTCTTAGTTGAATCCATTTTTTTTTTTAAGTTTAGATCAAATTTAACGAATATGCGAGCCAAAAATTGGCCTATGGGACGCAAGATGGAACAAATGGCAACTATCTACTTATTACAGAATGTAAAAGAATCTTTCACAGGATTTGAGAATAAATCAGAGTTAGAAGAAAATATACCTGTATCGGAATGATGCTGGACGGTTACGCCGAGGTTACACACATTGGCTGTTAACAGTTTGTATTTGAAATTGTGTGCCTGAGAGAAGGTGGAGGAGATCAATTTTTCTGACAAAGTCGGCTGTGGTCCAGGAAAATATATAGCAGAACGTCGGAGAAGTATAGAACCGTAGCGTCTTGAAAACGGTGAATTTGAGCGTTGAAGGTTATTTCTTTTTATTATAACGATCTTAATGCAACACAGGCTCCAGGAATTTTATGTGATCTCATGAATTTTATGGATCGCTATCCGGATAGGGTCGATTAGAGTGTCCTCTTGTACTTTTGGGAAATGCAGATCGCATCGTGCGATTTTTAACGTAGCATTAGAAGTCATATAGTCCCAAAAGTGCAAAGTATGATTTCTATGCGATATTTTTATAAATAAGATCGCGGAGGAGATCACGGCGAGTTTGTTAGCAGCTAAATCGTAGCAAAGACGTAGAGAGAAAATTTGCAACCGCGACTCGGTAACGTTCATTCTGATATTATCTTTTCCGCGTTATCGTGCACTTCCAAATGAAAAAAAATAACAGTACATTGCTCTGGTATAAAAAACTTTCAATCACATTCGTAACTTGTGATACCAGATTTCATAATTCTTATCAGCATTTTTTTAACGTATTTGTAAAATTTGTACATTTAACATTCTACAACGAGTCTCTATTAGCTTAAATTAAAAATATCTAAGGACAAAAAATACGTTAATTAGCTACTAAAACGATAATTTCGAGCTGTTGAAAAATTAAAAATAAATTACCGAAACGAAAATAATAAATTAATTGGCTAATTAATTGCTGCTCATTCGAGGGAAAAATATAATGTTGCTATAAGTATTGGGAAGCAAAATTTTATTGAGCGTATCGCGAGATAAGATAAAAATTTATAGAATGTTGGCTCGATCTAATTTAGATAATCCATATTTGAAAATAAGAAAACAAAAATGAAACTAAGTGTAGGCCAAGCGTTTTGCATGGAAAACATTTAGATCTTTAACGCTTCGCGATTATAATTAAGGGGCGAATACTGAGATATATATATATATATATAGATAGATAGATAGATAAAGACAGAGAGAAAGAGAGAGAAAAAGAGAAGAAAAAAAAGACGAAAAGGAATATTAAGCTCGCAGCTTGGAACGTGGCATTCGTACGGCGCGAACTTTTACTGCGTGCGCATGTAACGCGCGCGCTTGAGAAGGTGCCGCGAATCGTTATATAACGGCGCGATTTATTGGCAGTTAAAGCCGATAATTGCCAAGTCGCGCGACGTTACGCCGATGACTATATTACGGGAAAAATGCGATTTTTCTTTTCCTTTTAGTTCACCAGCGGCGACGCACAGCGCGACGGTTAAACGTCTCACGCGGTATCTTCGTATTAGGAGGCGTACAGTGCATGCGGTGTCGGCGAATCGAAAATCCAACGACAACGACTGTTATGACGGGATGGAAATAATAATGCGGCTCTAATATACAGAGCATGCGTTGATAGAATTAGACCGCCGATCGACTATTTTATAGTCTTTACATGTATCGATCTGTCGGTTCGAGATCCATTAACGGAGGGCCGCCCACAGTACAATTGTATCTTTGCAAGCCACGGTATCCGTTCATGCTGTTCGGGCGTCTGAGTATATATGCATGTCCGTTTTTTATACGGGAAGGATGGAGCAGGAGTAGGATGCATGCTTTCATTTAGAAGAACAAAATTGTACTGATCCCGTCATCAGCCGTCGGATTACTATAACATCGCCGATCGACCGCCTACTCATAATATATATATATATATACAGTTCCAATCGAATGGCCGATTTTTATCGCCGCCTCCCCATGGATTCGTACATAAAGAAGAAAAAACAAGAACGAATGAAAACCGAGCGGTGGTCCAGAATCGCCGACATCAGCGCTCCCTGTTACGGTTATATATATATATATGGAATATCGTCACCTTTTTTTCCCAACCTCCCCTCCACCGGATGCTCGCTAATTGATCGAAACCGCGCGCGCAGCCAGTGTGTGCACGCGATTCCGATAAACCAACTTACACACGCGCAGGCACACTCGCGCGCGCGCGCGCACACACAGACATACGCTTAAGTACCCATTAAACGCCGATAACTCGAGTGACTCAGGCGCGGATGTATATTTACCACCCGTGTGTACCGTGCTTTTTCCTCTCCCCCCCCCTCCTATCTTGCCGAGGGGAAATCAGAGGGAGGGGGGGGCTGATGGTTCGCGCTAATCTGAGAAAACGGCAGATCTTCTGTATATATACATAAGAGGAGGATATATATATACATACTCGTGTACGGGAGCGCGAGAGCTCGGATTGAAAATACAAAAAGTACAAGTGTATAACGGCCGCGCGGCGACGTGGCCGCGCTATCGCCAGTCCCGCGCATTACCTCCCCCCGTTTGGCGTTAGTTCTAGAATATCTTATAGATGCGCGCGAGCGCACTACGCATATCTGTATGTGCATTCACGCCGGCCAGCGTCGATGGGAGAAGAGACGAGAGAAGAACGAGGTGAGAGGCATAGAGAGCGAGGGAAAGAGATAGAGGGAGATAGAGAGATAGAGCTGGATAAAGAGAGCAAAGATGGGCTGGAGACGCAAATGAGATTAATGTACTCGGTAACTTCTGGAGAGAAGGGGGTGACGCCCCACCACTCGTATGGGACGATCGAACTTTTATAATTGAAGATGAAAATGGGATGGTGTACGGGGGCTGACGTACGGGATACATACGTAAAGTTTGTTCGTTTTAAAGTTTAACGCCTGTGAGTGTGCGCGCGCGCGTGTGTGTGTGTGTGTGTGTGTACGCGCACCTGCTTCTACGCGAATACTCAGCCTCCGTAGTCTTTAATAACTCTTGAGCGATAAGGAAACGAAAGTGGCGTACGAAGTCCCCATTGCCTTTCTCCCATTCCAGCTAGTGAAATGCGCTCGCGTTTGAAGATCTATAGCCACCTTCTATGTATATATGTATGCGTAAGCGAGGGAGAAAGAGGGGGGGGGAGGGCAGGCGACATTATAAACGCCCCAGTTAAGAGACACTCGGGCGCGCGCGCTTTACGGAGGAATGCAAATTTTCGCAAAACAACGGAAAAGTGACGGAGCGGGCAACGAATTGCTCGAACAGGGGCTGGGGGTCGGGCGCGACGTTGCATCCAATTAAAACATGATTAAAACGCATCGCGAGCTGATTGGCTCGCGCCTACGCGTCTCCCGTACGCGCTTGCGGTAGAGCGCTCCGAAATCCGGAGAGGAGGGAGGCCTTCGCCGCGACTCTCCCCTCTCCCGCGGCAAGCCTACATTTCTATACGAGGTGACGACGCTCGTTCGTTAACTTAGGCGAGAACGAAAAGTTCGAGGGCTTCCTGATTCTTCGGCCGATGGCCACGAAAGTTTCGACTCCGTAAGTTTTTCGACTCTGTAAGTTTTTCGACTCCGTAAGTTTTTCGACACGTCGGCAAAGATAACGTCGTTGTCGCGCGTCGTACGATGGTTTCGCTGAATGACGAGAAGAGAAAGAAAGAGCCAAGAGGAGCGTACACAGATATAATGCGTTGTTCACTGGGAAAGTACTAAAATTTCCATTAATGTAAACAGATGACTGTACTTATGATATTTATTACAGTTTTCTATTTGATTCAATAATGCCTTATATTAGAAAAAAGAATAATAAACGCGACAAATTGTTTGCTTTACATTTACATTAAACGCATGGTGTGTGATCGAAAAAATGAAATTCCGTGAAAAAAAAGGATTTCAAATGGGTCTATCTCTTTCAATGACATATTACTCGACGTATTTAAGTTATTTTGGTGTATTAAGTTATTTGCTATTTCAATAGGAAAAACTATTTGCTTAATTCATTATCTTTTTAGTAGCTGCAGGCTCCGAAATAGAATGAAAACTTAAATTCGTATTAGCATTTCAACTAAAAGCGAAATTCTTTACAGCAGCCTCTTAACTCTACTTCGACAGCTTCCTCCTTTATTTTTACGTATACCGTCAATTTTTGATTTGTTTTATTAAAATAAATTTATAAGGAAATTTTCAGCAATGTAAGCAATACTTTTGCCTACTTATTGCATTCTTTTCTAGAATCCATTCCGATTATTTCTGTTCGTGGCCGATGACAACGAATGTTGACATTTAAATTGTCAATAGCAAACCTGACGCTTTCGGCTGTCGGTCAACCGAATACACACTGCCTTATAACTTTTCGTAAACTTTGACGATGTCAAGCACGTCCTCCACCTAGGTGGTGTCGCGTCAATTTTAGCCTGCATCTGTTGTATCTAAATATTCATTGCTCATTGCGTATGTTTGGAGCATTAAAATTACAGTCAAAGATGCCAATTTCAAGTATAATTTATAACTTTGCTCAAATTTGTTGGAGAATTTTTTAATCAGTACATTTTATTAGTTTTTTTCTTCGTATTTCGCTTTTTCATTCATTTGAATATTATTTATTTGTATTAAAAACATTTTTTGGAATAGACCTTAAAAATCAAGCACGCAGTCGCAGTGCTGGACGTTTAAATGTAAATTTAGAATTTTTATTTATTTTTGCATGGTCGTTTTTATGTGAAACGGCCTGGCGTTGATAAATGGAAAAATCAGTTTCATCACAAATATTTTCATCTCATAAAATTAAAAAAAAAAAAACAAAAGTAAAAGCAAAAAATTTCCATTTTTAAGTTTTTTAAGTATTAAGATTCTAAACATTCGTGAAACTGATTTCTATAACGAATTGATTTCTATACGTTTTTGATAAAAAATACTTGTATATATAAAAAGGCTATGATTTAGCTTAATGATCACTGACGAAGCCATGGCAGGGGGAGAGGTGCCATAAGTGATTATGTATACATGCCCGATGCAAACGAGATTCGCCCCTGACGTGTAATTGGCAAAAAAATCACCTCTTCCCTCGTGCAATGAGATCGGCGCTGTTGCACCGTCGCGAGCCCGAGGGGCATTCAGCAGGTGAGCAGCTGGTGCTTCCGAGTTTCATACGCGAAAAGGTGCGTCTGCAAGAGGGACGGAAACGAGAGGTGGAAAAGGAAGAGAGAGAGAGAGAGAGAGAGAGAGAGAGAGAGAGAGAGAGAGAGAGAGAGAGAGAGAGAGAGACAGAACAGAGCAGAGCCGCGCCCGATTAGGCGAGAATAACGGGGCGGGAGCGCGAAGAGCTCAAAAAGGGCGCGTTTGGCCGAGGCGGGGAGGTGCAGCGCTGATGACGGATTAAAGGGTTGTCAGGATAATGACGCAAATCGCCAACGCTACCCCTCGCATACACCATGACAGACGGTTCGAGACGATTCCCACCTCTTTCTTTAACTCGCTCGCTACCTCTCTGTCTCTCCCTCTCTCTATCCCTCTCTTTTTCTCATTCTTGACATATATATATATATATATATATATATATATATATATATATATATATATATACATACACACACACATGCGTCTACGCAATTTTCCTCTCAAAATCGCGCCCCGGCCCGGGCCCCACTCCCCCGCCGTCGGCTCGTGCGCAGCATCGCCGCGTTCTAATCGAGCCAGGCCCCGCGTACGGGAGAACCCGTAATCACGCGGCGAGGGCGACCGCGATCTTTTTGCGCGTGCACGCGCGCGCGCGCACGCTCGGCTCGTTTTTCGACACCGCGCGCCACGTGCATTTAATTGCGAGCGCTGCATCGCGGCGCGATATTCGCGCCGCGGCGATTGTTTAATTATAGGCCCGCGTCGAGGCGCCCCGGCGGGACGGGGGAGGGCGGCGGGCTTGGCAGGGAGAGCGAGGCGCTTCTCGTGAAGGCGTCCCTCGCGTGGCGCCGCGGCCGCGAGCGACTGGGCCGCACGCAGATGCGCCTCCGTTTAGAGCCGCTGCGATTCCAGGCTTCTCGCTCTCTCTCTCTCTCCTCTCTCTCTCTCTCTCTCGCTATGGCTCTCTTTTATGTTTTTCTTCATCTTCTCTGCTTAGCTGCCTATCTTGATCAATAGGCGTGTTTCTGCTGACGCGGCTCTATATATATATATATATATATATATATATATATATATATATGAACTGCATTGTTTTTGTGCCATTTCGTTAGCCGAGGTGATATGTTAATGATAAGCCTGGTGCAGAGCTGAAGCCCACCTCGTGTCGATGAAATTTGGCAAACGCCGTGTGTTCGTCGACGATCCGCTATATATATATATATATATATATATATATATATATATATATATGTAAATACGCACGATTGATACGGCCAGGCTAATAGAAAGCGATTTGCGGGTGTGCTGGACTTTCTGTACGGAGGTATAAATTGGCTCGTTCAATTTTGAAATCGTTCTCAGCCTACTTAAAAATGTTCCTCGTAGAAATGGTGAGTCTATAATTATTCCATTACTATATATATATATATATATATATATATATATATATATATATACGTATACTTCACTTTGTAAAAGTGTCGAATAAAAAGCTTTCGCCATTTTTAACTAAACGCCCAGCTGTACTTTTACTGAATGCTCAAAGGACTCGCGGTATTATTTCTTTCAAAGTTGAAATATCTATCATTACCGATTATTCCGTTCGAAGTATTTCTCCTTCCCTCTACACACATACGCGCACACATATATCTATATAGCTGACTTGTACGCAAGAATGCGGAAAAACGAGTTAGCGAAAAACGAATGGTCTATTGTAAAAATTGATTAAAAATGCGATAACAATTTTTGAAATGAGAAAGAAAAAAGGATATTCAGAAAAACATGAGCCCAATTATTGCGCGCGAGCGTTCGTTAATAATGAACGAGCAAAAATGAAATTTTCATTCTTAATGGAAAGTTTAGAAACCACTTGCGTTCTCGGTCGCTTTTCTAAGCAAAAAAAAAAAAAAAAAAAAAAAAAACGTGCGCCGCATCGTGTACGCGCAAAACGGCAATAAATTTTAATATCGTCGTTGGTGTCTCGTTTAACGCCGAGAATTGAAAAGAAGGAGAAAAAAAAACGTCCCGGCCACGAGGCAATAAAAGTCACGACACATAACAGCGCGCGAGATCGCGCTGAAAAGTTTCCCCCCCCCCCCGCCGTCGGTCAGAGTGAAAATTGACGAATCTCGCGCGCCCACGTGTACACGCAGAAGAGCGCGAGAGTTTTACAGCTCGACTTCGCGAGATTATTCCGGGAACGGCTGCTTTATGAGAAACGTCCTCTTGCATACCGTGCGCGTGGCGCAGGTATATTTTGAGCTATTATCTCAGCAACTTCATGCTTGCTTCGTGCGACTCGTCGTCGTATATGTGTGTCAGCCGAAATGCAGCTAATTGCACACAGTTCTTAATTTCTATTTTTCCGTGAAATTCGCCCGTTGAATCTCGGACTCATTTTCTCTCGCTCTCTCTCTCTCTCTCTCTCTCTCTCTCTCTCCCGCGCGCATTCGTTCGCACTCAACCGTCCGCGGTTAAATCATCGCAAACGCAACGTGTAACCGCGCGCGCGCGCCCAGCGGAGGCGCGTCGCTGTCTCTCTTTTTCATTTCGGCCGCTGCCCGGTCGAGGGCTCCGTCTCCGTAAAGTCGTACGGACCGAGGAGGCAAGGCCCCCTGGCTCGGCCGAAAGGGAGCGACTGAAATAAATGGAGGATAAAGGCGAAACGAGGAGTAGAGAGGAGGCTGCAAGGGACAAACTCTCCTCTCTTCCTCACCCCCCTCCCACCCGCCCACCACTCGTCTTTCACGCACGCGAGAGCCGCGGGCCCAATTCTCACGCTCACTTTTTGGCAGCGAGCGTCGGGTAGCGGCCGGATCCGCCGCCGTGCCAGCGCCGCTTGCGGTATATATATATATATATATATATATATATATATATATATATATAAATACACACGTAATGTATACGCAGCTCCTACCGACGAAGCGTCTAGTGACTACGTCCGTAATAAACAATCGTGACGTGCTCCCTGCACTCTCTCCTTATTTCCGAGGATCCTATTCCTTGGTTTCTAGACTCGCTATCGTCTCTCTCTCTCTCTCTCTCTCTCTCTCTCTTTCGCTCGGGTAAACTGTGCAATAGGTCGATGGCAACAACGACTACGTGGACGACACTCTAATCTCGGATAATGGATAATCGCGAGCGAGCGAGCCAAATACGAATAAATAGTTGGCCCCGGGCCGCGCACCCAATGGTCTGTGTCTCTTTCTCTCTCGCTCTCTCTCTCTCTCTCTCTCTCTCTCTCTCTCTCTCTCCGTTGCGCCGCTACCGCAGCGAGAAACACAGACGTATATTTTGACGACTGGAAATGGACGGCTATCGGCTAGCTCCCCTCGGGGAGAAGAGGGAGAAGGGGTGGGGGGGGGTTGAGACCAGAGCTGCATGCACCGCCGAACGCTGGAAAAAAAGCGTCGGATTCCTCCATCTCTCCTTTTTCTTCCCCCTCCCTCGACCCCTCTCCCGCAACTTCTACGCGCACTCGGATGTCTCGCGTATTTTTCTCTTTTAGCCCTCTCTGCCGCCGCCGCGGTCCGCGAGGGTCCGCGCGCCCTCGGATCCCCCGACCGCCGCTCTTGTTTAAATATCGGGTCTACCGAGGGGGAGGCCGTACGAGTCTCACTCTCCCCCCCCCTCTCTCTCTCTCTCTCTCTCCGATTCTCCCTGCTGCCGATGCTGCTGCTGCTGCTGCTGCTGCTACGCGCGCGCGTCCTCCTCTATTATTTGCCGAATACATATCCCTCGCGTGGCTTTTTCCATCGCCCCTCCGTCGCGCGGTGCGGGACGGAGGTGGTCAGGGAGGAGTTTCTAGTAGCGGCTGGCACTCCATTGCTTATTTCGTTTCATTTGCCGTTACGATGCCGCGCGCGGTCCGAGCTAGATGGGGACCTCGGGTGGGTCTCGAGGGGAGGGGGAGTCGAAGTCGGCGCTCTCTAACTGCCGGGCGCAACGCGCCTCTATATACTACTTATATATATATATATATATATCCCTCCGCGAAACGGGAGAATGCAGTCGGACGGATATACGTTTGCAGTGGTATGGGCCAGGGCTCCGCTCGTATAATTCTAACGATTCAAATTGCCGTGGACCGAACCGCGAATTTCGATCTGTCTGCGAGTGCTCGGGATAGGATGGGGGGGGGGGGAACATCGGACTAACTCCTATGCGGAAAAATATATATATATATGGAGTAACGCCACGCTTTCTCCTCTCTGATGAGTGGCTCTCGCCTATTTCTCGGACTCTCCTCCCCCCCCTCTCTCTCTCTCATTTTTGCAATTCTCCCGCCTATTGCCGAAAAAGCGCTCCCGGTGCGTTCGGCATCCACGAGCACGCCGATCCCGAGTCCCAGCAATTCGGTTCATCCCCGCCCTTTTCTTACATATATACATACGCGTGTGTTTTTACCGAATTTTCGGTTATGCCGATCAACGAAGGCCCGATAGCCGCGCGCGCAACGTGCCGACAGCACGCGAGAGAATCCGACGATAGGACAAGATAATCAAATCCACGGAGTATCGAGGCGTATAGAATTAACCGGTAGTCCGACGCTCACCGAAGCCCAGTGGTGGAGAGAGAGAGAGAGAGAGAGAGAGAGAGAATATGTAGAGCGAGTGCCGCGGAGAGTGACTCGTTTCGGTATTTTATAATGTCAGAATTGGATGGCGGCGGCCCCTGCAGCGAACGGACTGGCGCTCTCGCTAATAGATAGTTTCGACGATCCTCACGTGAGATTGAATTCGTCGCTCTCGGAATAATCCATAAGATTCGTGCTTCGTGCGCGAGTTTCGGGCGTTTCTCACTTTTCCAGAAGTGTAATTAATAAACCGGTGTAATTAAGCGACTCGTCGATTGACGCTTGGAACGCGTCAATAACGCGACCGGCCATTACTAGAAACTCATAATGTACTCGATGCGTGCCCATTCCTATGTCAATTTCGAAATTATATCGTGAGATATAGTTTGCGTCTTCGACTAAAATGGAATTCGACGACGCGATACGTATTCCAGGATTATTATCCAGGCAACGCATTGCTATCACCGGTAACAGATGCAAGTCGTCGTATTCATGCATAATCATCCTTACTTAAATATGTTAGGTTGATCTTGTTTAATAGTAAATATCACACGTTAAAATTACAATATTCTATGCAGAGAATTCAGATTTACAGTCCAATGTGAACTATAGCGCGACTCACTTTTTCTTTTCTAACCTCAAAATGAACAATTCGAATTTATAAAATCGTTTTATTAAAAAAATAAAATTAATAAAATACATAATTGCCTGAAAAGCAGAAAAAAAACTCTTGCATTATAATCCGGGACCGGCAGGAAGGCAAATGACATCATAGGTCGATCTGTCAACGTTGAACCTTGGATGGACTCTAGTACTTTGAATGGACTCGAACACTATCCTATAGAGAGATGAAACCGGATAATATTCAAAATATATCTCCGCTCTCTAACGGCTCAACCTCTGGAAGACTGCAGAGTTCAATTCGAAGTGACTCCGCAAAGACCGAAGTGACTAACCTGAGCATGCTCAATGCGCTCGTGTATTGCCAATGAACGAACTTTATTCTCGCGCGTAAGTAGCGCTTTTTAATCCTCCACCACACCGCGCCGACTCCTACAGTCCTTCGTCGCGCGCACCCTACACCTCCTCGCGCTTTCTGTCTCCTTTCCATCGAAAACCCGAAGGGTGCCTCGGTAGCGCGCGGTTCCTACGGTCGCGCGGCTCCGGCTATTGCGCGCTCTCCGCGCCGAGCGCGCCTCGGATGAACGATGTGAGCCTCTGGCACGGGCGTCCTTGCACGACGAGCGCGCGAAGTTGCTGGTGGGTGGCAAAAAAGGCGCGCGTGGACACGTGTACATATATATATATATATATATATATATATATATATATATATATATATGTATAGATGTGTGTGTATATATACATATAGACTCACCAGCACGATTGCATCCCGGAACTTAATCGACGCGCGCGCGTGTATGTAGGTGTGTTTATGTGCACGAGGATTAGTATAAAGCACACAGGAGGCTCGGGGCTGGCGAAGTTTTCGTGGAACGACCGCCGGGTGTTTTGGAATTTCGTCGCTAATAAGGATCGGTACACGCGTGCGCGCGCCCCGACCGAGTCGCCTCGCGGTGACTGTAGAGAGAGAGAGAGAGAGAAAGCTAAGAGAATCTGGACTATTTTCGGATTCCTCTGATTTCTCCCTTTTTCTCCCCCACCTCCCACCCTCTACTGCTCTTTCAGTTTCTCCGTTTTGTTGGACTCTCTCTCTCTCTCTCTCACTTACTCCTCCCCTCTTCCACTTCTTTCCGTCCTCTCGTCCTCCCTCGTCGGCCTCGTATTCGCGTCCCCCACGACCGCTCATCCGCGTGTGTAGCGCAGAGCGCGGCGGCGCGCAGCTCGTGGTCCGCCGCTGTCCATATATACCTCTGTGTGTGTGTGTGTGTGTGTGTGTGTGCGTGCGCGAGGGCGCGCGTGTACGTACGTCTCTATAAGGCTCGTCTGTATTGTAGTTGCAGTTGTGCTGCTATTCGGCAAACGATTATTGTCGGGGCGGTTCTCGGCTGCGCGCTCTCCGCGCCGAACGATCGTCCGAAATTTAACCTCTTCGGAAATTGCAGGCTTTTGTCGTCCCGCGTCCCGGGCAATTATTCCGTTAGGCGAGTTTTTACTTCCATTTACGTGTATATATATATATATATATATATATATATATATATATATATATACATACATACATACCGTACCGAATGACCGGCCGGCGGACCATTAATTCTTTATTTTTGGCTCGACGCGCGCAGTTTTTGGCGGAGAAGCGTGGCCGCCGCCGTATACCGCTGCCATTGCCGCCGCGAAGAAGTCGGATACTTTGCTGGAAAACGATATGGTAGGAAAGGCGGTTCCTGGCGGAGAACAAAACAAAAAAAGAGGGGAAAAAATGTAAAATAAAACAAAAAAAAAAAAAAAAACAACGAAACATTGTGAAAATCTCGAGAAAGCGGGCCGTCCGAGAACGAAACAAGAAGCGATTTTGCGAGGGAAGCCGTTTTCTTTTTAGTGTATGCAAACTTTCGCTAAATTTGAATAAGTATATATTGTAAGTGAACTACTGAAATCCGTCGAATTTTCTGGACTGCTCGAGTCGGTTTTCTCGGTCAGAGCGCGTACATTGATAGGTGGTGAAATGTCCCCGAGCGGGACAGTAGAATGCCGAGCTCTAAAAATTAGTGAGTAGTTCAAACTAATTGAAAACGCATAAATTGGCCTGTAAGAGATTAAGGACAAAATTGTTTTCTCTGCCTTTCACCCCTCTTTCCTTCAATAAATTTCTTCACTTGAGCATAACGTATATCTACATAATCATATACAATTTGTAATTTACGTTTAAAGTATTAGGAACTGCTGTAAAATCTGTAAACACAATAAAAAATTATGTATTAATTATATCGACTTTTTTGTAATATGTAAAGAAATATATTCAATAAGCAAAAGAACGTTTAAATTCGTTCGAAAAAATTTTTTTTTTACTAAGAAAATAATGAATTTTCAAAGCCATTTATGTGATCGCTAATTATCCACCAATTTGCAATTCTTGATATTATGTCTTATTTCCATCACTGATTACATATTTACCGACTATACGGAAATATTTACTGATCTATTTTTGGGGAGAAAATCTAAATAATTCAATCGTTAATCCATTCTCAGGATAAATGCACCGATAAATCAGTACCCACTGCAAATATCCCGTGCAGCAATATATATTGGTAATCGTTCAGTGAAAACAATTATACTAGAATTTAATTAAATATTAAAATTTTAATGAGCGATCATATATTTAAATTAGCAAAAAATATCTTAAATTTATTCTGCTCTGATTGACTAACAATTGTCTTATGCATTAGTAAAATTCACCCGCGTGCGCGCAGTGACAAACACATACACATCCTCATCTGCTCAGAAAAACACACCATAGAAACACACGCACACGCTAATGTTAGTGTTGAGAATTTATTTGGCATTTTATGCTTACGAAGATAATCTCGATTTAGTCAGTTGACAGATTTAAAAATTCGAATGCACACAGAGGCCCGCGCGCGAGCACACGTACGCGCTCACGCAAGCTGGAAAACTCAGTGATGCAGACGTTGTTGTCAATGCTACATAGGTAATAGACAAGTATGCCGCATGGATGCCGCGTCGCTGCAGCGAAGATCGTGAAGCGTGCAAAAAAGGGGGGAGGGAAGGCAGGCGAGCTCCCGAACCTTCGCCCCCCCTCCCTACCTCCTCCGAAATTCCAAGAAGCGCAACCGTCGAAAACTTCTTCGTATTTATCGGGCGTGCGATATTTTAAATTAATAGAAATGCTCTACGCCACACGTATATAGGAAATAATCGGGAGCGTGTTATAAGCAGAACGCGCAAGCGTAGAGCTGATTAAGCGCGCGTCGCGGATGAGGCAGGAAAAGCGCGCCAAAAGTGCCTCGTCGTCGGTGGGGTGGGCGGCGCGGCGAGCACTATCCGATAGGCACAATCCGTCCCTAGGGGCGATAAGCGATTGCGAGCGTCCTGCGCAACGCGGTGCTACTTAATTCACGGCTTATGAAAATTGCGCGGAGGGCGGGTGGTCCTACAAACTCGTACGTATATACGTACGTATCTTTGCCGGCAGCTGTGCGCAATTCGCGCGCGCACGCACGCACACGTGCCGCGCACAAGCACGGTCGAGGGCGTTTTATCGCGAGCGCGATCGGGCGGCGAGAGCGGACGTCTTGCGAAATGGCTGCGGCTGTGGTGTGCAGCACACCACCGCACGCGTTCCGCATTATGCCGAGATCTCGGAACGCGCCGCGTCGACTTATTGGCATGGCTGTCGCGCGGGGAGGGTCCGCCAGCCATAACCGCGCCAGCGCCTTATATATATGTATATATATATAGATGCGGCATTAAGCGCCGGAAGCGGGATATTGGAAATTATATACATTCTTCTCTTTATTATATTTGCGGCAATGCTTTTTTACTTAGATCTATCAGCGTTATTTTTCTATCTTCGCCTTTTTACGAAAAATATCGCATCGGTTCCGTAAGTATTGAACGATTGGCTCATTTGTGTTAAGAGACGAAGACTTTATTGCATTAGTCAGTATATAGGTTATATAATTTTATTAAAGGAATATTTGAAATAAACATTTGAATATCATAAAACGAATCATTATTGTAATGTAATGAAACGAGAAGAAAAGTTACTTTGAAAATAAATAACTGAAGTTTCGAAAGGAAAGAAAACATAAATAACCGTTGCCACACCTGTGATCAGTAGAAATAGACGAGTTAAGCGCGTCGACAGTGTAATAAAGAATCAATTGTTAAACATAGTTTATTGGCAATAATTGATTTTATGAATAATGAAAAAGACAAATGTAGTAACTAAATACATAACACTGTGTATAGATGAATCACTCATAATTAATAATTAATAATTCATGCATAAATACATTTTCTGTCTTCTGATTTAAGCGAGTCGCCAGTGCAGCAATACCGTAGCAAGCTTGCAATAAAGACACATTTCCAAATCTCCCTGACATGCTTTTATTAATTAAAAATAATCCTCTTTCTGTTGGCGGCAATCGTTACGTTACATGTAAAATAATAAGGCAGAAAAAAATTCTATCATACTCATGCACTATCTTCATAGATTTCTCTGCAAAAGCAAGCTTATAAGCGTATCATATTTTACGCGCACCTTCGTTGTAAATAAAACACTCTGGCCAATTTCTTTCTTTAACGATTTTTGGAACAGAAGAAGTAATTATTTATTCCAGACTGTTCAACCGCTCGAATCTTCAAAGCGCCATTTATGCCAACTTAAGAGACCGCATAATTTACGGCGTAGAAGAGAAAAAAGAAACAATTTCCAGACCATTGTACGAGAAATTATGCCAATTTCGAAAAAGGGAAGTCGAGCGAGAGCGAGCGGGCGGCGGGCGCATTATATGCACGGCAAAAATGTAGGCGAGCTACCCATGTTTATATATATATATATATTGAGCGGGCGCATATTAGAAATAGACGGGGCGCGGGAGTGGAGACGCGCGCGGGCCAGCACAAAGACGACCTGAAAGGGAAAGAAAATGGACAGTGCGGGGCTCCGCGAAAAAAATAGGAGGAGCGCCCTACTGCCAGACAAAAGTGGATATGCGCAGTGGGGGCGGGGTGGCCCGGGCGGCGGGCCCCGGGGCGGGGGGTTTTCGCCGCGCGGCAGAAAAAGGCGAGCGCAGGTATAGTGCGCGTGGCGGCGGCGGCGGCGTTGGCGGCGCGCGAGAGGGATGCGCGGGGCGCGAGGCTCAAGGAGAAAGAGCGCGAGTTGCACGTCGAAAAAGCCCCGCGGACGAAGAACAAAGAGAAAAATGTAGATACGCGCGCGCGCGGAGTCATCGGCGGAGGGCAGGCGCGCGCATGGGCACAGTGGGGGTGAAAAAAGCGCGCCGGCAAAAAGACCGCGACTGAACTAGAGAGGGAGGCGGGGGGGGGGGAGAAAGAGAGAGAGAGAGAGAGAGGGCGAGCAAAGAGTTTTAGCTTGGCAAACTGACGATTAACAAAAATGGTTCGGGACTGAAACGCGCCGCCGCCGCCGCAGCCGTCACGCCGCGTCGTCCAGCGCCCGCGCCGAAACGTAGACGTCTGCAGCGAGTGCATTTTATCGATTCGCCGGGTTTTTTTTACACACCGCGCGTGTGCCATTAAAAACTTTCAAGTACTCTGCCTGCCTGTCTATCTCTCTCTCTCTCTCTCTCTCTCTCTCTCTCTCTCTCTCTCTCTCTCTCCTTCTCTCTCACGTTGTGTGTATGTGTGCGCGTGTACATGCGTGTATTCGTGTCATACCGTCGTCCTTCTTCTCAGCTTGGGCAAACACACATTTAACTAAATTACATATGTTCGTATTTCTACATACGAAATTATTGGACGGACCCTTCGGGCAGGGCCATATTCCAAGAGTAGTAGTGACAAAAAATGGACCATCTTCGAGTACTCACCTGAAACAAAAATTAATGCAAAATCTGTAATTTAAATACAGACATATATATATATATATATATATATATATATATATATATATATATATATACGTATATATACATAGATTCGTTTTTTATGAAAGAAATTGTTTGTTGAACGAATTTCAACGATTGTATATTACTTATTGTTAATTATCCATTGGGGGAACTTTATTTATACAAACGTACATGAACGGGATTCGCCGCTAGTCTGACGAACAATCAAAATCTAAGATCCTCATTTTATATACAGAAAGTGGAAGGTGTAGAAAATCGAAACTCAGTTCAGGTCTTAAAGTGAGTGCAGAATCTAAAAAGACACTGAGTATCGTTGAGGATTATTAAATCATGAGCTTCATAATTGTAAATTTTTCGAAGAAAGATATATCAAAATTTTTTTTGAAACAAGATATTTATAATGAAAGAAAAAATTTCTACAATTTCTTGTGTGCGCGTGTATATATATATATATATATATATATATATATATATATATACATATATACTGCTTCAATTTCTTCAAATTCTTCGATCCTCGAAGAATTTGATGTTTTAACTACCCGATGCCAATAAGCATGCTTTAAAATATAGGTTAGACGTGGCGTACACACGTACGTCTATACACGCGCACAGAGGTGCAACAACATCGCACACATATAAACGCACATACGCCAACCGAGAATTCTATTACAACGAACCGTCACATATATAATAAACAGGACAAAGGTTTCTTTGCCCCCTTCCCCCGCCCACCGCCTCCCCCCCTCCTCGCGCCGCACGGGTTTTTCGTCCGGTCTCACGAGCGGTGCGGCATGCCTACCTATATATAACGCGCAGCGGCAAAAATAATCATTTTCATCGAGAGCTGCTGTATAACGGCCCCCCTCTCCCCCTTGCCTTTTGTTACAAATCCGCGACCTACAAGCAAGAAACCATCCGCGACGAAACGCCGAGCCGCGCCGCGCGCTTTCGCACCGATTAAAAACTTATATATATATATATATATATATATATATATATATATATATATATATATATGTACGGGCAGCTTTATGTACATATGCGTGTATGTACGCGCGTACGTATATATATATATATATATATATATACCTGCAATGGCTGCTGCTGAAAACGGTCAATCGACATGTGTAGGAAACGAAGCAAAAAGAGAACCCCTCTCTCCCGCACCCCGCTTCCCTTCCCACACTGGCTGGAACGTGCAAATATTCACGCGTATATATATATATATATATATATATATATATATATTATAGCATTCTTAAATTGTGCGGTGGGACACCGCTCTTCTCGCTCGTACACAGGATATTATATATATTATACGTAGTTTTGCTTTCTTTCTTTGTAGATATATATATATATATATATATATATATATATATATATATATATATATATTTCTATCGCCCGATCGGTCGTGCTCGTTGCAGCAACAATGCGCGGCTTGCCATACGCGCAGGTAACACAACCAGCTTATATATATATATTTATATAAAGTTTCACATAGGATAGAAATTACTAAAGCGAGTGTCAACGATGAACTGCGAGCGAACAAAAGTGCAGCAATATATATATATATATATATATATTGGTATAAATATCGTTGCACTTTTATTTTTTGATAATAAATTGATTGCGTGTTTTAACAGTGATTGATCTCGTAATTTTCAAATTCCGATACGCAGGAAAAGAAGAAAAATTGCTCTTCGACAAATGCTACCTATTATCCGATCAAATTTTGGCTCGCAGTGACTTGGTTCTCAAGATAATTGGATGGCGCGCAACAGTTACAGACCGACAAAATTGAGGCCAACGAGTCCGCGTACAGAAAGCCAGCGTGACAATCTCGGCCAAAGCGTCGCTGGACGTCATGCGAATATATCACGGCGGTATGGTATATCTTTCGTTGATATACGATCAAGTCGGGAATTCGCGGCTCTCGCAACAGTTGCGTTAAGAGTTCAGAATAAAAATAGAGCCTTCCGAATCAGTGAAATCGTTCGGCTCAGAATCTGATCAAACTGCACAGATTATATATATATATATTATGGGTGCTGTTATGGGTGACGACGCTTGACATATTTACCTGTTCCGCGAGCTGAGATCACATTATAGACCCGCGTAAGCTATATCTCCATTACGTTTACCGTGCTTCCATTTCTCGAATGGTCCATTATGTGCAATTCAAAATCTCTTTTCGCGCCGCCTCGCGATCCGATGCGCGGGATTCGGCTAAACTTTCGCGAATTCAGCGTCGTCGTCGATCGAAGCGTCCCTCGTCTTAAGCTTCCGTAAGCGTAAATACAGCGATGTGAAATAACAAACTGATTTAAAACTGATCGATCGGTAAGACATCATTTTTTTTCCCGCAATTTATCTGTCTTTGCCAAAAATCTACACTATACGACTGCAAGAGAAACTAAATTGGATGGAAATTTCTTTGCAATCGATGAAGTATATGTATACGTTATGGGATTTTTGTAAACACAAAAATAATTTTTTTTACAATTTACTGTACCATTTTCTTTTTTTTTCACCAATTTGAGTCAATAAAGTTATTGAATTTAGTACGTATTCTCGAGTTTACCGACTTCCTCGATAATGGCAACGAATACGAACACATTATATTCCGTGTGCATGCCGATCCGAAAATACTCGTTCTATTCAAGGGGTGCAGTTGCGGCGACGGTGTGGGGTGAGGGGGGGGGGTGGCTGCAGAATCAGAGGCAAACCACCGCGCGAGAAGATCCGCGGCCAATCGGTGAAATCGGCGCTCGTTCAAAGAAACGCCGCACTCAAGGCCCAGAGCGGGATATAGGGGGTGGACGCGAATGCCCCTCGACCGGCTTCCTGATCGCGCGAGCTCCCGGCAGAGGTACGTCGATAAATACATCGTCCGCAAGACCGACAGGAGGATGCAGCTCTTCTGCTTTTCTCACACGTCGCCTCCCTCTCGGGGTGGAACTTTACCTATGGAGATATATATATATATACATATATATATATATATATATATATATATATATATATATGCTTTATAAGTTCCACATAATAAAGCAAAATTCCATTTGCCAACGAATAGAGATCGCCGCCACCAGCGTTTTCTAATTTTCTCGATACTATAAAAGTTAGCCTCAACGAGCATCATCGATCAAACTCTCTCTCCTTTCTCTCTCTCTCTCTCTCTCTCTTTTTCTTCGAACTCTCCGCTGAGTCATCTATATATCACTCACGGGAATTTTCGCAAGACTTACGCTATACGTTGGAATTTATCATGGAAATCGATTGTGTGTATATATAGTAATATGCTCGCAATTATAAAATTGACTTTTTTCTATTTGCAGTGTATATCCCACATACGGGATCCTTATACAGAGGGTATCGAGAAATTTATATCGAGTAAGTTCATAACCATTTCTGCCTTTTACTATTGGCATTATATGTCTAACGTGGATCGAAAAGAAACTGCGATGCCTACACGCACACATATTTGTAGGTAGGAAAAACCGTCGGGAAATTAAAGTTTCTCCAATCAAGCGAAAATTATACGCGCGTTTGTTCGTTGGAACATATATAACCTTCTCTCGTTTCAAAATTTACCGTGGGATCGAGACGCATTACTTTTATTTTTTCTGTCTTTCTTTCCTGATTTTTTTTCTTCCATTTGATTCAGCGGCGCGCTACCATACGTTATACGTACAGGGAAAAAATATATATACAGTGGATTATTATGCAGGGGTGTGGGGTGGGGCGGGGGTCATTTGGAAATCGAACGCTTTCCTCTCAGTGCGTCCATCGGGGCACCATTTCTCATTGCTCCTAATCGACGACGACGTCAATTACGCCTGAATCCATTTCATCGACGTCCCCTTTTGCGCTCCGTGCGCGGCTCATATATACGGTCGGGAGCTTATACTGCTCACGGCGATACACACACGCGCGCACACAACACACATATATATATATAATATAAGCATGCACACAAACACACATTCATATCTTCTAATATAAATGATCGAGGACAAATCCGTCAAGAGTTAACGGCGGCGTCGGCGGCGCAATAAATTCCGCGGTCTCGCGCGCGCGCATAAAGTGATTTACGCACGCGCGAATAGAGTGTGCGTTTCTCTATACGTCTCTCTTTCTCCTCGTGCCCGCGCGCTCTTCTGCAATACACCCCCATATATATATATATATATATATATATATATATATATATATATATATATAATATACGTATCGGACTCCTTTGCGCGACCGTTACTAATTCATCAGCCAACTCACACTCGCTATATGTATATATGTATGTATGCAATATAAATATATATATATATATATATATATATATATATATATATATGTCGGCGTAGAGATTGTTAGTACCCGCGTCTATTTTTCAAATCGGTCTCTTTCCCGACGGTCCCCGTGAATTATGGATTTATGCATTGTTCGGCCTAAATCTTTGCGCATGGGACGGGGAGGCGGGCAGAATTCTACTTGCCGAGACGATTTCGTATTATAACTATGCAGCTCGCAAGGCTTTTAATCCGCGGCGATCACTTGGTGCGCTCTACTTTTTCCGTTTTTATTCTTTATCTATCTTTCTCTCTCTCTCTCTCTCTCTTTCTTCGCCTTTTTCTCTATCTATCTCAGACTTTCCGTGCGAATTGATGTGCTACGCTGTGTGTATGTGCAGGAAGAATTGCGCAGAAGGATCCGATCTGTGTTTCACACGGCGTCAATGAGGCCCGAGGCGAAAAAGTACCTATGGAGGGGTGTGTGTGTGTGTGTGTGTGTGTGTGTGTGTTGGTGTAAATGTGACTTAATGAGAATAAAAAGGATGCTTGCGACGCTGCAGGACTCTAGATACACTGTTTCGCAACAACACTAGTGTATTTATATACATATATGTATATATGGGCATGTGCGTGTCTCGCGAGCTGAAACCGATGCGCAAGCGCGCTTCTGCACTCGTCTTCTCGTAGGATCGCGCATTCTCCATTACAGTTTTTAACGACATTTATATATATATATATATATATATATATATATATATATATATATATATATGTATATTATATATACTGTGAGCCGCCTGGAGTGTTTTAGCATAAATTGCGTCCACCACGACCTGGACGCTTTACAACATAAATTGTTAAGCAAACGGCAACAATGTGAGACCAGCTTCGGATTGAATAATACTCTCGACGCCCATTACGTCAGCCTGACATTTTGACTAACTGCTGCTGATCGAACGGTATTGCATGTTATATATATATATATATAATATATATATATATATATATATATATATAGTATAGTATAGTATAGACAGTATATATGAATATATGCAAATCAAAAAAAAAAATAAGGAAAACCCAATAACTAAAACTTATAATAATATGCACATAAAACTTATAATGAAGCTGTGAGAAGTCATGAAATTTATAAAAATTTTGCTGATTTCACCGGTCTTTTAGAAGTATATATAATATCGATATATATATATATATACGCATACATATGTAAATATATATATATATATATATATATATATATATATATATATATACGTATACATATGTAAATACTTATAAGATGGTCGTTGCGCGTACGTATAGTGGTTCATAAAGTTGAAATTTACAACCGGCCTTATAATGGACGCTGTTATTACATATATTTACATCGGGCACTAAATGGAACTGTGAATTTTCGGACGCCTTGGCAGACCGAGTGTATACAGGAATGGTATAACAAAACCTCGCGGCACAAGTATATTATACATTTGGATCCGCGCGGTTAGAGCGTCGTTTGGCTTATATTAGACGTAAATCACGCGCGACCCGTCAAAATATCGCTCTTACAGCTGCGATTTTTTTTCGGCTCTCTCTCTCTCTCTCTCTCTCTCTCTCTCTCTCTCTCTCTCTATATATATATATATATATATATATATATATATATATATATATATATATTTGGGCACAATACAAAATACGATAAAAAAGAAGAAAAATTTTACCACGGGACTATACGTTGAAAAAGTTACACTTCGTGACACAAGCGTTACCTGGCCATAAATGGCATATATAAATATATATATATATATATATATATATATATATATATATATATATATATGTAAATGGCCAACAAGCGTTAATAGTCACCGGTTCGTTTATTCCAGGAACTTTTTGCAATATTTCGGCCGCTCGTGACGCGGCCCCCGCGCGAATTCGCCTCCCCTCACGAGGGTGGCCAATCGCTTATAGAGCGCTCGCAAAGCACCGTAACAGTAAAACGGGCCCGCATCATGACCGAGCGCGGCGCGCTACGCCTCCGCTGGTTCGTGCCCCCCCCTCCCTTCCTTCCCATTCTCGGTCCACGATGGCGATCCTCCCGCCATGGCGTATTCGGTCGTGTGCTAAAAGACCCTCGCTCAGAAAAATGGTACTGTCTTGGAAATATTATCGGAATGTTCAGAAACACCTGTACGGGCTCGTTCTTTTTGATTGCGTGAGAAAATTTGAATTATATATATATATATATATATATATATATATATATATATATATATATAAATAACGGTATATAAAAAATTCAAGATAAGAAAGCTTGAAAATTGCAGTTAACATTTCGCGTATAAAGGGGGATTCCATTTATTTGTAAGAAGGTATTTTTTGAATTTGGACATATCTGATATAATATATATTATAAATATATTATACATAATGATCGTGATGAAATTAGGAACTTATATAATTTCATCAGAATTGACATTCCTTTCTGAACCATCGATAATTGAAAGTGGCAATCCTGCACATATAATAGCCACTATTAGAGGATGCATTCCAAACGAGTATTGGAGAGTGACGTGGAAGTGGAATCCTTGTATATTCGTGTATATGAGATC
Source organism: Sycobia sp. Sy_11 (assembly GCA_018907035.1). Lineage (NCBI taxonomy): Eukaryota > Metazoa > Arthropoda > Insecta > Hymenoptera > Epichrysomallidae > Sycobia > Sycobia sp. Sy_11. The sequence continues at coordinate 271,027 of JACCIC010000045.1, read as the reverse complement.
GACAGCTTCATCAATTTTTATTTTTTATAGAAATAAAATATGGTTTTTGTTTTTCTTATACAGTAAATATAAAGAAAACTCTATCAGATCTAGATATAGGATGTAAGATGTGAATTTTCAAAAAGTAGGATTTTACGATTAATGTTCGATGTGATTTCAGGTTCTTAAGTTGTATTGCCTCAGATGTATTTCTTTGATGAATTTTTCGTGTATGTTATAAATCATTTCTTTCGAATTTCAATTCAATACGATCGCTGCGCGTCTCGCCGCGAATCCGCGGGCCAGAAATGTTTTTGCCGAACACGCCGAGGAACGAATCAGCCCGGCTACGTAGACGCGAGAAATTTATTTAGGAACGAACCGTACGGACAATTTCGTAGGTATAGATACGGCGCATTCCCGTATCCGTTCGCATATTAAACGGGTCGTCCGAGTTTCCAGTCGGCCTTGGCCTCCTCGGTTCTTGTATATATATATATAATGTAATACGCGATCGCCGAAGGGAGCGCGCTCGGGACGACTCCCCCGGCAACGCGCGGGGCGAATTGGAATTCAATGGTTCATACGTCGCTGCGAGGCACTTTCAGAGACCGGGAGAAGAGGCATTAAATCGGCCGTGCCCGTTGCGCGAAATAAGGCTCGATCCGCGTTCGACGGACACGGCGATGGCGCAGGAGGGAGGGTGAGGAAGGCCTCTTGGCTTTTATTGTTTCGGACGCGCGATCGCTCGCTCGCGCCAGGGTGTGTGTGTGTATGTGTGCGTGCGCGCGCCTGTTACTGCATCATGTGTCAGCGCGCGTGGAAATTTTAAAACTATATATATATATATATATATATATATATATATATATATATATTATTTATATATAGAAATTCATGTTTGTGTATCTTTGGATCGAGTCGCGACGAAGAACCTCGATGGAATACCTCGAGCGAGCGGCTTTGCACCTTGCGCAACGTCCCTCGCCCGCGTCGTCTTTGCCGTGCGCCGCGACGACGGCGGAGGAGCGTGAGAGACGTAGAGAGAGAGAGAGAGAGAGAGAGAGAGAGAGAGAGAGAGAGAGAGAGAGCGCTATAAATCGCAGCAACCTGCGCGCGGGCACCGTGCCTTGATTTTAAAAGTAGTTCAATGAATTAAAGAATTGCGCCGGGCCTGCGTTGCACGGAAGGAGAGACATTGGACGAAAGAGAGAGAGAGAGAGAGAGAGACAGAGAGAGAGAGGAGGGGGGGGAGGGAGAAGCTATAAACTAGATAATACCCCGGTCTCTCTGTGTATAATTGGCTTTTAAATAGATCTTAATTTGTAGCTTGTATTACGAATTAGTTCGTTGCGGCTAGATCGGCTCTATTAGTTGAACAGGCGGGAAGCCGACCGTAACGATTTTTACATTTTTAATTAAAGTATTTATAGACCGAGAGGTTTTTTCACGTAGATTCTTATGCATTAAACATATGTAATCAAGCAAGGTCGGATGTTAATATAGCGACACACCTGATAAATAAGCCTACTTAAACGGGCGCGGGATCGGATATAACTGCTTTTGAAAGTAGAAAAAAAAAAGCTATTTCCGTTTAAAGATCAATTGACCAGTTTTTCCGTCGAGCAACGGTATCGAATAAATAGAGTATATATTACGTTTCCTAGGATCGTATGGATTTAGCGCTTGCAGAATGCCGCTTCAACGTCGTATAGACGGCTCAACGCGATGAACTTTCGTCAACGCGAATTTTGCGAAAGTCGCAGTAGTCGACGCGTACATCGAAATGTTCACTGGCCTCGGTAGTATTATTCGGAGCTGGCCATTTATTGTCTCTGATGATTAATAGGAACTATTGCGTGCTGGCAAGGGTCGTCCCTACCGCGACGCAAGACATTTTTCCTCGTACCTTCTGGTCGGACGTACCGTGCGTATTGGCTGCATTGATTTCGTGCGCATCGACAACCTACGATTCGTTGCTGTTACGTTGACAATTAGCTACGCATTCTTCATTCTTACCTTCAACTTTTTTACCCTCTCCTTATTTCTGCTCGTATCGTGCGATCGTATTGTGATCGATAATATTGCGATATTATACGTTGCTCTCTGTACGCCGCAATTTGACTCGCTTCGCCTATTGTCAGTTTCGTTTTCTGGTCGGAGAGAGAGAGAGAGAGAGAGAGTTAGCTAGGCGAAGTGGAAAATATCAAGAGACTACAGAGGGGTAATCTGACTCTGTAAGGAGCAGCTTGTCGTCCATATATATATATATATATATATATATATATTATAAATTAGAACCACAGAATCGAATTAAATATCGATATTTCATTCTTTTCGATAATTTCCTTAAAGTAAGCGGCCTTACAAGTTTATAACGCAACGCGTGCCCGTATTGTGTGTTTATAAATCTTTTTCTGTTTTATATATATATATATATATATATTATATATATATATATATATATATATATATATATTTAAATACAATAAATCCAGCCCACTCGCTTATAACTGTAAAAGCAGACGCGAGCTTCCTCTCGCCAAGGACAAAGGGACGATCGATTCACGGCCAAGGTGGACACCTACTTTATCCCCGGTACAAGGTGGGATTCGCAATAAAATCACTACCGCCCTCCCTCCTGGCCGTCGTCCGGTTCTCCATTGAGGCGTTACCCGAAAAACGCTCCCATTCTTCCGTATGTAGATTTCGCGTTGCGTGTAAAGAAGAGAGAAGAGAGAGAGAGAGAGAGAGAGAGAGAGAGAGAGAGAGAGAGAGAGAGAGAGAACGAGAGTAAGAGAAAACGAGAGTAAGAAGAATGAAAGAGGAAGAAAAACGAGGAATGTTATATGTATCGTCGCTGTCGCTGCGAGTTTTGCATCCGCGTTCACGTCCGGCGCAATATAGTGAGTGAGTGAGGGAGCGAGTGAGAGAGAGAGAGCGAGAGAGAGAGGGACAGAGAGAGAGACTTTTGTTCCCCTGACAGTACTAATTCCGCTAGCGGCGAAACTGCTTTTGTGTATTTATTCGGGGAAAAAATGTCGCGTGAATATTCTTATACATACTATATATATATATATATAAATCGCGTAAACGCGTCGCGCCGATCTATATCCGCGTCAGGAAAAGGAGAGGGGTGTGGAAGACCGCGTTGTTGCGCGCGCCTCTCCGATCGCGCGCGGTAGCGGCGAATCTTCAACCAGCCCTCTTTCTCTCTCTCTTTCTCTCTTTAGATCGGGCTTTTTCTCGATTCGTGCCAACGAGCCAGGCGAACTTCTCTCGCTTCGACGTCGTTGCGCGGTATATATATATATATATATATATATATATATATATATATTATATATACAGCTCGTTTGTTCCCTCTTATCCCGTTCTTTTGTCCTTCCCACCCGTTTTACCTATCCTCTCTCTTGCTCTCTCTCTCTCTCTCTCTCTCTCTCTCTCTCTCTCTCTCCCTCGCCCTCACGCTCCTTCGGCGCATTTTTGATTTCCTCCTCTTTTATTTTTGCAGGAAGGCGGCGGTGGCGGCAACGAGCGCCGAGTGGCCGTGCTACCTGCTAACCGTGTGCGAGGGAGCCCTGTATCAAGAGGACGATTGGGCGCGCGAGTATGTGCGCGCGTGCGTGTGTGTACGTGCCGACACAACGGACCTGTTGTTCGCAACACGTGTTTGCTACGATCCGTCGTTCCCAGTCTCCTCTCTTTCTGTCACTCTCTCTCTCTCTCTCTCTCTCTCTCTCTCTCTCTCTTTCACTCGGGTTCGCTTCTCCTGCGAGGGCTTCTGGCTTCTTTCTCGCCCTCTCTCCCATCCTCTCTCGTCTCGTTTACTTCGGGATTCACTACTGGCCAGGTTGTTGCTCATCAGGCAAGAGAGAACGAGACAGTGAGACAGAGAGAGACAGAGAGAGAGAGAGAGAGAGAGCGAACAACGCCAAGACTGGAAGGCGACGATGTATTGCCACCGATGACAGTTCGTCTCGCTTCTTCTCGTTCGCCATCCCATTTCCCCTCTTCCTCACCACCCTTGTCGACCGTACGCGTCGCGCGTTCGCTTTCGCGGCTCTTCGTCTTCGTTCCGCTCTCGTCTCTCTTCTTACATGTACGTTATATATATATATAGTATATCTATAATATATATAATACATTATACACTTTTTCTTCCTCTTCGCGGTCCCCTCTCTTGCCCGCTTAGTCTGCGGTCAAGTTCTTGTTTCTCCATATTCTCCCTGTTCTATCAATCTTCGTTCTACTCCGCATATAGACGCACGACCGTTGCCGCTCTTTTACATTCCTGTCTCTCTCTCTCTCTCTCTCTCTCTCTCTCTCTCTCTCTCTCTCGCTCTATATATATATATATATATATATATATATTATATATATATATATATAGATTTGCTCGCTTTGCAATGAATACCTAAATATCCTCTTGATCGGCTCCCTCTTGATCGGCCTTGTATTTATTTACTCGACACAATTTTTTGCCAAAATCCCCGCTGATGTTGGCGTCACGGGCGCCGTATATTTTTTGTAACATCGTTTATGGTTTTTACGATTGATATATACGTGGCATTATCGAATTAAAGTGTTAGGAAATTGCAATTTATTTCGAACCGTAAATTGAATGCGCAATTATTTGGTTTAATTTTTTATTTAAATTTTGAATTAAGTTGTTCGAATTTTTCTTTATATGTAAATTCATGTATTGGAATTCTACTTGAAGCATTTTAAATTTATATATATATATATATATATATATATATATATATATATATATTTGAGGATACAAAATTCTTACATGAACTTCTTGGGCTTAATTCAACAACGGATATATACAAATTTACAAATTCGTTCCTACAATTTCGTACACGACGATGCTTCGGCACTCCTCTCATTTCTATATATATATATATATATATATATATATATATATATATATATATCGCATGCATATCTTTTCTTTGCCCGCGCGCGTTATCAGTTCCTGCAATTTATTTTTTCGAAATTCCGAGCCTGGTCGGCCAGCTCGACTCGAAATGAGAAATGTTTTTTTAACAGTTTCTCATGTAACTCGAGAGAGACAGAGAGAGAGAGGGGGGGAGGGGAGCATTTCGAAAAAGGACGGGGAAGAAGAGGCTCACAAATAAACGTGCGAGCGCGAGAGAGGCAAATTATACAATCGAAAGAAATCTTCCATCCAACCCTTGGCGCGGGTTATTTCGAGATTTCGGAATGTACGTATCTGTGTTTATAGGCGTGTGTGTGCGTGTATGTGTGTGTGTGTGATAAAGGAGAAGAAATCGAAAGAAAGAGAGATACAGAGACAGAGAGAAAGAGATCGTTCAAGAAAACCGATGTTTCGGAATCGGTTGGATGCCATCCTGGGCGCAATTTCGGACTGTCCGAGCGTTCGCTCTCGGCGCTGAGAGAGAGAAAGAGAGAGAAAGAGAAAGAGTTTCGAAACTATAGAGGGAACACACGCTCGATTTAATTCCAACCTGCGGCTACGTTCTTGTCTCTCTCTCTCTCTCTCTCTCTCCCCCATTCGCGACTATTGTCAGTCGATCGCATTCTCCAAATTCAGGGCCGCGTGATCATCCCCTCCGCGCCGTGACTCCCACCCCCCTCAATTTGGAATACAATTCCTTTACGCCCGTACGCGCGCGTGGATCCCGCCTACTCCCCCCGTCCACCTGGTCCACGATGTTGCGCGCCTTCACGGCCACACTATATATGTACGCACATGGCCCGTCAACGATTGCGCGCATTACATGCGTCTACTTCTCGAAAGGGGCTACTTTTGGCTTATTGCTTAATTGCCGCGATTGTTCTGGTGTTGGCCTCGTAGGGGATGGGGGAGAAGGCGAATTTTTCTCGTTTACGTGGCCGACACAGGAAATTTCGTGCCGTTTTCGTATATTATACGACGTTTTGTCTTCGTTATTACTCTGGACGCGGGTCGGTGCAGAAAATTGCCCAAACACCCGTCCTCCTTTCCGCCGAACCTGGCAGACGTCTCCGTAACGTCGAGATAACGTATTAAGTGTGCTTTACAGAATAATATTCTCATATACGTATGCCGACGATTCGATGGAGAATGAAAAGGAGAATATCACGCGAATCGTGAGCGAAGAAGGAAAAAAAAGACAATTTGGCCGCGCAGTTATAAGGAAAAATCGGTTTATGTATTTATATATATATATATATATATATATATATATAAACGCGTATAATAAAAAGTTAGTGCCCAATAAAAGTTATATATACATACAAGATGTGGAGAATTTTTGAGTTTGCAATTATTATTCATTGCGCGCCGATAACGGCTTTGGGAATTTTTCTTTTCGAAAGCCATTGAATAGGCCTCTGGGGTTAAATGTATAAGTATCTGATAATTGTAAATTATCGCGTACCGTCCGCCCGTACGAGGAATGAGAAATTTCGCCGACGCGTGGAATTTAAAAATAAAAACCCTTTTATCATCTTGATATTTTGATTTTCAAATTGCTTTTACACGTGTATATATATATATATATATATATATATATATATATATATATATATAATCGGAAAGAAATAATTAACGTTATTTATTAAACGCCGTTGTAAAGTAAAGAATTTGTATGTGAAATTTCGAGCCTGGGAATTTTTAAGGCGTCAAGGAATATTATTTACTTACGATAAATTATAATCATTGAACTAATTTATTTTAATTTGTAGAACTTGTATAGTTGTCTCGAGTGACGCTGGTTCTTTTTTGCCGTTTTTCAACGAAATTTTTGTAACGAAGGAACAGAATAACGAAAAACGTTATTATTGAATAAAAAAATATATATATATGCCGATAAAAGTATCCAGATAATACATTACGTTCGAATGGAGAGATTTAATTTTTTTTTCAATAGAAAACATATGTTTGTACTTAAAATATTCATGAAAACGTTGTACTGTATTTCCTAATGTCGTAGACGCACTAAAGATAGAACGTAATGTGATGCGATTGTTTGTTTTACATTTTAATTAAATGCGTATTCTATTAAAAAAGAAATGAAATAAAATTAATTTTTCAAACAGATCTACATCTTCGAACAATTTTTGTATACAGTACATGTATTTTGTTTGAAGAAATATTAGACTAGCATATCAGCGGTAAATTACGATTTTCTTATTAAACGGATTTTTTATTACTTTGGTCCATTCTTGGTTGTTAGCTATTAATACTAAAAAACAAATTGAAAATTTAAACTGATATTAAAACCTTTTTTTTTAAGGGTAAAGTTCTGTAAATGAGTTATAATAAATTCGATTGTGGTTTTCGGTTATGCCGACGCCAGATTTCGCGAATATTCGCGACGTTCCTTGGCAAGTTCAACGAGCCACAATCGAATCCACGACAATTCCTCGCCCCGCGCAATTTCCGAGGACACGCATTGACTCCGCGGTACGACGCTCGGCGGCTCGCCCCCCGCGGCGCCTCGGCCCGCGGGGGGGGGGGAGGGAATCCAGGAACGTATTGCGCGGCCGCGAGCGCGCGCGCGCTCGAGAGGCCTTATATTCCGTCCGAGTGCTGGATTCGCGACGCGGGCGGATCGTGGGTGCCCGGTGCTTACGTCGAGACTTCTACGCGGGACTCGCGCGCCCGAATCGCAGGGGAGAAAGTGGCGTAATGAAAATGACGCGGGAAAGATCCCCTTTCCGACCTGTGCATTGTTTTCGGGAAGAAATAGAGCTCGCGCGCGCTCGGAAGCTGGGGCTCTAGCTATATAGCTTGTGCTTTTATATCCACATATATATACACGCGCGCGCGCGCGTGTATGTGTGTATGTGTGTGTGTGTGTGTGTGTTTGCGTGCGTGTATACCTATAGTTCGTGTGTGCCTATAGTTTGCCAGAAAGGGCGAAAGACACCCCGAGTATACTTGCGCCTCTCATCCGGGCTCTTGCGAATCGCGCTCCTCCCCCCAAGTTGCGAGTTTCCTTCTCGCAACGGAAGAATATATAACGAAAAAAAAAAATCGTCGGAGACGACGTCTTCTCGCAAGCGGAAGTTGAAGCGCGGCCGTGACTTAATGCCGCGTACGTTTATGCATATACATACACGTATGCATAGCTTTATCGCGTCGAGTAAAGAGAATGGATATACAAGTTGTTTGTAATTCTCGTTTGAAGCGCATTACATACCGAGAAGGGAAATTGAGAACGCGCTCGTATTATATGGAGCGTGGTGTGAAAAAATTTCAATCCCTCTCGCGCGTTACTCTTTGCCCGGCCAATCGAGTTTCAAGAAACGTCCGGGGATTGTTCAAAATGCGAAACTTACACGTGCACGACGACTCTGTGGCTCGGGCCCAGGTAACTTTTTGGAATACAATAAAAAAAAAAACACGATTAACAAAGTTTCCTCGAGCCGCTTACGCTGAAATGTTTAAACTTTGTACGTAAACTTTTGTAGCCATATATATAATATGTATATATATATATATATATATATATATATATATATATATATATATATGTTGAAAACCGTATGCTCGTTAAAACGAGAGAAAAAAGTTGCCGAGAAATGGAAAATCTAGCGCGAGCCCTCTCTTTGAAAGGGTGTAATTTTTGAAAAAAAAATCATTAAAGCCAACCTACATTACTACCTTTCGCACTTACTCACTGCATCGCAGTCGTCTACTAAGGCGAGCATTCGCTTTACACGCACACACATGCATACGTACACTCTCTCTCTCTCTCTCTCTCTCCCTCCCGCCCTCCTCTTTGTCTCACTCCGTCCCTTTTCGCGCTCGCGCTATAATCACAAACTAGCAAGCGAGTAGTAAGAGAAAAAGGATATATTAAATCGTTGAAATTAGCAAATGTATGCAGAAGTTCGTCTCTGATCAGCAGAACGCATACGGCAAACCCTACGTATTTCATACTGCACATATTATACTGGATCTAATATGTACAAGTTTACGCTTCCGTGACAGCATATAAGAACACACATGCCAAATCCTTACACAGACAAAAGTGCATGAGCGCGCGCGCGCGCGCGTAAAAATCCATTCTTTAATCGTGCCCCGTGCATGCATATGCATACGGGTGTACCAGGGAAAACGCGCACGGGGCGGTACATTACAATTACATATACCTATATATCTCACGATACAGCGATGAGAGGGCAGTCGATGCGTATATACATTTTACTTACGAGGTGTGAACTCCGCGCACTCGGAGATTTCTCCGCAGCGATGACGAGAGCAAGAAAGAAATATACCAAGTACGTGCTATATATAAATGAGGGTGTGTGTGCGTGTGTGTGTTCGTGACAAGGGGGGAGGGCGAGTCGGGCGTTCGCGAGATGTGCGCGCGGCGAGGCGGAGGTGCATACATGCATGCATGCATGCACGTTGTATGCACAGCGAGCGGGCCAGGAAGACGGAATGTGCATCGCGCAGCGGTAAGTGCACCGCTCGCGAAGGGGAGCGATGACGCCAGGGGGAGGAGGTAAGAGAGAAAGGGAGTCAGCGACACGGCGCGCACGAGGCGGGCGGGTGCGAGAGAAGAGCGACGAGGGGGCTGTGCCCCCGGGGGGAGGCGTCAGTCACTCCGCCGGGAGGGTGAACGGGAGCGGAGGGGGCTCGAGAAAGCCCGCGCGCCAGCCAATGAGGGCCGTCCGATACGGCGGCCATTTTAATGATCCCGGCCCCGGGGTAAACAAAGTGAGGCGGAGAGAGAGAGAGAGAGAGAGAGAGAGAGAGCGCGTGAGATGGTCGAGGGGGGCTGGCGGGTGCGAATGACTGCCGCTGCACCCTCGACTCTCCCAGTTCGCGCCGTCTACGCTGTCGCCTCGGTACAGTAACCCCTTTCTCGGCAACGACGCGGAGGAGGGATTCGGGGGGAGGAGGGGGAAGGGCGGCGATGGCAGTGCACCGGCAGAAGGGGGAGAAAAGTGCATGTGCACGTGCGGGGTGACTGTCGCGCGCGCCCGCTAACACGTACCTATATGAACGCCCACGTTGCGGGGAGGTGGGTATGGGTGCCGGAACGACCAATGGCTGGGCGACTTTGGATCCCTCGCGCCTGCGATGCATGTGTGCGCGTGCATGTACATTGACGCGTCGCACCCGAGGCTTACACGCTCGCCCTCTCTCTCTCTCTCTCTCTCTCTTTCTCTCTTACTCTCCCTCTTTCTCACACTCTTCTTTCTTGCAATTTCTTCTTATACGCTTCCTCCCTGTATGCATGCCGCGGCAGGCATGTATTTATATATATATATATATTGCATATAAGTTGGCACGTCGGGCGGGTCATTCGCTCGCTCGTTCGTACATCCACGGCCACCATGCACTTTTCTATATTCCTGAAGCCGAGTTGTCCCGGCGGGGTTGCCTTCCTCATCGGGCAGGCAACAGTTGTCTCGGATATTTTCATCATTGTGGTGATTATTATTATTATTATTATTATTATTATTATTATTATTTATTATTACCGAGCACGAACCCCTACATCAGGACTCGGGACGTATGAGCGCGAATCAATTAGTGGGAGATTCGCCAGTGCCACGCACTCGCGCGCACGAAATAAAAGAAAGTCGAACAGGAGGGAAGGAGAGAAAGAGAGGAAGTCGGCGGGGTACGCATACAAATGGAAAGTCATTAAGCATGGCTCACAGATTTATCCGTTGCAAAGGAATAATAATACTTCCTGCGTAATTAGAGGTAGACAGAGAGACCCAGAGAGAGAGAGAGAGAGAGAGAGAGAGAGAGAGAGAGAGAAAGCAAGAGAGATCACAAAGAGAGAGAGGGATGGATTGCAGAATTTTAGTTAGCGAGAGCTTGTTAAGTTTTTTGAAAACTGACAAGCTCCTTCGACCGACGAGGGTTATGGAGCGCTCGAAAAAATACCTGTAACTTTTATTACGAGGCTCCCTGACTGATCTGGAGTTCGCGTTGTATATAATATGTGTCGAGATTAAAATCCTGGCTGTCAAGTTGCTAAACATTCACAAAAACTCATTATGTCAGATACAGAGCCTGTTAAACAATGTTTTTTTGTTTTGTTTTTTTTTTTTTTAAACATACTCAAAAATTACATTGGTATATACACTTACCGACGATTGAGTTTCTCTGCGTAAAATACTTTGAATACTACTACATATCGCATGTTAATCTTCACGAATCAAAAGGAAAAGTATTCCATTATATTTGGTTTTTCAGATTAAACGCAATAGAATCCCGATAGGGAGTACTATCTCGCATTATAATTAAATCAAATATCTTAAAATGTATCGTCCGATGCATGTGTATTGTCATTGTTATCTACAGATCTTAAACTTAGAATCGACACAATTTAGAAACTATTTTATGACTTAAATTAGTTGACAAGGCATTCGAGCCTTGCGATATGTAGTTGAAGTAATTCACAGTTTGAAGGATTATCCGTTAATATTTTAATCTCTGTTCAAATGAACTTTACGTATATATTTTTTCAGAAAAAACATTTCCCTATATAAAATATATATTTTTGTATCTGCAACGATTTTAGCATCGTATAAGATATTAATATGCGATATTTTTTGTTATTGATATTTAATTAAATATATATTTAATGTTGGAATTAAGAATTACAATCTGATGTAATATACAAGATTTATGCAATTGAAAATACTTATTATATTTGTTATGGTTATGAGGTACTTACACGGATAAATTATGTGCACGAATGGAGTTCTGTTATCAACTGAGAAATGGCTATTTGTCCAATAGTTTTTGTAAACCTAATAACTTGTAACATTCTTTACTACTTACTTCTAAGTATTGAGACAAGATTGACCGTTCATATTTCATACCTCTTATATATCCTCATTATAATCTACGTGAACGACATAGTTGTAACGGACTCAACTAAAACGATTTGCCACGGTACTTTTAGACTAACCAGCAATCCTTCTTGCATGCGCTGGTACATGCTAAGTAATTGTAATGCAAACTCTCGCACAGCTCTAAGCCCATTCAATAATAGTACAGCAATTCCACGGACTCGCTCTCTGAAATAACTATGAGAAATCACAGTGAATAGAAAAATTTGCCATCTCATCAACTAGAAGATGATAGAAGCTTGAATCAAATTCAAATCAATCTATTAAGCCATATTCTTGATCGCAATCCTCAAGAGTATTTCCTCTAACATCAATAACCTTTGAACTGCAACTCTTCCAATTAGCTTCAAGTCCTTCTGATCTTTCTTGGCTTCAAAATCACGTGCTACATCAATGTATCATACGAAAGAAATCTCCTTATTCTCCATAAGTATCCGACACTAATGGTGAATAACCTGAAGAACTGTAATAGCATTAGTTAATATCATAACTCACGATTCTGCTTCTGGAGAAACTTATAGGCCAGATCGATGGAGAGAGGGCATGAGATTTGGACATCTTATTGTCGATTCGTACCCCGCGTGCCAGACTTGATCATCTGTGTTTTGCTGAAAAGAAAGATTGTGACACTGGATTGATTTCTATTCTTGCATGATTTTTAGTCGTACTCTGTTGTCAGTTTATCACGGATAATTTCTTCAACTTACTGGATTATTGCGATCTCGGTATCTTCGTCTTTTCGGCTAAATTGGCGTAGTTTTATAAAAAAGTCATTTGTCTTCCTTATTAGTTTTAAATTGAATGATAATTAAGTACTGCAAACTCTATTTCAAACAGTCGATGACACTGATATCATTCACTATAATTTTTATTGCTCTATCAGACTTTATCTATTACTGCCAATAAAATTTTCTGTATTTCTTAGCTTCTTTTGTGTTTTTATTATCTACAAATTGTATGCGATCGGCATTTGTAAATCTTACTTTTATATGTTATATATTAGGATTTTTTTTCATATTGATGTATTATTAAAGTGCAGAATTCATAATTGACAGAGACTCATTAACTTCAAACGTTTATCAAAAGTTACATTGAGGCCTATATTTGAGGCGTACAATGGCTCGGTCGCTAGAGCAAAGGACTAGTAACTTGGTAATTTCGAGTTCAAATCCCGGTTTCGGCCTATTGACACAAGCACCGCTGTAATAATTTACATGTGCTTTGTTTACAAACACATCGTAGACCTCCGACGCTGATTAGCGCCGATATATGGAAGCAGAAATAGAGTGACGTTAAATAACAAAAATAAAGGTACAGCAACTTATAATTACATGCTGGGTATGGTCTTTTTGAAATAGTTTTTAGAATTTTATTAATTGATCGATGTGTCGCAAAATATTTCAAATAAACATGGGCAAAGATGTGAACCAAGAAAGCCGCATAGCGGATTCTAAGGAAGAACAGCTTATTTTTGCAACTTATTTTTGTAAAGGCTGGTTGAAAAATTGGCTACAAAAGTATCGGGCTAGCAACAATCTAGTAGTTTGGGAAAATTACAGGCGGACGATTATCGACATGGTCGGGAATTGTCGACGTGATGATGAAGCAACCCAGGTGATTCGGAATGGAGATTTTCCTCTTAAGTAAACGTGTTTTCAATATAATAATCTATTAAAATTTACGAACTACCGGTAACGAACGAGGACTGGACATGAGTTTTAAGGTATATAAATGAAAAAAAAAACATTGTAAATATAAATTTAACATTATGAAAGATATTTTATTCAATAAAACAGTCACGGCAACGTGAATATTTCGAAACATTGTCACTCGAAGAATGCTGCTCGAGTCCCAAATACTTATATTATATGTTACGACAATCACCACCAGCTAAGGGACTTTCTGCGTCATTGTCATTCGGCGAATTGCGATAATACTGTAATTATTTACTTCGCTGTACTTTTCAAAAACCTTTAATCAAATATGCGACTCAGGTGAAATTCATATTGGTCAATTGGTCTATGTTTCTTTCAAATCGAATGTTTTTGAGGGAATTTCTCGGACGGATCTCTAACAGTGCCATCCCATATTCAAAGGAATTAAGAAAATAAAATGGTGAAGGTAGAACAATGTACGAACGTCTGCTTAATACCTATGTTGGTGTTACTTACTACATAAAGATAGATCTTTTACTATGATATTTGCAAACTAGTAGGCAGTTTATTATATATTATTATGTAAGGTCGTTTGGACGACTATAAATTCCACTACCATCTCTATAAATACCGCAACGATTCTTGCTTCAATAGACACCGAACTTAATTTTTTAACATCTGATATCATATGGTATAAGAATTATCTGCTTAAACGGTAATAAATAATATTTAATATTCGTCATTAACAATAAATAATATTTTATGTTTCACATCGCAAATCTAGTGAATTGTACATTGTTTCTCAAAGCATTATTTATTTTTCTTCTTACTTTCTTAATTTTTTCACACTTGGTTCCAACAACCGCCTCTCGCTTTTTGCAGTCGGCTCGGTATTTAGTAAAACGTTATACAGAGTATCATAGTAGTCAGACAGCTCTCAACCGAAATACGAAGTCGGGACTGAAATTTATCATTCCCATTACATCGAGTTAGCTCGGAGTTAGAATCCCATTGTGCAATCCTTCCCCTGCCCTCATCCCGTTTCGAAAGGATCGTTAAAAATTCCATAAATAAAGCCGATGGTGATTTGGCCAATAACGGCTTAGACAATCGTAAAACGCGAAACTGCATCGACCACGTTAGCTCCGGCAAATCTCTCTCTTTCTCTCCGGCATAATTTGAAACTTATTTACGAGGTTGGAGAGATAAATATCCTCGCGTTCCTCGAAAATTCTCCCGTCGCCGCGCAACGGCGAGTCACGGGGGTAATAGAAGAAACGAGAGCCGCTACGGTGGCGGTGCTGCGACCGAGCCGACGGCCGCTTCTGCACCAGTGCCGGTGGCGAGTTATGTGTGTAACACAGCTCTCCGCGCGCCAGGGAAGGGATAGAAAAAAAGGACGCTCGAGAGAGGGAGAGAGAGAGAGAGAGAGAAGGATCCGCAAGTCGTAAATCGTAGATCAATCTCGCGAAGACAAGTCCTTTCTCAGGTGAGACGGTTGCGGGAGGAGCCGAGGGAGAGAGAGAGAGAGAGAGAGAGAGAGAAGAGAGAGAGGGACCGCCGTCCACGCGCGTCCCGGGGCCTCGGAAGAGCTTAAAAACGTATTTTCTTTTTTTTCTTTTCTTGAGAAAAAGACGGACCGCGGACGAGTCGCGTTCTCCCTCGCCTATTACATTCTTCCCATTCTTTGGCCTCCGAAACACTCGTCTTCTTATTCGCGCCCCCTCTTTATTCGAAGTAGCCCGCTGCATTTCCCCTTTCGCCGCGGCCAGGTCCGATGATGGCTATGGCGTATAGAGCGAGGCAGCTCCGAGTGAGACTACGTAGCATCGAGCCACGGACACCCATACATACAAACACGTAAAACACGTAGAAGCACACGCCCGCGCGCGCACACACACACAGACACGTGCACACGTCTAGAACAAAGGGGTTTCTTTCGTTCGCTACCTCCCTCCTCTCTCTGCCCCCCTTTCTCTTCCTTTCATTCGAAACGCATGCGTGAACTGCGATATTTACGGGTCGCGCGCGTCTCGACCGGTATACACGAGTCCGTCGGGGCGGCGCGGCGTCGCGGTGTCGACCGGAAGTCCGCCCGGTCTGCCCGCTCGCCCGAGTCCGCGCGTCAGCGTTAATCGCGCGAGAGAATATACACGTGGCGGACACGTCTATGTGCTCCTGGACAGGGCGGCGGGGAAGGGGGAGCCGCGAGGGCCCGTTTGTACGTCGCCGCGCTGCCTGTGTGAGAACGGGGTATTGGGTTTTCGCGACGACGACGTGGCGCGCGGGCCTCCCCCTCCCCCTACACCTCGACGGCTCTCCTTTACGTCTCGCTCTCGGTCGCGAAGGAGCTCTGTTTATACATATATGTATATACATACACATATACATATATATATATATATATATATATATATATATATATATATATATATGTATGCATACACTTCGTCTACGGTTAAAACTGATGTGATTTGACTACGTTCACACCTATATACCTTGCCGCACGTCGCTTATATACGTATACCCTTCTCTTGCTCTTTCTCGCCCTCGCTTTCTTCTCTCTCTCTCTCTCTCTCTCTCTCTCTCTCTCTCTCTCTTTCTTCCCCTGTATCCACCTTTTTATAACGTGGCTGCTGCTGCTGCTGCCGAGCAGCTCGCGGGAGAACAACGATGTAATACAATAAAACGAGGGACGCGACAGCCGACGACGACGACGACGGAGAAGGAGCTGGCTTGGCTTGCCGCGCGCGCGAAAGAGAGCGAGAGAGGCAGAGAAGAGTGAAAGGACGAGGCGTAGGGAGACAATGCGCAGATTATAAAAAGAGGAGAGTAGGAGTAAAAGCTGGGGGATGGGGAGGTGGTGGTGGAGACGTGTAGCACGGTATGCGAGAAGGAACAGGTATTATGAGCGACGGGGATAGCCAGCCCGGCTTCTCTCGGCACCCGCTTCTGGTTTCTGCTCTCTTCTCCATGGTCTTCTTCTTCTTCTTCTTCTTCATTTTTGTAACGGCTCTGCGTCTCGCCCAGCCCCACCCTCACCCCCGGCCGTCCCCGCGCGCGAGAATCTCTGTCGCGGCTGTTTCGTGCCGGGATCGGTGCGCGGCGATGGTCGAGGATCGAGGGAAAGATGGGGGGGGGATGGGAGGGAGGGCTGGGGCGGCGAGAAAACGTATCGGTACTAGGACGACGCGTCGAAGGGAAAGGTGAGGGGGGGGGGCGAGAGGCAGAGCGAGAGAGAGAGAGTCCGGGTTACAGCTCTGATTACCTCGCGGACTCTCGGCTGGCTGAGCGTCGGGCGGCATCGGCGTCGTGTGCTGCGGTCGCCGGAGCAGCCGTGGCATCAACCCCCATCGCTTTCCCTCTCGTCGACTCCTTTCTCTCTGTCTCTCTGCATCTCTCTCGCCGCGATGGCTCCCCGCTCTATCAGCTTGTCTCCGTATATACGTGTCTGCGCAGCCACTTCTCTCTCTCTCTCTCTCTCTCTCTCTCTCTCTCTTTCTAGACGTCTCTCCGCACTCTTTACAATATAGATCCTTGATGCGAGGAACATGTTGTTCGCCTTCCTTTCTGTGTATATATATATATATATATATATATATATATATATATATATATATATCCTCGTATCCTTCTTATTTTCTGAAACACTCTATATGCCACAATCGCGCGGCTTCCTTATACTTCGCCTCGGCTCTTTTTTCGGCTGACTCACCTTTCTTAACACCCCCCTCCTCCATACCCGTGCCGCCCCGCCTTGTTTTTTGACACACATGTCGCGTGACCCATAACGCGCGCGGCAAGCCGTGGGGCCAAATCTGTTGCCGCGATTGGTTTATTATCCTACACGTGGAGTATTATGCTTAGGTGTCGTATGGACGTCGCGTGATTTGTCGCGCTTAGCAGTGTAATTGAAAATGCGCGAGGTACAAAATTTTTCTCCGAGACTTCGTTAAGAGTTGCGCAAGCCTAGTAAGCGCGTGTATAATAACGTATATTGAGCGAAGATTTAAAAGCTATGTATACAGAACTGAAAGTAAAATTATGTTGCAGCGAGCGTTAAAGTAGATAATGGATTTTGGCCTCGATGTCTAATCGTTTTGTCCGTATATAAATTTACGCCCGATGATTTCATCCAGTCGACGTATGGAAACAGACGAAGGGATATTTACGACTTACACGCTGCCCTCTAATATTGAAACAACATTTTGAACCGTTCTTTCGAATCTGATCGTACGTCTCTCTTTCTCTTTCTCTCCCTATTTCTATCTGTATAGATATATATATATATATATATATATATATATATATATATATATATATTCAGATAGAAAAATAAAAGGAATCATGGGCTGATAGCCCAAGTAACATCTTCGGACTCGAGTATGCAACAAATCCGATTACTTAAGTGAGGAAAAGTGAGGGATAAATCTGTGTGTAAACTCTCTAACGCTAGTACAGTTTGAATCTACTGATGTACCAAATATACAAATCATATAATGCCTATATATGTGTGTGTATTTTTGTGTATGCGTATATACACATACGAATTGATAGTAGAGTAAACGTTACGACTCCGTGCGAGCAGGTTGAAATTATCCTGTTGGCCTCTTTCCGTCTCTCTCGCTCTCCCTCTCTCTCGATAGCTATATAAGAGTTTACTTAGTTCGCTTGCCTCTCGAGATGTTCAGGTCTTTCTTTCTCCCTGTTCATATATATATATTTCTCGGTTATGTGGAAGTATAACGGCCGTTGAAACCGAGCCGAGCTGTTTGTCGAGAGTGCAGTTGTACAATGTACACACCGTACGTGAAAATACGAGGTGTATCGATGTTTAGAGCGCTCGCGTTATGAACGTATGGCGTATCGAACATACATACATACAGACATATATATATATATATATATATATATATATATTATATATATATATATCATACACGAGGGCTTTCATCAATTTTAATGGGATCGATAACAAGTTTGCTTTTTCGCCTTTTGCGCGTTATTATGTATATATATATATATATATATATATATATATACACCGCCGCGCACTTTTTGCACTTTTAACGCGCTCTGATCGTCGCCATTATACGGCTCGTCTGTGATGCAGTCTTGGGCGATTTATTGCACATGCAACTTTTCTTTTTACCGGCCAGAAAACACGATTACCCGCGTGTAATGGCAATTTGGCCAACCGTCCTCCTTCCCCCAAACCCCCTCTCCACCGCGGCAAAGATAGTTTTCAGACTAAATGTAGAACTGTTATTATCTTTAAATATACGTATATAGACGTATATTACTCGCGCGCGTTACATTATATGTATATATCAGTTTCAGAGCTTTTCCTTCATCACCCTCGATCTATTCGAGACCTAAATTATTCGCAATTTATTTCGTTCCGTTGCAAAACTTCATCGTAACTATTGCCAAAAATTTCATTTTCCACTTTAATGACTTTGTCGTCTCGAGATCCAATTATTACTTCTCAGTACTGCCGAAGCGCGAGATTCGACGCAACGCGGCCCTCGCTCGTCGTCCGTCCATTGTTATTATTGTTCTTATTGCGCAATCTTTTCAAATCGTCCTCGCGCCGCCGTTCCCGTCGAAAAATTCCAAAAGCGTCTTAATCGCTGATGCAATACCGGCGGCGTCGTTTGTTACGCCGTTAATGATCTGGATGATCGCATGCAGGCTAAGGGGGCTCGACGCCACAAGCATGGATTGCGAGTCAGAGACAGATGCCAGACAATGCTGTCGCGCCGTGGAAAATTACGAAATCCATCGCTGCGAGAATGTTCGAACGATTACGGAATTTTGAAGATTTATTCCAGGCATAGTTTACAACCAACTTCCTGTGTCGAGTATTTTTACCCAATATACATCATGAAATTATGATAATAAGATATAAGGCGCGCTACTGAGAGTTTCTCGCTGTTTGTCAATAATGATGATTCAAGCGGCACGAGAGCGGAAACATTTTAACAAATCCAAAACGCCACGAGCCCACACACGATAAAGGAATCGCCGAATCGCTTCGAAACATTGGCAGTTTTGTTTATCCCTCGTACGCTCGAAGCTGTCGTCAAAATGTCTATCTTTACTATCGAACAACGAGGTCATGCGCGGAAAGTGTTCATTCACAATCGTGCTCGATAGTTCTACAGAGCTACGAATTGTTCGCGAAGATACTGTTTTTTAAGGCGAAACAGTAGCCTCGTCGCGTTTCTGGTTCCGTCGCTCGAAAAGACGATGACTTGGATGTTTCGGAGTAACGGCGAGAGAGAAGGTCGAGAGAGACTTCAAGCGATACACGCAAGGTAACTACTTGTACTCGTCGTGTCATTTTCCAGCTGTCCACGCTTTGGGAATGATTCGAAGCCAAATAAGGCTCGTGGATTCGATACGATTTCAAGCCGGATCTACTGTATAGCAACGATCGTCGGCTCCCGTTGCCAAAACCACGTTATTAAACCTACTTGGAAACGTCAAAATACAGGACTAAGTGTTCTATTCCATTCGCCATATTGTTCAGATATTGCATGATGCGATTCTAACAAGTTTTATTCGTTGAAATAATGGTCTTGTTGATCAGCAGTTTGATTCATATCAAGACTATTTATCAAGGATTTACTATTTAAATAGTCTCAAAAGAGGAACACTGTCATCTTCGAGGAATTCCAGCTCTCACGTTTGACCAAGCACGATTCATATTTATATTAAGAAAAAAGAATACAGAACACTTAATATTACCAATGGAAAGATCTAAGAACCGTACCAAATGGTGCACCATATGTCCAAAAATTGTAACGAATGATATTACATGAATAATTTCAATTTGCGAGATAGAACGTGTATCGTTAATAAAACGACTGATAAATTTTCACGATCAAATAATATATTTATGAATAAATTGCAGGAAACCAAGAGTCTTCTTTGTTATTATCCTATATCTACTTTCTCATTCGCTTCTCATTGCTCCAACCAGATTCCTGGAACTTATGTAATCGCGCAACGATCCCGTACAGAAAGTAATGAACCAAGGCAAAATACTATATACGAGCCTGTTATAGATATCTAAGCCGCCCACGCGAATACGACATCCAATACAGTTGTGAGATTGTAGCTCGCGCGACGAAACTCTCGGCGCGCTCAATCGTCAACCGACTTCCTTCGCGACCGCGCGATTTCGCCGATACGGCCACGCACCGTTTGGAAATGAGGCCTACGATGGCTCGATCGCTAGAGCGAAGGACTAGGAACTTGGTAATTCGAGTTCAAATCCCGGTTTCGGCCTATTGACACAAGCACCGCTGTAATAATTTACATGTGCTTTGTTTACAAACACATCGTAGACCTCCGACGCTGATTAGCACCAATATTTGGAAGCATAAATAGAGTGACGTTAAATAACATAAAAAAAAAAACTGTTTGGAAATCGCGTCGCTCGAATGTGGAGGAAGCGTCGTGGAAAGGGATGGCAGCTCGCTCGCGTGGACGCGCGGATCATTCTACGCGTCGCTCGCCGAGGGGTTGGAGGCTCAAATCCCTCCCCCCCCGTGCCGTGGCATCGTTGTTTTCGAATTCCTTTCCCGTCGTTGCGCACATCGGTCGGCCGGCCGGTCGGCAGGAGCGATCACAATATTATCGAGCTGTTCCCTTACATTTCCAGCTACGCCTTTCAATATGTATACGCGCATATAGATATACGTATAACTCACCCTCTCGCCGCCCGCAATTCTATGGCCATATAATACGGAATATCCATTCACGTCGATATCCATTAAACCCGCAAGGATCTCTTGTTCTCCGCTCTCCCTAACCTCTCCCCTTTCTCCCTTCCCCTGACCCCTTCCGCCCGCTGCCTTACCTCACGTTCGCAGGGCAGATCGCGCGACACGTCGCGAACGCCGCCGCGGCGGCCTTTCCCTCCTTTTCTGGTGCGCGCGCACACCGAGAACGCATTTTATATACTATCGTCTATATATATATAGGTGTGCACGCGCGTGCGTGCATTATTCCGTATATAATGCGAGAGGAGGAGGTGGAGGGAAGCGAGCTGAATTCTCGCGCGGGTAAATTGCGCTCCTGTGTCACCCCTAACCCCTCCCACCTGCCTACCGACCAACGGTCTTCTCTCTTTCTCTTGCTCACTCTCCTTCCGTCTCTTTTCTCTCGTTGCGCGATTAATCCTATTCACGGTACTGGTCCCGGGGGGAGGGGGGTGAGAGAAGGAGAGAGAGCGAGGCTCTCAGGTTTCACCAGCGGCGACGTGCCCGGCCGCGAGAAGGAAGCGCCGCGCCGCGCCGCGCCGAGCCGGCCGCGAACATCGCATGATGCGTGCATATACGAGCGTATGTATAGGCATATAGAAGTATGCGTATGTAGGGTCTGAGCGTTGCGTGAATGTATTTATATATATATATATATATATATATATATATATATATATATATATGCATAAGGGAAGCGGCGGCGAGAGGTAATCCGCCCTCGCGCGCCGCGTTCGCGGCGAGAGTTTCTTGGAAACCGACGTCGATTAGTGACGTAATCGAGGAGGGCCGAGGGAAAAAAAAGACCGGCGCGGCTTCTCTTTTCTCTCTCCCCGCGTCTTTTTCCATCGGCCTCTTCCACCTTACCTGCGCCACCGCCATCACCATCACCAGCAGCAACCGCCGCCACGCACCGCCTCCTCCGCATGCATACCTTTTCTCTCTCTCTCTCTCTCTCTCTCTCTCTCTCTCTCTCTCTCTATATATATATATATATATATATATATATATATATATATACATACACACACACTCACACACACATATATATATATATATATATGTATGTATGTATGTATGTATGTATGTATGTCTGTATAGCTTTATCTTTCTATGGCTTTTGATATTGGATTTTCGATGAGTTTCTGGCTCTTTTCTCTAGCGTTCGCCCGCGTAAGGGAAGTGCGTATAAGTATATATATACATGTAGAGGTACTTCGACGATTACTACTGATGCTATAATACGCGTGTGTACGCTCGTGCGCCCAAGCTTTTCCGCGAATTACCCGGCCGCGGAGCGCGGCGCGCGAATATACATGCGCTCCGTGTGGGAAAATATATATATATATATATATATATATATATATATATATGCACACTACTGCTAGCTGAATTAGAATTTTATGCGCAAGCACTTCAGCATATAAGGCATATAATGCCGTAAAACGGCGGGCAAAAAATTTTACCCCCGCCGGCTATAATTATTGCATTTAATGCCAGTTAATAAATGTTTGCGTTCGATTTACATTCTTTTACGCATGTATTTGCGCTTATAATACGATGCTAAAACCGAGAAATGCCAATTTTATGCTCTGGAGATGGTTCTTTATTTATAATATATATTATACACACTATATATACGTGTATGTATATATATATATATATATTAGAAACATGTTTTTCTGCGAGCTGTGTTATTATTTTTATTTACATATTAAATGTCAGTGGAACCTTGAAATTATAGCAACATATAGAATTAAAATGTATAACTAAAGCAAGTAATATAATTATATACAAAAGTTATTTAAAAAGTTTATCAAACGAATAAACGATCAGTTTTAGTATTATGTACTTATGCAAAATAAAGCTGTTATTTATTTATTAATTTATTTATGAGAAAATTAAATCCGCTGAAGTCATTTAATAATTAGATGCGGGTAGGTGTATACTTAATAAATAATAATAATAATAAACAGACAAAAAGTAATAATATATAAATATGCTGAATTTTTAATAGATGTGTGAAATGAACAGGATTAAACTGAGTTTTTCTAGAATAATAACAGTAAAAGTAGAAGTCAACACTGTGAATTTATGAATTATATCTCAACTATTAGCAATTAATTTATTGATTTCTTTTACTTAAAACATTTACGGAAATAATTAAATTAATTATATAGTTAAACGGTGACGATACCGCTGTAAAGTCTGTTGCATTTCATTCCATTGTTATGATAGAAATGGACTTACCAAAAAAAAAAAAAAAACAACAAAATTTTATTTATATAAGCAGCATTTCGAATAATTTCTAAATTTTAAAACGCTACGTTGATTCGCAATGTTAAAATTCTATACATCAAAGAGATAATGAGATACGAGAATTTTACTTGTAAACGACATTTATTACGCGCCGAACGCGTCTGTTACTACTTATCGCTTTTACCCGAGAAAATCGACGGCATTATCTACTGAATATCAGTTGGCTCGCGCTCTCCTCACGATTCCGCATCGTACGTACCGCGGCAATATATTATATGTCTCGTTCGGTGCAGCCGTACCTTCGATATATATACATTGTCCGCTCGATTTTGGCCCCGGCTACGGCCGGGCAATGTCCGAAGGAGCAGCGTATATGCAAAAACTTGATATGTACGTTAAAGCATTTTATATAATATACAACGATACAATTCGAAAATTATTGCGGCATTGTTACGTTGTGAAAACATGCTTCCACTACTGTTATCCTTCTATATTATATAATAATATTTAAAAAAAATATATATATATATGTATATATATATAATAATATATAATTATATTTACATATGTATATATATTACACACACACACACACACACACACACCACAAACAGCACACACACACACCACACACACACACACACACACAAATAATATATCCGATTTCGCGTTGCGCAATGAGCCCGAAACGAAAGTTCTCCCCGGTATATAAAAGTATGTTCAAAAATCTATTTTATCTGTATTAAATGATATATACGTAATTTTAACGATCGCCGGGATCTCTTAATATACGCGCGGAATTGCTGCACACTTAACACGCCGTTGCTGCGCCGCATACGTAGGTTACATGTATCAAAATTGTCCTCGGCGTATATAGATATATATATATGTATATATACATACAGCTACTGCACTGGCAAGTGAGCACGTAAGTCTATATACGCGCACACAGACATACAACTCTATGGAGCGGCTTCGAACCGCGATTTTATTATAGGCCATAACAATATTTTCCCTCGCAACATAATACTTTCTATAAGGCATCTTTGCTTTAAACCCACATACACACACGCGCGCACACGCACCCATACCCATGCATCGCACAGAGAGACACATATAATATACACGCATCAAGAACGCGCTCCGCGCAATAATGATAATAATTCTTTTCGGCGCCGCGCCGCGTGCCGCGCCGATACGAAGCTGTCAAGCGACCTCGTATTACTACGTGCGCGCGCGCGCGAGCCCTCGCTCTCATGCTCCTTTTTAATGCCCCATTAAATCAAACACACAATCCGTATATATGCATGTGTACATATATATATATATATATATATATATATATATATATATATGTGTGTGCCTACGGTGAAAAGCCGAATGGCGCGGGAGTATTATACGCGGGCGCCTATCATTTCTTATAGGAGCAGCGGCGGCACATCAGCCTTCTGGAATATTATACATATATATATATATATATATATATATATATATATATATATATATATACACGCATACAAGAGCCGTTGTTCATGCAGGGAAATCCTTGGGAAAATGCGCGTTTTCGACTCGATGAATACGCACATACAGAGATATGGTTTTGTTAAATGGCACTTGGCTCTTTTTGGCGCAATAATCATAACGTGTATATATGTGTATATTTATATATCCAATAAGCAATGTTCGAGCGAAGGGCGGCAAAGGAGAAAAATGGTCTGGATGTTCTCTCGCCGTGGCGCCGCCAACGATCTCGATTATCTTACGATCCTGGAATAATGTGCTTTCAACGCGTATGTATGTATGTATGCGCAGAGTGTTCAACCCTTATAGCCTTGTCAGCTATATACGTTATAGGTGTATATATATAGATAGATAGATATGTATGCAATCGTGCATGTAAACTATAAACATTAGATGCAGCTATACTGCGAGTGTAGCCAAAGAAACGTGAGAGCCAGCGTGTATAACATATATATGTATATATATATATATATATATATATATATATATATATATATATGCATAAACATCTGTCTGCGCAATGAAGAAAAATTCAGTTAAACGTTTACGCTATAAAATGCCCGCGGGAGGCTCTCCTTTAAATGCTGCATACACATATGCATATATACACACACACACACATATATATATATATATATATATATATATATATATAGTATGTATATATGAATATACTTGTGCAATGTTATACATTTTACCCCGTCTGTATATATAGATATGTAGAATTGGAATAATTTTCATCGGGGCCCTTGCTCAAGAACAAGTAGAACAACGCGCTCTTTAACAGTTTCCTAACCGTCACGTATTCCGTTCGTATTCCGCGTGTTTAGCCTGCTTTAATTACGTTGGTGTGTCTATATATGTATACTCGTACAATAATTTTACGGCGAACGCGATTATAACTATAGACGTGAACCACATTATGGAACATCGTTGTTTTTTTTTTTTTTTTAAAGAAACCCCTCACCTTCTCCCGAAGAATTTACGCAAACCTGCGTCCATTAGCGTTTAAAATTTTTTTTTGACTTAAAATAGTACATTTATGTATGTATATATATATATATATATATATATATATATATATATATATATATGTACACATGATCTATTGAACTCTTAAAAATCGAGAGGCGAATATGTATTTATTGAAAATTTACGTTCAATTATTGGAGTTCAGACTTCCCTCGTGTAAGATAATTATATGTTTCTTTATCTCGAAAGTAAAAAAAAAAGTTCACTTAATGAATAGGTGGAAATACATACTTATAATCAGTGAAGACTTCTATATGAAAAGGACGTCTAAGAAAAATCGTTTCATTAACGAGTAGCCCCGAATGAAAAAAATAACATTTTTTTTTGAGTTGGTTTGTTTTATGAGTTTGATCGATGGATAGACAGCCTGTAGTTTTATTTGCAGAACAAGATACAAAACTAATGCACGAATGTCAAAACAAAACAAAATATTTTAATGATATTTTGTCTAAAAATAATATAATTCTAAGCACTTCAAATACTATTATATTAGAATAAATCAGTCTTATCGATATCTTACATAAAGTGATAAAATATATCATATAAATAATTTCATAAAAAAAGAACATCGATAAAACATAAAATAGTGTTTAATGAAGATAATAAATTCAATCTTACATCTATACCAATCAATGAATATATGGCAGTCATAAAGTTAGATGCGTACGATGCAATACAAATAACATGGAAAAAATCAAAATTACTCCATGGTACAAAATTACAAAAATTTTTATAACTCGATAATTTAAAAATCGTCGCATCATGAACGACGTGTGAACGGACATTTCGAACTGATAACAATATTATCCGTGGCGATACAGCAAAAATGTAGCTGTACCGATTAATGGCGCCTCGTTAAGGATGAATGGGATATTTTCGTTTCGAGTAGGCGACTGCTGTAAATTATTTTCTCAGTTAGTTCGGGATAGTAATTATTCGATTAGGGACAGTGGTAGAACTCACGATACATTGCCGAAATAAGATATATAGAAAAAGTGAAAAATCGAAATAAATTTATAGAACGGTTTTACCATATTGCTTTTGCACGCTTTCCATATATATATATACATGCAGATAAATTAAATCAAGTCAACTTATCCAATAAGCTCGAAATGTCACTTAGATCCTTCGATTTTCGAGAGTACACAAAACTATTTACTCGTGCGGAAACATAAGAAAGTACTCCCCCATTCCCGAATTGAAATGCGCAAGCTACATATAGATATTGTGTGCTTTCCGTTCTACGTGGAACGAGGCTGACGAGTATGTATATATATATCTAGACAAAAGATAGGGAATCGCAGGCACGCGAGAGCCGCTCCGTATGCGGCAAAAAAATCCGCCATTAATCCCGCGAAAACAATGCGAGCCTGCGCGCGAGATCCGATCCGGCGAGAGAAGTATATCTATTATATGCACGCATGTATATGTGTTATATATCTACCCGCGCGCATAAATCCGAAGGCGATTTCTAGAGCCGCATATATAGCAATGAGCGCTTGGTTGGGGGGGGGGGGTAGTAAGAGCGGAAGGAAATCTTTCCGCTCGCCATACTTCAACTAATACTATACTTATTCAGCGATACGCATGTACGTATGCGGGATTGCGAAATCCTTTCTCCGAGGTACTATATATATATATATATATATATATATATATATATATATATATATATATATATGCGCAGATGCTGCTGCGGCGAGCGGTGCGTATACATTATATATATAGAGTATATTAGAGACTTGGTCGCGTGGTCGGGCGTATTCGACGAAATTGCGTCGTCCATATATATATATATATATATATATATATATATATATATATATATATAGCGACCACATATACATTTATACGATACGTATAGAACTGGATTTTTCGCTCTGAATTCGGCTACGCTCTTTTTCCTACGTAATGATAATACATTATACCGTTATATGTATATATATATATATATATATATATATATATATATATACGTCTACACTTCACACCTTCTGGCTTCTTTAACCATTATATGTATATATATATATATATATATATTTTCAGTCATACATTCAGTGAGCGCGCTCTGCGGTCGGCGCGGCTGTCGAAACGTAATGCAGCAGCGGCACTTCCCTCCATTAAAACTTAAAGCCTCCCCCTCTTCTCCCCTCCCCGCCCTTCCACCAATTTTGCAGCGAGATGATTTTGGAATTGCGCGATATTTGCCCCCTCAAGATTAGGCCGCTGCCGCTCACGGTGCTTTTAATGCGCGCGCCGGAGCACATACACACAAACACAGACACACAGCAACACGAACACATACGCGCACCGGGTGCTTCTATCGCCGTATACACGTTGTTGCGCAAAGTGCACAGAGAGCTGTATAACTGAAAGAGCGAGAGTTCCAGCTTATTATAAACAATAATTGTCCCCTTTGCGTCACGGAAAAATAATTAAAGTTATATATACACCCGCTGACAGCCGTGTATGTGTGTGCTTGTGTGTGTGTGTGTGTAGCGCGCTCTCGAGATGTTTATCGAAGCAATAGTATAATATGCGCTAATTTCTCGCTCCGGGGAGAATTAAAAGCCTCGAGAAAGAGACAGTGGAAGGCCTTCTTTTGTTCTGTGCGGGGCCTTTTGTGAAAAAAAGAGCAAGTATATAAAATAATAATAAAGAACTAAACGCTTGACTCGGAGATGTACTTTTACAAAAATTGTACGAGCTTGTTCTAGATTCGTGTATACGTCGTTGCGCAAAGCTCGACGCTAGCTCGTTTCGATGACCGCGCATAATCCATGCATTCGCCACCGCGCGCCTTTTTTAACGGACGGCGTTTACGTCCGTTTAGGAACGAATTACAGATCTGTATAATAATAACGCGACCAAAGGTAAAAACCGAGTAAACATATTTAGCCATTTTTTCCCCCCGGTTTTTGGTCTACACGGGGATATAAGTACGGAGCGTGCGAGAAGAAAAAAAAATAGGTAAATGCGCGCGCACGCGCTTGTTTATTGTTTTCGCATTTTTGTATCTATAATAGAGACAGTCTCAGCTGTGCGAACCTGTAAAACTTTCGTGGCCACCGAGAAATTGCCACACTTTCCTGTATGCATACATTATATATATATATGCCTCTGTACGCGATTTTGTAAGAAATTCTCGCAACCCGTGCGATATTGTTTATATATATATATATATATATATATATATATATATATATATATTTACACGCGATTCCGGGCTTTATTCTCTGTTCGCACATAACTGTCCTCTTAAAAGGCTTGCAAAACCGCGAGCGCGCGCGCGCGCGGGGCGGGGGCGGGGGGTA
The DNA here is from genome assembly GCA_018907035.1 of Sycobia sp. Sy_11. Lineage (NCBI taxonomy): Eukaryota > Metazoa > Arthropoda > Insecta > Hymenoptera > Epichrysomallidae > Sycobia > Sycobia sp. Sy_11. The sequence continues at coordinate 241,630 of JACCIC010000045.1, read as the reverse complement.
GAGGAACGAGGAAGATTCCTCGTTAAGATAGATTCCGCACATATTGTGGCCCCGCGGTCGGTCTACATATATATATATATATATATATATATATATATATATATATACTCATGTACATAAACGCATGTACACCGTTGAAGCCCTCCTCATCGATGCCCGCGCGCGCGCGCGCGCTTTATCAGCGTATCGCCGGGGCGCAGATATGCAAATTTCCGGCGTAATTTATTCGGGTAGACTTACGACTTGTTTAGAGCCCCGACCGAGCGCGCGACGATCGGCCGCCCGATCTCCGATCTCCGTTGCGCTCGTGCGTGCGTGCGTGCTGCTACACGCCTGCGTATCTGTGCGCGAGCGCGCGCACATTACACGGACTTCTCGAAACGTTGAGCAAGTCATTTTACAATATTATAAAAGCGCGAGCGATTATAATTCGAGCGCGAGCTTAAACTTTGTTTATGCGGCGGGTGTGTACGAGTTTCTGCGCGAACGAACCGAGGAATTTGCTTCTGTATTAATGTAATTAAATAATGTGGGCGTGATTAGATTTTTTTTTTTTTTTTTTTTGAGCTACGAATTAATGGAATATCGGTGATAATTATTGGCGTGTGGTCGATAACGGGGCGAGAAACAACGTATCGGTAAGAAAAATTCGATAAAAGTTACACGCTGCGACGTATTACTGAAATATCAAATTTTTCTGGTTACGATTTAGAAAGCGACGGAAATACATATTATTATATAAATGTGTAACTTCGGAAAAGATAATAAACTTTCTTGTATCGTCAAAACGTTATTCGCTTTGGAGTTAGAAAATCTTCATTTAAAATTGAAAATGGATTCGAAAATTTTTTATTTACAGAAACTATAAGAGCGTGTCTTGGTTATTTTTAGAAATTTTTATTCTATTGGGTATGCGTAGACTAGAATTTATTCGTTGAAATTGGCCATTTTTCTATTTCTGAAGTAGGTAGGTTTTGAGAGCCTGGGTTGGGTACCTCTCGAGCCGATCTGCCATCTTAAACCCGATTGCCACTGCGCTATTTCAGCATTTATGTTACCACCAGGACGACAGCGCCAGCATTGGCTTTTCCGGGTCTATTTTGATACCAGTCGCTTGTATCGCGTCATCTTGACTTTAGGCGTTCACCCCAAATTTTTAAGTCCTTCAATTAATGAAAATATTATGCGACAAAGAATTTTGTAAGAAAGATTATAATTGAAATGATACTAATTTAAAATATACAGATGAGAATGACTATTTAGTACGTTTTTCTCTGGCTTTTATTTAAACTTAGATTTCGCCAAATTATTTTACCAAGTCCTATAGCTCAATTGATTCGATCATTTACGTAAATTTTGATCAGTAACCTAAAAATCGCTGTAATATTTCAAGAATTTTCAATCACTCTTTGCAATTTAATGATCTTTGTCCGCAGTTAATTGAAACAACTTATTACAGTTCATTAATATTTTGATCTAACATTTAACCTAGTTATCGTCTTTATTGTGAGACCAACAGTAAATGGTCTATAGGACAAAATATACTAATATTATTCATAGTTTCGTTAAAAGTTTACCTCCATTTTTTTCGCATTATTCTGATAAAGTAAAATTCATCATTTTTACAGCTTCTTCTCAGTTTTCAGCCTAGTGCGTGTAATTCTTAAACATGAAATGAGTGAATTGTGGCCACGAATTCTTAAACAGGAAGCGCATGAATTGTGGGAATATTAATTTCAATGTGCCGCGTCTTATTTTGCGTTAAGATTAATATATTCATACTCACTTTCCCAGATTACTTAAGGAATCAATTTAGACCTACCTTAGATCGCCTGCGACTTTATAAATCGCACAGACACGTTTAATTCGTTAATAGTGTCACTTCGAGTCTTATCAAATCTTACTTCGTTGACAACATTCTATTGCACTGAAAAAAATATTTTCCGATATCAAGTAAATATTTACTTGTTCTGTACCAAGTAAATCATTTTCTTAGATTAAGAAAATATATTCTCGAAATTAAGAGTACGTGGTTTGATTCAAGTGAATTCTTCTTGCATGAAATAAATACTTCCTTGATTTAAGAAAATGCATTCTCAATTTAAGAAAATAATTTACTTGGTACAAAACACGAAAATATTTACATGATAACGCATTTTTTTCTCAGTGTAGGCATTTAGTTTCCCAAGTCATTCGGTCCTCTTGCCATACAGCACGAAAGGACTCCTGGAAGGATTCAAATACGATTTCTGTAAGAACAGTTCAAGTCCTTACGATGATTCTTTCAGAATATATACGGAAAGGATTCGTAGAAAGAAAGCATACGTCGATAGTTAAAATATTTCTTAGGAGGTTTTTAAAAGAAAATCATTTTAGGGTATCGTTATTCAGGAACAAAAGAATTTTGAAAGAACGCCAAAATCCTTCTAAAAAGGTAACTTGAAAGCAAAATGGCGCCGGATTCGTAACAAAATCCTTTCAACTTTCCTTGTCAAAAGGATTCACATATTATTACAGAATCTTCTCAGTATGAGGATTATACATGGACACGATTATCCTTAGTGGAAGGACAATAACCGAATATATGAATTTTTAAACTTTTTGCAGGACATATGTCCCTATCCTTATTTGCAATCCTACCAAAGATCTTTCCGAATCCTTTGCCGCTCTGTGGATCATTATCAATTGAGACGTCTCATAAAGCTACTGCGGACAAGTATTATTACTCGCAGAAGGGATACTTTTCTGTATGTTCTCGAGCATCTGATAAAAGTCAAGTGAATGTGATATATCATTTTTGTGAAACCTTCTTATTTAAATTTAGTTACACCATGTTGAACAGCGCATTTATAGTTACTCACGAAATTATATCTATCAGATATACATTCGTTAAACTGTGAAAAACAGATTACTTTACTAATTAAAAATCAATTTGATCGTTAAGATTTCTACTATGGGTATCATAACTCCAATAATACATGATACTTTGTCGATCATCATTATTTCCAAAGGCTTAATGTATACGTTTACATACAAAATATAATAATAATAATAATAATAAGACAGCCCATACTCTACAGACTTTTGCACGTCCATATTACCGTGAAATATTTCGCCTCCCTTGTCACTTCTGCGTAATTAAAACGAAAAACAGGTAGGGTAAAGAAATCGTACTCTTTCGCGCCGTTGCAGCGACGTAGAAAGCCAAGAAGCAAGAGTGAGAGAGAGAGAGAGAGAGAGAGAGAGAGAGAGAGAGGAAGACCGAGGAGAGGCGCAAAATGTATCGGATGTACCACCTACCGCCGCTGCCGCTGATGCCGCCGCACAATACGCGCGGCCGTTGCGTCGCGTCGCCCCGCTTCGTCTCGGGGAGGGGAGGGGGGGCTAGGGGGTGGAAGAAACTCGAGGAAAAGATATAGGATGTGTATCAAAGATGGCCGATGCCCCTCTCCGATGTAACTAATACGCGGAGCAGTGCGCTCGGCGCGGTCGCGCACGGCGGCCATATTTGCCGCCCCAGCAGCAACAGCGGCGACGGCAGCAGCAGCAGCAGCAGCAGCAGCAGCAGCAACAGCGGCAGCGGCGTCGGCGGCGCAGCGCACAACGCCGCGAACGCAAATGGGGAAATCCGATATGGGGTTTTGATCTCGGCGCGTATATAAGCCCACCCTCTCTCTCTCTCTCTCTCTCTCTCTCTCTCTCTCTCACTCACTCTCGATCGTGTTACTATAATGTACGGCAGTCCGTATATATCTGCACTCGCAAAGATGGCAGCTAAATTACGCCGGGACATTCGCCATTGCTAGGGTTTTCTGTATAGGTCGAGAGTGGGAGTGTGGAGAGGGGGCGGAGGGGGAGGGTCGTCTCTGCCCCACCGGGTGGAGCCGACAACGAGGATTTTGATTGTTTTCGCGAGAGACCGTACAAAGAATATATGTGCATATATATATATATATATATATATATATATATATATATATATATATATATATATATATAATCGTTATAATTAAAGTTATAGCTTACCAGGGAAAATTGAGTTTGGATAATTGGATACATTGCTGATGAGTGTATATGTATATGCATTCGTGGATTCGAGGAACGAGAGAAATTGGAAATTTATGATTTTCCGCGTGAAATTTAAGTTCGCAACCTCCTCGTATCCCGTAATATTGTTATACGGAATCCATTTCAGGAGTAGAAAAGAGAGAGAGAGAAGTCGGAGCAATTTCAGTAACTATATATACAGTTAGATTCACGTTTTGCGCTCGTTACATATACTTAAAGCTCATAACTTCAACTCCAATGACTTACCAACGGTGTCATACATTTTTGATGCATATATATATATATATATATATATATATATATATATATATATATATATATTGAAAAAATATATGTGTTTCAGAGAAAATGCACATTTCCTTCCACTCCCCAAGGGAGCAAATGATGTTCAACGATCTACGGTAAGTGAGAATAGTAAGGTACTATACATCCTATAAATATGTATAGGATCAGTATAACTGAGAAAATTTAACTTTAACCGATCTTCATCTATATTTAAAGCGAACAATCCCTTTCAAATAATTAATCATCAACAACGTCCTACGGTTTTATCACATTTCTCTGGTCGATTTTGATAATCGCCTATATATCAACTAGCGCTGAAGTATATGCGACAGTCAACGACTAGAACTGCATATTCTATTAAATCAGCTCGAGTATATTATTGCGAGCTTTGCGAAATAATTCAATTTGACGTTTTGGCCAATCGATACCGTGTGAGTAACGATAAATACGAATGATTTTATCGATCACTAGTTCATTACACGCGCATTCGTCGGGAATGAGAAAATGACGCGGGGACGGCTTTATTCGCGAAAAATTCGATGATTTAATTTTGTAACCGAATTGGAAAAGAACAGAAAAAATTCAATGCGTGCTTTATCCAAGGAATGGTAAAATATTGTCCGAGGTGTAAAACCATAATTTTGATTAAAAAGATATATGTCTTACATAAGAAATGTCCCGATTAATTGTATATATACTTTTATTTCATTGTAATTTGTTTTATTTAAGTATCGAAAGGTTTTCTTTCATAACCTGAAATTTTATTTCTGCACTGGGAGGATCTTCCGTGCTATTTTAGAATTTTATAATATTCGCATAGAACACGCGATATCAACGTTCTCCATAGTCGATCCCAGAATCAACAAGTACAGATGCGTTATGGATTACCGTAAATATATTTATCAAGTAAAATGTACGGTAATGATTTTAGTCAAGGTTGATTCTCAGTTAAAAGCGTTATGGTCGAAATGATTTTTATGCCCTTGTTTCGACCATACGGAATACGGAAAGGCCATTACGGTAAATTTCCGACCATGTCTACGACCAGCTACGACTTATAAGTTAAGTAAATTAAGTTCAGCTGTTTTCTAAACTAAATATACGTATCCATATAAGTACATATATATATATATATATATATATATATATATATACTATATATTTATATGTATATATACATAAATATTTATATACATGCAACCAAACCGCTTTCCCGTTACCGGACTTAAAACAATGAAAAAGAAGGTTGATTTAAAATTTTGAAAATAAAATAGATGCTGTTTAATCGATGAAAGTATATTTTCCTATACTCGATTTCAATAAAGTATTTAAAACATCGCTTACGGGCGGAAAAGCAAGGGAAGCGTGGCCTGTTGCTGCGCGGTAAGTTATTAACCGTATCAATTACATCGAGACGGCAGGAAAAGGCCCCGTCGTTACGATCCGAATAGCTCGCCTCGCTCTTTCGCCTACTTTAAATATGTTTTTTCGCTATTATTACTCGGGCGTTTTCCGCTCAATTAATTATATCATACGATCATCTTTCTACAGATAGTCATAAATATATTATTGAAATTTCTTGATTTCACTTATGTTTACATTCTGCGCATTATAAACCAACTATAACAGTATCGTATAATTTCTGAAATTTATTTCTTTTAGATTTATCTTTTTTTGTGAATTATTTGCGCGATAGCTGGATATTATTTATCTAACAATGAAGTATTTTTAATGTTTTTTTTTTTTTTTAATGAAACGATCAGTTAATTCCTTCAGCAAACGTTTTATTGACTCGTTACAGTTAATTTGAAGAAATGAATTATAGATTTACTTTTTTTTGTAGCCACGATATAGACATTAAAATGAGACGTTTTATTAATGAATGATTTTCTACACAACTGTTGCGAACCATTATTGACCAGTTATTATTTTATCATAACAATTATAAATATTGTGATTATTATTGATTTGTAAATAAAAGTGGAAGAAGTAACTTGCTGAGGCATCATTTTTTCTGGGATGTTAAATTCAATGTTAAGTTCAAATGTCGTTTTAAGTCGTCTGATGTTTTCCGCGTTGGCAGCAATAAGAAGATTCAACGGCCACATCCGACGCGAGTGACAAAATGTTGCTGCTGTGTGAATTTGGAGTTTGTGAGCACGTTGATTAGTGGAGGAGATGGAATTCGTGGGTTGGGAGCTGCGAGATTGTGGGTCAAGCTCGCGATACGCTCGAACATAATGTTTAATAAATTGGAATTTAAAATCCAAATATATATGTATGTAGGAAACCTACAGTAATTTGTCGTTTCGCATTTACATCGCCGCGTAATTATATTCTAGACTACATTTCGATTATGCGCCTATAATACGTTTCGCCTAAGTTACAACGGCTAGATCGCAAATTGGTGTAATATAATTTATCTTATCTTGCATCTGCGGTTCCCGGACGCTTATAATGCATATGACAGATGCGAGCGACCATGCATCAAGCTACTACCGCTTTACCACTGTAAAATATATAAAACAAATGTATGTGTCTGCTATACTCAACTATTTATATCTAGCCGAGAGGTAACAAAAAAAAAAGTAAAGAAGAGTAAAAGAAAAGAAGTGACGTTCGGCAAATATTACACTACGTTTACCATTTTGTTCAATAATTAATCAAACTTTGCAATTTACGACCGTCGCCGAGGTTCGATCAATCGCAGATAATTCAGTCCCCGTGTATATATACCAGTGGTACATATATACATGTACATATATATATATATATATATATATATATATATATATATATATATAAGAACGGAATAAGGCGATCGGTTTGCTTCGAGATATATCAAGTAGTAAAGCTCGCGCGAACGTAAGTGTTATGCATTACGGGGCGCGATTATACAGGACAAAATGCAAAAAGAAAGAAGCCGTTGGGAGTAAATAATACGTAACGCCCGCGGGAAACGACGAATGACATAATGACATTGACATCCCGCGAGAGGTGCGAATCGCGCGTGCGTGCGCGCGCGTACCTGGAAGAGCCGATGAACCGCGAGCGCGAGCTTGGACAAATTGCCGTATGAAGAATCGGTATAACGAACGTTAATCGGTCGACTCGCGCGCGCGCGTACACGCACGTCGGCATCACGGCCCAGCTTCTCAATACTCGGGCTCGCCCCTCGCGCCCCGAGATCCTCGCGCTCGGAGGATAAAATGAAACGAGGGGAGAGGGGTAGGGGAGGGGGGAGCGGCCCTCTTTCTTTCGCTCCCGCTCCGATGGCTTTAATACGGACGCGCGCGCGCGCGCGCGCGAAGTAAATGCGAAATGGGCGCAACCAGTCATCATCTACAACACCTGCTTTATATAAAGAGGATCTCTTTCTCCCTCCCCTCTCTCTCTCTCTCTCTCTCTCTCTCTATCTCTCTCCTCGTATATACCTCCTCGTATATACCTCCTCGTTGAAATACCGCGCGCACATACGCACGAGTTTGTATAAATATGTACATGTATACGGAGATGCGCGACCGTGTGCATGCGAGCGCGATCCGCAGGCACGCGCGTGTAGCGCGCTCGGACGAGAAATTATTTTTCGATCCCGCACAATTATAGATGGCTCGCGGATAAGCGTTCTCGATTTCAATTTGACATTGAGTGTACACACACACACACACACACACACGCGCGCGCGCCAGAGCACAAGGAGGGAAGAGGAGACCCGCGATTAAATGCGCGCGAAGAGATGGTCCCCGGTAATACCTCGGTCCGAGAATTATAAAACGTCGCTGAGAGGAGTGGACGGGAGGGAAAGAGAGATAGAGGGAGAAGAGAGAGAGAGAGAGAGAGAGAGAGAGAGAGAGAGAGTCCCTCGCAATTTCTATATAAATATGTATGCCTGCACGAAGTCGCCACCGAACGCGGGCACTCGTCGCGAGCCCCTCGGAATATCGGGAATGACATTTTAATCACACCGGTCATCGTTTTCGCACGCGCACGCCCCGCGGACTGCGCCGGCTAGTTTCATTAGCGCGAGTAATTTGTCCGTCGATGCGTCCGTGCTTGTTGACGCTCGCCCCGCCGCCCCGCCGCCGGCGGCGTGCGCAGTCCAAGATTATAATCGGTGGCCCGCGCGCTGCCGCTGCCGTTGCACCGCCTTCCCGTTAGCCGCGTCTCTCTTTCTCTGTCTATACATATATATATATGTGTGTGCGTGTGCATCTATCTATCTTTATATATCTGTCCACCGCGCAATCTTTCGTCTCTGTTTCGCTTCTATATTTTTCCTCCCTCTTTGTACACCGGCTTCTCGCGCCTCACCCTCTATATCTATACATATTGAAAGAGAGAGAACGAGAGAGAGAGAGAGAGAGAGAGAGAGAGAGAGAGAGAGAGAGAGAGAGAGAGAAAGGCAGAGGGTGTAAAACGGAGACTTTGAGCGTGACCGGCGTGTAAGAAATAACCGGACTGCTGCCGTGCCGGTTCGCCGCGGGAAAAATATAATTAAGAGTAGAGCGTCGACGATCGATCTCTCGAGGAGCGCGCGCGCAACAGCAGCAATCGCTCCCTTATCAGAGCGCGCGACGCGAGTTTGACATCGGGAGGGGCTATCTATCTCTCTCATCTCTCTCTCTCTCTCTCTCTCTCTCTGCCTCTCTCGCGCGCACTAACGCGGCTCTCGTTAAGCGCGACGAACGAATGATAGAAACGGTGCTTCGCTTATATTTCATGCTCGTGCCCTGGCATCTCGAGCTTGTAAGCGCCGTCCTAGATAAGGCGGGGTGATAATGATATTCGAATATGGGCGTTTGGCTGGCGTAAAGATATCGCGATTGCTGTTTTTTTTTTCTTTTTCATTGGGCGACGGAGTAAGTGAGTCAAGCTCAGTTCTGAAAATAAAGTCGCTTGAAGAATCGATGGAAAAATTTTATTTTTAAATGCCGTTACGTGACATGTCGAAGGCTTTTGAAGATAATTACTGAGAAACATCTCTAGGAGCAAAAAAGTCTTTCTAAATAAATCATCTCTAGAACTGCATTTATTTATTATTTTTGCAATCGTTGTTCGATGCAGTTCTATGACAAAAATATTATAATGAAATATTTTGAATAAAAGTTTTCAAATATAATTTACTATATTTTATAAACATTGCTTTTAAAATAATTTTTGAAACGTTCCTGAACATCCTGAAACTTGTCAAATATTATTTATAAAATATAGACCATCTATATTTTAAAACTAAAGATGAGTCCATAAACTCTCGTGTTAACGAAGTTATTATGGAACGCGTAAAAAAGCTACTTAACGTTTTGACCAGATTGGTTACATGATGTCCTTCTTTAAAGGATTACTACATTATTATAAAAAGTTAACGTTCTCGGTAATATGTAATGATAATACCAAGTATAAGGAGTGGAGGAAGAATGAAGAAGAACATCATTGGCACTTACCGATGCATCAAATTCTATTGAAATATATTATATTAATATTTTTAAAAATATTTTCAAAGATTTTTCAAACGTCATGATTTCTGTGACAAAATTTTTTTAAAAATCTGCTATTTTTGTATTAACTTTTATTGTAATATTTCATAACATCGGAAAATAATTGTTAAAAATATTTGAAAAAACATCATTAATAAAAAAGTACTTTAAATTTCCTTGTCCGGAATATCTTTAGAAAAATGTTTCAAAAATATTTTATGGATATTTCGAAATATAGACGCATTTATTGAAATATTTTGTGGTATTGATAACGATTCTTTTAATAAAGTAATCAATTATATAGATAAAAAATGTAACCGTACATTCATATGAGTGAGACACAATTTATAATTATGAAAATTTCATTAAAATTGCTTAAAGAAATATAGAAAGTAAATCCATGAATATTTTCATGGATTTTAATCTCTTTAACTGTTAACGACGAAAATTTCCAGTGCCAAAACGAAATTGTGATGAAGAACACTAGTTATGAAAAAAATTGTTTTTTAAAATTTTGCATTTCTACGTTCGCGCGCTTGTCCCGCTTCTTTTACTCAAAAACATTTCAGTAGCATGGAATTCATCTTCAGCCAATTGGTCGATTTACTTTGTTCATCTTCAGAACTTCTTTTCACAATTCATTAGTCGCCGCTGGTGTTAATATCGGCTTCGTTGCGTTCATAGTTCTAAATGCCAACGCCGTCGCTGTGCATTTTCGCCACCGCGGACGCTCGCGTCGCCGTCCCATCGCGTCGCGTATCCCCATGGAAAACGACTGGTGAACGAGGCAATGTACATTGGCCCCTGTTACTCCGCCGTTTCTCGCCCCGGCACCAGTTCAATAATACGCCGGTCACGTTGCGCTTTTAATTGCCCCGCTTTCGACCCGTCCCCGTTTTTCCATTCCTCCCCACCAAAGAGCAGATGCATTTTGTACGAGCGTGGCGCATTTTTGAGCGCGAAGCTTCCTCAAAAAAAAAAAAAAAAAAAACCCTCGCGATTTTGGAGGAAGGCGGCGTTTCCAGGTGTAATTACACGTTGTACAAAAGAATAAAGAAATTCGGGGCGAGAAGTTGTCCCAGAGCAAGAAAGTTAACAACGAGTGATTTTTGAAAGTCGCCTTCTTCGCTGTAAATCCCGCGGCTGGATCGCCCGCACCGCACCTGCCAGTTTTTTCAACCTTGCATTTATTGCACACATGTACTATAAGTTTTATCGATAATGTGAAAAGATTTAAAAAAATTAAGCCTTAAAGAATGTAACACGACTTAATTCAATTAACTATTTAATATAGTATTTGTTCACGTACATTGTCGATATTTCTGGCGAATCTGATGAGAACGTTAACGTGGTTGTCACAATAAGAGAAGTCGAGAATGATTTATTCATCTGTATTAGTTTCCATTGCGTCAGGGACTATATTTATATTTATTTGCTTCAAAATTACAACTTTGTCGAAAGCTTTACACGTAAAGGTATGATGAGATAAGATTTTTCGTTTTCGCGAAAGATCAAAATAAGAATGCCTTCGATTTCAACTCTTGGGCCTCTTTGAGATTGACAAATTTTGAGATCATTCTGTCAGAAGATGATTTTACTAATCTTTGAGTAAAGGATCATAGCATGTATAAAAGGGCCGCACGCGTCTTTCATATCGATTTATCCTTGATATTTTTCCTTTATAACCGCAAAAATTCTGTATTTTCCCCGAGAAAACGTTTTAATTACAGCTACATAATATTAATTTATTTACGGATTTTTTTAGTCCGCTTAGTCGACGATCAGCGTCATTTGGCATCAACGTCTGCAACCGACAGTATACAATCCAAACTCGTAGACGGATTTTTCCGATATTACGTATTATTATATTACAGCGATGTAGAGCGGGACCGTTTCAAGATTCATTTACTTATTTTAACATATCATAGTCTTTAGCGAGTGATTGATTAGCTCTCGCGCGAGAGGGTCGTTGAAGCCATCACTTGGAGAATGCCAAATCCAGGCAGTCTCCTCGTCGTATAAGAGCGAAAAGCCACTCTCTAACCGCGACTTATCGTTCTCCTGACAGATTTTAGCGAGAAACGTGGAAGACGATATCGAGCCCGAAAAATTGTTCGGCGACGAAGGGTCGAACAAAGGGGCATGATTCCTCTTGCTGTGCACGACCTGCAGGTACTTAACAGCAACAATAACAGCAGCAGCAGCAGCAGCAACAAAAAGTTCCGCAAAGCTCCGGACCACGCGCGGGCGGCGGTCGCGTCGCTGCAGCGGTCAACGCCGCACCGCGAGCGCGAGCGCGCCTCCGAAGGCGAACTAACACGCACGCACACATACACACACCAATAGATAAGCGTATATAACATAAGCGGCAAAGAACGCAAGAACGGCTCACGGTCGAGGCGGCAGCGGCCGCTCGGCCGAGACAACTAAAAAGGTTATTAAAAAAAAATAAAAAAAATAATAATAATAATAATAATAATAATAATAATAATAAACAAATATAAAAGAAGAAGAAAAAAGGCGTATGATTTACTAGTCGTAAAATAGGCTTTAAATTTGTTTTAACCGATCAAAAAGCTTGTTGCCCATTACATTAGACGTGTCCGTGCGCGCGGGCGCGCAAGCGCCGAGCCGAGCGCTGTGGGCATTAAAACAGAAACTCTTTAATGTATTTATAACGAGACGGATATATGTATGAGCTTGGCAGCTATACGATATACTTCGGCGCTAGGATAATATACTCCGTTTGCGTATGTGTGTGCGTGTGTGTGTATATATATATATACGAAGTCGGTATGAAGGAAAACACGAAAAAAAAAGAAAAATCCGGCGAGATATTATCTGAAATAACGAGACATTTTTGTAATATTTTCTGTCACCTACATCTAGGCGGGGTGGCATAAAAGGAAGGAAATTTCGGGAGATACGTGCGCATTTTCCGAACAAATCGGATATATGGAGAAAATTATGTTTTTTTTGGTCATTCCATTGTGGGCATGTCTTAGCGCAGGCCATTGAGCACAAGATCGTTCCGGAGTTGAAATTATTTATTCCAACGAGAGATTTCCTGCTTGACGCCGGAAATGGACAATGATTGGGATATTTTTTACCTTTGCAAAATTTGAATATAGCGGCACGATGGCCGACAATTTATCCAATTTGTCGGTAGTTTCGATTTAACGTCTTGGCGGTTGAACGCGTTGAATTTCAGAATTTCGTGAATCTGATCTTAGCGCGAGAGAACGAAAAAAAGATCCTACACGCAAAATCTTGAGACTAGCGTTACATCAGAAAAAGCCGTGAGCTTATTTCGACTTAGAAGAATGTGCCACGGACATTTGACAGATAGATTTGGTCCAAACCGAGTGGAGTAACTACTATATTGACTCCAAAAGTAATCTAACCCATTTCCAAAACATCGCACTCTCTTATTTACAAATTATTCGAAAAAAAATAATACAAATATATATATATATATATATATATATATATATATATATATATATACTCCAATAAAGATTCGGCTCGTATCAACGCGCTCGGGCGAATTTCAATTTTAACCTTATTATATTATCGCCAATCGGCTGTGTTTCTTCGCAGCTAATCGCGCGCTAAAAAACGCTCTCGCGCCCGGTCCGCGCGCCGAGTCGCTCGTTTTTCGCGAAAATCCTCGCGACGGACCAGAGACAGATATATACGTACCAATCGCGTCCGCGCGGCTGCTATCCGACTTTATCGGCGTCGCGAGCGGGAGAATTTAATGCCGCGCCGCAGGACCATTATAATGGCGTATATAAATTTTCGCCCGATTATCCCGAAGAAAGAAAGGACCGCGCCGCGCCCTCTCCAGTCGCACTCCGGTAAGGACCGAATAAAGCCTAATTTCCGCATAAATTCTTGCCCGGAACGGACATTAAGTTAACCGCCGGCCGTGGGTATCGGCGTATATATACCGATCGCGAGATTTGCCTATATATATATAGGAAATGAGAGGGCGCGTACTCACACATACACACAGACAGTCGCACACACAGTCAAGAGGGCAAAGCGAAGTTTCGCGAAATTCAACGGTCATTTATCCGCCATCGGCTCCGTACTCCCCGACCGTTCCCTGCGCATTTCTCACCGGGGCCTCGCCCTGCGGAGACATGGGGCCGCGCGATACCGCGATATTTACGGGTGAGGGGGGAGGACTGGCGGGGGGCATTAATCGTTTTCCGTTTTCGCGGCATTAACGCGGCCGCGACGGCCGCGTTTCTCGGCAGCGCATCCATCGCGTCCTCGTCCACGACGCCGTCGTCGTCGCAATAGCGTTAAAACTTGGTAACCACGTGGACGGATATACATATATATATATATATATATATATATATATATATATATATATATAGAGTTCGAAATCCTAACATGGCCTTTTACCCCCATCTGCATTTACTCGGTGACACAATCGGGCTTGACAGCGCGGACGCTGGGCGACCTTATTGCGCGGCGAAAAGGGCCCGGGGGAGGCCGGCCAGGAGTACGTACCAGTCGAGATAACGAAGAGATGACACTGCAGCCTTTATCTCCGCCGTGGATGTGGGGGATAGGCGGAGGTGGCGGAGGTGCGCGGGCGATTGCGAAGCGCATGCGTGCCGGTTACTGATATATGCGCACACGACTCGCGTTCTGCCGATCGCGGATCGTTAGGTGTGCCGCGTACGGGCCTAGTTCTCCCGCGCTATAGCCTTGTCAATCTCTCTCTCTCTCTCTCTCTCCTCTCTCTCTCTCTCTCTCTCTCTGTCTTTCGTTCTCATCCGTGCACGCGCGCGAGCCTTATACACCGTATGTATAACGTGGACTCGCGCGCGCGCGCGCGCATCTGATCAGGAAATGAGCGTTCCGCTTCGACGCATCCCCCCGCCACTGTGCTTTTCCTCCTTGTGCTTTTCTTTCGATTGTTTTTCGTTAGCCGTATATACACGTACCTATATATATATATATATATATATATATATATATATATATATATATATATATATATATACGGCGAATCCGAGTAGCGCGCGACTGGAACAATCGTTCCGAGGCAGGAGGCCGAAGGAGGAGGCGAGTCAGAGCCAGGCAATGCGCTTTACGTGAGAATCCGCGTCTTCGGGATGTCGGAACGAGCCGCGATATATAGGCGGGAAATTCGGAGATATACTGATTATATATATATAGCATGTGTAACAGTTGCTCACACGCGCGTGTCCGCGGCGTTGTTGAACAATGAAAAATCCGCCTTCCCGCCGGACCTCCTATATATATATATATATATATATATATATATATATATATATATATATATATGTGTGTGTGTGTGTATATGTATGTATGTATATAGCTTTCACACGAAACACTCGCGCACACGCGGAGGTGAAAATTCCGGCTTATTTTATGACGAATTAAACTGTGGGACGATATTTTGACGTTTTCAAGTTGTGTAAATTATTCTACATACGGCCGGACGCCGGTGATTTACTGTTAAATTTTGCGGATTCTAATGAAAGCGGAAGTTTTCGTTAAATGGTTGAGTCATTGCGAGAGAGGAGGGGGGGGGGATAAAAACAGTCGTATACGTGAATGTAATTATCCGTATATTTTATACTAAACTCAGTATTTAACAATTGTTTCATTGTTTTTTCATCGACCGATATGGAAATAAATAAATAAATAAATAATAAATAATATATATATATATGTGTATATATTTATATGTATATATTTGATGTGATTTTAAATAGACCGTTAAATAGTAATATGTCGTTTTTGTCCTGGCTTCGATGGATTCCTAATATAAACCATGATTTTTATCTAAAAAAAAAAACAAAACACATAATTTCTTTCTAAGTGACTTGGACGAAAAGCTTTATTGTTATTTAAATTATAATTATTTTATAATAAACTTAATCGATTTTGTGATTTTCTAGTCCAGTAGATTTTCTAGTCCCGCATATCTAATTTATTCCGTGAAAAGCGATCTGACCGAAAATCATAAAAAGCAAATATAAATTCATTCTTGAATTCTTCTGTATTTAAATGTTTTATTATATTTTCATAGCTATTGCAGGGTTCTCTCAGAATATTTTAGAAAGCGGTTTCGTCTAGCACGAGATCGATTATGAAATATATTTATTTCAAATATTTCAAAAACTACATTATCAATTCAATAGGTTATGGAAAAAATATCGTCCTAACAGAAATAGTAAAAAGTGAAACTGTGAAATCCACTCGGGAAAATTTTTTTATAGAAGATAGTGTAAAAATAAATTTTATTCGAGATCAACTTTTTTGACAATACGTTTCATGCCCTTACTTATTTACTGATGGATATGTGTTTAAATATGTGCAAGTTAAAATATCCGTGTCATCGCCTGGTAGCCGATTTTTTTTCTTCCCTATTCATACGTCATTTCATATTCCACTGATCGATCAATCCATGTCTAATGTTCTCCGGGCTTGCGATAACGCTCGCAGTGAAAATAAATCGTGAGCAATTGTTCTTCTAATTTAGCGTCTAATTTAAAATAAAACTTTTCTCACCTGATATAAAATCGAGATGCTGCAAAAGTTTCTTAGCCGACGATTGAATATAATGGTTTTTTGAGATTATTTCGTAACCATGCAAACGAACATAGTCATTTTTTATATCAATATGGTATAACACGTAGCATTACATAATATAAATGAGGATATATTTATAATTATAATAAATAGTAATAATACTCATTGGAATAGTATTAAAACATAAATTACGTAGACTTTTCTTTCCTTCAAAACGTACTTGTCATTTCTTTATATTTCGTTTGAAAAAAATTACTGGGAATTGATCGGCCGTTGCATTTCTTCGAATATCGGAGAAGGAAGGAAGATTCTCAGTCTATCGAGTCACTTGCCTCCTTTTCGACACTGACTTGGAAGTGCATGTGCGTGCGTGCCTGCGTTTATGTGCTCGTACGCGTCTGCACGTGCGTGTGTTGCCTGTATGTGTGTATTTAGGTTAAAATAAAATGTCCGATTTTCGAGAGACGTATTTTATTCTAGGGGGCACTGGGATCGTCTTTAGCTAACCATATTTTCCATTCAGGGCAGTCATAATCGTAAAACTTTCGTATGATAATATCGAAATGATTGTTTTGTCTTTACATTCTTGTATAATCTAGAGCGAAATCCTTTCAGAGCATATACTTGCACTTTATTACCGTGAAACCCAATCCTCGATGTGTAGTACATTGTACATCGAGCGACAAGGGACCGTCACGAATAATAATAGGTGTCGACCCTGACATAAAATATCGCGATAAGATTGATATTTCCTCATATAGGGCAGCTGATTGAAAGGTGTAAGTTGTGTGTGTGTGTTGTGTGTGTACGCGCGCGCGGAATTTCGGCCCCGGCGGGCGAAACAATGAAAAATCAGCCGTTAAAGTTTCTGGGCGAGCAGCAAGAGAGAAAAAGAAAAAGAAAGAAAGACGCGGGAGCGAGCTTCAGTATTCGCATTCGAAACTTCGCCGCGGCGAGAGAATCGCGGGCCGCATCGTCGCGGTACCGGCTGCGAGCCACGGTATGGGAAAATCCGGTGGCCGCAAAGGTCATGCGCGCGCACACACACACACACACACACACACAGACACACTCACAAATCTATGTATATGCGCCGCGAGCAAAAGGAGCCGTGCACGGGGACGCCTGGTACACGATGTGGAAAGGGGAGGGACTTAAAGTGCACTTGAACTTATCGCATCTGACGCGGGCGAGCGCAAGCGCCCCCCACCCCCGAAATAGGTCGGGCGGGTCCACACACCATCGTACGACGGAATAGTCGCAGGGCCGCGGCGCGATAGATCTTGCATACTGTAATTGTGCGCGGGTCATAATATGGCGATGCATGTGGATATATATATATATATATATATATATATATATATATATACCGACCCATGGAGGCGAGGCCGTCGGAAAAACTCCACGCGCGCGCGCTGCAGTGTTGAGCCGCTCTATACTGCTGATGCTCGGCGACCTAACGGTCGATGTCGTCGTTATATGCCCGCGTCGTTGGCCGCTTATCTGCGTTCCCACGTGTCGCGCGTCACGTTGGATCGGCATATATATATATATATATATATATATATATATATATATATATATATAGTTGACATGCGCGTGATTTGCAACCCCTTCGTAGGTACGTAAATTTAGTTGGTAGCTTTAACGTGTTTGCCGCTACTTGGTTTACGTTGTGTGTGTGTGTGTGCGCGTGCATAGCTGTGCTATTTTTATTAATATGCCTTTTCATGGATCATGATTTGATGATGGATTAAAGTTAGTTCTATAATATACCTTATCTCCCGATCGATTGCGTCCATTGAAAGCCGAAACACTTTATAGTTTCGTGTGAGAGTAAATTTTTACACTAATACAGTCAATTTAAGCATGTGACAGGATAATGAAACATTAATTGATAAGTTACTCTTTGAATCTGACTCAATGCACACACACACACACATAGAGAGAGAGAGAGAGAGAGAGAGAGAGAGAGAGAGAGAGAGAGAGAGAGAGAGAGAGCTAGAGCGACAGTTGCAGTAGTTTTCTACTGATTGCGGTTTATAATGTATAAAATTAGTATAACAAGGGGAGATAAGAAGAGGATTAACGATCACTGTTATGTTTTATACTATATACATATATATATATATATATATATATACACTATATATACATTGTTGACTTGAATAATTCTTAACATTTGTTGTTTGAACGTAATAAAAAAATATCGGTAATCTTATTAATCCTTTGATAAATAAAATATGTAGAAATATTCGGGATTATCAACAAGGTCGACGTTATTAAAACTATAATTATTAAGCCAGTAAAGCTTCCAAATTGATGTATGTATTTGTTTCATGAAATGATTTGATCGATATGTCATTACTTATTCCGACATGATATCGTTAATGCGTCTCATTTGTTCTCAACCGACGCGTAATTTTCGACGACTCCGATTTACCCCATACCGTTCAACCGATACGGCTACAATAGATTCATCAAGAGTCCGCCGGCTTTCTTGGCGTGAATTCGATATTTAACTATCTATATATATATATAGAATATGTTGTAGCCCAACAAAAAGTAGTCCAATGTCGTTAAGCCGCACGATCTTGGCGGCCAGTTTTATTATACAACCGCATTTCCCGACATTAACGACATCCATCCTAACTTTCCTCGCAATAATGCTATATGTATATATATATGTTGTAACGGTTACAGCGCGGCAAGTATATTATATAGCGCCACTTTGTTGAAGGTATAAATGTCGATTCCACTTCGGCATCGTCGAATTCCGGATGGATAGAAACGGACCGCAGCGTATACGGTAACCGCTCTCCCCGTTCTCAGTTACGGTTCCGTTTGAAAAAAAAGGTTAGGACTCGCGATGCCGCCGTGTCATAAAAAAGGCACTAATAGTGAATTCTTATTTTCTTTTCTTGATGTTCTCATTGTTGTTGTTGTTGTTCTTGTTCTTGTTCTTGTTGTTGTTGCTGTTGTGGTTTTCCAGCATGGTAACGAGCCTCATCGGAGGTAATTTTTGATTGAAAATCAAGATTGGTTTCACCACTTCTGCGTCCATACAATGTATTTTCGAACCGATCGAGTGACCGACGGTCATTTATTTTCAAGCCTTATCATCGTCAAAACCATCTCGTACGAATACTGACGTTGAAAATGCAAAATCAGCCTGGTATCGTGATCGTAGGAGGGATCAATTTTGGGAGAAAGTCTCGAAATCCGCACGAATTTTCGATGGCGTCTACGGTGTATCTCGTATTCAACGTTCGATGGCTGATCATGGATTAAAGTATTTACGTACAGTTTAATGCTCTTACCAAATGGTATAAATTATTATTATAATGTTTTGTTATTCTACGAAAGCCTATTTTAGTATCAGCGACACTTCGAAAGAAGAATGGAATATTATAAATAGAAAATTTGGACAGTTTGCCCAATTCTGTATCGAAGCGAATAATTTCATGCTCAAATGGACTACCTTACCGAATAAAATTCACGGACAAGGCCGAAAATCGCTCCACGATCACGAATGTTATGATCTATGAAAATTCAATTATCCTCGTTCGACGAACCCTGCTAGAAAGCCAAATTTTCCAACGAATCTCGGTCACATCTTTTCCTTCATTCGTTCATGTTTATCACCCGCTTATCAACCACAGTCCCGAACACTTTCTGCATATCCTGTTACTTAAACAAGACTTCTTTAATCCTCTCTCCTGAGAGAATTAAAGAAATGGTCCTTCCCGTACAAGCCCATCCCGAGTTTCTCGTAGGTGGGACGCATAACAAGATATAGAATTGAATCATCGCTGAATAACTTTCTAGGACTCTAATAATGTGTTATGCGAGAAAATGCTTACAAGACCGTTTACTTGTCATTCTACTACTAAAAATAGTACTACCATAAAATAAATACTTCAAATAAAACATACTGTAATTAATCTAAGATAGTCCATATTGTGCTAAAAATACACAATAAAACACACGTACACACACACACACACACACATATTTAAACATTGCAGTATATTTCGCAGGATCGCGGAGACCGCTGCATGTACAATAAACCGCAGCTATATGTACACCGCCGCTGATGTACATCGGCGGAACGCTCTTTGAACTGCTTAGCAAGGGCACGTCGGGTACGGAAGGCGTGTGGCGGGGAGGGGGGAGGGATTAAGGGAAGAGGGCGAGAAATGTTGACGACTGCGCTAGCACGAGCGCGTGAAAATTACTGCGGAAGCTCTATGTGTATATACATGCATAGAAATACGTATACACACACGCATACAGACACGCGGCACTGTAGTTTATACGCGTGAACGTTGCGGTCGGATAATGAAGGGCGATGAAGAGATTGCGGCAACTCGCGCGCGCGCGCGCGCGCGGATCATGATTGATAGAGATGGAGATACCCTGCCGAGGATAATTAAAGAGGGAGAGAGAGAGAAAGAGAGGAGAGAGAGAGAGAGAGAGAGAGAGAGAGAGCGTGGGGCATTCGAGAGGGCTCAGGGGGGTTAGATGAATTATTTCGCTGGAGGAAATGTATATATACGTATATACACACACAGAGAGTACCGCGCGAGCGCGCAAAAATTCTGTTTTATTTACGTGCAGTTGGATTAAGATCTGTATTTTTTTTCTTTCTTTCTTTTTTTTTTTTTGGGTCGAAGGTCTATCGTATACCTGCGCGCGCATGGGCGCAGTACATAAATTTGACCGCGTGTGAACCGCGAAGTGTGCTGGTTATTTTTCTTCCCTCCCTTTTACGAACTGCCTCTTGTACAAATATAATTGAGTAATTACAGCCGGTGCAAGAATCGCAGTGCGAGGGGATTTGATTTTTTTACCACCGTCACCGTGAATTGGTAATACGTGACGCATTTATAAATATAAATACGATAGACGCGCTTTATTGTAATTTCGCGATTACCATGGCGAATGACGGAATCGAGGCTAATTCGGAAAATTCAAGGCATCCGTCCGCCTCTAAATTCGAATATCTTACCCGATAATCATACGCAACGGTTTCTATTCTAAAATTTCGTTCCGACGCCTGCAGCATTCGTCAATGTATTTATTAATACAAATAGCGATTGTCAAGAGCTACGTCTTAATTCGAATCTCCCGCCACGATCAGCGTATATTATAATCATATATAAATATTTATCGAAAAGCCCGGGAAAAACTTATACTCGATAATAATGGCCGCGAGAGTGCTCGGAGCGTTACTTTATATCCATAAAATTAAAACTAATACCGACGGACGTATCGTTAAATTCCCCTCCTTCCTCTCCCTCCCGCGAACAAATCGCGGATATATATATATATATATATATATATATATATATATATATATGTCTTGTTTAACTAATCCCCCGCTTAATTTATTCCCTATAAAATCCGAGCGAGAGTCAAGTATAAACATCAATGGAATCGACAATAAAATTAACGGAAAAACGGGTATAGAGAGAATTAACTTTACGCTCGCGGATCGCGCGCGCGCAAAACCTGATTAGTCCGACGGAGATAAAAGGGGTATATAAACGGCGGAGAGGTGGGGGAGAAATAAATTTTTGCATTTTCACGCGTGCCTATTGCGCGAGCGCGCGCCACCCGGAACGTCTTTTCACCCCAACGAGAGTAAAAAGATCTCAGTGCTGGGGAAGGTTGAAAGAGAGAGCAAATGAAGTAAGAGACGACGCGAAATTAATAGATGAATAGTCGTATTTATATACTTCTCGCTCTCTCTCTCTCTCTCTCTCTCTCTCTCTCTCTCTCTTTGTAACTATATATCTATATATATATGGTTGAGGCTGGAAGGGGGCACGAAAAGGTTAGATGTCCCTGTGGAATGCGGAGGAGAGGTAGCCGTGCGAGCCGGCAGTACGATATATATGGTGATGTATCTAGAAGCCGAATCGGTCAGTGCGTTATTGCATTACACGCACGCAGAACTGTATAGGCATATATATATATATATATATATATATATATATATATATATATATATATATATAAGTAGTTAATTTAACATCGGCCGCGCTCACCGACCATGCTCACATATACAGACACGGGCGTACCGCACACCAGACATCAACACGCATACGCGCACTTGGGGCTGGACGATTGCTTCTCGTATTGCTTCTCGCCCGGTCATATGCATAATGTAATTGACTTCATCCCGATGGTGCGTTCGCGGGTCGCTCGCCTCCCTCGCGCACGCGTGCGTTGCCCCTCCCCCCCTTCTCCTCACCTCCGCATAACATATAGAAAAACTAAAAAAAATTACTTGTTATTACACACACGCGCACACACACACACACACAAAATTCTGCAGTTTTACGTTGAACGAAGCAGATACACAGGTTCGATAAATTTTTATTATTTTCTAGTAGTTTTTCTCAGATTCTATGGGTATGATCGTAAATAAGCCACAGGCTGGCAGTAATTATAAATGTAATTATATTATTTTGTAAAATGTGCAAAACCGATAAATGTATTTTGTCGGTATAATTCTCCAATGATTAGTAGGAGCGGGATGAAGTGCGCCTCTCCCACGGCTTTTCCGATATTTATATATATATATATATATATATATATATATATAAATTCGCGTTAAATCAATCCCGTCTCCGTCAGCGGCGCGCGTCCGTTACAGGGCGCGTCGAGGGAAATGAATTATATACCGGTGCAGCGACCCGGCGTCGGTTCTGTATATACGTCTAGGGATTTTCAATAACGAGCCCATAGGCCATCGTATTCGGCCTTTACTGCCGATTTAGGTCCGCGGCATAATAAATTTCAGCGCCCTCGGCTCGCTCGTCCGCGGGATCGTGCAATAATACCGGCTCCGATCCGCGCGGCGCTCGTTTATACGTCGGTTTATAACGCACACACGTGCACGCATCACGTACATACATATATACGTGCATACATACATACATACATACATACGCGTGGTTGTCCGCCCTTGTGTCTGTGTGCAAGCGTGCGACGCGCGGTCTCGACTTCAGACCGAGCTTTCCGTCTCGCACTTGGATTCTCGCTTGCCCCCTCTCGCTCTCTCAGTCTCGGGAGTTAGGCATAAGATCATTTCAGGTACAAGGTGCGCGCGCCGGCGAAACGCTCTTCCCCGCTGAGATTCGATTCACTCTCGCGTCGCTCGGCTGGCTTAAATCGGCCGCGAGGAGATACTTCGCGGATCTTGATCAATAACAATTCCGGTCTCTTGGACGTTCCCGCGTGCACACTTTGTTCCTACACTCGCGCGAATTTTATTCGAGGGTGTCGGGGATAATTGGGCCGAATAGTGGGTTGTCGTCGTGCGCTCGCCTACGATATTTCAATTCGTTGGCTGAGAAATACGTATTGTACGATTGCCGTACGAGTTCAATCAACGATACTGTCTATTACGTTATTCTTTATTTTACGGTAGAAATTTTCACTATTATTTGAGACGCGGTCGCACCGCGATAACGTCGGATATTGTCGTTGCTTGTTCCAACGGTGACCGATACATCGCTATTCACATTGAGCACGAGATCGTTGCTTGCGGCCCAGCTGCCCGTACTTCGCTACATATTGCACGGGTATAATTGTGTATTGTGTTTTTTACTTTTGTATGGAATCGTAGAAATGAACTTACCCGAACATACCTATCGGGCATAAAATCTATCTATCCGCCTGTCTATCTATCAATCTATCTATTCATCCATCGGTCTATCCATCTGTATCTCTCTTACCCCATCGACAGATCGCCGCTTCCGCATACATACATACATACATATATATATATATATATATATATATATATATATATATATATATATAGTATAGTAGTCACTTCGGTCCGATTCTCGTTAAATCGTTTCGTCGAACCTGACCATTGACCCGGCCTGTCCACGTCCTGTGCTGCCATTATACGACACACGCCCATATAATGCGCACTCGGGCCGTCCGGCCGTCCCCCGGCTATGCGCAGTCGCGAAGCGAGGAGAAAGATTCGAAACGATCGCCGCTGCTGGCGCGGGCGAGGGCGAGCCACGGGGGGAAGGCGGGAGGTGGTGGCGAGGGGGTCGTCGTCGTCGTCGTCGTCGTCGTCGTCGGCGCGCAATTCTCCGTTACGCGTCGCGGAATCTAAGAAGAGCGCCGCGCGGTCCGCGTAGTGTGTGTACAGTATATAGACGGCCGGACAGCCGCTAGGCCATCGTGCGTGTGTGTATGTATATAGTCGTTTCCTTACGGCCATAATAGCCGAGAGCCGGTTATATTCTTCGGGAGGAATATAAGAACAATGCGCGTGTACGTGGGGGGGGGGAGGAAGGTGGGAGCGGGGGCTGCTCCTTTTCTTTCGATTTTTTTTCTCCTCTCGGTTCGTCACTGGAGCTTAATTATTTCTTTAAGAGACTCCCGCCTCCGTTATAGTTGAACGAGCTGTGTGTATATATATATATATATATATATATGTGTGAGGTACGGAAGAATAGCGAATCAAGTGGTATTTGAGCGGTAAATTTATTTTTCCTCTCTACCGAATGTGGCTGAGATTTTGATAATATCCGATGTACCATTGACGTTTATTGGTCTTTTCAAAAAAGTAATCTTGAAATGCCCAATTTTCCATCCTACATTCGCCAAGAGTAAGGTATTAATTTTTAAAATAGCATGCGTGAAATTTCATTTTACACGCTCTGACCGTATGTCTCACGGGTTATAAAATGAAATTGGAAAAAGGCGCGCAGAATTTCGGCGAAAGAACGTAAAGAGATATTATTTTCTGTACATACGAAGCTGTAAAATTACCTTTTACAATGCATCTGTAAAAAAATGCATTTACAAGCGCGTCGATTAGATTGAAGTCATATGTGAAACGAAAATAGGTAGGAGCACACATCGCTGTAGTACATTAAATGTAATAATTTGAAAGAAAAACTGATATAAAAGTGATTACACTATTCTATTACATAACGTCTTCAGGTCCCTAGATATTTTTCAAATATTTAAATGTTAAATGTATCTAAAGATCTCTTATATTAATTTTTATAATAAATTGTTTCCAATAATACAACTTTAATGCTGGTTTTATAAAAGTTGCGTATTTACTAGACGTGATCATGTATTTGTTCACTTTTAAATTAAATTTATACTATATACGTACAATCATCGTCCTTTCATTTTGCTTCGGAACGATCGGTCCAGGTCACAGCGTACGTTTGTTTTTTAACTCGCATTTGTCGTCTACAATATACACATCGCCTCAGAATTGGATCAAGAACGTTCGTACACGTAAAAAAATTGTACGCAATATCAAAGCTATATATCTATGTGCAATCTGTGCAATAATATATACGGAGCAGGTACAAGATTACACGTGCCATGTGTTCACCACATTCAATTAAAAGCACAGACTGCGAGCGTATATAAAAATACATCCGAACGAGATTACAAATTGCTAAACTGCAGGATGTGTGTGAGTCTTTTATGCTTCGATTCCGAGTAAAAAAATTTGTACTTTTAATTGTATTTTTATACGCTTGTACAATGAATAAAAGGCAAACAATTGTCGTACATAAGCCTTTGTATATCATGTAAATATTTTTTAAATGCAGTGTAACAAAAATGTAATTTAATTAATGATTTTCTTTAAAAGCGTTGAGGAATATTTTGATAACATGAATTGGTTTAATTAGAGCCGCGGTGTATAATACAGAGGCAGCGGGGAAATCTTAATAATCAAAATGCCGTTGTCGCTTATTTTCGCATCGCGCACTTAATTCTTTTATATATTATATACATATATATATATATATATATATATATATATATATATATATACATATGTATATATATATATATATATATATATATATATATATGTATGTATGTATGTATCGCATTGCATAAATTACATTTAAATATCCCGGTCCGCGCATTCCAGGGGTCGTTTCGACAATACGATACTCGACTTGCAGCGAGCTCAGCACTAGCGCGAGCCCCGCGACGGGGCGCTCTCGGCTCACGTAGCGAAGCGGCGTGAAGGGGGGAAAAAAAGAGCCGACGCGACATTTATAATAGAAATTCTAATCTGACGGACGCGCTCGCGTAACCAATTCTTCTTTTTTCTGTTTTTTTTTTGGTATTTTTCTTTTTTTTTTTTTTTTTTTGCTTTTTTTAAATTTGCCAACGATCGTCATTACGGGTCTATATATGTATTTAATTAACGATACCGTACATCGTCAGCCCCTCCCCCCTCGCGTTCCCATCCTGCACCTAACTCTGCATTTCTACCGTGCGTTTATTGATACTATACTCGCGGTAAGTGCACATAAGAACCAGCGCATCGCATTTATATAGATGTATTAGCATTGCAATAGCGTGCATATATATATATATATATATATATATATATATATATATATATATATATATGTATAAGTTCTGCGAAAGGACACGTGCTACCGCCACGCGGGTGGAACGCTTGAGGAACGCGACAATACCCGGGAGGGAGAGAGATAATAGATAGAGAACAGAGAGAGAGAGAGAGAGAGAGAGAGAGAGAGAGAGAGAGAGAGAGAGAGTGAGATGGGAGATTTGCGCGCGGCGTTCAAAGGAGGCAAAATTCCATTCCTCTCGTCCGCAGCGCAGCAAAAAATATACCTTCATCGTAGCCGGCGCAGCGATGCGGGCAGTGGAGGCGCGCACAATTCTCTATAATGTCATATGAACTGTAATATATATATATATATATATATATATATATATATATATATATATATGTAATATCTAGCCCTTTCCACGCGCCTCTTTGGCACGACGAAACAATTAATTCCTCACGCGTCCCATGCAATCCTTAATGCCATTATCCATTTCTTATATGTGTGTATGTGAATTATGTATGCGTGTGTGCGCTTTATGATTTCCTTCTCCCTCCCTCTCTCTCTCTCTCTCTCGCCCTCTCTCTCCACCTCTCCATCTCTGCCTCCCATTCTCTTTCTTCTATACTACTCCCGCGCACGCTCTATTCGCAATCTGACGGAGAGGGTGGCTTTGAAAGAGACGACGCCGTATGCATTCTTTCGTTTGCGATACGCATTTCACGGAGATCCGAGAAATATTCCGAGCGAGGTTGTTTAGAGCGACTACGCCAATTATCTAATTTTTATCTGATTTTGGACATAATTAGGGGAATTGTACGCACACACGGGTATTGAAAATATTTCGTATATGTACACATACAGACATACACGGCACTAAAATTGTCGAGCTCTAACAAGATTAAATTATTTCGAATGCTAATGCGTGATATTCTTTTTATAGCAAATATTCTTAGCATATATAGCGTATATTAGGATGTGTGTGTGTGTGTGTGTGTGTGTGTGCGCGCGCGCGCGCGCGTGTGTGTGCGGGTTCGTACACGGGCATACACATAGGAACACGCGCGCGCGTAGACTACGACGACGACGGCGAAGGCCGCGATCGCGACGACTGTTTCGTTTCAATATAACCGCGATCGTTAAATTATGATTCGCACCTCATTTACTACTTCTCCCCCTCCCCCCGCCTCATCCCGCAGAGAGGATTTTTTGCACAGCAGCGCGAAGGCCTCTTTTTTTGCTTTCGCGAACGATCGCACGCGATATATACACATATAGTGGAAATAAAGAGTAGGGGAGGAGCTGGGAGGGCAAAGATAATAATCTCGGCCGCGGTAGCGCGAGATCGAGTTAAAATAGTTTTATTCGGCCATTAGCGGTCGTGTCCGCGGCGCGCGTTTTGCAGGAAAAAAAAAACAACAAAAACCTCGCGGGTTCCGAAAGGGGAGCCACATGCGAAAGGAAAGTCTGATAGTCCGTATATTATATAGATGGTTTATGTGATATATGTATGTATACACACACACACACATATATATATATATACATGTACTATACATATATTGTAAAAAAGAGGAGAGGAAGAGAAACGAATAGTTCCTTGTGCGAAATTTCGCGCGGCGCGGTAACGCTTTCGCATTTTTGTTTAATATACAAGCTGCCGCAAAAATAAAAACGCCCTTACAAATCTTTTCAGAGTTTTCACGTTTCGATAATATATCGGGTGCCGTTCAGTGTCGTTCAATCGTAATGGACGGGGGGGGGGTGCATTTCAGTCTCTGTATAATAATATGAAGAAAGAAAGGAAAATTATTCATTCGTTGGTTCGCGAGAAATCTTTAAAAAGTAATCTGTAGCGATAAATTGTTATCATATCGTTGGATATTCTTTGAAAAAATCACGGAAAATTGATCGTCAAAAAGATTTGTTCTCTGCAACTCTTTCTTTCTTTCTAACTCTGGGATCAAAAAAAGCGTTCTCAATTAAAAAAAATTGTAAAAGACCTTATTTGAAAAGTTCAATAATGGCCTTCAGACAACGATCGCCTATGTTCAAATATTAATTTAAACCTATTTTCTCGAACGATACAACTGCAGGAGATTGTTCAAGGCTACATCGATACTTTTTTACCGATTCCACGCACATCGTGCGTCGAACACCGAATCTTTAAAAAAATATAAAAACTACTCGTCGAGTGATTGAATTGCCTCAACTGACAATTTTGGTCGAAAGATTTTCAGAATTGAGCATACTTTAGAGTAAATACTGTTCCTTGCGCGCGCTGCAAATTCCAAAAAAAAATTTATAAATCTTATATAATTACATTTTCTCAAGAGTTTTTGATAAGATACGCAAATAGATTTAAATCGTAGCGAGCTGTAATCTCGTATTTATTAAATGTAAAGAAAGATTCTCATAGGAATAGAATTCAAGCTTATAATACATTTTTTTTTTCGTAACTATAAAATCGGTAAAAGCAATCGCAACCGTCGATTCTTCGTCGGCGTTAATGTTGATTGAATTTTATTGCGTCAATTAATTGGTTTGGCCGATTTGAAAAATGGCAAGACCCGTAGTAACGTTAATGCACGTCCAATCGAGAATTCCTAGTCAATTATCCGTTTGCCTGAAAATTATATCATTTATTAACGACGAATAGAACAAAAAATAATGAATTAACCCTTGGAGTACCGGAATTTTAGATATTTTCAATGCGCATTGTTTGTATGAAAAAGTGATCATTGGTTCTCAATTTTCACCCCAAAATGGGACTAAATGTTTGCGAGTCGGAGAATTGAAAAAAACCATTCTATATGCATGGAAAAGTGTATATATGTATGGCTTTTTTGGGTCGCTCATTGCGATTCTGAAGTAAAAATTGATAAATTCGTACTTTTTGATAAGCTAATTATGATAAATCCTTATTTCGTTTATTTTAAATTTTGATAATATAACTATGTATTTGTGTATAATAATAATTATTATTATTATCTATTGCTAATTATTATTAACAGCTATCCATCATTCTTAATCATTATTCGGACGCAAAATAGGTGTTTTGACGCATTTTCTGACGCAGATGCGCGTCATACCGATACTGTAAGGGTGAATAAATATCTAAATATTTTTAACAATTGTACGAAAATCGATTCCGTGCAGGCTCACAGGGATTAGATTGGGAATTGTAGAATTATTGAATTTTTTAAGTCGGTTAAATCAATCGCGTTTAACATTGATTTTTATATTATACTCGATGGCTTCGATTCACGCGTGCGCGCGCACACACGCACATTGTGCGAGGTGCCAATATCGGTATATATATATAGATTACGGCTCGCGGGGATCTCGAGCGCGCGCGCGCGCGAACGCCACATCGTTGGCCGCACGAGGCTCCCCAATTAATTTACAGGATAAAATTATGCGTGGCGACGTGTAATAATATAGTTTCGAGATCCCGCGCAGATACATCTGTATATTATATACAATTAATTAATCGGCTCGCGACCTCTTCATTTCGATTTTTTCCTAATTAGCTAATGGACGAATCGAATATCTGCGACAGCTTTACTCATATATAAAACGCTTTAATTATCGTTCCGTCTCTATCTCTCTCTCTCTCTCTCTCTCTCTCTCTCTCTCTGTCCTTTACCAATATAAGGAAAAAACAAAGGAAAGAGAAACAAAAAGAAACAACGGCGCGTCGCATATGGTATAGCGCCGTATCAAGGACGAGAGCAGAAGCAGCCGCAATATAATGCAAATGAGGGACGCTCTGCGCGCATTAATATTTGTCCAATAGTGGCACGCGAGTAGTATATATATATATATATATATATATATATATATATATATATATATATATATCTGCGCAATTCCAGCTTTTAATGAGATTTGACCGCGATCCCGTAAAACTCGCAAACTGCGATCTATCAGTCGGTGCAAGGAGAAAATAAAGCCCGACAAAGGGTGTAAGGGATCGTGTATTATATAGACATATATATATATATATATATATATATATATATATATATATATATATATATATATATATATGGAATCCGTGACAATGATAAAGCATTTCGATGGCGCGAAAATAAAATAAAGCCTAGTTCTCGGGGCGCTTTACATAATATGACAAGAAGGGGATAGTATATGGGCAGAAGTTTGAGAGCGCAATGAAGTGTTTCCAATGGGCGGCGGGCGGCGGCGAAGAGGAGAGGAGGACGCGGCGAGCGCGCGCGCGCGGTGGCTTCGCGATAAGGGCGTGCGAGCGCGAGGACGAGTCGAGAGCGGGGCTGATTCCTTTTTCTTTTTTCTTTTCTTTCGTACGGATTGCCTCTTTTTTCCGGGACTGGAAACGCCCGTGCGTAAGACAGGCGCGTCACCGAGGTGCCGGTTCCTCGACTCCAGCGGCCTCGCGTAAATTACGGCACACGCGAACGCGCGGGTCGCGGGCTCGAGCGCGAAAGTTATACAATCTGTATAAGCTGTACATTCGTCGTTCGTTAGACATGTGCGTGTCTGTGTGTCTGTGTGTCTGTGTGTGTGTGTGTGTGTGTGTGTGTGTGTGTGTGTGTGTGTGTGTGTGTGTGTGTGTGTGTGTGTGTGTGTGCGTGCGCGCGTACCTGTGTATCCTTTCGATTTCAGCTATATGAGAAATCTCGAACGGCTATATGCGTGTATTATTATAGCTTCGAAATAAACGGAACGATTTTTGCGCCAAGGCGCTTGTTGAAACTCGATAATATGCGCTAAATCGAATGTAATTTTGAAGAAAATTGATGACATCCCGGCCGCTTGAATAGTTTCGGCGATGCGAAATGCGGGACGACTCGCCCAGTCACCTAATTTTCACGCACACCCTACTTGGAAAGTCAATTCTCGATTTTGGCGCGTAAACCGTTTTGGGGAGAATCGTTGATGTTTTTTACACTGGCGTCATCCTGCGAAACAATTCAAGCGGCAAAGATCGGTTTTTTCTCTCTCAAATTATTAGATTCGATTGAATTTATCCTTATTCATTTCTCAATCGAGCGAATCGCGCACGATCCCGGCTCGATGCGCATGTGTCGTTCGTCCACGCGATTATTCACTGCATTGAACATTCGCTCGCCTCGCTCTTATTTTAGATTATAAGCTATCTGTAATGCTGATCAGATTTACACGCGCTGTCCGTAAGTAACTGGGGGTTTGCAGTGAACGCGCGAAAATTTTACGTTCAGCGCAAGGAACTTATAGTGCGCTGGTGGAGAAAATCCCTATAGAGATTTGAACAATAATACATTTATTTAGACATAAGAAACAAATTAAAAGTGCCATTAAATTTAATTAGAATTCACAAAATTTAACCTTATACTGAGATATACTATCTAAAGAATGCCAAATTATTTTCATTCTATTTAGATTTAATTAGATTTTTAATTGATTCTAGCTTAAAATAATTTGAGGCTTTATTAAAAAAAAAAAATAAGAATAATAACATAAATAATAATAAGAATGTAAATCTAATAAGCATGTTGGCTAACAATTAAAAAAATTATTAATAATTATGTCATTCTAATAAATTAATTATTAAGAATGAATAATATCTTTACAATTAGCGATTATTAGCATTTAAATAAAGTGACCTTATTAGATTTATAGTTCAGATTCCACGTTGAATTGTCTCATTAAATAAGGAATATTATAAAAATTCAATCTTATATAAGATTTCCGTTTAAGAACTGAATTCGACATTCCTATAGTCTTTACTAGAATTTAATGCAAAATCGGTTCTGATTTCGACACTGGTCTCTCTCTCTCTCTCTCTCTCTCTCTCTCTCTCTCTCTCTCTCTCTCTCTCACTTTGTCTGTCTCTTTCCATACATTCCCAATTTACCGGTATGCCGTTCCCTGTGTTCACACCTCTCACGAGATCCTCTTTATCGCCCTGACCCTCTTGACCTCTGGACGTACGATTCTCCACAAAGACCCAATGGATCATTGGAGCGGACAAAGCGAGCTAAAAGGTCTTAGCCCGTCTCGCTAAAGGAAAAAATATAACGTTATCCCTTTCGAGAGAGAGAGAGAGAGAGAGAGACGTTCGATTCTGCCGGGGTTTCTTTCTTCACTCCGCTTTCGATCGTATATCACGAGCTCGCATATTTGTCGCCAATTGAAGTGCCGCTTATAATGCGCCTTCGCGGGCATTATATCGGGAAAAAGAAATTTCACGGCGCAGCGCGCGCGTCTCCTCGCCCCATCGCGGCCTCTTATTATTATACGTAATGTGCGAGGTAACATTTGTGTGTCTGGGTGTGCATGTATGCGCGTACGAGCGCGCACCGACACACACACACACACACACACACACACACACACACAGAGAGAGAGAGAGAGAATCCCGAAGGACTAATCAGCTGAATTTAACGACATTCAACTGGCGTTTAATACTCGCGTTTATTGTGCGGGGGTATATAACTTCGTTTCGCCGTACAAGTATATATATATATATATATATATATATATATATATATATATATATATATATGTATTCTATAATTACACAATTACATATTGTCCGAGGTATATCTACTACTCGCATTGAAGTTAGAAGATGCACGGCAAGCGCGCGAGTATTATTCCACTGTACATTATATATATATATATATATTATATAAATTCCTGACGTTTGGACCATTATTAATATTTCGAATTACGGATGTTGTTCGATTGTAAATCAGGGAACAAATTTATTACTGAGCCCGAGTTAATCCTGAAAATATTATTCGCTCATATGTATACATGCATACATGCGTACACATGCATACCCATCTATAGGTATATGTTTATGTATACATATACAGACACACACGCACGCATGCACGCGCACACACTGCGCTTTGATGCGATGCTAAAGTTATACCCCCAAGTCTATAAACTTGTTTTATTTCCAATTGAGTCTCTCTCTCTCTCTCTCTCTCTCTCTCTCTCTCTCTCTCTCTCTCTCTTCTCTCGCGCCTCCCTCCACCTTTTCCCGCGCGTATATAATTTATATACTGCGTTGCGCGCGCGCGCGTGCGTCTCGAGCTCGTATGTGTGTAGCCGCGCTACTCGTTCGCGATCTTGAAATAATATGCGAGCTTTGAATGAAAAATTTTCTTTTTTATAGTGAAAAGGATCAGATATGAAAATAAAAGGATATAATACAGGATAAGAGTAATACAAGGACACACACACACACACACACTCAAGATGGAATTATTCTTAGAAGGTGTCAGTTGAACTGTAGTCATAATAATAGTGACTTCTTATCGGTCTTTCATTTTCTTTATCTTGCAGCCTAAATATGTAAAATTTATAAATATAGATACGTTACTGAATAGAAGAATGGCATCAGTAATGTTGATTTTCAAATTCAGCCATTTGTCCAAATCCTTATAATTATAGTTAAAAATCGACCAAAAAACTTTTTTTTTTTTTAAATAGAAATTCGAAAATTTTTAAATATTTATATTTTACCGCTAACGTCAACTGCAACGGTAAGATAGTGTTAGTGTAAATAGCTTACACTATGCAGTAAAGTGCAAATCGGTGCAAACTCGTGAACGCAACTATGAAATTTTAAGTGAAAATCC
Organism: Sycobia sp. Sy_11; assembly: GCA_018907035.1. Classification (NCBI taxonomy): domain Eukaryota; kingdom Metazoa; phylum Arthropoda; class Insecta; order Hymenoptera; family Epichrysomallidae; genus Sycobia; species Sycobia sp. Sy_11. Next base: position 207,223 of record JACCIC010000045.1, on the reverse strand, counting down.
TAATGAAACGATTTCTTTTTTTTCAGATTAAAAGGAAAGAGTTCAATTTAAATATCATATTTTTATTAAGTTCGAGAAAGGATTATTTAACTCTGTAGTTAAACTAAAAATTTTAAAAATTTTTTAATTTTCAGTTGACTTTTAATTTGGAGGTTATGGTTTTTGCCGTAAGATTCAATCAAAAGAAACACACACGTTAAAATTGTTTAATGTTTGTCGAGATTTGGATTTTCAATTACAAATTAAAAAAAAAAGAAGAACATGATCGATTTTCAACACTTCGAAAAGTAGATAAATTTGAAACTAACCTAACAATGCTATACTTTTATGCCAACTCTTAAAAACGTCTAACACGCATAAAATAGACCGACGCACGGTAAAACTGCGGCAAGGGCACACAGTGCCTGATTTCCGCGAAAGTTATATATATATTACTCTTGCATCACTTCCTCCTCTCCCCCCTTCTCCGTCTCAAAAGTTAAAACTCAATTTCCACCTAGCGGTCCACGGCGCTCTCCGCGCACAATCAAAAGTTTCTGGCCATCAGTCCTGGCACTGCGGGCTATCGGCGAGGACGGCCGGCCGAGGCGTAAATAATTATACATATAATATATATATATATATATATATATATATATATATATATATATATATATATATACCGTACTTATAGTGTCCTTGGTACACTCGGGGGGAGGGGGATAACCAGTGACCTCCCGGGAAGTTTCCGACCTGCCGAAGAGACGCCGGGGATTTACACCGGCGGCGACTCCCTATGAATTTTGGCCGAGGGCAGGTGCATACAGCCCCCCCCTCCCCGAGCACGGCTCTTCCATCCCTTTTGCGAAGTTCTCCCCTCCCCCTCTCTACGACCCGCTATGCGCCACATCCTGTCCACGCCCGTATGCAGCGGGAGTTCCGACTTTTTGTCATATTTTTTTTTTCCTTCTTCCTTTCTTCGTCGATTTCTTACGCTTTTCGGGCGGGTACATACGTATATATGGCCCGACTTGCCCATTATTCCCTCCTCGGCTCGTTAACTCTTCGCTTTTTTTTCTCAAAAGGCACTCATTACTTCGCGGATCGACTCAAGGCTTTCACGCCACCTCCTACGCGACGGGTCGCGGTCCCGTGCAGATTCGTCCCGCGCGGATCTTTTGGAGGCGGCTTTTTAAAGGGACTCCACGCTCGCCGCGGGACGTATTTGGCGCATCCGGTTGTGCAATAGGTCGCGCAGGTGCGCTGGGCCGACGGCTTTTCCAGTCTCGGAGTTCGGCGGGAGGGGGAAGGCTTTTTTCGTTTTGTCCCTCGACGAAGATTTTTTTTTTCTTCGAGCGTAACGTTTCGAAATAATGTCGTTTCGAGAGGAAAAAATCGGGGAAAAAAACCGAAACTGGGAAAACTTTGTACATACGAAGATGTTATTTGCATATAAAAATGCATCATTTATATGGTATACGTTATATTATCTGAAGTCGGTAACTTGCGCCTATATCATGAATGCTTCCTTTATCTTACAAAATCGGACGAATAATTTTATTTATCTTCTCGACGCATTACTTGTACTGCTAGATATATATATATATATATATATATATATATATATATATATATATATATATATATATATTCATTTTCCACAGAAGAATTCCCGTTACATTAAACGGCAATTCCTACGCTCGGTGCCGCGGTATATACCGATACTGTAGTGCAATAACGCCAATGTTTAATTCAACGGATATATATATATATATATATATATATATATATATATATATATATATTTATGTTTCTATGATATGGATCTAGATAGCGCGTAAATGCCGCGAGGCCGTATCATATACACGAATTTACGATAGGCCGAATAAATTTGTCCTTAAATACTCGCTAATGTATGACCCCGCGGTCGGTATATCTATAAAAAAGAGAAGTAGGAGAGAGAGAGAAAACGTAAAAGAAAAGAAAAGACAGAGCGAATGCCCAGTCTATATTATCCGTATTGGCAGCAATTTAAGCTGGCTTAAGCGAGCTGAATAAATATGGCTATTTCCATCTGCTTTCGCTCTTTCTCTCTCTCTCTCTCTCTCTCTCTCTCTCTCTCTCTATCTCTCCGCGCGATAAAAACGTCACGGCGAATAAAAGTTATAAGCTTTGATATAATACTATAAAGGCCGACGCGATATTAGATTATTTCTGAAACGGGATTTTTCGCTCCCGCGCTCCCTCCCCCGCTCGTACCGGACAATAAAGGCCGGGGAGGAATTCCGCGACGGCGGAAGTTTGCCTCCATTCATTCGAGGTTGCGCCGATCGGCCGATACGAAAGACTTTGCAAATTGGAAATTTTCCTCGAGTCGCGGCAGAGGGGGGGGATGACAGCGGGGCGGTGGGTGGGCGTCGCGGATGGGGTAGGACGAGGGTGTGGAGGGGGGAAACCAATCGTCCACGGCCCCGACGCGTCGCTCTCGATTAATTCTCATCGCCTCCTTCATACCCGACCCCCGCCCGTCAGCCCCTCCGTCCGGCTTTTATCGGCACGCCCATTTTTATTGGTCGCCGGGCCCCTCCCCTCGCCGTTCATTTCCGCGCCGATGGGACGCGCGCCGCGTGGTGAAAAGAAAAGTAGCACATATACACAGTACACACACACACACACACACACACACACACACAGATACGTAGCGCCTTTATCGCTGAAATTGCCTTATCATCTTCGCTAAACCCTCCCGCTCCCCTCCCGCCCGCCGCGATCGCGGGGTGGCGCGATGGAGGCAGCAATCCTCTCCTCCCTCCTCCAACCCACCCCGTTCTCGACGAACGGCCGTGGGTAATAGCTTCCCATATTAAATCATCGCCGGAGGGCCAGGCCACGGGCCTTCGCGGCGCGGCCGGTGAAAAGCCGAATTCGCGCACCCGTCCACCGGTTGGCCGCGCGTCCCCGAGATAATTTATGATCCCGAGGCGCGGGCGCGCGTCGCGGGGACGGAGGACAGTTCGCTCTTGCTTTCGTTCTTTTTTTTTTTTTTCATCTATTTCGCTCTGCTTTTATCAGCGACAAAAATGACCGTCGGCAGTTTTATAGAAAAATGGGGTTGATCGGCTCGCGACTTTTGCGTTCGGACCTTTTGCGAGAGAGAGAGAGAGAGAGAGAGAGAAAAGGAAAGAACATCGCGCTCTCGACGAGTGGAGAAGGTCTTGTTCGGACGACGCGGGCGCACGGCCACCGAGGCATTATAAATATACGATTGGAAGCGCCTGCGTCGTTATATTGGGGGGGGGGGTAGAGATGTATTCACGGAAAAATGTCGAGAGGGGTCCGATTTTTATGTATATGGAAATTTATACGAAACGAAGCAGACGATAATTGAAAAATACTGGTATATATATATATATATATATATATATATATATATATATATATGTATCTGTTTACTTAAAAGACGGTATGTAACGGTAAAAGATATATAGATTCGAAAATCGAATCTGGAAAATGCCTCTGTGTCTCGCTCGCTCTCTCTCTCTCTCTCTCTCTCTCTCTCTATATATATATATATATATATATATATATATATATATACACTTACAATATACATATAAATGTCGGTATAAGTTCGTGAGACTTTTTTTCCTTTCTAGTACAATTTGTAAGCAAATAATAGAAAGCTAATTGAAGATTCCTTGATCATGAGGGAGATAATATCCAAGGCGCATTCGAAAGTTCTCTCAATCGAATGTTATAATATTCGTTTTTAATTTTTCCCGTTTTTGTTACTTCATATACCTTTAATAAAACAGAAATTGTTCTTTCTTGAAAATAAAGAGGTTCTGGATATTTTTCAATTTTCATCATTTTAAATAAAGTTGTTTATACGTGTATCTCATATATATATATAATTCTATATAGAAACACTCAAACAACTCAAATCATCAAGCTGTATTATACACCTATATACGCATTTCCCGGAACGTTCCTGAGCCCACCGCTATAATACACTTACTGACCGTAAATCGTAATAAACTCGTATATATATATTTCTATATATATATATATATATATGATATATATTATATATTTTATGTATGTTTATATGTAGTTTATATGTATGTATTTATTTCACATCACACCTATAAGGCCTAAGGGACGATGTTCGTGGTAAAATGTGCATTAAACACCCTTATAACCTACGGGAGTATTATATATAATAATGTACCTTATTCTAACACTTATACTTATATATATATTATATATATATATATATATATATATTTATGATGTATGTAAAGTGTTTATGTATGCATATCGTACTGCATCACACACGAATGATTTTTTTCACTATATGCTATGCTTCTCGCACTGTTTCCGCGTCATATACGTAGTGTGTATGTGTGGGGGGGTGTCTACACATATATACAATTATACTAGTATATATATAATATATATAATTTATGGCGCGTGGGGGTCGTGCGAGATTCTCTCGATCGTTTTCTCGGAGTACAGGGTACGGCGTTGGAGGCTACCGCATTCCTACGCTGGCGCTGCTAGGTAGGCGCCTGGTATTATATATATATATATATATATATATATATATATATCGTTTGAAGTTGTTCGGGCTCGTCGATTTTTTCCCCTTCATGTCGTTCTCCCCCCCCCCCCAAAACTCATCGTCGTTTTGTTGCTTTCTCGCGGCTCATTTCGCAGAGATAATCGTTGGCGCGCGATGCTATTCGCACTTCAGACGTCAAATCAACGCGCGAGCGCGAAGTGAATATCGGTATAGAAAAGCTCGGACGAGCGGGCCCAAAGGCCATTAGCGCTTGGCGCGTCGGCGTCGCCCGGCGGGACAAAAGGATTCGAGGTCTTACGGTCGTATATATATATATATATATATATATATATATATATATATATATATATATAAATCTATATAGTTATATTATCAAAGCATCGACGGGGCTTCTTCGAGCGTGCTTATATACACCGTGAGAAGTTACGAAGTGCAAGTCGCGTATATAATACTCGTTCGTTTTTCATTCTTCATTCGTCCCCGCGCGGAAGAGCGAAAGGGGCGTTTCTCTCGGGGTGATGTGCAAGTTCGGGATCGGTTGATGTGTTCGTTTTTTTTTTCTCTCTTTATTTATTTATTTACGTTTCTTTTGCCTCTCTTTTTTTCGCTCGTTCGCGTACGCGAGCAAGGAACATCCTTTGTGTATAAATAATATTCCTTTTCTTTCGAGGTCACGGACGGAACTTCCCGTCATGCATGACTCGGCGATCTGTCTCTCGGCAGAGCTTTCGCATCCAAGATGTATTATGCGTTCAAATCGGGTTAATGTAAAAAGGCTCCATTTATCAGCTGATTTATTTGGATTTCCTTGCAATTTCAGTACCTTATTCGGTTGAATCGCGCGACTGAAATCGAACAATTCATAAACAATGATATTGAAATTTACTGATTTTTAATTTGTACATAAATAAAGTACATATACAAGTATTCATTTGTACTTGTATACAATATAGTAATACTTATATAGAATAGTAGTTATATATAAGCTCAGGTATAAACGAAAAAGCGGGGGAAACAAGGTGTACGGTCGCCCTGTAACTGGATATAACAGTTACAATGTTTAACGATGTTTAACTATATTACATGTACACATATAATAGAATTTTCATTACATGTTACAAATGTTCCTTTAGAGATGATCTGTCCCTTTCTGTCCGCCTATTCAAATTTTTTTTTCTTTTTTTTTTTTTTTTTTTTTTTTTTTTTAATATTTCGATCCGGATGACAGCTCATCATTCTCAGAAACCTTAAGAATCAAATGTTCTGCATTGAATAGGTACATTATATTCGCTGCAAAGAAAAATCATGATTTTATCCTTTATCATAATTTATACCTATATAGTGATTAGTTTGAACGAAATATAATGTTTTATTATTATTTTTTTTTTTAATACGATAAAACAATTATTCTTGAGATCTAAGGTATGTGATTCCTATAGAGTAGCTAATTCAATATAACACGGACAATTTCCTTTATACTATTAGAAATTTTTAGAATATACTTCGAAAAAATAATTTCTCGTACAAAGTAAATATATAGAAGTTTTGTACCGAATAAATGATTTTTTTTAAATTCAGAAAATATTCACTATAGATTGAAGACCACGTGGTTCTATTTGAGCGGACTCTATTTGCATCGAGTAAATACTTCCTTCATTTAAGAAGATAATTTCTCAATTTAAGAAAATAATTTACTTGCCACAAAACAAGAAAATATTTACTCGATAACAGACATTTTTTCAGTATATCCATCATCTTGCAGATTGTCGTGTGGGCATGTAAAAGAATTAATCTAATTTTATATTTTCCCACAGCTAGTACTTATATGTAAAAGAGTATCAGATAAAAATTAACGGTTTGCTCTGTAATAAATATTATTGTACTGATCTAATTAAATACATATACGAGATCAAGTACAGTTTAACGATCATTTCAAAATTAAAAGTACGTGTGCTTTCCGGATTATTAAGCTCACTGAATATATTTGCATTGACTTAACGTCAACAAAACATATAATTTAAATACAGTAAGGCATTATGTAAAAATATGCATATCTCTACACAATATACAATTAAGATAATATTCATAGAATCGAATACCTAACGAAATTTTTCAAATAAAAAATTAGGCATTATCATATAAAAATCAAATGTTTAGATAGATCAACAATTCGTAGGTATAAGTTCGATTAAAATCTGTGATCCGGAGTGCTGACGCGATTCTTGTAAATTTCTAAAATTTAAATTTCTTATGTGTATACATGTCTAATGCAAATTTAATTGCTTCTCGTGCAAACAATTTTCTATAATTCACACTTTTAGATTGATCTTAAATAAAATATAAAGTAAAAGCATCTGATAAAATCGTGAGTGTTCTTGCAATTTTCGTTTACGATACTTTCCATCGTTTTAAGAAATGTAACAATTTCTACATTATTAAAAATATATATTTTCTATAGTATCTGTAGTTTTATATACATACTATTCTATATATATATATATATATATATATATATATATATATATATATATATATATATATATATATATATATTGAAAGTTTGTAAGAACGAGAGAAAAAGAAAAAGGAATATCAATGGACTGAACGTTAAAAATTGATACTGCCGACAATTTATTAATCGTTGCTGTTTATTTCGTATATATATGTCTGAGTGTATATATCTAATAATTATCTGCCACTATCTCAAACATAATTGATCCATATCTTTCGCAAATTTCGTTTAAAGCAAATCCAACGGCAAGCATTTATATATATATAGCGATCGTTCTTTCGAATTTCCGCGCTCGTATTCGGTCGATACGGCGGGCTGCTCGGCGACGTTTACACGTCGGATGAAAATTCACCGGCAAGCGTATAATGCGCGTAATATCGCGGCGCGGCGATATTCCCGAGAGCGGGTCATTCATCAATCTAACAACCGACAAGCAATTAGTTAACGGAATTATTCCACCGGGCTGCGCGCGTTCGCGTGTGTCTGTAATGCTCACTCGCGTACGTACATTATATATATATATATATATATATATATATTATTCGTTCGGAGCGCATACTGCAATCGCGTACTCTGGCTGGCCCCAACGTGCGCCTGTGAATCGGCGAATTGGATAATAAGGTGCGTTTGCCATTTATCGAAGTTTGATATATATATATATATATATATATATATATATATATATATATATATATATATATATATATATATGATATTGGCATGCTGGGCGACTGCATTTAACACATGAATATTAGACCTCGCATTAGACTCCGGTGGTTCACTTGTGCTTTTCTTTGGCATATTCTATAATTGTATATGTTATGCCGGTTTCTGAATACACCCCTCCCCCTCGATAATCCAGTCGTATTGTCTCGACATAATACCCTACAATATTTACCCGCCCCCCCATGGCGATATAATAAGAGTATTAGTAGCGGGCTTTGGGGGCGGGAGGCGAGAAAGTGGGCAGGAGTAGCCTCTTAGAGTGATTTTGCACATACCCTCGCCCCCCGCTCCTCCCATCGTCTTGCGACATTGCCTGGGCCGATTTCGAGCAGCCGGAGGCGCTCTTGCAGCAGGCACCCCGTACAGCAACGGGTTTCTATGCACCTTAACTAATCCCCGAACACGCCCCTCAGCGCCGCGGAGCCTCTCCCGCATACTTTTCCGGCCGTCGGCCAGTCCGCCCTCGACGGCGTCGGCGGATCTCGAGAGACGACCGCCGACGAAACGGTCGACGTCCGCCCGGCCGGGCGGCTTTGTACTACCGTCGCGCTCCCGGCGTGACCTCGACGACGAGCAGCGGGGACCACCGTACGGCGAAGAGGAGGAGGAGGAGGAGAAGGAGTACGAGTACGGGCGTCGTCGCGTCCAGCGGCTACTTTTACGAGCGCGTCCTGGCGGGGGGGGGGGTGGCGAGGTAGGGGAAAGTTGCGACCGCCGCAGTTTTACCGGAGCGTAGAAGAGGTGCGCGCAGGGATGGGCTCGCCCGTACTCCGGCCCCGGGGGCGAAGTCGTCCCCTCCGTAAATCCGCCGCGGGCCATTTTCGAGGTCTCCCGCGGCCGCCGCCGGGCCCAACTGTAAAGTGACGTGGGCGCGCGCGCGCGCGCGGTCGAACGCAAGGGGGAAAGGTCGAAGAGGAAGAAAAAAGGTCGCGCACGCGTGCTGGGAGCCGTAAACTTCTGGCCCCGTTTTTATGGCGCTAATACCCTATATATATATATATATATTTCCAGAGGACACGCGCCTCGAAGGCCACCCCCGCCGTCAGGGACCCTAAATATTTTCAATTTTCGGAAAAAGGAGCTTTTACCAGGCTTACGCGCGAGGCTCAAGGTTGTATATTTTCGGGCTCTTTGTTGGCTAAACTCACCCCCTCCCACGCCCCCCCTCCCTCGGCAACCAGTCTCCTTCATTGTCGATACATCGGCGAAACGAAGGGGCGGGGGTATAAACGCTCGACTGTTCGAGCGAGGGATTTTCAAAGAGAATCGGCCCGGGGAATAATAATTTCTCCGGGCGTTTGGCGGTGGAGGAGGAGGAGGAGGAAAAAAATTAACAAGCGCGATATTCGCGCTTTAGCCCCGCGCTGCGGCGAAATATACATTTGCCCAGGCCGGGCTCCCGCGAGGACTAATTCTCCCCTCCCCCTCCGCCCAATGACACAGCCGTCCCGTAATTCGAGGACAAATAAAAGTTAAGGATATAATAATAACCCAATAAGGAAAACCTTTTAAAGCTCCTCGGTCTTTCATTAAAGGTATAGACTACCGTGGCACGGCTATACAAACGTGTATACCTATAGTCGCAGTATATTATAATAAGAAAATACCAATCTCGAGTTTTTGCCAGCGAATTCTATACGTATAGATACATATTTATAAATAGGAGGCATTAAATGTAATTGTTTTAACATAGTAATTACACGCATTACCATAACTGTATGCATTACAAACAGTTTATGAGAACATAAAATGTCCGTAATGAATATTGAGCGTTACAATGCGACTATTAACGTCATTATACGACTCCCCGTATACTCGCGCTCCTGGCATTGCAATTATAGATCTATTATTGCTATGCTAAATCTAACATAATAAAAACTATATACAGTCCCTCATCGGACGATTCCTACGTATATATATATATATATGTATGTATGTATGTATTTAAGTATACATGTATACATATAAATATATATTGAGTGTCAGTGGAAAAAGCGAAAAATTCGAAAGATTTGGCAAAAGATAATTTTTGCCAAAAGAACAGTTTATAGTGTTTGTTCTGTGAAAAAAAGTCGTTGATTTTATAAATTCTATTCTTTTATTGAAAGATTTACCCATACCTTGTGGATTTGTGCCGGAGACGAAAAGTCTGTCAGCGCCACAAACTCGTATTGGATGATCGTAGAATGTAATTGTCGTCATTATACTAGTATCTGACATATAAATCGCGTTTTTTACACACTGGGTTCACACCATGATCCGTGTCCATTTATCGTATCCAATTTGAAGTTGTGCAAGGTTCAAAAATGCTATATAACCCCGAGAATCGTAAATAAAATTAAACAAAAGTATAGCAAGAAATTTGGTCCGGATTTCAGTTTGGGACAAAATTTCAAACAAAATGTATTTATTTGCATGAAAAAAAATTTACGGCGAATAAATAACGAAATCAGTACGTACGCATTATAATATCGAAATAAAATGATTCCACGATGATATGATTGAATGTCACGTAAAATATCGACGAAAGCAGATCTCGAGCCGGGAGCGCGAATCCCATGAAATAAACACAATTTAACATGTATATAAATATATCTCCGAGGAAGAGCGTCGACATCGTTCTCCCTCCCTCCCCCTACCCTCTGCCGAGTCCTGCGCGGGATCGTTCCCCGCGACTTTAAAAAATGATCCGGAACGCTAAACTCGCGGGCGAAACTTTTTCTTTGCGCTCCCCCCTCCCCCCGCCCCACTCCCGCGCCAACGGGACCCCGTGATAATTTTCCAGGGCTTCGCGCGTACTTTCGCGAAACTCTCCTTCACCGGCAAAGTCTCGCTAAAGCTACGGAGAGAACATCTTGTACAACGGAGAGCCCGGGCCATTTGTCACCGATACCGAGTCTTGCCTCTCTTCCTCCCCCCTGACCCCGCCCTTTTTATCCGCGGGTCGTTCGCACATCAATTTCGAGAGGGATAGCGAGAGAGAGAGAGAGAGAGAGAGAGAGAGAGAGAGAGAGAGAGAGAGACAGAGGTAAATTTATTTTCCTAATTTCGTCTTCCCCCCCTCCACCCATCCATTGCCGCGCGTCTCTTGGCAACTCCCCCTGCGTTGCTTACGCCGTGCTACGCTTCCAACGCCAGCTTCCACCGTGGTTTCCACCCTCTCTAACGATACCATATATATATATATATATATATATATATATATATATATATATATATATATATACATATACATATACATATACATATACACCTCGTAATCCCGGCAGATCGTTATAACAGGCAGGCCAGAGCGGCGCGACCCCGCGAAGGTCGCGTCCCGTATTTTGCGCTTTCCTCAATACCTACGGTGGGCGGAGGGGGGGGCGAGCCCTCTCGATTTCGCCCTCGTACGAGGGAGCGCGGGATTACCGGGCAACGCCATTATTAAACGTGTTACATCACGATGCCTCCGTGTATGCCACGCGTATGTACGTACGCAGGGAGGCCGATTTTTCAGGCCTCGCGGATGTACTCGGGGGGGGGGGGTGGGCTCGAAATGCCGAGGGCCCGCGTATTATTAAGCCGGAGGCGATTACTTTCGTTATTTTCGGTTTCGTTCCTCGGCACGGGGGCGCGACGATAAGCTCGCGCGATCGATAACCGTCGAATAATAATCCACGCATCTTGTAATAAGTCTCGCGGTCGGGCTGATTTTTTGTCGGCCGATTCGTTTTTTTCTTACATTCGTATCGATGTAAACGGATGTGCACGTAATGAAAGGATCGACCGCGGTGGGTTTATCGATTAATTCGTCGCGGCTGTTAAATCGCGGATAGCTTTATCAAGTTTGAAAAGAAAAATGAAAGAAGGAACGTACAGTTATGTATTACTATTTCATTAGTGACGATTCGCATTTATAAATCATAAGGGTTGTATAGCGACTGACAATTTTATTTAGCGCAATTTTGTTCATCGAGGCGAATTAAATCAATCGACCGCGCATTTGTGTAAGTGCAATTCGTCGCAGCGAAGGCTTTGTTTGAGATTGCGCTTAATTTTTCATCTCGCACGCTTAACAAAATCTAGAAATCGTAAATTGTCTGCCGAAGGCCCAAGAATCGTTGAATAGTCAATGAAAGTATCGTTGCGTAATGGAAGATGCGACAAAATATCACCGCGCGACGGAAGCCAGAACGGAGCAGCCATTGACGACGCACTGGGCCGTCCGACGTGAACGAGATTATTTTTGCCGTGATCGCGGGATTAATTGCTGTAGAATCGCGATATTGCGTTCGATTCGAAGCGAATGGTGTCGGTCGTCGAAAGCACGGATTAAGCGAGCGGCAATTCGATGTCGAAGGTCGGGCCCAGCGTTGAGAGTGTAACATGAGCGAAAAAGTTGGTCGTCAAGAGCGAGCAACGAGCATACGCGTATAGCGCGTAGACTATTTACTTTCCTGCGACTTCGCGCCTTCTGCACCGGGAGCGAACTTAGTACGGACTTATGGACCTTTGATGCATTGAGTTGTCGCCAGTGAATTAGTGAGGAACTAGAATATATATATATATATATATATATATATATATATATACTCCTGAATTTCACACAAGGGTTGCAAGCTAGTCTCTATCTCTCTCACACTCTCTCTATCGCGCCCTCGCACACGTACGCACTCCTGCTTCATGACTCTTTGCGTATATGATGTCTGATGTGTGCTCCACGAGGGGCGGCGCGTCGTTGCCCTCGTCGTCTTTCTGCCTCTCTCTCTCTTCTCTCTCTCTCTCCACATACTGTATATATATATATATATATATATATATATATAACACTTCACGCTTCTCATCTTTTTCTCCGACGCTGCGTGTACGACACGCAACCCCTCGCCCGTAGACGTAGAACACATAGGAAAATTTGAATACGTACCCACAGATGTAGGTGTACCCAAACGCTGGTACGTATCATGTATCTATAAATAAGTGCGTGTGCGTGTGTGAGTGTGTCAGTATAGTCTCGCGCCGGCACGGCACTGCAGCGCGATTTTCCCTCGGATCCGCGCTCGAGCCGCCTGATGCACCCCACGTACGTTAGGAGGGTTAGCAGGTCGGAGGGAGCGTTGCATGGAAACGCATATATATATATATATATATATATATATATATATATATATATATATTACGGTGAGAGGGTCTCCTTCTTCCGTATGGTCGTCTGGTATATACATACATATATAGATGCTGGTGAAGGACCGATGGAATCCCAGCAAGTTGCAAACGTCCATACAGAGGGCCTTCCTCTACGCGTAGATATGTATATACGTATATACTTCTGGAAGAGAGTCTACATATATATATATATATATATATATATATATATATATATATATATATAATGTATGCGTATATGCGCGTACTATAGATATTGTTTAATAGTACACACATAAGACACACAGGCGTGCACGCGTGCACACTCGACGTTTTCTCCATACTTATATACGACTCCCGCTTTCTCGGAAGTATGCCGTAGTCGTCGTCGTCGCCGTCGCACCCCCGTGCGCGGTCTTTCTCCACGGCTTTCTTTATTCCTTATAATATATCTCCGCGCGCTGCCCACCCCTCTCGCTCGTTCTTTCCTCCCGCGGGGCTCCCTACATCCCTTTCTCTCTCTCTCTCTCTCTCTCTCTACGCCTCGCATTCGGCGAGCCTCAATTTCCCGCCTTTTCTCTATTATAAACTAAATGCGCACGCGCGCGCGCGCGCGCGTGTGTGTATATATGCATATTTATCCCTTACCCGCTCTCGCGCTGCACCGAGTTATTCGCGCCCGCCATAATACGCGTGAGATATGTTTCCTAATTGCGTCGCGTTATGCGCGGGACTTCTTCTCCCCGTCCCCGTCCCCCACCCACCCCGCCCATTCTCTCGGCGCGCTTTGTAGGCGGGAATTTTCTTTTGATTTAACGACAGGCCAAACGTATTGTCGTGCCTCTTTCATTCGCGCGATTGTATGCGCGCCTGTTCCTCCCCGCGGCGCGCGAGGCTCTTCGCGTCTGAATTTCTTTTCAAAAGGACACTTGCTGAAAAAGGGGAATTATTTCTCTTATTTAAACGGAGCTTTGTTTATGGAAAATATTAACTGCGACGTAATACGTCAACGGCAATAACGGCGGACGAAAAGAACGAGAAAACGTCATGAAGCGAGCTTATTTAGAATTTTCTGAAGATCCGGGACAATGTTCTTTAATGAACACGGGCGAATAGAAAAGAGGCATTTCCACAAAGCACAAATACACATTGTATACGTGCATCGATTTATCAATTCCACCGATAATTGTAAAAGTCCGTTCGATATTTCGGACGCAACGTTTTAATTATATATATATATATTTTTTTTCTTCAAAAATATAGCAACGTCACCGTGCTTTTTTTCCGTTCTGACTTGTCGCACCATTCGCATTCCAAGAAGCATGAATTGTCATAACTAGTTGAAAAAAATCAAGTAATTAACATCTGTTTTAGGCCACAGCGTGAACCATTTTAGCCCCAAACGTCAATTTTACCATAGCTAATGGTTACACGGCTCAATAACTGTGACAAAAGACGGGCGGGTTCCTAGTAAAACTGATCCCAGGTATGATGTATATATACAAACCCGATCTCGAGCATCCGGAACAGGCTACCTCGAATTTTGAGCATCACGATAGCCGTCTCGAAGAGCTCCCGACCAAAAAAAAAAAGAGAAAAAAAAAGAAGTTCCCTCGCGCGTATATAGCGTAAGTATCCACCATCTAACTGCCGCGTTCTCGGAAAAATTGTCCCCCACCCCAGAGCCAGGCCGGACCGCGTCGACGGGCCCAAAAAGAGCCCAACTTACTCGGCTCGCGCGGCGCAGCTGACCTCGGCTCGAACTGCGCAATTTCATTACGTTATATGAAGATGCCTGGGAGCAATACCGCAATATCGGATTCTAACCTCGAAACGCTGCGCTTCCGTTCTCAACGAAAGGGAGCCCGAATGGCTCGGATTTTCAATGGAAACTATTCTTCTAACTCTTTTTAACGAGGACAAAGATACTTTAGCTCCGATTGTTCACGAAACGAAGAGAACAATTTTTTGTAAGTTCAATTTTTATGACTAAAATTCCCATTGAGATTTTTAATGGAAACGATCGCAGATCAAATTTTCAACGAAAACGATTTGACCGGAACGTTGACTTTAGATATATACATATATATATATATACATCTATATATATATATATATATATATATATATATATATATATATATATATTCAGACAATAAGTCTAATTTTTCACGATAAACGTTAAAGCTCAGATTGTTAATGAGAATGATTCCAATGAAAAATTTTAACGTCGTGCTACGAACGCTGAGTTCAGAATCGTTTACATTCGTTTGAAAAATGCATTTCGGATCGTACATCCACTCAAAGTTCAAAATCGAACGCATTAGCTTTAAAAAAAAAAAAATAAATAAAATCATTTCTCCTCTCGCATTTCGATTCGAAATCTGGATTGGAATTTTTTGAAATATCCAAGTTCGCATCGGCTAAGTCGAAGATGTGAAGTTGGAATTCTATGACGTGGAAAAATCGGATTTCCATACAGTCGTACACGTACAAATTTAACATTTCTTCCAGTGTGTCAGTCTCCCGGCGCCGATCGTGTATACTCCGCGAATATTTCCTGCGCTCCGTCCGCGTTATACAATTTTTGCCCGTCACGCGTCATTATCCCATAGTGACAATTTTATTTTGTCTCACTGCGGTCTCTCTCGCTCTCCGAGTATTTAGCTACACTCCTCGCTTTAAAGTGCGCCCGGAAAATCATCTGGGCGGTCGATAGAACAGCGAAAGCCTTTCTGTACGAGCGCTAAGATTGGATGTCGAGCTTTCCAGGTTGACGATGCTCATTATCAGCATAACCTACCTTCCTCTACAGATTCGTAATTCGCCTTCTATTGGTAGATTTAAGTTAACAATGACGAGGGCATTTCGTCGAACTAAAGTGAGTTCTAGTTTGAATAAATGTCAATTTATTACGTTTCGTCCCAGTTACACCTATAATCTTAAGAGTTACGTGCCGATGTATCTATTTGGATGAATATTTCGAGCGTCTGAATCTGCGGAGTGAGTTTTTTTTTATTCATTTATTTTATCCCATTGTTTGATAAGTCGTGTACATTATGCTCTGTTATATTTGTATTTATAGAGGCAATTTTTACGCTGTTGTAATTTTCTTATTATATACTAGACTCTGTGTTCCGTTACATTGTAGTTAACTGTGTTATTTTTTGTTCTTATAGCTTATGTATACACGTCTTTTAAAAGACTTCGCGGCTTATCAGTGATATTGACGAGACTGACTTATACCGCGTCGTTCTACAATATTTATGTTACAACGTTACTTTAATCGTGGCATTTTAAGATATAATATCTCGCGCGGCGATTGATTGCTACACGAAAAATTGAATTGATTGTCACATTCTGCATTAGAGATTACATAAAGTAATTTACGCATCTATTTGCCCATCTTGTTTTTTTTTCCCTCGCATCGCGATTCCCTTTTCTCCACCCGTCTATACGTATATTACTTTACCCTCCTCACCTTCTTGTCGCCCTCCGCTCCCCCACCCCCCTCCGTAACGCGACCCGAACCCCTCGTCTCATGCGCGGGCGCGCGCGCGCGCACGAACCCAAGGCTCAATTATTTTCATCCTTTGCCGACGCTGCTGCTGCTGCTGTTGCCGCGCTGCTGCGCCCACCACTCGTCAGTCCGTGTTCATCTCCTCGGCGCTCGCTGCGCGCGTACGTCCCCTATGTAATGCTATAGATATATGCATGCTACACATATGCACCTTAATGAGAGCCGCGGCGCTCGTTCGAGGAGCTATGTACAGTACACGTATGTGCGCCGAGCGACGCGACGCCCGGCAAGTCGCCTCGCGCGCTCTTCCCTTTGCGAGAGCGTCGACTACGACGGCGGGCTCCTGCGGTATCATAGGAAAGCGACGTACCCTCTCAGCCTCGCCATCCACCTCGCTTCTCTCCAACCGTAGCTGGGTCGATATATATATATATATATATATATATATATATATATATATATAATATGGATATAGGTCAAAGATCGAAAGGTTCATATAATATGCATGCATATGCAGGAAGACAGGAGATAGGCCTTTGTGCAGCGGGCCGTGATTAAATTATATTATATTCGAAGGAGCCAATGTAGCGCACGCGTACATATACATATGCACTCAGTGTTCCGGCGCGCTGATTAAATCGGACGTACTCCTTTGGGAGGCGTCGCCGCCGCCTGCTGCTATACTCCTGGGAAGGTGTCGCCGTCTGGATTCTTGGCTCTTAACGAGGGGCCCTACTCGCGTCAGCCGGCGCAATATCGTTCGACCTCTGAATTTTCCTCCGCTTCCCGTCTGCCCCCCCCCCACTCCCCCGAAGCGCGTCGTTCCGGAGACGCGCGAGGGACGACGCGACGGGTCACAATTCGAAATTCCGGCATAATACTAGTGAATCGAGGGTGCGAGAATACTTTGATTTTTATGCGCGCGCGCGCGCGTGTATGACGAATCCCCGCTTTTTGTCGAAATCCGAAGAGAGCGAGAGACGCGCGATTCAGGGACAGACATAGCTGCGAGTCGTGCGGGGGAGGCGTGATAAAATTCGATCTTATTTGCGAGCTGTCTGATAAGTCGCGCGCCGTCTTCCTGATCGTTCGGATACGCGGCGTAAAACGTGTACGGGGAGATGAGCGCGCGAATTTTCCACGACGAACTCTCTTACCGCGGCGTGAAGAAGAAAGCGAATAATCGTCGGCCGGGATTTTCCATGGAGTCTTATGAAATCAATCGAAAATGAAGCAATGACGAGTCCGACTTATATGAAATTATGTTTCCTAGACGTTCTTACGTCGATTAACGTATATGATACAAATACGCGGAATTGAGGGGATGCCCCTAATTCTTTAATAATTAGCGATTGCATCTGAAAATCGCGAAAAAATAGAATATGAAAAGTTGGGCAGATGAAAAGACAACGGTAAATTCCGCGCAATTTCACCACTCGCCGGTTGTACACTTTAAGAGTAAAAGTTCTTGAATTTCTATCGTTAGATCCATTGTGTCGTGTATATATGCAATTCATTGCGGCGAATATTTAATAATTTTTCAAACTTAAAGCATAAATTAAGTTGATGATATTGTACTCGTCAATTTTTCATTCTTAATCGAATTGTAATTTATAATTTATCGACCAATACAGTTAAGGTGGACTTGGACATTACGGATATACTTTACAAAAATGGCGTAAATATTTCGGTTGGAGAGATGACAATGTCTTTTTTAATCAATAAATATTAGATATTTACGGGCAGCTCCAAAATTAACTTGGGAGCACAACAATTACATTTCCATTCGACCACGATACTCTCGGTATTAGCTTGAAAAGACTAGGGACTGATTTTTGCTGAATATATCAAAAATTTCGATCTCTCTCTCTCTCTCTCTCTCTCTCTCTCTCTCTCTCGTCTCCACATTATCCAGACGGTTTCGAATTACACCAATTACTCTTGGCTCGATAACGATAAAACCATCGATTGCATCGTCGCCTATACATATATACTTTGCGCCATAATAGAAAGCTCTTCAACGCTGGCGCTACAGCCAGAAATTTATATGTCATTTCAATCGCACGACACTTCTCGAAAAACTGTCCCCACCTTCCGGGCCACGATGCGTTCTATGCGCGGGCTTATCAGCGCGTCCCCTCGAAATTTCTATAGAAACTTCTCATACAAACTGCAGCGGTTCGTAAATCATAGACAAATTATCGCCGTCAATTTATAATTACGGCTGATTCTGAAAGTTCGAACAGTGCTGCTAGCGGGCTTGCATCTCTCGTTGTATATATATATATATATATATATATATATATATATATATATATATATATATATATTTACGTGACGTAATAATATATATTTATATATGAGCGAGACGCGAAGGTGATGCGGCGTCCAAGATGTCTCTCACGGCGGTGCGCATAGCTCCACAGATTTTAAAACGAAGAAAACGGCTCCGAATACGAATAGAGATGTGTAACGAGAAATAATTTACTTATAAGCTTGCACTGGAAGAGAGAGAGAGAGATAGAGAGAGGGGGGGGGGACAGAAGTCTCCTAACCACTCTCACCGCTTAAGATAAGTGATCGGAGTGAGTAACAACGATAAAAAAAGAAAAAACCCAATACCACTCCTCCCTGCCTGCGTGGACACGGGCTTTCACGCGCGCGTATAAGGTCATATACATATATGCATAGAGAGCGCCCCGGGTACACGCGACTACGACGAGGACGACAACAACGACTACGACGACGACGACGACGACGACGACAGCGAGAACGACGCCCGGCGGTGATTTCCAATCGATCCTGTACAGAGGGAGAAAGAGCTAGAGCCAGAGAGAGAGAGAGAGAGAGAGAGAGAGAGAGAGAGAGAGCGAGAGAGCGAGAGCGAATCGCCACCCGTCGCGAGCAAGCGGCGAGAAATTTTCTAAAAAGCCTATATATATGTATGTAAGGTTGGTACGCGTATAGGTATTGCCCGCGGGCGGTGCGCTGGCGCGCGTACGTCGCGGCCGCCGCTCCGGTTGGCGCGGAAAGCCCCGCGGCGATAAGTCAATCCGTTAAATACGCGCACGCAGCGCTCGACGTCGTCGAGCCGTCAATCTCGGCGCGCCGCCGGGGGTGGGTGGGTGGGGGGAGAGTTTCAGCGCGAAAGTTCTCGGTGCGTATATATATATATATATATATATGTATATATATATATATATATATATATATGTATGTATATGTATATATACATGCGGATAATAATACTCTGTTTTCTTTTCTCGAACCGACTGGAAAATTCACGCAGCGCGCGCGCGCAAAGAAAAAAAAAATATATATATATATATATATATATATGGCATCCGAGATCACTTTTACTTCAATCGAATACTTCCCCTCCCCTCGCCCGCGCCATCACGCAGATTTCCGTCGCACGCACAGCAGTGACACGCGCGTGAAACGCGGAGAAAGTTTTTCGGCTTATTTTTTTTTTTTTTTATTTTTTTTTTTTTAATGCAGATTTGTAAGGCGGATCGAGTCGCTTTTTCTCGTTACCCGTCCGGCTACGATTATAGGAAGAAAATCCGGACGTTACGATACGTATATAGCGTGCTCGATCTATTTAATATATCGATATCGAAACAGACACGTTGGAGAATCCGTCGATTCGGTCGCACTATCGGTTCGTTCTTCTGACTTCTGCAGCCGTTGCTTACGCAACCATGCCAGGTTTTTCTCCCCCCCCTCCCATTTTGATCTTGGCATTAATTATTAGATATATACTTTAAAACTTTAAAAAAGCTAAGGATATATATATATATATATATATATATATATATATACATACATACATATATACACGATCTACATTCCTCCGACGTAGTTTTATAATCTTTTTAGTATGATAATTAAAGTGAGATTTATATACAATTAATATTACTTGACGATATATATATATATATATATATATATATATATATATATATCCCAATTAAATATCTTTCCTAGATTACGTAATAAGCTGCGTTAGATTAATTAAATCCTCGCGAGCTTGAACGTAAAGCTTCAGCGTTTTAATTAATCTAAGAAATTAATAAAATAATTTTAAATAATAGTAATCTGCGCTCTAGACTCACGTGCGTGTTATATTATATAAAGTGGTAATAGCCGCGACATAGTTTTCATCTCGTCTACTATTATATATATATATATATATATATATATATATATGCGCCGAACGCATAGCAAAAATTCACGGCGCAGCTCTCTCTTAATTGAAATAATCGAGGAAACAAGAGGGATAAAAGGGTATAGAAAGAGAGAGAGAGAGAGAGAGAGAGAGAGAGAGAGTGAGAGAGCATCGCCGTTCTTCGGTGGGGAAAAATTTATGTGCCAAGACAAGTAAAGCCTAAATTACATTTGACGACCCGCTCGTGCGCGCGCGCCGAGAAAAGTGGAGCCGATTGACTTGTCCGCGGCGGAGGGGACCCGGCAGCGCGACAGGGGACGGTCGATTGAGCGGCGAGGGGGCGCGAGGCTCGAAACGAGGACCCTGTGGAGGGGGTGGGGGAAGGGGATTCCCATAAGGTATGCAGACGACGCAAGCGGCGACGTCGCGGATAGCCGGCGGGACGCGCCGCGCTCAAACGAGGCGCGCGCTTAGGTGCGCCGCGGATTCGACCCTTCGTCGCGCGTTACTATATATAGGAGCGGCAAATAATTCGCGCGCGGCGCTGATTCTACAGCTCGCCGCGCGCGCACACACACACACACACATACCAATGTTGCTCGGATCGCGTAACGAGCTCGTTGCCCCCCCCCCTCTCGCCAGTCACGGCTGCCGCGTCGCGTCTTCGTCGTCGTCGACCGGCCGAGAGAGAGCAAAGAGGAGAAAAGGGCCCATTAGTCTTGGGTTGGCGCGAGAGACTGCCGCTGCCGCCGAAGCGACGCTGCCGCGTTTGGCGCTTCTTCTTCTTTTCTCGGCCTTGACGATCGGAGCGCGACCGAGAGCGCGCGCGCTCTCACAATGCCCGTACAAAGCGGGGCCGTTAATTCGCGATTCTTTATAGGACTCCTGGCGTGTAGCCCTGCCTGGATTGTCCGCTCTGTGTTCCTACATATTCGTATATATATATATATATATATATATATATATATATATATATATATATATATATATATCTGTCTCTGTGAGAGGGCCACGCGCGTGCTCCCGAAGACAGGAGAATTACATGCCAAAGGCCTAACGAGATACAAGAACTTCTGGACCGTATCGTACCCGCGGTGGAGCTCGCTCCATTTCCGATTCACGTGTATATATGTGTGTGTGTGTGTGTGTGTGTATATTTAGCCTGTCGACCGCTTCTGCGTTTATTCGTTTTCAATTTACGCGTGGAAGCAATGCCGCGGGGCGGAGAGGGAGGGGGGTTGTGTATCACAGGTAGTATCAACGGACGATTGTTGGACGCAAACCTGCTGGATAAATGTCTCAAGGACATTTGTGGGATATTCTGTAAATTGCAGGTGTTTCGAGTAAGAATTTGCTGGTATGTACGAGTGCCAGTATCTGAAATACGTCACGGTACAAAAGATATATAGACGATTACAACAATTGTAGGAAATTAAAAATATCGTTATTTTCTCGATAGACAGTACAAATTATATTTGTAACCATTAATGATAAACGAAATTTTTTAATTAGATAGTTTATGATATTTTTATAACGATTTAAGCAATAGTTATCAACAATCAAATTGTATTACTAGAAATAAAAGTTTTAACTTGCCAAAAATTGAAAAAAATGTAATAATTAAGATCAGTGAATTTGTTGTTTTAAAATTGTTTAATATGTTACCATTAGAATACAAAATATTAAATAATAATAAAGAGAAATTAAAAAAAATTCTATTCAAATGGATTACAAATAAAAATTGAGTAATTTAATTGTTTGATGAGATAAAAACAAATATGATATGCATTATTTAGAATCAACTTTTTATTTTATTATATATTATATATTATATTATCTATATTTATATTAAATTTTGTTGACTCAAGAATTTAATGTAATTAGTCTTAAGTGATGCCGAAGTGATGGACTTCGATTATCTCTATACAATCTTAGTATATCTGATTATGTTATTTATAAAATTATTATATACTAATATGTAATGTATTCTGATAAATGAATAAATAAATAAAATAAATATATCATTTTCTATCCAAGAATGAATTCTGTCTAATAAAAGCTTATATGTTTTATACAATTCCAATAAATTTTTTCTACGTAGCAGAGCTTAAACAAGGCCATGAAAATAATTAGAATCCATTAAAAATCTAGAATTTCCGAGGCCAATTAGAAAGATAATTTTCTCAATTCTAGTTTTTTTTCCAAAAATCATTCGAATATCGTTCTATATGAATAATAAAGAGATTGACAAATATTCCTTACCATAGATTTACAGAAAGAGTTTCAAAATGTGTTCTTTTAAAGTGAATTCGTATCTTTGTAAGTTTTTCCTGTTGTTTAAAAGTATTACAATAAAAATATTGAAAAAATTAAAGGCAATTCTTAGTAGTTGCCCACAGGTTATTAGAAATGTATTCGGACTCTTTCTTAGTATTCAATTTTTTAGCGTTAATTTAAAAAATTAAATGAATTTGCTTTAACAACAGCCTAGCTGGTAGGAATTTATCACTGCTTGCTTTTTAAAAGTGTGTCAATAATACACTCTTTCCTAGTATTACATTTTCTTTTACATGACTAAAAATTAATTTTAATGCGCTCTCTGTTATTATATTTTCTGTATCGAAAACTGAATAAAATAATAAAAAAGAAATATCCCTTTATATATGTGTTATTTTACGTCTTCGTTTTTGGGTTAATTTCTAACCCAAACTGCGTTTTATACAAAACTTCACTTTGGACAGAAGTGTGAAAAATTTTCGATGGAAACTTGAATCATTATGATTCAGATATTCTTTTCTTACGTGGCTAAATATGCAATAATCCGTAACTGAAAATTCAACAGCGCACAATTCAATTTTCTGTCTGATTCAAATCTCTGCAACGATAAATAATCAGTTCGTAAAGCGTGTCTACGTGATTATTAGAAATATTTGGCTATCGCAATGCAATTTATACATCTGAAAATGGTAATCAATTCTCTTCAGTTATTTTGAACATTTGTCATGGGAAAGGATTTTTTTTTTAATTATATCCGATACATCAAATATATATTTCAGTTATATTCATGATACAAGTATATTCGTATTGGAAATGAGTAATTCATTAAATTAGATTTATTATTACAAGTAACAAATAATTTTTGAAATTCGTAAATCTGAAATAGTTCCTTTTTGAAAATACGTGTTACTTGATAATAACGATATCCTTTCGCGTTAACGTTTATCGAATGTCGAAGGCGCATTAACCGCTATTTTTATTCCTAAAGACATTTCACAAAAGAAAGGATAAATAATGAAAAATTCGGTAAATGTCGCTACATTATCTTGCCCCCCCTCCCCGAATTTCGATTTACGAACATCGTGTACCTCTCGCGTTCGGGATTTATTACGGAAATCCATCGACCACACGCGGCAGTTTCGTGGGGCTGGGTGGGGGGAGCGAGAGAAAGAAGATAGCGCTCGTACGGATTGACAAACGGACGCGGGCCGCGGGTGAGAGGGGGGAGGGAATTTCGTGCAGATATGGCGCCGCGCGAAAGTTCAGACAAAGGGACGCGAGAACAGGAAAGAAAACCGATAGGGAGCGCGGGGAGAGGTGCTAAGTCGAGGAAGAGAACGAAGGGGGGAGGGGGGGGGAAGAGGAGCCTGCGAGAGCGTCGACTCGCCGGACGAATGGATAAGCTTAACGGTCCGGCGTTATCGCCCGTGGTGGGGAGGGGGTGGTGGTCGGGTTTAGGGCTCTAATCCAGGAAACACGCCGCGCGAAGGTGGAACGGATACGGGCGCGCTCGCGGGCCTCTCGTCCGCGAGGAGCTCAGGCGCGTCTGCACGCGAGTACATACCTGGTGAGAACGGAATCCTATGTATGTGTGTATATGTACACATATACATCTAAACCTAGCCTTATAGACACCAGGGACGAAAGACGACCGACGGCCGCGTTGGCGAGGAGAGGCATTCATTACCACACATCGGACTACATATATACTTTATATATATATATATATATATATATATATATATATACACACGCTCGAAAGCGCTTGCGCCCGATTTTTACTCGATTGGTCCACGTCGTCGCGCGGCTCGTCTCGTCCCCTTTCACCCTTTCTCTCTGCCCCCACCCCTACCATTTCCTCTCGCGCCGCACTCTCCGTCCGAGCGCACTCGACGGTTTTTACGGCTTTCCGAGCAACGCGGGGAAAAAAGGCTTTCCCCCCCCCACCCCACCGCTCGGGGCGATCGTTCGTTCGATTCGAATTAGACGGAAAGCGCCCGCCGCGCCGCGGCGTTTTCACGCGAGGCGCGGCGTTTCTACTATGTGGAGTGATATATATATATATATATAGCGGAGCCGTACAGTTGTAAACCATCGTCGGGTCCGGCGAACGGTGCGCGCCCGCGAGGCTCGTTACTGCGCGCCATCGGCTCTATTACTCGACGCGCGCGGCAGTTGAGGAAAGTTCCTTTCTGTGTACCCCAGAACTTTTACGATCGGATAATGTGATTCTCGAACTTCTCGTCTTTTCTCTCTCGCTCTTGCTCTCTCCCTCTCTCTCTCTCTCTACTCTCTCTCTCTCTCTTTCTCTTTTCCTTCTTTACGCCTTATCAAAGAGCGCGCTGCACGCGTGGTTCCTCGTAAAATTTCCGAAGGCGCGCCGTGGCGTCATTTTCTCATTTTTGATCGTTTTTTTCTTCTTTTAATAAGCCTAATTTAGATGTGCATATATACAGCGAGAACCTGTAACACGCCTCGTTTCATTGTATAGGATCGTTAAAAAAGTCTATAAAATAATATCGAAACGGTTATCGAGCATTAGCAACATTCCTCGTATTCCACCTGCGTGGATAAATATCTTCTATAATATACATATCAGTCGGCGAAGATGATTATATTTTATATACATTTTATATTCGTTAAGATATTTGTATAGATTTTTCACTTATTCCATACCGTTAATTATCACATGCCTCTTCTTTATTATATATATATACAGGCGCGTCGAGAAGATCGCTGGCCGAGTTTATTATTCCTGGCCTAAAAAGAAATTCCGAATGTGCACCGAGTGGGATTAAGCGTGCCCCGGAGGAGCGCGGAGCTTCGTCACGCGCATCGCAAAGGGGAACGAGAGTCGAAGCGACACGATCCCTCGAAACTCGAAAGTCACTCGCGGTGCTCGGCGTACGGGCGCAGGAGAGCGCGTTATACGCGCGGGCATCCCAATTTCGCGCAGCGGGGAGCCCGATTATATACAGCCGAATTTTCGCCCCCATAGCGCTCGAGGGGCACGCGCGGAAGGGTCGTCCCGGTATAGTTTATTTTTATTTTATTTTTTATTATTATTATTTTTTTTTAATATTCCCGCGCCCCGCGGGTCGAGAGGCGTGGAGGGATGGGGCAGCTTTGGCAGAAAATGAACTCTCGAGATTCGACGTCGTCGAGGGGGAGGTTAAAAGCGCTGGCTGCTCCCCGATGCCGTTGCTAAGGATCAGGGATGATTTGCCGTACGGGGGACTAGCGGCTGAGCGACCGAAGAGAGAGAGAGAGAGAGAGTGAGAGCTTTGTGGCGGCGTAGAAACGGGGGGGGGGGGCAGAGGTTGGGCGCGCTGGAATTATTCCGCCATACGCAATATACACACAGGAGCCTCCCGTTTTCTATATTGCGAAGAACGTCGGTACGTTTCCACTTGGACGGCGTTTATATTGTACGCGTACTGGTACGATCGCATATAAGAGCTTTTGCCGAAAGAATTATGTCTGATGGGTAATTTCTTTGTTTTTCTGTTTTCTTTTGGTTTTTCGTTATATACATTTTACGAATATTTTCAAAATAGAACCGTCTCTATGTCACTGCAATGCGAAAAATTGTGTTCCAAAATCACGTTCCGATCGGGGAAAAAGGTAGTTTTCGAAAATCTTGTCGTATACATTGTTTTGCAAAGCTTTGCCACGTTTTTCATTCCGCCTCGTTTTTTCGCAAAAGTCCAGCGACGATAATCGCCCAGTGCATTCCCATCCTAAAACGTAGATCTATAATTCTCTCCCTTCTGCCCACTCTCGCCTTTCCCTTCATCTTCGTATTTAACGAAGACGACTGTATATATAATGACGACGTCCGACCTCGTTATAAATATATATCTTGGAAATATACCGGCGTCCCCGAGCTTTGCGCACGCGTGCGCAAATATACGAGCGCACGGACGCGTGGACGGAAGCAAGAAACTCTCGAGAAGCTGCGAGGGTGTTCAGCATACATACACATACTTATATATATATATATATATATATATATATATATATATATATATATATATATATGCGCGTGAGGCAAGGAAGAGAAAAAGAAGGAGAGGAGAGAGAGAGAGAGAGAGAGAGAGAGAGAGAGGAGAGAGAGGAGAGCGGAGAAAGAGTCCTGAAAAATTAAAGAAGAGCCGTCTTGCCGGACGTGATACGCAAACACGACCGCGCCCGCGTCGCCGCCGTCACCGCCGGGAGGGCTCGGCAAATCTGATAAGGGCTTTTTGATCCTGGCTAGCCAGCCAGCCAGCCAGCCAGCCTGTGCACCGCCGTTGCTACGGACTGGGGTTTTCTGCTCGCTTCTTTTTCTTGTTTTTTTTTTTTATTATCCTCTCATTCTCCTTTTTTCTTCTTTTTGCTGCCCCTGTTATCCCCCCCCCCCTCCTTGCCAACGAGCACACCGCGAACCCCGGCGATCTCGCCCTTGGCGCGTGTATTTGCTCGTTGGCAGAAGGCGCGATTTCGCTCCTTATTCGTACATTTTCGTCTCCCCCCTCCCCCTCGGCCCAAACCCACCGCCGTATCACGCTAAGCGGACGTAAACGAGGGCGTATTTGCCCCTCGCTGGCGTTTTCATCGTAACGCGGAGAGCGGCAATTAACTACCGGACCCTCTTCCCCTCCCCCACCACTGACCTTCTCTCAGTGGCCGCGCGCCCAATTGCAGAGGGAAAAAGGTCGCGGGAAAATTAAGCGCGGAATATATATGCCCAGGTCTGCGCGCCGTCGCGAGCAAGCTTTGACCCGGTGCCCGCGGGAATTACGTCGTTACACGACCCTCTCTCCCAGTCTCTCACTCGCCATGTCTCTTTTGACTTCTTTTACTTTACACGGAGGCGTAACCCTTAGTCCGAATTAACCCGGTGTAGCGCCTCCGCCGCGCCTTTAATATCTCGGATTTACTTTTTGATTGTTTCGCTCGTTCCCCCCGATCCGCTGATGGTTTTAACCATCTTAACAATGTGAATGCTATTCAAATTCATGTGCATATATGCTGTCCCTAATGGGATTGAGGGATGACGCTGCTTTCTTGGGCTGTCTCCGTTGCGGTGGGTCGCTGAATCGACGCGGAGCTTGTCTCGCCTTTAATAAGGAAGAAAGGAAGCTAATAATCATGGATTTTCATAAAACTGTACTCGATTTGATGACGTAAAAAGTACTCGGTTCACCGATAATTATTGTACGTCTTAGATATCACTGTGTTTTTTTAATTGATTACGTCGACCTCGTTGAGATCTCCTTCATCATGAAATATTTATTAGAGTACTTTATGGTCTTCTCTTTGGTTTTTTTGAAAATACATTTCGTCCGTGTAATGAGCTACATTAGCGGCTTCTGAAGGCGTTGCTATTTCCTTCTTTATACAACTGTTCAGTTGATTTTCACAATATAATTAGGTTGCATTAGGTCGAGAGCTTATGAACACTTCATCAAAAGACGTTTCACCGTCAAATATGAAATGAGCTTCATTCTAATGGACACGTTATAAGCAGAACATTGCAACAACGATACTTCATCGTAAATGTTTGGTAAATGAATTTTGATCCTCTGTATCATTTTGGTACGAAGTCCCTCGTCAGTCGACTGTTCAGATTCGCATAAGTACAGGTACTTAAGTCACGCGAATACTTTCTGGATGGCTCCGCGCTGGTTCAAACAGACAATATTTCAACTATATACACAATCAAGGATATTAGCTCTGCAATACCTTTTCGATCTTTTTACAAAATTGAAATATATATGGCTCTGTTTTTCGAGACGACTAAAGTTCGAGGAAATTTTCCAGGCGTGAGCGGCAACTGGAGGACTATCTATCTGATTCCCGGATATTCTCATCATTTTCTGATCCTATTCTTGCTGAGATGTACTTTACGTATACGTACGATCACTCGGTGGTTTTATGTCAGCAACGCGGAGCTAACGCATCCAACCCGCTGAAGTGCTTAAGATTCTACCATTAATTGATCA
Source organism: Sycobia sp. Sy_11 (assembly GCA_018907035.1). Taxonomy (NCBI): domain Eukaryota; kingdom Metazoa; phylum Arthropoda; class Insecta; order Hymenoptera; family Epichrysomallidae; genus Sycobia; species Sycobia sp. Sy_11. The sequence goes on along the minus strand of JACCIC010000045.1, from coordinate 178,342 downwards.
CATAATCATCTCACGCATACCTCCAGCACTACCGTTTCCAAAGCCTGTCTGAATACATATGGACTGACGTCAGAGCGTCGATGGTTTACTTGATTGACCGAACGTTACTTAACTTACCAAGTTCCATCGCTCTTTTTATGTCTATATTTTGTGACTTCATAGACATCTAAATGGAATTTCTAATGTAACTAAATATCGATCCGATCCTATCACACGGACTGCATTTCTTAACAATCTCATTTCTTATTATTATTTCGTATCTGTGTAATGCGAATTCTACTACAGCTGTTTATATAAATCTATCCATATCTATCCTCGGTCCCTTTCTATATCTCCTGTAGTAACAGCAACAGCAGCAGCAGCCGCTGCGCGCGCGCCCGGCCGTCTCTTTCTCTCCCGTTTTTATAATCTTATCGCCTTTGAATGCGCGCACCGAGCTAATTTGATGCCGAGCAAGCCCCGGTGGCAGGAGCGCAGCTGCCGCTGGGATATATGTATATATATGTATGTATCTATATGATGGAAAAAATGCCGATGCGCTGCGGCTGTCTTATGTACGCGTATATACGTGCTTTTCCGTTTGTTTTTAGTCCACATATACATCGGGGCCCGATTGCGCTGGGAGGGACGATTCGTTGAGATTTGCTTGAGCGAGTTAAATGCTGTTGATGTGTATAATAAGGAGAGCACGAGACGTACCTTATATTATCAAGTGTCTGCTATCATTACGAATTTAATCTATATAAATATTCTCCCATCGTAATTTTTCATCTCTTTTATATATACATATGTCTATATATACCGTCGACCGTTCCATCCACTGTAAAACAACCGAATATATCTATATAGAGATTAAATAAAATAATGATGGAAAACACGCTGTAAAATTCAACGTCCCTGCACGTCAAAGGGGACTTGCCAACTACCCGAGATAATTATTTCTCCGCGAAATCTATATAGACAGCCCGCGGATGAGCGCCAGAGGGGCGTGGGGGACTTGCTGAATTTTTCACCGAGTTCAATGCTCGAGGATGAAAAAAAAAAAAAAAAAACAGTAGGTGGGTGCGCGTGTGCGGAGGAAAAATCCACTTCGACCAAGGCAGCCAGGAAAAATTCAAGACGCATACGTATAACGGCAACGGGAAGGTCAGGCCAGGCCTGTCTGGCCTGCCGTGGGTTCCCCTCTGTGCGCCGGGAGATACGGGGCGGGTGGCGGTGGGGGGAGCTTGACGAATCTGATAACGAGAGACTTTCGATCTTTATAGCTGGCTGGCTTCATTTTTTTTTGTCTTTCTTTTTTTTTTTGTTAAAGGCCGAAGAAGAGAACGAAGAAGAAGGAGGAGGAGGAGGAGGAGGAGGAGATCGCAGGAGAATGGCTTAGACGCGTCGTGCCCGCGCGGCATTCAGGACACTGGCCGCGTTATTATTTTATAAGTAGTTATAAGGCTCGGGCGCTTCTCGCGCGCAAAAGAAGTTTTTGCCTGTCCTTTATATTAATCTTCTTTTTCGCCGCCGCCGCCGCCGCCGTCTCCTTCAGCGCCCTCTCCTATGTATTTTTCTTTTCCTTTTCAAAGAAGATTTCGATAAAAATCTGGTTTAAAATCGCGAGCGCTGTGTAATAATGCAGAAGGTTTTAGAGCCGTGCACCGAAATTATTGATTTCTGGCCGTATTAATAAATGTATTTATACACAAAAAAAAAAAAAAAATTAAATTAAACTGTCTTTACCATATCTTCGTGAGCGATCGTAAAATAATTCCAGACGCTGATAAAACCATAAACGTATATAATATATAAAGTTCGACGCCCTCTTGTCTTTTTTCTTCTTTTTTTTTTTTTACTAAGCGAGCGTATATAATTTCCAGCCGCCGAATTCCGGCGACGAGAATTCCATTACTTTCGCCGGATCGACAATAATTTTGCACTGGCCGCGGAGCTCCTCATCTTTTCGGCGGCGAAAATTCTTTCCGTCGCGTTGCGAGAATTGCAGCGCGCCGTGCCGCGATCCGATATCTTGGCTTTTCGACCGGTGCAATTGAAACGGCTGACACGGGGGGCAACGGCGATGTAACGACGAATGGATTATTTTTAAACGTGGACATTAGATATATTATATGTATTTTAGGCCCACAAAAAAAGGGAAAAATAAAAATAAGGGAAACGAGCGTCGTCCGATAGAAAAATTCCAGTTGAAAAACTCATAAAATAAAGTCGTACGGTGAAGGCACATGAGCGAGTATTATCGCTTCGATTCGCAAGCTCGTGGCGTGAATATTATTGCTCCCGCAGAGATTTTAGCGTTTATACCTAAAATTTCCATCTTCAAAACCGACTTCGCGCATGTTCGCGTTACGTAACATGGGCTTATTGTAGATATCGAATTGTATGTGTGTGTGTGTGTGTGTGTCTTATAATGATGAATACATAGTGCATATAAGAATTACACATTAATTAACAAATTGAACTTCTATCGACTATTGTAAATGAAATTAAGACATTTTTTGTCGATCTGACAGTCTATATACAAGTCTATATACAGTCTATATAAAATAAAATAAATCAAATGAAAATTCTAAGCTCCTAAAATAAATAAAAAAATTTTACTAAACTTCCGTTTAGTCCCGGAAGATCAACCGGACTGGGACGAAGGTAAATTTCGGTAGTGCGGGTAGTCAGACTGTCCTTTACTAACATAGCATATAGATTACTTTTTTATTTTGAAGTTTTATCTTATTCCTATTTTATTGTTTTTTTATTATTATTATTTTTTCCGACAGTAATTTATATTCCAGATTCATGGAAGGGGAGAGAGGATAAATATAAACAAGGTCAGTCTAGCTGTCATTATATTAGTATAATTAGATTATTCTACATTGACTCAACACAAATGTTTGTCAAAAGGATTAGCAATGTTGGTAAAAATTATTTGTAAGAGATTCTTCATCCAAACTTTCGCGAATTGCAATGGTCAACCACATGCTTATACGAGAAATTTAAATTTCAAAAAGAAAAAAAAATTTCATAATCGAAAGTATTTTGTTTTTTTATATACCGAGTGTTGGATGAGCACTTCGGGGAGTGGGAACAGCGCCGAACGCTGTGGGATCACTTCACTTGCTTGACTGCCCGCGAGGTAGCGCGAAGACGGATCGGTATGGATACTCGCTAGTGATTATTTTGTTGGGAGGGGGGTAGGAGAGGTAAGTAGGGCCTCGTCATCGCTTGGGAAGTTGCGCTTAAGGCGTCTATAGGGCAAGCGTTATACTTACCAACGCAAGCGTACGATAACTACAGTCCTTCCCTCGAGAGATCAAGTTATCGAAGGGCTCATCAACAATAATATATAGTTGTTATGGAAATCAGAAAAAGTGATTATATATATATATATATATATATATAAATTTGAATAATGAAAATTAACAAACAAATTAAAGTTTGTAAAATGTTAACGACAAAATCCTTTTCCTGTTTTTTGGATCTAAAGAAAAGGAGTATAGAAGTTGTTAGAAAGAAATTTATTTAAATATATGCAAAGTAGTCATTGTATGTGGAAATTAAATAGAAATGATAATATGAAATTGCATAAGCGACTACTAATTCTACATCCTCGAATTAGAAGAGAATAAATCGCGTACAGCGCTTGGCAAAGAAGCTCGTGCAGCCCGTAGCAAATTTTCATTCTTCAAAGATGACCCGCCTCGGCTCATTGCGGGACCGCGACAAGGGCCTTCGTCGAAAAATAAGAAAAAAAAAATAAATTAAAAAAAAACATTTCATTTATATCTTCAACGTAGCTCGCGTGCAGCGTCGAAGTCGCGCCTACTATTCTGCGCGACGCGTTCTCACGAGCGCCCAATTGCACGAAAAATCTCCCAGATATGTAATATAGCCGGGGCTCGATTTCCCCGCGGCCCGGCGCATACAGCGGCGCTTCTAAAGTTCGTTATTATATGCGCAGCCCACGCGCGACGGTGTTATTCCTCGGCGTTGAATTCACGGCTATTAATCTCGGACTTTTGCCCCCTAGCACCCCTACTCTCCCCCCTATCCCCGCCGCCCCTGGCGCAATCGCGCCCGCGCAGTAAATATTTCCGCTTTGGCGTGAAAGAAGGACGACGGCAAAAAAAACGAAAAACAACATCAACAACGGCAACGACAAAAAAGGCAGATCTCGATTAAACGTACGCGAGGCTCGCACGCGCGGATTGTATCGCCCCGCGAGGTCTCCGATAACGCGCGGCGTGCCGGGGGAGTTTGGCGCGCTCGGTTTAGAAAGGTGTAAAATAATATTAATATTAAATCTGCGGCTAAGTAAAAAGCAAAAAAAAAAAACGTAATAAATAAAGAAAAAGGAAAAGAAAAAAGATAAGAGGAGAAAAGCAGCCCTCTCTAACGTAGGCGCCCGCACCGCAGACTCTACCCGTCTCGGTTCGCGGAGACAATAATTCTACCTGCTCCAGTAATAATTATACCATAGCCGCGGCACTCGTGCATATGTATATACGTTCGTTTATATCTACCTCCGCGCGTGCTTTACGGCCGGTATTGAATCTCGCGCGCGAGTCTCTTGTCTCCCCTTCTTTCCCTCCTCCCCCCGCCCCACCTCTCGCACCCCCTCACTCTCTCTCTCTCTCTCTCTCTCTCTCTCACGCTCTCTCGCACGCTCCCTATATCTCTCTCGCATGACTCGGGCACGCGAGATCCATCCGAGCAATTAAATCAGAAGGGCGATTAGCCGCGGCGGTCGCGGCCGCCGGGGTCCCCGGCGAGCGTTCGGGGGCCGCGTAAATCGCCCGGGATCTCGCGGGGCCTGTGCGCGCGCACCGAGGCGCGCGCACAGGCGTGCACGGACGGCGCGTCGCTCCTCGTTTCGCGGCTCGTTTAATTTCGCCCGCTGTACTTATGCGCCCCGCTGCCGAGCGAGGTGCCGCCGCCGTGGCACTGCGACGAGATACCCGATACGCGCGGGCGCGAGATCTTATGTATGTATATAAATAGGGAGAGAGAGAGAGAGAGAGAGAGAGAGAGAGAGAGAGAGAGAGAGAGAGAGCGTGTGAGAGAGAAAGAGAGACAGACCGTTAACTCCTCGCGTGCTTCTGCGGTTGCTCCTGCTGTTGCTGCTGCTATACGACGCGAGGCGCTTTCTTCGTATATGTACGTATACCTGCATACGTGAATAACGGCTCCCTCGCGAGCTAGAGGGCATTTTTGTTACCGCGGGGTGCTTCTTTTTTCTCTGCCATCTTTAGATATGTATATATATATATATATATATATATAGGTACACACACACACACACAACACACACAACACACACACACACACACACACACACACACACACACACACACACACACACACACACACACACACACACACACACACACACACACACACACACACACACACACACACACAGTTAGAGCGGCTGCGCGGAAGATCGGTGTAAATGGCGCCTTGTTTCGGCGCCTTTTTTGATGTCCGCGCGAGGCTCCTCGCAACCACGCCGCACCGTCGCCGGCCCGCGGCGTTATTGCGCGCGCGAGCTCGTTTGTACCTGTACAGAGAGAGAGAGAGAGAGAGAGAGAGAGAGAGAGAGAGAGAGAGAGAGGAGGAATATTATATAGAAGTGCAAGTCTCCCCTCCCCCGTCCCCTCGACGGAAATATAGGTGCGATGAAAGGGGCAGGAGGGGGGTGGGAGCATAAGCGAGAAAGCGCAAAATGACTCGAGAAATATTTGTATTTTACGGCGACGCCAGAGCGCGTGTGCGCGCTGAAATGTATATTTGAGATTGCTAGTCGGGATTTGGTGTACGTGTGTGTGTATATACATACATACATACATATATATATAGACACGCGTCATACGTGGTCGGGTCCTACTTCCGTTTTTGCGCTCCTTTTGCCAACTGCGGCACCACCGGCGCGTCCATTTGCATGAGCGTAAAAAGCCGGGCTTCTTTTAAACTATATATATATAATTCTTTTTTTGTCCTCTTTCATTTTTTCAAGCTTTTTCTCCTTCATCCTCTTTTGCTAATGTGAAAAGTAACCCAAAGTGGAGGACTGAAAGAGAGAGAGAAAGAGAGAGAGAGAGATAGAGAGAGAGAGCTCGTTACAACAGTCGTTACTTTTTGTTGTTATTTCATTCGACTGCAGTTGAATGAATGGGTTGATGTTCAAGCTTTTCCCTTCTTATGTGCTACGTGCATGTTTTCATCTCTGTCTAGGGGGAATGTAGTTGGAGGTATCATATAATATAACATAACAGAGATGCTTGAGATTTTTAAGAGAATCATGATCTCGTTGTTGATAATTCTGAAAATCCGCCCGTTTCTTAACAGTTTTTTCAACGAAACATATAAATCCGGTAGCAATCTGTTGAGCAACATTGATAAACACAAAAAAACTTGTTGATAACGATGAGAAAACTTAATTGGAAAATTAGTCTTACGTAAATTTTATTGAAAAACTTCGCGAATGTCTCTCTAGTTACATATTATATGAAAAATTAATGTTAAGAAATATATATTTTATTACGCAACGTATATAATCATATCACTAATCGATTCATTTATATACGGTACTAAAAATATCTATTAAAAAACTATCTACTTTAAATTAAGCAATAATGTAGCTTGTAATCGAATATGTAGACCGCAATTTACATATAAATTGTGTAAAAAATGGGACATTAATAATTCTATAAGACTTTGTAATTAATGGGTTGCGAAACGACTTTTAATTTCTAATATCGAATATTACGTATCGCGTAGCTTTCAATCAGGCGCTCATAATTAAAATTGGACAATAATAATTGAAAAGGATGAAAAAAGAAACGCACAAAACAGTTACATAATGATGTATAATTCGATAGGTATACGGTACACCCGATAAGATATCCGAACGCATTGCCTAAGAATAGAAAAATGATAATGGAACAATTAAAGTGAGATTCTATATTAAGTTTCAACGTCAATAAATGATAATCATATTACCCTCCTAGTTCGTTTATTCAATTAGAAATTGAACTCGAAAAAGGAACGACCGAACGTTAGTCCAAACTTTACGCGCTCGTTCTAGAATTCCTTTCCTGTGACTTTTTACGGAGATTTTTCAAATTTCAAATATATTATTACAAATGAAAATTAACTTTTACATCCGAAAGTACCGCTCTTTAAGAAATAGCGCAGCGATTCGAGTGCATCTGTATATATATATATATATATATATATATATATATATATATATATATATATATTTCGGTTCGCTCGATATTTTTCTCTCGAAAGGCAGCGCCGCCATCCCATTCCAAGTGGAAACGTCCGAGAGAAGTAATCTTCCGCACGTTCGCACATGCACACACACGCACACACACACGCACACGTATACGCGCGGTGGGGAAAAATGCTCCGGGCGAACGGGGCTAACGCCGGTCCCGCAATCCGCCAAACGACTCGCCACGATTCCTTGTCTCTCTCTCTCTCTCTCTCTCTCTCTCTCTAGGCGATCTCGTCGACCGTTTTACCAGGTTTTACTGGGAAGGCGCGCGTCCGCGAATAGTTCGTGTCCTCGCGCTGCGCGGCTCCTCTAAAAGTGTGGGATCCGACTGCTCGTCGCGCGAGCCCCCCTTCCCACCCTACTCCTTCCGTCCCTCGTCCTTATATAGGTATACACTTCGCTTAGACTTCGGTATAAAAGTCCCCTCGGAAATCGCGGCAATATCGGTCTCTCTCTCTCTCTCTCTCGCTCTCTCTCGCTCTCTCTCCCTCCCGCAAACGCCGCAATAAGTCAGGTCTGATAACAGACAACACACGCACACAAAAGTAACTCTTACGTATATGGTGGAGAGAAGATCACAGGGCTCGGGCGGACCTAACGGACATGGGCACACATACAGAGAGAAAGAGAGAGAAAGGGAGAGAGAGAGAGAGATCCCGCAAAGCTTCGCAGCGAAAGCTTATCAGCGCTGGCGGCGGAGCGAGCGCACCAGGTAAGATAGCGAGAGTGGCTCGGACGAGTTTCGCGTGCGAGGGCGTTTTTTTCGGTCTTGAGAGTGAGAAAGAGAGAGGGACTGCTCGTCCCCCTCACCCTCAGCCGAAGCTGGACCGATCTCGGCCTATAAGACCAGTTTTATACACACACACACAAACACACACACACACACACCGCGCGCGCGCGCGCGCGACGGCATAAATATATGACGACCCGGACTCATTATAGAGCCGGGGACCGCGAGATTTTGAGAGGCGATCGCGCGGCGCTTTTCCCGGCCGCAGGTAAGGTCGAGATGACAGGGACATAAAAAAATTGGCCGATCTAGCAGCAGCAGCAGTGGGCTCGTCGGAACGGAAACGGGACCCTCGCGCGGGCGTGGGAATTGGGCGGCTCGAAGCGGATCGACGCTCGAAGACGAGCGAGAGGTTTCTCGCGGAAAAAATGATTATATTTAGAACGCTCGCGCAGATTTGCCAAGACACTAATCTATGTATAATACGCGTAAAAAATGTTCTTTATTTTGAATAAATGCTTCATTTCGGAAAAGATATTTACAATATTCGTAGTATCAAAAATATGTAAAAAAACTACTAGGTCTCATGCACCTAAAAATACTTCCGAATACAAGTAAATGGTCTTCTCGTTTTGTAGCAAATAAATTATTTTCTTAAATTAAGAAAATATTCACTGGATTTAAGACGACGTGGTTTCATTTAAATGCGTGCTTCTCGCATCAAATGAATACTTCCTTCATTCATGGAGATACTTTCTCAATTTAAGAAAATAATTTATTTGCTGCAAAACAAGAAAATTTTTCACTTCATAACAGATATTTTTTTTTTACAGTGTATTAATTATGCGATGTAAAATGATGACGAGATCGTGTGAGATAGTACATCACGTCGTAACAATTTTATTTATCGTGCTCCATAATTTTTCTCTAATGCTAGACACACGCACGCACGCTCGCTCGCTCGCTCACGAACGAACGTACACTAATCTGGACATAAAAACGGTTTGAGGTATCAGATATACGAACGAGATATTTAGACTCTATATACGCTGTCAGAAAACTATAGAAAAAACCTCCATTTCATTCGTGTCAATTTCGCGATCTTTGGAATCCAATCGATTTTCTTTCACATCTCCTTCTCTGGCGCTGGCGATCGTTCATCCACACAGACAGACATACACATATAAATAACTGGGTTGCGCATATTCTTACATATCAATGCCCTCCCGGCGCTGAACACACCGTGCGCATATATATATATATATATATATATATATATATATATATATATATATTCATTAGACATCTAAAACATCCTACGCGCGTGATCCGTTTTATAAATAAAAGCGACTCGATTTCCTGCGGGCACGTGGCGCCCGGTTACGCGGTCGTATATATATGCACGTGTGTGCATGTGTATTTTATACATGTATGAGGTCGTTTGCATTGCCATTATGCCGAGATATTTATACTTCTATACGATTTCTAGATTATAGGTGGAAGCGCCATGGTATCAATACACGCACGCACGCACGCACGCACGCACACACACGCGCGCGCGCTTTGTTGCGAGGTTGGTTGGCTGCAAGCTTACCGTATATGATTCGGCCTCTTTTATACATTAGACTAACAAGATCGCGAAAGCTGCTGCGCGATTCGCATAAATTTCAATCAGACGCGAACGCGTGGCCCGATATATGTCTCAGGATGTGGTCGCATCACATATAGGGGGGGGGGGGGACTTTGAGACAAATTTTCCGAGAATCGAAATGTTTCGACGATGACGAAATTTTTCTCAAGTTTTTTTCTCAGAGGCTCAACAGCTGTAATGAAAAATTTTTTTTTTAAAGTCAAATTATACAGTAAGCCAAAGATGGATATAATAATCGAAGTAAAAATGGTATTAAAGTTTGACATTAAAATTAATGGATGGAAGTCTGGAAAAGCAGTGGACCGCTTCTCTGGACAATTTGTACTTTTCTACAAAAAAAAAAATCCATATAATACTGAAATTTATCGTGATTTTTACAATGACGATCAAAAGATAGATAATTATCAATAATAACGATAAATTTGTTGAATTTTCTTCGTGAATAGCAAATATATTTAGTCAAGGCTAACGATATTAAAGATACGTACGAGGATAAGCTAGTAAAATGTCAAGTGTTAGAACGAAGGTAGGTGGAGTGTGAACGAGGCTTACAGAGGATACGATCGACTATCCGGCGCGCGCTCTAATATAAACCCAACTGAATGTAATGTGCGTATTACATACACGTGCGCGCGCGCACGGGCACATATACACACGTATATATATAGATATATATATTAGTTAGAAAAAATTTGTTATGCAGGCGCTGTTGCCGATGTTACATAGGCAACGTAGACAAGGATGCCAGATGTACGGATGCTGCGTTGCTGCAGTGACGATCGGGACGCGTGCAAAAAATGAGAAGGGGGGGGGAGGGCAGGGCAGGCGAGCTCCCGAATTTTCGTTACCTCCCCCGAATTTCCAAGAAGTGCAACCGTCGAGCAGTTCTGCGCATTTGCCAGGCGTTAAATATTTTAATTTTATAAAAATCTTCTACAGCATTTCCGCTTATTTGCGACGCTGTGGATATATCCGTCCTATTTGGAGCGGTAACGAACGTGTAAAAGAACATATGAAAAGGTACGTTTCTACTTGAAACTTACACAGCGCCCTTCTCGAAAGTCCATCCATTGAGTTTCACGGAATTCAGAATTTTCTTCCGTACTATTGTCGCCTACCTCGTCCGAGGTAGCTCGCAATAGGAAAGAAAAATTCGAGAAAAGTTTTGTGATGATCAAA